>CAWUFW010009390.1:0-600000 GCA_963921515.1 Calotriton arnoldi
GATAATCTTGCACACTTTCGCAGGGGCATATGGGAGGGACCCGCCGGTCTTGTCCAGGCAGCGGAAGCGGCTCTTCAGGAGACCAAATGTCCGCTCAATCACTCTCCTGGTCCGACCATGTGCCTCATTGTAGCGCATCTGGGCTGGTGTCACAGGGTTCCTGAGGGGTGTCAGCAACCACGGCATGTTGGGGTATCCCGAGTCACCTACGGACAGACAAGTGCACATTAGCTGACTTGGAAAAGTGGGCGGAATACTACAGATCAGATCACACACAATGGCACAAAGTCAGTACACACCGACAAGCCAGGCACGCTGGTTCTGCATCTGTGCCATCATCCTGGGGATGCGACTACTCCTCATCACAAAGGCATCGTGTGCTGAACCAGGGAAACGGGCACACACGTGTGTGATGGTCATATCTGCAAGACACACCACCAGTGCATTGACCGAGTGGTAGTGCTTGCGGTTCCTGTAGGCCTGCTCCTGGGCCTGTGGTGGTACCAAAGCCACATGGGTCCCATCAATGGAGCCAATGACATGCGGCATCCTCCCCAGGGCATAAAAGTCACTCTTCACGTCAGTGAGTCATCGCAGTCTAGGGAAATAGATGTACCGGTTCAGGAATAGCAACATTGCCGCCAACATCGCGGAGCACACGGCTCAACATGGTCTGTGACATCCCACCAGCAGTCGCCACAGTATGTTGGAAGGTACCGGTGGCAAAGAAGTGTAGGGCTGCCATCACCTTCACCTTGGGGGTCAGCGCTGTAGGATACGGCCGGCCAGGCTGCAAATGTGGGGCCAACTGCACTGCCAAATCCTCAATCAGCTGCCTGGTGAAGCGGTACCGCCGGATGCTGTCCCGCTCCACCATCGTTGCCAGGTCTGGGAATGGTCGATGGACAGCAGGAGCCCTGCAGTGCAGAGGAGAAGTAAGCAAGATTGTCAGTCAGCCCACATATGCGGCATTGAACACACTCAATATCCCAACATACATCATTATGAGGCACAACTACATGAAGTGTGCAGTTCCGTAAGGACATGTATGGTACATACATGGCCAACATCTGTCATCACTGTCCAACAAGTGGCATCAATTAGTCCCAGGTTGGCCCATTGGATATCATGAGGCCGTGTCACAGTTCCCATCTCCTGCTGCCGTGTCACAATCACCCCCACAGTGACATGTGAGGACAGGTGTGCCCCAGGCATCACAGCTCAACGACAGGTACATTCCCAGGGACCCTGTATTGCCACATGGACACTGGCATTATATGGAGTATCATGTATACACCACAGCAAAACAACCATGACCCCCACAGGTAGTGGTCCCACTTGCCACGGCAGGACAGACATGGACGTCTGTGACACACACACGCACAACATCAAAGTCCATGCACACACAACGTGGATGTGGAGACTGTCTCCCATTGTGCACATGAAATCAGAGACATTGTAAACACTACATGCACACAGACTGTGGAGGACCATCACTATTGTGCCACTGGGACACCCTGGCTCAAACATACCGTCTCACATGGGACTCCCGGGGTATGTGACATGACATTCACATACACCACCGTGAAATGTGACCATGGCACATGCACAGATATGAACAGTTGCACATCACAGTGGTCATGTACACGTAACACCCAGGATCCTGTCCCCATGAACACGTGCACAGCCTGGGGGTGGCTGCCCCCAGGTGACACCCACAGGACAACATGTACACCAACATACACACAATAGGAAATGCAGCCTTACATGCCTTATGATACAGTTTGGTCAGGCTGTCGTGTTGTAGGTGTGCCCCTCACTCCCTGGGAGCTATCTGTGGCTGGCATATGTCCATCTGAGACAGGCATGGTGACATATGCCAGTCACTTGTACAGGGATGCGTTGAACAGCAATGGACCGATCGGTGCCCCCGGCCGGCCCATTGCATTCAATGTGTCGGGTACGCGTTGTACCCCTGTACGCGTTGATCAGCAATGGACCGATCGGTGCCCCGGCCGGCCCATTGCATTCAATGTGTGCGGGTACGCGTTGTACCCCTGTACGCGTTGAACAGCAATGGACCGATCGGTGCCCCCGGCCGGCCCATTGCATTCAATGTGCGCGGGTACGCGTTGTACCCTGTACGCGTTGAACAGCAATGGACCGATCGGTGCCCCTGGCCGCCCATTGCATTCAATGTGCGCGGGTACGCGTTATACCCCTGTACGCGTTGAACAGCAATGGACCGATCGGTGCCCCGGCCGGCCCATTGCATTCAATGTGTGCGGGTACGCGTTGTACCCCTGTACGCGTTGATCAGCAATGGACCGATTGGTGCCCCGGCCGGCCCATTGCATTCAATGTGTGCGGGTGCGCGTTGTACCCCTGTACGCGTTGTACTGCAATGGACCGATCGGTGCCCCCGGCCGGCCCATTGCATTCAATGTGTGCGGGTACGCGTTGTACCCCTGTACGCGTTGTACTGCAATGGACCGATCGGTGCGCACCCATTGACAATGGCCTTGCCTGGCAACGGACGCGTTTTCGAATTTCGAACGAGTCGGTTGCTGGAAATTCAGTTGGTCACCCACAACAATGTTGCAAAATCATGTATGTCATGAAGTTGAAGATTTGAAGGATGCTGTGGGCGTGTATTGGTGCTGCTATTCCATGTATAGGCCAGATTCAGAAGATGCAAACGACTTGGACCTATCACTTTGGACACAAGGGACAGTATCTGCCTCTCCAGCACATATATATTGCTGGCTGTTCCCCTGAGAGCTCACTTGCATGCACTACATGCTCCAGGACGACATCTGCCACTGCACTGCTGCTGTCTCTGCCCCTCTGGACCCTGCAATGGCACGTACTGTGGAGAGAGCCCCAGCCTTCAGCCTTGAGGAGAACCAGGCCCTGCTGGACAGCCTACTTCCACAGTACAGCAAGCTGTATGGGACACCAGGGAGCAGGTGAGTGTTCTGTGCACTGCCTTTCTGAATGTGCATTTTGTCTGACTAGCAAGGCTGAAAGTCTGCACGCCACTGGCTAGCAGGCTCACTGAGTAGTTGTCACCCCCCATAGTGTGTAGTGACATGCACTGGACAGGTATGGTGCAGTGACAGTGCATTTGAACAAGGTTTTACTTCCCATGCAATGATACCATGTAGTGACGTCTGGCAAACTGTCCATGGGCAGCTTTGCACTGCCTGTGTACATCATGTGCCCCTGTGATTGAGACATGTATATACAACTGTGTCATGCACGGATATGTTGCATGTGTAGTAATGGCCTTTTCACTTTGTCATCCTGACAGGTTAATGCCCATCGGAAGCAGGAGATCTGGAAGGACATCGTCCGGGCTGTCCGGTCCGTGGGGGTCTACAAGCGCCGGATCCGCAACTGCCAGAAGAGGTGGCAGGACCTTCGGGGCTGGACCCGGAGGATTGCACGGGTCCAGCTGAAGCTGTCGCCTCCTCGCAGGAGGGGCGGAACACGGACCCTGACCCCCACATGCTCCAGATCCTGGCGGTGGTGTTTCCAGACCTGGATGGGCAGCTGAAGGCCAGACAGCAGCAAGGAGGGGGTGAGTCAAAGACTGCACTGTGAACTCTGTATTACATGCTTTGTGCCCTCCTCTGGCCTGGTTCAACTGCCACAGTGCAGCAGTCATGTTGTCCAGGAGCCATGTCCCTCTATTGTGCACTGCCCACTCCTCATCTGATACCCAGGTGTGGCCCTTACATTCAGGGAATTGTGTCACTTGGGACTGTGTCCTTGCAGTTTGCTTCACTAAAGGTGGGGGACAGCATCTGTTTCCCTAACTCTGTTGTGGGCATCATGGGTGGGTCCATTGTTCACACAACGCCTGTGTTCGGACATGTAATCTGCGTGTTGCTTTGATATGCGGTCCACTTGCTGAGCTGAGCCACCACATGTGCCTGGGGTATGTGGCACACGCTCATGCAGCGGGTGGGAACAATGTTTGGGCCCCAGGAGTGTGCAGATTACGTGTGTCACAACTACATACCCAGCTAACCACTGTCCAGGGCTCATCCCTCATTCATGTGGGGCAGGACAGTCATGCCTACTCCAGGCCATGCAATGCACTCTGTACTCCCACTCCCGTGTATCAGCTGACACATTGTGCGCAGTGATTTGACCCTCAGGTGTCTGCCTCTGTGTCAGTGTGCTGTGGATTAGTTGCCAGGACTGCTGGGGTGTTTCTTGGTAGGGGCTCAGCATGCCACTGGAGATGTGACCATAGGAGACGATACTTGTGTGTCACATAGGTGTTTGATCAGCTGCCCGTGCAGACTGGGGTATGCGAATGTGAAGCTCAGGCAGCTGTTCCCCATTCACAGCAGATTGTGAGGGGCTCAGGTTCAGAGGGTAGTGTCACAGGTCTCCCATATGTCCAATCGGTATGACCTGGACAGATGAGGGTTAAGATGATGTGTTGTGTGGGGGATGTACATGTGCACTTGTGCAGCTCCAGGACTTGCATTCCCCATGACCTACTATTGTGACACAGTGCAGAGTGTTGTTGTCTGGCTGCCAAGTCATACATCACTGAGACAGTGATGTATGACTTAGCAGTCATGCCTCCGCCATGGCATGTGTCTACTTATTGGTGATCCTGCAGGGGAGTGACATGTGCTACATGCACACCATTGTGGCGATGGCTATCAGGACATGGGTGCATCATGGTGTCTGTCGCTGGTATGCATCACATGCATTTCCTATTTGACTCTGGGCATCCCTTTCATCCGGAAACCTGTACTGACTCAGTGGCAAGAGTTGTGATGTGTGCATGTCCACATGCTACACCGTGTCCTCTGCACTGTCCAACTACTGTGTAGTTGGTGCATGTGTCCACACTGGGGTGTTGCAATCCAACAGACACCAGACAGATGGGTGCAAGGCCATGTGGGATGTGAGTGCCATGGTTGGCATCAGACTGACAATTGGCTTCTCCTGTTCAGTTAGGGCACTTTTAGCAATGTACAACTAATGATGCCAGGGCTTGCTCTGTAATGTGCTGTGCTCACAGTGGTGTGTGCGTTTGGTGCAGGTGACTGATGTCTGTCTGTTTCCCCATTGTTTGCAGATACATCCACGGCCACGGAAGGGGACAGCTCCACGGACCAGGAGGAGCCGGAGAGCCAGACTGGGTCAGCAGCCGAGGAGTGGTCGGAGGGACCCAGTGGCACGGAGGGCGAGGGAGCCACACCGAGGAGTCCTCAGCACCATCCACCTCAGCTGAGGACCAGAGCAACTCGGAGGATGACTCCCTTATGGGAGGCGGGTGTCAGCAGCCACCACACCCCAGCTAGTGTTGCTGTCCCCGCCACCACCAGCACCACCACCGCCCTCCCATCGGCTCCCATTCCCCAGGTCCGTGGAGGCTCCCATGTTCGGGAGCGTGTCTCCTTTGGGCCAGGCACCGCACCCCCTGCCCCTGTGTCCCCTGCTGCCCTGAGTGAGGAGTCTGTGTACCTCCTTCGCCAGCTCCATGTAGGGCAGACAGCCATGCTGAGTGTCCTCCATGCGCACACCGCTCTGTTGACTCAGCTGGTGTCGTTCATGGAGGGCATCTCATCGGGCATGTCTGACCTACAGAGGGGCAATAGGTCCATGGACTCCTCCCTGACGGCAGCAGTGTCCCTCCTTAGACAGTCCCTCACCCCTCCTGCCTCTGCTCCATCCACACTCCCCAGCACCTTACCCGTCCCAAGCACACACACACCGGCACAGGCACACACCAGCACACACACATCCAGCACACAGACACACACGCCACAAACAAAACGCACATGCACGCACAGTCAGGGGACTGAAACCAGACTCACAGGGGATGGGGCCCTGGAACACACACACGCATCCACGAGCACTGCGCAGTCCTCAGTTGCCGCTCCCTCCAAAACACCCTCCCTTGCCTCACCTGCAACCCCAAAGACCCAGCGCCTCTTCCTCAGTGACCTCGGCCTCTTCCCCTCCGATCCAGCTGCTTCAGCATCCAGGGGGAAGAGGAAGCCCACCCACACGGAGCAGAGTGCCCCTCGCCCCCGGACACCCTCCCCCAGGCGCAGACAGACTGAGGCCCCCACCCGCAAGTCCCCCGGAGTTGTAAGAGCAAGACCCCGCCGCCGCCCTGCAGCTCAGGCACCAGGTCTCCTTCCTCCATCCCTCAGGCCCCCACTCCACAGGTGCCCCCACCACACCCTGCCCCAGGTTCCCCACCCACAGATATACCATCCCCAAGAGGATCCGGCCTTCTCCCCTGCCACTTGCTCTCCCGGCACCACACCCCCGCTGCGCTTGTCTGTGCCACTGATGTGGTGAGGGTGTCCTCCCCTTTGTCCAGCCCACCTTGCCTGTTCCCCATTCTCCTCCCCTGGTGGTAGGCACTGCAGTGGAGTCCACTACCACCCTGTCTGACTTGGGCACTGCAGTGGCGGACCTGTCCACTCCATCTGCAGGGTCCACTGGAGTCGTGCCGGCACCCACAACATCTGAGTCATGCCCCCAGTTGTGCCGGCACACACCATGTCAGACACCTCCACTGCAGTTGTCAGTGGCTCTCCAGCACCCACCACCCCTTCCCTGCTTCCTCCTGGTGAGCCCTGATCCTGTCCCTGCGGTGCCTGGCCTGCCCCCGGTTGCCCCTCCTAGTGGATTGTCCCCGGCTTTGTGCAGGCATGCGTAGGGTGACATCTGCCACGGTCACCAAGTTTGGACTTTGACAATGGACTGGCCATTGGCCTTTGTGTTTTTCCTGGACTTTGTTTTCATTCCACACATATGCTGAATAAAGCAACTTTCTGTTCTCTTGTGCTTATGCTTCTGATGTACATGTTGTTGATGATGCTAACCATGCCCTTGCTGCAGTGATGGTGATATTTGGTCTCATGATAATGAAGTGTTACTGTGCAGGAACCCATGTGGTCCAGGGGGAATGTGTCCTATCCTGTGGTGTATCCATGTCATCCATAGCAGCATCTGAGGGTGTCATGTGTTCAGTATTTGGCAATGGGATTTCCTACTTAGATTAGCTATTTCACATCTGTGGCTTCCACCCCTGCACATCTGTTGTGCCTGCCCTTGTTCAATTCGTCTACTTCCCTGACCGTGTGGCCATCTCCACTGGGCATGCAGGTTTGGGCATCAATGGGGAAGGACTCATCCGTGTAGTCAGTGCAACATTGCTATACAAGTGTGTTGGATCTGTGCTGATGATTCCGTTGGCACTTCCATGACCAGGCTGATGTGACGGGAGCCCTCATTTGGTGCTAATTGTTGATTGTGTGACCAAGTGCTCAGCTGACATGATGGGGCCCTACTGAGGCAACATATGGCACAGCTTTCCTCACACAGGAGTGGAGTCCCCTCATGGCAGTGTGTACTCCTGTGACATTGCCTGCGCCCAAGGTGTGTGTTGTATGTGCATGTCTGTGTGTTCACTTCCGTTTAGCTGTGCATGCTGTGTTCCCTAGTGTTGTACCTGTTTGTGATGCTTGCTGAGTTGACCTATGTTCCCCCACAGTCTTCTCCCTGGGTTCTCTGTGATGTGGGTGCATGGCACATTACTGGTCATCAGGGTGTCACCCATAGGTGTGTTTGCTGTCAGGGCTGAGTTTGTGTGCAGACGCAGATGGGTCACAGTCAGGTTTCCCTTGGCACTTGTTGTTTGCCCCTGTCATGTGATTTCCAGTTTGTGTTAACTTTCAGTGATTGTGACACGTTGTGTGTGTGTCTGCTGGCACTCCTCAGGGTCCGGGCTGCAATGTTGGTTGTTGTCTATGTGTGTTCTTTGTGGGTGACCTTGGCTTCTTCATTGGTGTGTGACTGTGGCTGGGATCCCATTGGTTAGTGTGGTATTGCCGTCATGTCCATGTACAGCGTAGTGTGCAGTGTGTCAGACATTCAGGAGTGTTGTTGAATGGCCATGTGTGATGTGTTTCTGCACCTTGGTTCCCACCCACCACCCTGGAATAGTCATGGGTGCATGTGCAATGTCACCAGTGCATGTGTGCTTCACTGCTGCACATTGTTGGAGGTCGAGGGGTGTGGTGTTGAGTGTGTGCAGATGAGAGTTGTTGCCCGGCTAGGCCCCTGCCTCCATGTTGGCCTTGGCTTACTGGCCATGCTGATTGATTTGTGCTTGTGTAGGTGTGATGGTAGTTTGTTGCTCAGGACACATGACTGTGGTTCACAGTGTGAACCACATTTAGCTTTGTCATCACAGTGGGATTGTAATGCAGCCCAGGGTCACCACATTGTGGGGGCCCTGGGGGTGGTGCTGTGGTGTGTCTGTGTCTTGCTGTGTCAGTTGCTGTTCCTACGTGCCTGTGTGACATGTGTGATTTGTGCTCCCTCTCATCTGACAATGCCTGCTTGCCCACATAGGGGATTTGGATCCATGAGTTACCTTTGTGTGGCACTGTATGCACATCTGTATGATTGGTATTCAGGTCTCCTCATGTGTTGTGTGGTTGCCTGGGTACACTGGCACCCCCTCACCTGTTGTGTATGATGTGCAGTGTGGGTCTGCCTGTTTGTGTTTGTGCATCTGCACCACTGCATTGGCATATCTTGGGTGTGCCATTGGCTGTATGTAGTTTGGTGGGTTTCCCTGCTGTCCCTGGGACTCCTAGATCATCGGTCAGCACAATGATCATGGTTTGTGTGTCCCATTGCTGCCATGGTATGGTATCTATTCACCTCACATCTGCAGTCTCCACAGGGTATCTGCATTTGTGTGCCCATTGGTGCGAATATGTGGGTCTGCATTCTGATGGTTACTTCTGTCATTGTGTCATTGATGAATGTTGACAGTGTCAGCCCCCATGGGTGTTGTTTGTCTGCACATGGCTAAAGGTATGTCTTATTTGCACTGCAGTATTTGGCTCACCCAATTTATGTTGCAATGGGACACATACACTACTTTGCCACTGATGTGTTTTTTGTTCTGTGACCAGGAATCATCCATGCAGTTTGGCAGTTGCAGCTCTTTCTTTGTCAACACTTACCTTTTGGTCACTGTGATGATGGGGGTTTGGACCCCATTGCCACACTGTTCAAAATGTGCTTCAGCTATGGACCCCACACTTACATTTTGGTCACTGTGATGATGGGGGTTTGGACCCCATTGCCACACTGTTCAAAATGTGCTTCAGCTATGGACCCCACACTTACCTTTTGGTCACAGTGATGATGGGGGTTTAGACCCCATTGCCACAATGTTCAAAAGGTGCTTCAGCTATGGACCCCACACTTACCTTTTGGTCACTGTGATGATGGGGGTTTAGACCCCATTGCCACAATGTTCAAAAGGTGCTTCAGCTATGGACCCCACACTTACCTTTTGGTCACAGTGATGATGGGGGTTTGGACCCCATTGCCACACTGTTCAAAATGTGCTTCAGCTATGGACCCCACACTTACATTTTGGTCACTGTGATGATGGGGGTTTGGACCCCATTGCCACAATGGTCATGGCCTGCTTGCATTGTGGGGGCCACACACATATATGTGTGGCACATGTGCTAGGGGGTCACATTGTATGTTCAAAGTCATGTTCGGTGTTGTAGGCATTTGACACAGTCTACACACGCTTGTCATGGTGTTGGGGGATGTCTTTTTCTTGCATTCCCTAGGTTGTGGTGTGCTGGTTGTGTCATGCATTGTCCATCCTATGAGTGGGGGTGGTAGTGGTGGTAGGCATCCAGCCCCCCTGGGTGAGGGTGGTAGTAGTGGTAGGCATCCAGCCCCCCCTGGGTGAGGGTGGTAGTAGTGGTAGGCATCCAGCCCCCCCCTGGCTAAGGGTGGTAGTAGTGGTAGGCATCCAGCCCCCCTGGCTAAGGGTGGTAGTAGTGGTAGGCATCCAGCCCCCTGGCTAAGGGTGGTAGTAGTGGTAGGCATCCAGGCCCCCTGGCTGAGGGTGGTAGTAGTGGTAGGCATCCAGCCCCCTGGGTGAGGGTGGTAGTAGTGGTAGGCATCCAGCCCCCTGGCTAAGGGTGGTGGTAGGCATCCAGCCCCCTGGGTGAGGGTGGTAGTAGTGGTAGGCATCCAGCCCCCCTGGCTAAGGGTGGTAGTAGTGGTAGTCATCCAGCCCCCTGGGTAAGGGTGGTAGTAGTGGTAGGCATCCAGCCCCCCTGGCTAAGGGTGGTAGTAGTGGTAGGCATCCAGCCCCCTGGCTAAGGGTGGTAGTAGTGGTAGGCATCCAGCCCCCTGGCTAAGGGTGGTGGTAGGCATCCAGCCCCCTGGCTAAGGGTGGTAGTAGTGGTAGGCATCCAGCCCCCTGGGTAAGGGTGGTAGTAGTGGTAGGCATCCAGCCCCCCTGGCTGAGGGTGGTAGTAGTGGTAGGCATCCAGCCCCCCTGGCTAAGGGTGGTAGTAGTGGTAGGCATCCAGCCCCCCTGGGTGAGGGTGGTAGTAGTGGTAGGCATCCAGCCCCCCTGGCTAAGGGTGGTAGTAGTGGTAGGCATCCAGCCCCCCTGGCTAAGGGTGGTAGTAGTGGTAGGCATCCAGCCGCCCCTGGGTGAGGGTGGTAGTAGTGGTAGGCATCCAGCCCCCCCTGGCTAAGGGTGGTAGTAGTGGTAGGCATCCAGCCCCCCTGGGTGAGGGTGGTAGTAGTGGTAGGCATCCAGCCCCCTGGGTGAGGGTGGTAGTAGTGGTAGGCATCCAGCCCCCCTGGGTAGGGGTGGTGGTGCGCATTCAGGCCCCTGTGTGCATATGTGGCATTGGTGATGGGCATCCCGCCCCTATGGTGCTGCTGTTGCTGGTGTAAGTATATTCTGCATCCCTCTGTGTGTGTGTGATGTGTCGTGTACGTGTTGTATGTGTTTTGTGGTTGGTGTCTGACTTACCTTCTGCGCCGTACGCGTCCGTGCCTGTTCCGGTAGTAAATGTAGAATATTGGTATGATCGGGACGAAGGGATTCATGGTTGGTTCGTGTCGCTCGTCCTTCTCGTTGCTTCGCGTCGTCCTCGTCGCTTCGCCTCGTCCTCGCCGCTGGCGTGTTCTGCCTCGTAGCCGTGTATTGTGTTGTGGCGCGAATCGGAGCTTATGTGCGCCTCTCCCGGATGCTTTGACGTGCCGTGCGTAGCGACGGGTTCGGCGCGTACGGGAAGCGCATCGTACTTGTTCGGCCGGACGGAGCTGCATTTTCCCTTCCGTGCGACTCGATTCTGCGTTTCCGGATTCGCCTCGGTCGGAGTACAGGACCTGGATTGGGTGAGTACGGCTCGGCCGGATTCTTTGCTGTTGTGCGCATCGTACTTACTCGTTCGGTGTGCTGTACGGATCGGTCGGGAAACAGGCATTCGCATGGCTTTTTTCCCGACCGATTGGTATTGGGTGCGCCTCCGACCGAGATCGGAATCGGCCCCTAAATCTTTTGAATGCAGTGGGGATATACTGTAGCGCTCATATATTTCTTCAGAGTGTTCCTAAGTAATTTTCTGAAACTGCCCTAGATTACTTTTATCTTGAAGTAGTTAGTCATTAGTGGTTATGAAGTCATTCACTTTGTAATTCTGGTAGTGTATATTATGTTCTAGCAAGTATGAAATAGTATCCTGTATTTTTGAAATGCTTATTAATTCTTGCCAAATATTTTTTATCTTTTGTTGGAATTTCAATAATTAATACAAGTAAAGGTTCTTCTAATTTACGTTGCACTACCACAGTGTCAATATTTTTCTGAAATCTAATAGTAGAAAAACAACCTTTCCTTTTAATGCACAAACTAATTCTTGAGCTTGAAATTTTCTAGGTTTCCGTTGCATTCTGATAATAGTCTGAAAAGGGTGTAAAGTTTGAATTAAGATACTTTCATATACATTTTTATTTTGTAGTTTTGCAGGTAGAGGGTACATTTCTAAATTATTCCAAATTGCATGTGAAGGCATTAAGTTATGGTCAAGTTTGCTAGGCAATAATAGCATACAATTTGATCACAACAAACATCCTATCTGTGTTCCATGATAAGGGCCAGATGTAGAAAGAGTAGGAATTGCGATTTCCAACTAGCGATCTTATCTGAATTGCTATTTGTAAATCACTATTCCTTATGTATGAAACTTTTTGTTTCATACTTGTGATTCCTAGTGGGTCGCAAATCAACCAACCTCATGAATATTAATGAGGTAGGTCACAGTTTGCGACCCGTCAGGAATGCCTGCTGAGGTCAGCAGACCACCATGTCTGTGATTGCCTTTGAATCAAGGTTTTCTTTTTGTTGAAATGCAACCGGTTTTCTTTATAGAAAAATGGGATGCATTTCAACAATAAAAAATGAAACGTCTTGTTTTCGTTTTTTAAGAGTAGGCTGTGGTCCCTACTCTTAAAAAAACTTTTTTCAACATTCGCAAAGGGGAAGGGGCCCCATGGGGACCCTTTCCAATTTTCGAACGCATTACCTACAACTTTGATTTGGTGGTAAAATATCAAGGTTTTAGTGAACGCATTCCAGTCACAAAACCTTGATACATAACACTGGAAACCACTATTTAGGGGCCGATTCCGATGTCGGACGGACTCAGGTCCGTCCGACATCGGTCTGAGCCGTAACCGACCGACCTGCTGTCGTCGGTTACGGCCCAGGCAGTACGATGCGACCGAACCCTGTTCGGTCGCACTCGTATCTCCCACTAATGGGAGCATGCATTCCGGACGGAATGCATGCTGGCATTGGAGAAAGCAGGGGTGCAGTTCAATCCCTGCACTCCTGTGGCCGGCACCCCAAGGTGCCTGCCACCGGGGGCAGGGTTCAACAGAGGGGCACCATAGGTGCCTCCAGGCCGCCATTCGGCGACCTTGCACTCCATGGGGGTCCCACTGGGGGCCCCCAAAGACAGTGATCGACTGCCTTTTCGTGCCGGAAAGACCGGCACGAAAAGGCAGTGAAAACTGCCATCGTACTCCCTCGGTCGCAAAGAGGCAGCCGGGGAGTACAGAGGATTTCCGGATGGCTGACGGGCTCTCCGAACCCGTCGTGAGCCATCCGGAAATCCGAGTCGGATTCTTTTCCGACCGAGCCCATCGGAATGGCTTCGTCGGAAAGGAATCCGAGCGGCACGTTCCGATTCGGTCGGAAGGGCTCCGACCATCGTTCGGTGCCCTTCCGGCCGAAATCGGAATCGGCCCCTTGGAAGGGACGCCATAAGCATGCCCTTTCCAAATAGCGATTTCTACACCCAAAATGCTATTCTGAAGACTCGCAGTTTGGGTGTTTGTACTTCAGGAAAAGTATTGTTGCCGTCGCAAACATCCCGATTTTGTGATTCGGGCCATTTGTGATGGCAAAAATGCTTTGTACATATGGCCCCTAAGATACATAGCATGTTTTCTCCACACTACTTTATCTTCTTTTTCTGTTTTTTTTCCTGAAAATCAATATATTTGATTTGTTTTCCATAATATGTGCGCCTGCAGCAAATGCACTCTTTTAAAAAAAATTCTGCAACGCTTTTGTGGAAGAGCAAAATATCCAGACTATACTGTTTCAAATCCATAATTGTATTATCCATTGTACTTCCAGGGTATAACATATCTGTGGAGACGTCATCTTCTGATTGTCAATCAAAGTATTTTCAATCTATATATAGTTTGTAATGATAGGACTTTTTCAGGATTACAGTGTAATAAAGCATCTTTAATTAGCTCCAATTCTATTGCATGCAGTTTAATAAAGTATAAAGTTCTTACAAGCGTTTGTATAATGGATTGATAAATGGAAAGCATCTTAATGTAATGAAAAGTGGAATTACACATATCTTTTTAAGGCAGCCTAAACTATGGCCTTGCAGCTGTGTAATATTGCGAAATGGGCAGTCGTCCAATGTTTGCAAAAGTTTGATTTTACCTTGCAGATGCTTTTTCTTAAGAATAATAATAAACTTTAGTAATATTTCCATAGATTTGGTCTGAATTTTGCATATTGAGGTGCAGTTCCACTGGTAAACAGGCCTTTTACTTCTGTTTTCCTCAAAATCCTGTTGTGAGTGCTCCATGACACTGGTCACTTTTTTCTCTAAGCCAACAACAGATCCATGTATAACGTCATAGCAACGTCCTTCATTGTTTACATGTAGGACCCATTTAGAAAAAATATGGTAACCTTCTTTGTAAAAGTATGGTCCAATACTGGACGTATGTCTCCAGCAGCCTCCAAATACGTTACTGAAATTGAAACGATTTAAAGTTTTGTTCCCTAACTTATATAATTTAAAAGTTAAAATTAAACATGTCGGAGTTTTCATTCGATTAATTGTGACAATAAATATTTTTCTTTTCGCTGGCAAGGCCTTTTCCACAATTAACTGAACATATTGTTATGTTTCAGTTTAGCAGTATGATTTTTGTAGCAAGGATCATTTTCAGTACATTTCCAAGTACTTTGTTTTTAAACGGTTTACAGATAGTATTTCTAATAGTCTCCTGCTTTGTACGACTATACAAGAAAGGACAATTCACCTGTTTGTTTCTGTACATACTTATTTTTACAAACACTAGCATAGTTATTTACCTTTGACACAAATAAACACTTGTATTCTTTTCCTAACAATGGAAAAGTTTAAAATAAATAATTCTCTGTCAAAGCTTCACTTCAACTACAGTTGTAGTACAGCAAATCAAGTAAGTTTAATACTATTTGCAGAACCCTAGTAGTATTGGGCTAAGTTTGAAGCCAACAGGTAAATGTAATGCTATATATTTGTATTACATTCCAACCTAATTTAAAACAAGCCATATTATTGGTTGTTTTTCTCATGTTACTAAACTTACTTCCAGTTTCTGTCACTATTTCGGTACCTCTGTACTCTCTAGAGACCCATGAGGTCGTACCGCAGTACTCCGTAAATTTGTAAAAATTCATTACTACATTCCCTAACTTTTTTGTCTACATATCACATCTATACTAAGCTCAGTCCAATTACTATTACAATAATAAACTTTTTTATAACTGTTTTTTAAACTGTATTACAACACACACTGAAATTCATCTCTAAAACAATATGGCTGCCATGAGGTTTTGGAAAAATACACATTAGCTAACCAGCTAATGCCTTGTCATCGCTATGTACCGAGGTTGTACCGCGGTACTACTGCGGCCACAGATATAGCTAAAAAAAATCTTATACATTAACATTTACTTAGTGTTCTTGCCTGCATTACCCCAAAGCATCATCTATACCGCCTACTATGCAATACTTCCAGATTTCAGAAAAATCCAGCTGAAGGTTTTTGCGTAACGTGAAATACAAAAGTCTATGGAAAAATGCATTGGATTTGAAGCCCATTTTGGGACCCCCCTTTTTTCTTTGCACCCCCCTCTCCCCCCCTTCATGAAACGCGACAAAACTTTCAGGACTCTGACATTCAAACGGGGCAACAGGTCAGGGGTCTCCAACCTTTTCAATAAGAGCTACTTATGTTCAATGAAATTCATTGTGATCTCCTCATATTAGAGTTGTAATTGTGACCACATTAGAAAAGATTACATTAGTGGCCACCAAATGCAAGATTACCAGCAGTGATTCTCAGTTCATCGGGTATGGTTGCCAGTAGTAATTTAAAAAAAAAAAGGCTTTGTCAATGTGGAATGCCTCTCCGTGGCTAATACATAAAAGCCATTGCTGCAATGCACCTGGATTAGGTATTATTATTGGTAATAAGACTCCCCAATGCCACATGATTTATCACTGAAATGTCAGTTTTAAATATATTTTGGAAATACAACCATTTTCCCCCAAAAATCTGTTAAAGATCTGAAAATAGCTACATTTTCTTCTCAATTACACACTTTTCAATTTTGGTTTAAATATAATACTTCAGCTAAGCGCAAACATCTTATGTAGTAGACTGGGTTGCATACAGGAGAGCTACTTACAGGTAGCTTGAGAGCTACTGGTTGGAGAAGCCTGCATCACCCCAACTTACCATAAGAAATCCAGCCATATGCTTTCTCATTAGCAGCCGCCAAGCTCTGGAACTGGCTTCCAGCTAAGATTCAAAGCATGCCGATGCATACGCACTTCAGAAGACTGCTAAAAAGATGGCTATTTCCAAGATAGCCATATCATCCCACAGTCCTGGGATAGAATCTGGCAAGATAAGTGCACCTTCAACCTCAAGCTACAGTTTACAGCCCACAGAATGCAACAACCCAACCAGGTAAGCTAAGAAGTGCTGATCTATGGTTAGGTTGGGTATTATAAACTAATGTCAATTCATATCTAACTCTTCTGGCACACTCCAATACTAAAAACATAACACTCAAGGGTCAGCAGCCATCTATAGATTAATTCTATTATACTCACATAATGCATATCTGCTACGGGTCTGGTCTGTCACTCAGTGCTGTACAAGCCAATAAGTCAGTAATCATCACCTGAACAGGCATGAAAACAAAAGAGATCAATCACTTACTCGTGGCCAATTGGATATCTCTAATCTAGTCCACCACCAGGGACACCCAGCTACACACTATGACCACTTCTTTACATCTACCAATACCATTCAGATGTGGGATGATAGTAACAGAGTCAATACCAGCAGATCCCCCTATCATTTCTCTTTCCAGCCAATGATTGCTCAGGACCAAAACGTTTAAACAGAATACGAGGTTGGACTATCCAGTGCAACAACCAGCTCAGTAGATTAAGATCGTATGAAATACCGTAATGGGACACGCAGTGCGGTTCAAAGTTATCAGTTTATAGAAACCATAAACTCTGCACCTATCTCTCACACCTCTTCATCCACCATGCTGCTATGCGCTGTGCCCCGTAACACAATAACCGCACCTCTTTGGTCATCACGCACCACTTGGAAACACTCCCCATGTAGGATCAAAAAGCAAAGGCAACACCCTTCCAACCACATATCTTACATGCCATACCTTGTTGGCAATGTTGTCAAGTGCTTCAATGTCCCACATCGGAGTAGTGAGCACTCTATAAATTCTGCAAAACAGTATACTACCTACACCTACTTGTTGAACTGTATTCCGCAACTGCCTCTGTGCATTTGAATCAATGTGCAGTCAGATCGGGTGTCAGCAGCTCCTTTCAACTTCCTCTTAGTCACAGGAAATCATCCTGACCCACAGTCTGTTATTGCATTTAGTGAACAGAAAAGTGTTTTTCTTAATAAATAAACGAATGTATTGGTTTGAAAAAACATAAAGGGGCCGATTCCGATGTCGGACGGACTCAGGTCCGTCCGACATCGTCCAGGAGCCGTAACCGACCGACCTGCTGTCGTCGGTTACGGCCCTGCAGATACGATGCGACCGAACCCTGTTCGGTCGCACTCGTGATACTACACTAATCGGGAGCCTGCATTCCGAGCGGAATGCATGCTTGCATTGTGAAAAGCAGGGGTGCAGTACATCCCTGCACCCTGTGGCCGGCACCCCAAGGTGCCTGCCACCGGGTGCAGGGATCAACAGAGGAGCACCATAGGTGCCCCCAGGCCACCATTCGGCGGCCTCGCACCCATGGGGGCCCTACTGGGGGCCCCCAAAGACAGTTACCGACTGCCTTTTCATGCCGGAAAGACCGGCACGAAAAGGCAGTGAAGCACTGCCATCGTACTCCCTCGGTCGTGAAGAGGCGGCCGGGGGAGTACTGAAGGATTTCCGGACGGCGGACGGGCTCTCCGAGCCCGTCGTAAGCCATCCGGAAATCCTAGTCGGATTCCTTCCGACCGAGCCCATCGGAATGGCTCGGTCGGAAAGGAATCCGGCCGGCACGTTCCGATTCGGTCGGAAGGGCTCCGACCATCGTTCGGTGCCCTTCCGGCCGAAATCGGAATCGGCCCCTTAGAGTGACAGTCACATAAATAAATGAGCAGTTGTTTTGGGAAAAAATAATTTATGCAATTACAATCAAAGAGAAAGAGGGTAACAATACATAATTTACATCTATAAACCAATTATAAAGTACATTTTATGGTACATCATCAACAAAACCATATGATAGATATGTGCTATAAATATATTTCAGAGCTTTTATTTAGCCCCGTAGAAGACGAAAAAAGTTCTACAAGATCACAAAAAATCAGTGTTTGGGCCCTGTTTTTCTACAAGATCATTTCCAGAACACCCAAACTCACCATATTGTGCAGAAACTGTTTTACAGGTTTTGGTCTTCCAGTAAATCAACTTTAAAAGTAGCGATTCTCCAAATTAAATGCCAAGAGAATCTGAATTTCATTAAAGACACGGAGGCTAACATTATGTATTATTCCTTTAATGCTGCTCCACGCAGCACTTAAAAGTTATACATCACAATGAAACTATTCCAGAACAGAACCTTCCTGGCATATAATAAACACACACACGTAACAGTCTGCCTCTTTGAAATGCAAAAGAAATTCTTCCTGCATTCATGAACGAAGAAAATGGATCCAGTGGCAGCACAAGAACATCCGGAGAACGAAAAACTTCATGGATGATTGAAGGTAAAGAATCCTCTCCCCGCGCCAAACTTCCACAAGATGGTACACCACAGAGGAAGTGATCTATTAGACATTATCTTAAAATAAAGAGGAATGTTAATACTCCATCTTGTGCCAACTTTCCAAAACGCTTAGAACAATTAATCATGAGACAATAAAAGAATGCTAATATACATAACATTTACTGTAGCATCCTTTCCTCCCGTAAATTTCTCTGCTTCTTTTTTTTTTTACAACTTCTATTACTTCTCCAAACAGCATTACGGTTCCACATTGTTACTTATTAATTAAACCAAAAATGTTGTTTCCTTAAAACCCCTAATAAGATGGGAGGGTGGGATAATGTTAGCCTCCGTGTCTTTAATGAAATTCAGATTCTCTTGGCATTTAATTTGGAGAATCGCTATTTCATTACAAGACCGGAGGCTACCATTATGCATGTTGGTAGTCCTGCAAAACCACATCTGACAAGTGCTCAATCGGCTTACAGTAGTGTTTTGTAAAGGTAGCAGAATTTGAGCAGTCAGCAGCCCTAAAAATGTTCTTGAGTCTGCCGCCTTTCCAAAAGGACTGACTAGCCATAGCTTCCCTCACAGAATGAACTTGAAATTTCAGCAGCTCAACACCCGCTAACTGCATAGTCCACTTAACCCATCTCGCAATTGTTGCAGAGGTTACTGCTCTAAAGGGTTTCACAAAGGAAATGAGAAGTTGCTCTGTACCATCAGGACGATGCTCGCTCATTCTGGAATGATATTCCTTCATACAACTTACCACACACACCTTCTTGCAAGAAGCAAATTTGGGATAAAATATGGAGTTGGATATTGTTTTAGTTCTTCTAATAATCTTGAAATTTACACCAAAGGCATCATAAACTCTGTTACTTATCTCTAAAGCTCTAACGTCGGACGCACATTGACAGGATATTAGACAGAGCAAAGAAGCTAACGTCATAGAAAGTCTCTTCTGATCCAAATATCTATTACTCGGCCATGAAGAGAACAATTCCAAGAGTAATTTCACATCCCAAAGGATCTCATACTGAGGTCTAGGGGGTATCCTTAACCTGATACTCTTAAGAGACCAGGGCATTTTTCCCAAAGCTCCTGCCGTTCACTAAACCATGTCCAGCTTGGATCGCAGATCTGTAGCAATTAAGTGTTCTGTAACTAAGGCCCCTATCGAACTGCTCCACTAAACAAATTACCACCTCACGGGATCCAAGTCCCTCTCCAAGCACCAACGTGCCCATGTTTTCCATATTCCATTGTATCTACTGCGGGTACCTGGAGCCCAGGCCTCTTCAAGGAGCTCCTCAGCTCTTCCCGAAAGGCCTGACATCGCTCTAGATCTCCTGATACTTTCCAGGCAAGAAGGCTCAAATCCCTGTCAGTACCAGAGGATGCTCCTTTGCATCCACATCCCTTAAGAGACCTTCCTCAGCAGGTAGAAACTAAGGTATGTCGCAAGCCAGCTCCAAGGTCATTGGAAACCATGCCTGGGATGGCCAAAAGGAAGCTACTAACACAAGTGAACGTATTTCCTGTCTGAAGAACCCTTTGAATCATTGCGAATGGGGGAAAGTGTATGCGTGGGTCCCTCTCCAACTCTGCAGGAAAGCGTTCACTGACAGAGCACCCGGGTCTGGCATCCAGCTGAAGTATCTTTTCAGTTGAAATGTCAGCCTGCTCGCAAAGAGATCCAATTCCAATGGACCCCATAATTGACACAGAGTTTTGAAGTAGGTCGCATTCAGCTTCCAGTCACTGTAATCCCTTAAAATCCTCGAATTCTAGTCGGCTGACACATTTGCCTTCCCAGGTAGGTACTCTGCTCTGAGGCATATCCTGTGCTCTACACAAAACATCCAATGTCTCATGGCCAGGTCCGATAGGTCTGAGGATTTTGTACCCCCTAATCGGTTTATGTATGCCACTGCAGACACATTGTCCTTCTTCAACAGAACTGTTATGCCCTGCAGACAATGGTTGAAGCTCATTAGAGCATTGAGACCTGCGGTCATCTCCAGATAATTTATATGATGGGACTTCTCCAAGTGAGACCACAGACCCCCGGTGTCCTGGGCACCTAGACAAGCACCGCAGCTACGAAGGCTAGCATCTGACTCCAGAATAAATTCTGGAGAGCATCCAAAGATCGCCAGACGTCCAGTCTCTCCAGCCACCAATTTAACTCCTATCTGGCCTCTTGACCCAGGTATATCTTGTCTCCATACCGCAAACCTCCTTGAAGTCCTTTAGCTTTTACTCTCTGTAAAGTGCGATAGTGCAATGGGCCCGGAAACATTGCTTGAATGGAAGAGGAGGGAATGCCAAGAAGCCTGGCAAGTTCTCTCAGAGTTAAAGACTTTCGCCTCAGAACATACCTTATCTCTTTCTGAATCTTGATAATCTTCTTCAAGGGTAAAAGCAAAACCGCCTTCACTGAGTTCATAGTAGAGTCCGAGAACTCTAGAGACCTGGAGGGGATAAAAATTGACTTTTCCCTGGTTTTTTTTTAAACCCAAACTTTCCAGAAGAGTTATAACCATATCCAGATCTTTTAGAATCTGTGTTTGACATTGGGACAGACATTATGAGGCTATCGTCCGAGTAGACCATCATACGTACTCCCCTTTCTCTGAGAGTGAAATCTTGTTAAAATACCAAAGTGCGGAGGAAAGACCGAAGGGAAGTGCCTCGCCAGGTGAACTGGAGGTAACACTGGCACTCCCTGGCCATAGGAATGGTGAGGTAGGCATCCTTCCGATCGAACTTCACCAACCAGTCTGTTCCTAAAAACATAACTCTCAAATGATGGATTCCCTCCATCTTGAAGTGTTTGTAGATAAGGTACCTGTTCAGATCCCTCAGATTTATTACTGGTCTCCAGCCCTTGTCCTTCTTTTCCATAAGGAAGACTGTACTCATAAAAACCCTGCGTTCTAAGGGTACTTCTATGATAGCACTGTTCTGTAGCATAGAATTCACCTCTGCTTCTACCGCCTTCTGCTGGTCTACAGTCAAATGAAATTCTCTTGGGGGAACAGTTTAAAGTGGTACCTCTAGGAACTCTATCCTGAAGTCCTAAACGGTTTCCAGAACCCATGGATCCTGTGTAATTGATTCCCAAGCCTGGGAAAAAAACCTGAGACGGCCCCCCACTCTTTTCAGGGAAGAAGGAATTGAAAATAATCATTGTACTCACTCTGAAAATTGGTTGAGGCTTGTCCACATGATCTGAATCCCCTTGCACGATAAGCTCGTCCTTTTTGTGGATATAAAGATGCTGACGCACCTGGCTGATAGCCCCTTCCGAAGCCTCTTTGTCTGGAGTGGGGCTTCTGGGAGGCTCGGCTGGCAGAAAGGCCCTTTCTGCTGGCCCGGCCAAAAACACCATGGCTGAAAGCCCTCCTCATACTGGTTTGGGCATTGTCTAGGGGCGTAAATGCATCCACGTACTTCCCCAGAGTTTTTTTCATATCCTCCCCAAAGGTTAGGTCCTTGGGGTTCTCTGATCACAAAACCTGTTTTTCTACAAGATCACTTCCAGAACACCCAAACTCACCATATTTTGAAGAAACTGTTTTACAGGGAAATTTGTTTTGGTCTTCCAGTAAATCAACATCAAAAGTTTACCTATCATCAAAACCATCACCGTTTCCTAGCCACCAATGCAGAGAAACTCTCAATAAGGCAAATTTTCTGGACTATTGGTATTTTGTAAGAAAACATTAACCTTGAAGTTGATTTGCCAAATATATCTAGTGTCAGGTACAAGTATAGCTGTATTTGGAAAAATATTGAGTTGTAAATATCGGGATACAAAAATGTCAGAAAAAAATATCATGATACAAAAATATCGTGCTGCAGAAATATCGTTGTCAAGAATATCGATTTTTTCAGGTAATTAGTATTGTTGTTAAGAATATCTTTGTTCAAAAATATAGTTTTAAAAAATAATGTTTTTAACTATCTTAATGTGTTTTAGTTTATATATTAAGTTTATGTGTTATTATTGTTTGTATAATTCTTAATAATATTTTTAAATTTGGCTTGTAATGTCATCTATAATTTCTTACTTAATTGCTAATAGTAATTTATAGTACTGAAGCAGTTTGCTAGATTTGTAGAGTTATAGGATGGGAAGTTAATTAAGTAATAATTAATTAACAATTAATTATTAATTAATTATTAATTATTTAATTGATTATTAATTATGTAAATTGTGTAATAATTATATTTTATAGTTGTACATTTATATTTTGGGTCAGAGCTGCTGGGTTTGTAACTGTATATGGTGGGAAGTTAATTAAGTAATACTAAACCATTAATTATTTATTATTTAATTTATTATTACTTATGTAAATTGTGTAATAACTTTATATATTAGTTACAATTTAGGTGTGGGCTGTAGGGGTTGTAGAGACATAGGGCACTATTACGATGGCGGGCGGACAAAGTCCGCCCGCCACCGCAACGGCTAAAGGGACCGCCGCCATAGGTGCGGCGGCCCCGCCGTACGCATTAAGATGCCCCCGCCACACTGGCGGGCGCATCCCGCATTCCTAACATTGCGGCGGGCGGTGCTGTCAGGCGCACCCCCCGCAATGTCAGAAATGCATGTCAAGCATTTGCATGCACAACGTGACAGGCACCGCGCGGTGCCTGCCACCTTGTGCATGCAAATGCAGGGGGGTACCATAGGTACCCCCCATGTGTACCTCCCACCCCCCCAACACCCTGGGGGCCCGCAACAGGCCCCCAGAAGCAAAGACCGCATGCCATTCAATGGCGGCAATGCCGCCATGGAAAGGCTGATCTCCGCCACCATTCCTAATATGGATGGCGGTGTCTTGCAGACACCGCCACCATATTGGAGCCCTTTCCGCCCGGTCGCCTGTCAGACCGGGCGGAAAACCGGCGGACGGTCTTTCCGTCCGCCGGGGTCCCCCCCCCGCCATCGTAATATGGCGGGGGGAAATGGTAGGCGGGCAGTGGGAAATGGCGGGCGGATCTCCACCGCCATACGGGCGGTGGCGATCCGCCCGCTATACTAATAGACCCCATAGTGAGGGAAGTTAATTAAGTGATCATTAATTATCAATTATTTATTTATAATTAAATATTTAATTGATCATTAATTGTGTACATTATGTAATATTTATTTATTTTAGTTATATTTTAGTTACGGTTTACTAGGTTTGTAGGGGTATAGGGTGGGACGTTAAATAGATAATAATTAACTAGCAAATAATTATGAATTGTTAATTAATTAGTTAATTGCTTATCAATTATGTAAATTGTGTTATTCCTATTTATTTTAGTTATATTTTAAGTGTTGGCTGCTAGGTTTCTGGGGGTATAGTGTGGGAAGTTAATTACGAAATAAATAAATGACCATTTTTTAAATTGATAATTAATTATTAAATTGTTTAATAATCATGTAAATTGTTTAATTTTTTTAACTTTTTATATATATAATTTTTGTGGGTTAATTAATAATGTTCATATGAAGAGTTTTATATTTGTTCTAATAGAATTATTCCAATATGTAATGTGTTTGAAGTGAAGCACTTTCCCTACTGTCTCTCAGACGGGAGTGGAAATTGTAAATGTAACCCTTCTGAAGTACAGCTCTTTCCCTACGTTTGCACAGACTGGAGTGGGTATAGTAAATTTAATCCCTTCGAAGTCCAACACTTTCCCTACTGACTCACAGACTGGAGTGGGAATAGTAAATGTAACCCCTCCGAAGTCCAGTGCTTTCCCTACTGGAGTAGGAATAGTAAATGTAATCCCTCCGAAGTCTAACGCCTTCCCTACTGTTGCACAGAGTGGAGAGGGAATAGTAAATCTTATCCTTCCAAAGTCCAGCGCTTTCCCTACTGTTGAACAGATTGGAGTGGGAGTAGTAAATGTAACCCCTTCGAAGTCCAACGCTTTCCCTACTGCGGCACTGACTGAAGTGGGAATAGTAAATGTAACCACTTTGAAGTCCAAAGCTTTCCCTACTGCTGCACAAACTGGAGTAGGAATAGTAAATATTACCCTTCCAAAGTCCAACGCTTTCTCTACTGTTGCACAGACTGGAGTGGAAATAGTAAATGTAACCCCTCCGAAGTCCAACACATTCTCTACTGTTGCACAGACTGGAGTGGGAACAGTAAATCTTACCCCTCCAAATCCCAACGCTTTCCCTACTGTTTCACAGACTGGAGTGGGTATAGTAAATTTAACGCAAAACACACAAGATGATGGACGGAATGCTGCACATTGGCAAACATTCACCCCCAGTCACAGATCTGGGTTTAATCCATCGTTATTTTGCTTCACCACGCCACCCCAGTTCAGACATAGCCATATGCAAATCAGTCTTGACCCTGTGCCTCATGGGAACAGTCCAGACCGAACTGCCAAGCCATGTCTTCCTGGACCGGAATCAAGCATCCTAGGACCGGTTTCAGGCTATCAGCCTTCATCAGCCAGGATAGCTTGACTCCAGTGGCGTAGTGAGCACGGGACCCACGTCTGGGCATACCTTCCACATAGGGCAAAATGCAAAACACACAAGATGATGGACGGAATGCTGCACATTGGCAAACATTCACCCCAGTCACAGATCTGGGTTTAATCCATCGTTATTTTGCTTCACCACGCCACCCCAGTTCAGACATAGCCATATGCAAATCAGTCTTGACCCTGTGCCTCATGGGAACAGTCCAGACCGAACTGCCAAGCCATGTCTTCCCTGGACCGGAATCAAGCTGAAAGCCCGAAACCGGTCCTAGGATGCTTGATTCCGGTCCAGGGAAGACATGGCTTGGCAGTTCGGTCTGGACTGTTCCCATGAGGCACAGGGTCAAGACTGATTTGCATATGGCTATGTCTGAACTGGGGTGGCGTGGTGAAGCAAAATAACGATGGATTAAACCCAGATCTGTGACTGGGGGTGAATGTTTGCCAATGTGCAACATTCCGTCCATCATCTTGTGTGTTTTGCATTTCGCCCTAAGTGGGAAGGGTATGCCCAGACGTGGGTCCCGTGCTCACTACGCCACTGGAGTCAAGCTATCCTGGCTGATGAGGGCTGAAAGCCCGAACCGGTCCTAGGATGCTTGATTCCGGTCCAGGAAGACATGGCTTGGCAGTTCGGTCTGGACTGTTCCCATGAGGCACAGGGTCAAGACTGATTTGCATATGGCTATGTCTGAACTGGGGTGGCGTGGTGAAGCTAAAATAACGATGGATTAAACCCAGATCTGTGACTGGGGGTGAATGTTTGCCAATGTGCAACATTCCGTCCATCATCTTGTGTGTTTTGCATTTCGCCCTAAGTGGGAAGGGTATGCCCAGACGTGGGTCCCATGCTCACTACGCCACTGGAGTCAAGCTATCCTGGCTGATGAGGGCTGAAAGCCCGAAACCGGTCCTAGGATGCTTGATTCCGGTCCAGGGAAGACATGGCTTGGCAGTTCGGTCTGGACTGTTCCCATGAGGCACAGGGTCAAGACTGATTTGCATATGGCTATGTCTGAACTGGGGTGGCGTGGTGAAGCAAAATAACGATGGATTAAACCCAGATCTGTGACTGGGGGTGAATGTTTGCCAATGTGCAACATTCCGTCCATCATCTTGTGTGTTTTGCATTTCGCCCTAAGTGGGAAGGGTATGCCCAGACGTGGGTCCCGTGCTCACTACGCCACTGGAGTCAAGCTATCCTGGCTGATGAGGGCTGAAAGCCCGAAACCGGTCCTAGGATGCTTGATTCCGATCCAGGGAAGACATGGCTTGGCAGTTCGGTCTGGACTGTTCCCATGAGGCACAGGGTCAAGACTGATTTGCATATGGCTATGTCTGAACTGGGGTGGCGTGGTGAAGCAAAATAACGATGGATTAAACCCAGATCTGTGACTGGGGGTGAATGTTTGCCAATGTGCAACATTCCGTCCATCATCTTGTGTGTTTTGCATAGTAAATTTAACCCCTTCAACTTCCAACGCTTTCACTACTGTTGCACAGACTGGAGGGGGAATAGTAAATTTAATCCCTCCAAAGTTCAAAACATTCCCTGCTGTTTCACATACTGGAGTGGGAATAGTACATTTAACCCCTCCGAAGTCTTACGCTTTCCCTACTGTTGCACAGACTGGAGTTGGAATAGTAAATCTGCCTGCTGCTTCTGTCCTGGGAGTGAGAGGACTGGACTTTGCTCTCTACATCCCGCTTTCCAAAGTTTCTCCAAGGGCTTGAATTGAGCTTGCCTCCTATTGGAAGTCTCAGGGCCATCAAAGACTTCACCTCTATTACCTGGGCTCCTCTGCTGAGAGCCCTACTTGCCAAGTGGTACCAAATCCAGTTCCTGGGCCCTTGGAAGTGAAATTCAATGCTACAAAAAGAAACCAACACTCAGCAACTTTGGAACCGGCGCCTGTCTGCAATTTTGATGCCGTGCCTCTGCCTGCAACGACCGCAACTTTGCAGGCTCCGACGACGTTGCAGTATCTCTGAAGAACTGAGCACTACGCCACCGATGTCTGTGAAGCACCGCTCTGACTCTGAGGCCACAGCTGCGGCCCAGAGGTTTGACCTTGTTGCCGCGAAACCGAAGCCTCACGGCTTGACTGCTGACTTCATCATCGATACCACACAGCAGTAAGGAACCAAGGTATCACACCTGCAACTGAGGCATCACCTCCCCTGTGCCCCGCATAGTCCCTGGACGTTAACGGCCCAACGACCCTGCACTGACTCCTAGAAGTGATGCCTCACTTGCTACAGTGATGACTCACCTCCTTTGCGAAACGCACCGCCCTGAGTGCCAACGTGCCAACGACCCTGCCCAGAAGTAAGAAACCGATACATCACTTGCTTTCGACCACGCCTCACCTCCCCTACGCTTCGCATCATCGTTGATGTTTTGACACCTTCAAGGTACCATGCTGGACTAGAACTTTATTTAATATTGCAAACTTCGTAACTTGAGTCATGTATGTTAAATTTGTGTTATATATATATATATATATATATATATGCAAACAAGAGCTCCTTCCGGAAACACAGGGACCCAAGAGAAGTGGCACACACGCCGGCAGAGCGTACCGGCAATTAACCGCACATGCAATCCAAAGATGAGTGTGCTCTCAGGAAACCAGAATCCACGACACGGTAATTTGGCAAAGCGTTTATGAAAAGTGTGTTGTTAAATAGATGTATTAAGGTTTTGATTATGATTTGAGATTATGTTTAGAGTTTAATTTGTAATATTCTGTGTTTGTGACAGCCCTGAAGAAGCCCAGTGGAGCGCGAAACACGTGTTGGCTTGTGTCTGACTACTTATAGTATTTAAGGCTGTTGTTGATGTATTGACATGAAAAATGAACTTGAAGAAAGAATAAAAACAATTTATGAAACCAATCAAGAAGAAATATTGTGAATTGTTACTTCTGTGGACATCTCAGTATTATGTTGTTTTTATATGTGTGTATATATATATATATATATATATATATATATATATATATATATATATATCACGCTCCAACTCCACCTCCATGTGAAGCACTCTCGGGCGGGTGCATGTGTGCGGCCGTGGACTCCGCAATTTATTTTCGCTCCTCTTTCTTTGGTTTCAAAGAAAATCAGCACTCACGGGGGCGCTTGAAAAACTTTATTATACAGCAGCAAGCAACAAACGCGTTTCGGCGATCTGCCTTCTTCGGTGTTACTGACACACCGGAAGAGACCATGTTTAAAAAACATTTCATTTGTGCATAACAATCAAGAAGGGACAAGCGCAATTGCGCGACCATGAGCGCCATTTTGTAATGTCATATATATATATACAATTTATACAAAGCTGCTCAATTCATTTTAGATTACATTATATTCCACCACAGTCTTCTTTCTCTTTATCTAAATCACTACATTTCATATAGATTTTTATTGATCAAACGCGAAAACATTTCATTAATATTCGCGGCCGTTTATCGGCATGGGCAGAAGTTGTGATCTTGCCGTGGATCGGCTAATGTCCCTAATTTTCAACCTTTTGCTAATGCACTATTATGGTGATTACCTATAATATTTATACACAATTAAGAAACCAGTTACTGAGGCTTCATCTCATCACACTGTGTATCAGCTCAAAATCACATAAATTGACAGATCATGAACCTAAATGTGAAGCCAATTCTTCCCCACTGTTTAATCCCCTCTGGAATTTGGTGAGCAGGTCTATAATATAGCGGGACTCCAATCTACGCAATTTGCGAGTTCTATCCCCTCCTCTCACACTCATAGGCACAAAATCCAGACCATAGTACTGTAGTTTATTTCTATCACTTGAATGTTGGTCAGCAAAGTGACGTGCCACAGGATATGCTGCATCTTTTTGTCTATGGCCCTAAGATGTTCTAATATTCTGATCTTGAGTGGATGGATCGTACTGCCTATATAACGTAACCCGCAAGGACATATTAAGCAATACACTGCATGGGTGGTACTGCAGGTTATAAACTTGGTTATTTTTCTGTTTTTCCCTGTGTCAGGTATGTTATACGACAGGACCCTTTTACTATTTGAGCAGGCTTTGCACTTTCTGCATGGAAAAAACCATTTCATTTCCTTCAGGCTGCTAGTTTGCTGTGGTACTTTGTCAAGGTGACTTTTTACCAGCATATCTCGCAGTGATCTTGCCTTCTTGAAGGTCACCAAGGGATAGGCTGGAATGTCATCACGGATTATGCTGTCTGTTTTTAGAATATGCCAATTCTTTTTAAGCATACGTTTCAAGAAGTTGGCTTCTGCTGAGTACGGAGTTACCATCCTGAACTTGCCCTCATTTTCATTTTTCAGATGTTTACTCTTTTCCATCAACAATTTGTCTCTAGGGATCCCTTTAACTCTCTTGAGTGTTTTCTCCAATGCTGCCAGTTCATATCCTCTCAAAACAAAACTGGCTATACAGTCTCTAGCAGCCGCTTCAAAGTCATCCTCTCTGGTGCTATTCCTTTTTAATCTAAGAAGCTCACCATAAGGTTTGCTATGTATGAGTTTAGGCGGGTGGGTGCTGGTCGCAAACAAGATTGAGTTCCCTGCCGTAGATTTACGGTATAGGGCTGTATGTATCCTGCCATCTGCTACAAACACCCTCAAGTCCAGGTAGTCCACTGCCACTGGGCTAACTGTACCTGAAAAGTGTAAATTTAGTTTGTTCATGTTCAAGACTTTGATATACTCATGGGCCGAATCAGTTGTCCCCTGCCATACAATAAACAAATCATTGATATATTGATGCCAAACAACCACTTTACCACTTGTGGTCCCACTTTCGTAGGACTTGGGCACCTGCTCCTCCCACCAGCCAACGAACAAGTTCACATAGCTGGGGGCAAAGCAGGTGCCCATTGCTGTACCAGAGGTTTGCCTGAAGTATTTATCTTCAAATAGAAAAATATTATTCATCAGACAAAACTTTGTGAACTCAATTGACATTAAATTGTGTTCTGCAAAACGTAATTGTCGCTTATTCAAATAGAACTGTACAGCTTTTACACCGTCTTCATGGCTAATACAAGTGTATAAGCTGGTAATGTCCAGCACCATTAGTTGGTATGAGGGATCCCATCTCACATCTGCCATTTTGTTCAAAAAATCTTTTGTGTCCTTTATATACGATTGTAATTGAACCACAAATACAGACAGAAAATGGTCAATGAACATAGATAAATGCTCAGTAAGGCTGTTCTGAGAGGACACGATCGGCCTCCCTGGTGGATGAAGGCTGTCTTTGTGCAGCTTAGGAATATGGTAAAAGGTAGGGATAACTGGATTGGTACTCCGGAGGAACAAATGTTCATCAGTGCCCAGCATCGATTTATCATACCATGACTTGATTAGATTGTCATAACTCTGTATGCTTTTTTGATAGATTTCGCTCGTCGTTCTTGCATAATATTTATCATTCGACAGTTGCCGCTGAGCTTCCTTGCAATATTGTTCCCTCGTTTGGAGAACCACATTCCCGCCTTTATCAGAAGGCTTAATTATTATGGAAGTGTCTTGCATCAGATTTTGTAATGCTGTCTTCTCTGGTGTGAGAGGAGGGGATAGAACTCGCAAATTGCGTAGATTGCAGTCCCGCTATATTATAGACCTGCTCACCTGCTCACCAAATTCCCGAGGGGATTAAACAGTGGGGAAGAATTGGCTTCACATTTAGGTTCATGATCTGTCAATTTATGTGATTTTGAGCTGATACACAGCGTGATGAGATGAAGCCTCAGTAACTGGTTTCTTAATTGTGTATAAATATTATAGGTAATCACCATAATAGTGCATTAACAAGAGGTTGAAAATTAGGGACATTAGCCGATCCACGGCAAGATCACAATATACCACGGTGCATACTTCTGCCCATGCCGATAAACGGCCGCGAATATTAATGAAATGTTTTCGCGTTTAATCAATAAAAATCTATATGAAATGTAGTGATTTAGATAAAGAGAAAGAAGACTGTGGTGGAATATAATGTAATCTAAAATGAATTGAGCAGCTTTGTATAAATTGTATATATATATATGACATTACAAAATGGCGCTCATGGTCGCGCAATTGCGCTTGTCCCTTCTTGATTGTTATGCACAAATGAAATGTTTTTTAAACATGGTCTCTTCCGGTGTGTCAGTAACACCGAAGAAGGCAGATCGCCGAAACGCGTTTGTTGCTTGCTGCTGTATAATAAAGTTTTTCAAGCGCCCCGTGAGTGCTGATTTTCTTTGAAACCAAAGAAAGAAGAGCGAAAATATATATATATATATATATATTAGAAGTTGGCAGTGCTTTGTACCCTGTCCAAGAAGGCACCCTCACTCTAGTCAGGGTAAGTAAGGGCCTGATTACGATGACGGTGGGACCGCCACCGCCACCGACAGCCCGTCGGTGGTGGTCCCACCGCCATCGTAATACTGATTACCGCCCACCACATTAGGATGGCGGGTGGATGTTTGGCGGTCAAAGAGACGTACCGCCACATCGTGAATCAGGGAGCGGGACCGCCGACAGCTTGTCGGGCGGTCCCATTTCCCACCAGGATGGTTCGGCCGCCATCCTAATCAGGCCCTAAGTTACACACTAGTCAGGGTAAGTAAGTTACACACTAAGAATAACCTGGGCTCAGCCCCCTGGTAGCAGTCAGGCTTATCCCCAGAGGCAAAGTGTAAACTATTTGCACGCACACAAACAGTAACACAGTGAAAACACCCCAAAGGTACTCCACATCAGTTTAGAAAAATTTCCAATATTTATCTGAATAAAACAAGACCAAAACAACAAAAATTCAATGTACACAAACATCATTTTTTTATAGTTTCCCACTATCATAAAAAAAACAAAAATATTATTTTTTATACATATATATTTAACCGCTTCGCTGCGCGGCCGATTCCGCCCAGGTGCTGGGCGTTCTAAAGACTGGGCGTGTCTCGGACGGCCCCCGCGCGTCCTGAGCACACGCCCACCGTGACTCATGACGGCCGGGAGCCGTCATGAGCACGGAAGAGGATATACATTAAAATAATATTTTTGTATTTTTTATGATATGAGTGGGAAACTATATATATATTTTTTTATTTTTGTACTTACCAATATAAATATTAGGGACACAATATTTTTGTAACTGATGTTGTTTTCAATATTGTGGCAGTGATCCATTCTATAACTGCTCAAATGTTTCAATCATGTTAGAGGTGTTATAGGAGTTCAAAGGTTAACCAAGGGGGCATCTTCTACGACCTTTGACACATGTTCAACATGTGAAAAAGTGATTATTTTATGCAAAGGTCAGAATGGGTGGGTGGCACGTAGCGTGAATACAGCAAAAATTACAAAACAACTTTCAAGGAGGGGTTTGCAGGTCCTGTGGCAGTGCTGCATTTGCAGTGTCCGGTGGTGGGCACCGGTGCTCATTTTGGGAACTGAGACTTATTTCTACTCATCTGATTTTGACCCTGAGAAAGAGTGACAGGCAGGAAAGAGAGAAAGAAGGAGGAAGAGAAAGAAAGGGAAGCAGTGACAAAGGGAGAAAGCGGAAGCAAATAGAACCTGCAAGAGTAAAATAAACAGACAGGGAGATTATGGTGGTGGAATCAAAAACAATGAGTTGGAATCAAGACTAGGCAGCCTTGGTATGAAACGCACAACAGCGTATTTCTGCCTAAACAAATAGTTTAAACATCCCTGCTTTGCTTCACGTTGGTCCTCGGCAGACAGAAATTGCAGTCAGGATAATGACTGGGCACAGAGTCGTGCCCTTCCAACCCCTGTCCCATAGCGTGACGACCTTCCCGGTCTTAATACAGTATTGTAATTGTTTTTTCTTAATTGAAAATCTGTCTTTATATTTCGCCTTCCACCAAAAAGGTTGTGCCTGGGAGTCTTGATTAGGCCAGCATGGATTGCCTCACGCCCCCAGAATCCCGATAAATTGAATCCTCCCCTTGACGCCGGTTTATGAAGAGAGTTGGAGGTACTGCCTTCCGTCCACCTCCCTCCCGGCCTGCAACCTCCGCCGCCCCTGCTTGGACCTCCATCATCGCAAAATCTATGCTGCGCATCGACCTCGCGCCTCCAGTGAGAGGGATGTGCCGGGTCCCCCCCCGCGCCCAGTCGATCAGGCTGCCGGGGGAAGAGAGAAGGTAACCTTTACGCGAGGACGTCTCCAAGAAACAAGAGAAGCGGGGGGGGGGGGAAGGAGGCGTCAGCCGGGGGTAATGGAAACAAAGAGGGCATTTCGGTGGAAGAAAATTGTGCAGCCAAGCCCTGGACACATTTTTTTTTTTTTTTTGCAGTTTTATATAGCGCGAACCCGACCTAAAGGTATCATCAGAGCGCTTTACATGAACACCATTTGCGTTACCGACGGACATATTCATTTTTTTTTTTTAAAGGCACGGGGAGATTAAGTGATTTGACCAGAATCACAAGATGTTTGAGCGCCTCTACCAATACTCAAATCCGGTTCCCCAGCTTCAAGTTCGGCCGTAAGTAATTTGGCCCTCATGTCCGTTGCCATGAGGATCCTTTTTAGGGACGCCTTTTGGGCCTTGCAGGGAGTAGAGCTGTTCCCCTGTGAGAGGCCTCTAGCCAGACCTCCCAGGATATTGCGGCATGTATTAGCAAATTTAGCGGCACAAATATGGAAATTTAGCGGCACAAATATGGGAATTTAGTGGCATTTTTGCGAAACTTTATTTTACTCATAATCATTCAGTTTCAGCTTTAAATCAATGGAAACTGTTTTAGCAGAGTATTCCACTTTGAAATAGGCATGTCTAAAGTTCTGCAGCTCTACGGAAGCACAGCTCCAATTCTAACCTCGTGAGAGGGTGCCCTATTTCTCCCTGGGATGTTCTAGCACCCTTGTAAATATGGGGCAGCAGGTTGCGTCGCCGGTGCGTCACAAAAAGTGACATACCGACAGCGCAGGGAGCTTGTAAATAGCCCTATGGGGCTTATTTACAAGCCCCCAGCATCGCCGGTAAGTCACTTTTTTAGACGCACCGGCGGCGCAAGGTCACGTAAAATCACCCTGTGTGACTTTTCATGGTCTTGTAAATATGGGCCCCTTCCACGCATTACTCTGTGTGAAAGGGACGTTCCATGGGTGTTGCTGTGGGTGTTCCCACGCAACATCCATGGAACTTGATGCAATCCCAGATTTACAACATTTTGTAAAACTCGGACTGCTTCAGAATCCTACCCCTCCCCAGGGGAGGCGTAGGAAGTGCACAACGAGGAGAAATACTTTTATTTCTCCTTGTTTTTTAGGTCGAGCCTCGAGTAGCGCGCAAGCGCTGCTAGGCGAAGACTTTATGTAAGGGGGTTTCAAAAGCTGACCACACGCTCGTGCGTCGTGGCCTTTTCCCTGCGGTTACGCGCAAGCAAAAGGCCATGGTGCACGAGCGTGTGGTCACGCCTGCTGCTCGCAAGCGCACAAGCGCGCGCGACGTGCACTACAGCGCGTGAATACCCTCCCCCCTCCTCCCACTCCCTCCTCGTCAGCTTCATTTTCCTTTCACTTTCGCGCCGCGCGGCCGTGTCACTTTCACAGCCGCGCGGCTATCAGCTTCATTTTTTTTTTTTTTAATTAACTTTCAGCGCGAGGCGCGCGCACCACTCGCGTCGCCCCCCCCTCCTCCCCGCGCGTGCCTTCAAATGCTTGTTGCTGTTTTGGGACTGCCAGCTTTGCGGTACCCCAGACTCATAACATTGAAACCTCCCGGCGCATCCCACCTTTTCCTAAAATCGTCCGCTACACAGCTGCAGGATGGTGAAGCCAAGATTCAAAGGGAGGAGCACTATCAACACCTCCACGTCCAGCAGCAACCCGGGTGAGCAAGCCGCCATGAAAACAGGACTGTGTATCTTTAAGACAGAGAGGAAGGACTGTTACCAAAACAAGCAATGCACAGCCTGTAGATACAAAAGACAGAATGCACAGAGGGCGTTGAAAATACAAGAAGAATAACAACCCATAGATAGGGCATAGATTTTTAGTACTTTCAATGGCTTTTAGACTAGAGGCAAAGAAGGCTATAACCTACAGATAGGACAGCTATTATGTTGTGTTTTAAAGTCTGTGAATCGCACGTTCACATATGCTTGTCTTTTAGTGCTTTAACCATGCAGGAAATCGTATATAGACATAAAGTACCAAATACACCGTCGCAAACTTTATCGACGATTTGCCACTTTCTGATTCATACTATTGTCTATATGTTCAAGGTACGTCGTTACTCATTGCTGATCGCTCCTGTATGCCCCGCACTGCCTCCAAAACTCGCCGAATTCACCTCCTAGCCCCTCCCCCATTAAAAGTAGCCTCTTACTCTATCTCTTTACCCACAATATAAATGCATGATTGTGCACTTACTAAGGCCACATATAGTGGATGTATCCCTTGTTTTATGCCCTGCACTCCAGTACCTCTCTAGGCTACGCACCCACTTCATAACTGCTCCTTGTAAAATACAATACAAATACATTATATAAGACTTTCTCAGTGAGTAGACATGAATGAGTGTCAGACACAGACCGCCACAGCAACACAATTACTGACACAGCCTAATTTGTACAAAAAGTGACTAGTGCAGCCTTTAATAGCCTGACAAGGCTATATTTAACTAAAAACAAAAAATATCTGAAACCCATAGACTTCGACAAATGGCGGGTTTACCACACAATATCTACTAACGTGGTAACCCCCTCTACCTGAATACTTCGGCCAGTGTGGCCTAAATTTTCAATCAGAGCTAGTTCCTGTCAAACGTTTTCAATGTGGGAATCCTCTTCCCAAACTATTTATTTTGGAGAACCTCTTTAGCCCACTAGAGGCACCATGGCAAACCATTTGCATCACAAGCCTCTTCGGTACAGTTTTCTGTGCCATCAAGTTCTCTCAATTCAACGTATGCATGTGAATAATAGGTATGGAAGGTATCTTTTAAAATGACAAGCAACAACTGGGGCACACACCGATAAATTAATGAATGGTTTAATCCAGCTCTGTGTTGTACTGTTCAGTCAAAGCAGCCGGCACGTGTTTGCACTTAGTAAACCTTATTTGATTCACTTTTTGTTTTGCAAAGGAAAACAAAACAAACAGTTTTGGAAAACATCATCATAAAGAAAGCTAGATATGTTAGAAGTGACGGTGCACATCAACACAAATCTTTCCGTGCTACCAATCTGTCCTAGTTTTCAGTGTGCGTGCTGTATAGCAAGCAGCATGGAACATGAGGAAAATCTGCGCCTGGCTGCTGGTGTCAGCCTTTTTTCTGCAACCTTTTTAAAATGCTGCTCTCCTCTTTCATAAGTAAATTGGGATGGAGAGCTACTACGCCGAAAGTCTTATGGTGTCGGGACTGGTTTTTATTTCTTGTGGCTTTTCCCTTTGTTGTTGTTTCATCCTATTTGCTTGCAAGCCTGCTTCCGGTTGCAACGCCCAGACCTCTGTTATTTTTTTATATTATTTTGAAAAACATTGTTTTCAGGCTTGTTGGGTCAATTGTATCAACTGACTCAGAACAATAACAGACTTCACCATGGTAAACCTAAGCTTAGCCGCTCTGATTTCTATCGCATTAGTTTATTCTTCTCCTCCTTTTTTGCTGTCATACACTCACTCCTTCAGCTGATCTGTCTTTCCCACCTACACTTTGTCTGGCTTCTATGGCGCCTTCATCCTGCTCCAAGCCAAGCCCCCGCAGCACTATATGTTGTGTCTCCTCCCCATAAGCACAATAATTATTTACCGCAATGCAACAGCAGGCTCTTAAGTAAATAAACAAGCATTGGCATAGCCAATAGGTCTCGCCTTTGGGACCTTATAAGTGTTTAGCCATGCAACAGTTGATGTTGTTGCACCAAGGATATTGTGCTGCATAACTAAATACTTATAAGGTCCCAAAAGCGAGACCTATTGGCTATGCCAATGCTTGTTCCTCTTAGTATGCGTGCTGCAGCACACATAGAAAGAGGAAAATGCGATTAGTGATTGTTTTTTGTGCTGGAAGGTGTCCCTTCCTGCACAAAAACAATCATCCCTGCAGCACAGACACCCTTGCAAAATGACGCAAGGGTGCCTTCGCTGGCGCATGGCAGGCAGTTGTGCGCCAGTGCAGGGGAAAGCCCAGGGATGCGTCGTATTGTTAATACGACACATCCCTGTGCTTTGAAAATGGCGCAGCTAAATGGCTTGCGCGCTGAATCATTTTCTTGTAGATGAGGCCCTTAGACTGTACTTTGGGTTGATTGCAGGGATGCAATGGGCCCTGGTGCAAGCAAGAAAAAAGCCCCTCTGACTGCTGTTGGGGTAGTAAAATATAGCATTCTTTGGGTTCAATGTACTCCGGTGTCCCTGCACCTGCTGCACCTATTGTAGGTATGCCCCTGCTTGATTGGCCTGTGAAGGCAAACTTGCTGTCACCTTTTCAAAGCAATAGAGGTCTTGTGTTTTTCCTAGGTGAGTGCCAGCACCTAATCCAGTCCTTCTTTCAATCTTGACATTCTCATTTGTGGTTTTGATATTATTATTGTAAATTCAAGGGTACAAGTCCCAGAATGCAGAGAAATAAACCGATCTGAATGAAACACCTGAACCTCATATACTGCAAAGGTAGCTTTCTGCTGATGTGTGTGTAGTTTTTCATGTAAGTAATGCTACTGGGGGCTCTATCCCGAGCACTGTGAGGATCCGGGTGCTGTTGGTGGGAAAAGGGCACCTAGTAATCTGGAACCCCTAGACTGCAGTCTGACAGCATCACTGCCTCGCCTCCTGTTCTCCAAGTTAACAATTGTACCTAGAGACTGACTGGCAGTTAAGTATATACGTGCACCTCATTCCTATAGTGCTGAATTCCCACCCACTTGCACAATTCGACACTTGCCGTGTGCCAGTGACCAGGTCACCAGTGGAGCCATGCATGCTTATTACACGGTGAAGGTGCATCTACAGTGGCACATTCTCTGGCACAGCAAGCAGGGCAGCCGGTGTGTATAGTGATATCACACCTGTCATACTGTGCAGGATGTCTGATCACTATAGTGATTGGTTTCCCTCACAGTGCACTCGGTAACGTCACTTTCAGAGTGGTATAGGTTTTGTACAAATGTGTATGTCATATTAGGCACACAGCTCCAGATAAACTCTGCTAGGCACTGAAATTGTGCTGGTCTTGATCGGATCCCTGTAGCCAAGCACCTATTGTTAAACCTGCTTGCAGATCACTAAAGACAAACAATTCTTGTCACACCTATGTGCTGGTGACTAGAAGCATGTAGCTTGTAATACCCGTCTGAAGGTCGGTGTAGACATGCAGCTTAGGAATAACTAGAGCAATATGGAAATTGGACGAATATGTGCTTTCCTGTAGTATTAGAGAATGTAAGAAATATGGACTCAACTGGGGCCTTGTGAGAACTGTGCAGATATGTGTACTAATGGGGGCATTATCTATGGATGGACCACCACATTGCTGATATGTTGAGCTTGTATATGGCATCAGGGATCGTATATACTATAGACTTCTGATGGTGGCTACACTAAACACTAATAGCATGGAGGAAACTACGCCCTGGGCTTTATAGCCATTATATTGTGCTGATGGCATGAAGACAAATATTGTAATATCAGGAGTACTATTCGCTTGAAGAGAATTTGCAGACTTTAATCTATTATTTGTTCTCTTGGATTCTGTATGCCACCAAAGGCTACAGAGGCTCTGGGTTCTACACATTTTGTACCACGCAGCTTTCCACGGTGTGCGTAAAACGCATCATTTGCCACATTCCGTAATGACTACTTAGGACAAAAACATAAAATGTACTGAAAAATGTTCTTAATTTGTTTCAGTGTTGACCAGCGACACTTACCATCTGTGCTTTGAATGTCACCATTTTCAAACCTTTTCTTAACATTTCCTTGACAGAGGACGCCCAAGTTCTCCTTCAAAGTATTGTCAATTCACTCACGTTCATCAATCTCACTGGCACAATCTGCTTTATTATTCATCTGGCACGTGTTCTTAAAAAATACCTTGTGTCTTTTAATCTCTGCAATTTGACACAACCTTTTCCAGAAATACATCATGGAAAAAATCCAATATACATCCCTTTAAAGATGCCTGTAAACCACATCATATTACTTTGAGCTACTGACCGAATGTGCTTAAATCTGCAGCATTTGACAGTTTTTCAACCAAACGTTTCTTCAGGGGTAATCCTCTTCCCCAGAATACTCTGAGGTGGTCCTCAAAGCATATTACATCCTAAGTATTATTTCTGGCTCACAGTGCTTATAAGGGTTGATTTAAAAAATATCCGCAAGGAGACAGCCTGATTTGATGTTTTGAGCAATGTTACCTCTTGCTATTTCTTGTGGCACCACCAGTGGCGATTCCTTGAATGGTCCGGTAAAGAGGAGTTAAATTCCTGTCATATTTTCGGCATTGTCATGTAACTTGATGAGCAGGCTTGCCACACGCACAGTCAGAGACTGGTTGCCTTGACTCTGCTAGTCGCAGTGTGGCCGGAGGAAGCAGCTATTTTACGGCTGTACGGAGACATGCAGTGACGTGTTTCCTTACAGCCAATAAGAAACCACCATTTTTTTATGCCTTCCCGGAGACCTTTTTTCGAGGCCGAAATAGTAAATGTCCGGCAATCGCGCTGGTCAGCCGATTTCGCAATTTTTTCGTGAATCGCGAAATCGCAAAATGCTGGAGGGTCTGTCTAGCTTCCTGATGGGGCCGCCTCGCACTCATCATCGGAGCACAAGAGCAGCCCCACCCCGCCCATTGTCATTCTGTATGGGGCTGATTGCCACATACAGAATGACAATGGGCCAGTTTGGGCTCTTCCAGCATGTGGTGGCTGTAGTGTCCTGCAGGACACGTTCTAGTGTTCGGCAGGAAGCTGTACTCCCAGCCACTCCCTCGAGGGCTGGACACACTTACACCCCCACACCCATCCATCACGGGTGTCACGAGTGACGTGGCCCCGCCAATAAAAGTGCCCGGGTGTACGTGCTCGGGCGAGTTACTACACAACATTTCCTGGTGTCTGTGTCAGTTATTTTACAATATGTGGGCCTGAGGCCCAACACCACATTGGCGACGAGGCGGGTAGCTGACCCCGCATGCCTGCAGCTCGACACTTCATCATCTTTCGTGAGGAGGAAATGAACCAGAACTGTGACAGCCCCCCCCCCCCTGACTGCGGAGGGGATCGCGTCCCTCGCGCCACCCAGTTACCACCTCCCAGACCCTGGAGGATCAAGGTAGCCTGCCTGGAGACTCCCTCACGCCCGTTACCAGCACGACGATCGAGGCCGTGCTGAGGAGGACGGAGGCCACCCTGCGCCTGACCCGGCCTCACGGGAGAGGTCCCGGCAGGTGTCCACATACTGCCGCCGCTACAGCCTGCACCAGCCAGCCTGAAGGCGAGAGGTCAGTGTGAGAAACACAAACGGACGCATGAGGAGGCGCCACGGCTAGCAACGCGCAGGAGGCAATCGTGCTTCTGGGCCCTCGAAGTCACCCCGCCCTGAGGCGCCCACAGGCTGTTCCGCCTGCGGCTCCTACACCGGGAGATGAGAAACGCCGTCCAGACACGGCCCGATACGCCTGGCCCCTGCACCGGTACCTGCGCAACAACCGGCGCTCACCTCTACACCCCCCAACGCGAGGGTAGAAGATGACACAGCGCCACGGCCTGGCGAGACGGGAGCGCTCTGAGTCACAGCCTCCCTGCTGCTGCAAGTAAGAAGCAGCTGCGGCGCCCCTAACAGCGACTCGGCGCCTGCAGCCCAGACGAAAGGAAAGATCTGTGCCCAGCTGTACCGGCCCCGTCATTGCGCCGGCAAGAGCCTGTTCCCCCTGCGCCCACACCCCAGATGCCTGCCACCCCAGCAGCGCTGCTCAAGTCAGTGCTTTTCCCCGCAAGAGCTCACAGCCCGGGGGAAGGAAAAGAAAACTGTCCTACCTTCCCCGCGCAGCTCACACCGCAAGCAGAGCCCCGGACACCTGCCTACACGATGCCCCGAGACAGCATAGCCGGCAGCATGTGAAAGGCGGCCACGCCCCGAGGAAGAGCGCCTGCATCGTCGTGAGCCTCCAGTCAGGGTAGACGCCTGCAACTTCCAGGAAAGGCTGCCGGGCCGAACACTGACGCGCTGCACTGCCACATTGCGGCCACAGGTGGTACTGCAGCCACACCACCCAAGCACGCGAAAAGGAAACAGCCTGCAGTGTACACATCAGCAGAACGGGAGGTCCAAGCCCTTGTGCCCACAGAACCGCTGAAACCAGCGGACCCCCAGCTTAGGAACAAGGCTGAACTGTAAGGAGTGCCTCAGACTCCCACACAAGAATAGGGTACAGCTCACTTCACCCTAGCACTGAGCGAACCACACAGTGTTCCCAGCTCCCGCACTGTGGCCACAGATAGACAGTCACTGCACAGAACCCTGCACCAGCTCCTCCAGCACCAAAAACCTGCAGCAATCAGGGCAAGCCACCACAATGCCCGCCGTGCCACCTGGTGGCTCCCCAAAAGTAACGCCCTGAAGAGCGGACGTACTGCCTGGCCAGAGCAGATAGCCAGCTGTACCCCACTACCCTGCCGGAAGTGGCAGGGTCAGCAAGAGAAGACGGCAAAGTGATCCTGGCAGGAGGATCCACACCGGCGCGTCCGAAGAGCGGTCAACAGGTCCCCGAGAGCGCACCGCCACCATAAGGAAAGCTGCATGCTCAAGCCCTACGACTGTGACGGACTGCGCAAGGCCCAGCGAGGCGTGCATTCAGAAATCCATGCACCAGAGAGCGTCACCCTTGCACCCCAAAACAAAAGGGCAATAGCAGCCACGCTTCCAGCACAGGAACGGGCCAAGAGGCAAAGGACAGCGACGCCCAGCAAGACGGCAGGCCTTAAGAGAAGCACACGAAGATGGGGTGCATTGCGCGCCACCCCAACGGGCTGCCTAAACTTTCAAAAGAGAAAGGCTGTTGCACATCACCAAGGGCTCCCAGGAAGCCCGGAGCTTCTCCAGCCCAGGCAAGCGTCGGCCAAGCTCAAGCAGCAACACCAAAAACGCTGCAATACAAGCCCCCACTAGCAAGAGTGGATGACCAGCCAGACAGCAACGTCTCAAAGGAGCTGTCCCCACCAACATCGCAAGAAAGACTGGTGCAGAGCGTGCACCACACGTGGCTGCCCAACGCCACCGCCAGAGAGCAGATCGCATCACCCGCTCCTACTGGTGAACAGGCACAACTGCAAGCCACACCACAGGCACACCAAGTGCCAGAAGAGGCCGCCCCAGGAGAAGACGGAGCGCACGTGGTCTGAGGCACGCAGAAGGCCATGCCAGTGAACCTGACAGCACGGGCAGGTGCCCGGGAGATAGAGACATCTCCATCAAGAAGCACTGCTGAACGCAGCACAGAGAGCAACCACGTCTCTTCTGCACCAACGAAGCCCCGCAGTGGGCCGAAGACAACACAGTGTCCTCCCTCACACTGCCTCAAGACGGAGTCGGCGGTGACCCAAGACAGGCAAGAGAGGAGTCGCACACTCCACGTGGCAGGCTGCCACAGCAACAGGTGCTCCGACAACCGGCGACACATGACCGGACGTCACGTCGCTCAGCAAGCAAGGAGCACGTCACGCAAAGTGACCAGTCCGGAAAAGCACGCCGGAGCGAAGGCAGAAGCCGGCGCCACGACAGCGCCGCCTCGAGGTCCAAGCGCAACGCCCTCGAAGAAAGAAGAGAGTGACAGCCCTGTCACCCCGAAAACCGGATGAACACAGGTGTGCTGAACAGACCAACAAGGGTAGAAGGCCGATGAACAGACCAACAAGGGGAGAAGGCCGAGGACTCGCACAGCAAGCCAAGAACACACCCTGACACACCAGACAGCCACCAAGGCGGACCGACGTCCCTGGACACAGCCTCACGGGAGAACTGAACGTAAGCCGCAGCGAGCGCAAACCGCGTCTCATCCCAACGGTTCCCCAGGCGACCATCCATCCCAGAGTGTTGGCAGTCCAAGTCAAACAGCATCCCTGCTCCTGACCGCAAATGCCATGGGTGAAGATCAGCACCGAGTGTCTTTCTTCACACCGCCTCAAGATGGAGTCGGCAGTGGCCCCAAGCCAGGCAAGAGAGGATCCTCACAATCTACGTGTCAAGCCACCACCGAAAGTCAATCTCAGCAAGGTGAAGACACATGGCTGCAAAGTCCCTCCTGACATCCGACTCTCCCAGCAAGTCACCACCACCTGTCGTCCCGACTCACCACATGGCTGGCAAACGCTAGCCCTCAGCACATGCGTCAAACACCACTCCCAGAGTACCGATGGACTGGAGTCCTACACCGTTGCCACACCAGCCTATAAAGGAAACCAGAGGCTACCTGTGAACCTGGCCTACACCTGAACCGCGGCAGCGAGAGCAAGTCTTGGCCAAGACTCATCCACCCTCGAGGGTTGGGTGCGACTAAGTAACGGCTCCTAGGTGGTCCTGCAGCTGCCTCCAGTCGGCACACAAGCGGCCCCAGCGCAGCCCTCCTGCAGTCCCGCAGCAACCCCGACAACAGGCCTCCCCAGGCGGGAGAGTGAGAAGAGACATTGCCCCACCAACAGGTTATCGGTTACAGCCAAGCGGTTCAACAGAGACATTTGATCAAGCAACACTTCCGTGAACTCTCACCTGGAACTCCATCCATGTTCATGACGCAACCCACTATAAGGAACTGTTAGAACTCACCACAGACCATCACCGACGTCAGCAAAGTGGAAGCCATGCAAGACCGCAAAACATGTCATCATCAGTGAACTGACGGTATGCAGCGGACGTCTCCAAGCCAGCGGTCGTGTCCTGAACCCCTCAGGTTAAACTACGGGTGCCTGCCGAGATGGTCCTGCTGCAAGCAAAGTCACCAGCTCATGTCTGACGTCTTCCTGCCACCTGACTCAGAAGACTGATGACCCTGTGGTATTTAGTTAACCGTTTGTTTTGTCCCCACAGGTTGGACTAACGTTTTGTTTGCTCTTCAATAAAGTTGGGGAGGAATGTAGTGTCCTGCAGGACACGTTCTAGTGTTCGGCAGGAAGCTGTACTCCCAGCCACTCCCTCGAGGGCTGGACACACTTACACCCCCACACCCATCCATCACGGGTGTCACGAGTGACGTGGCCCCGCCAATAAAAGGGCCCGGGTGCACGTGCTCGGGGCGAGTTACTACACGACATTCCCTGGTGTCTGTGTCAGTTATTTTACAATATGTGGGCCTGAGGCCCAACACCACAGTGGCCTCCTCCTGCCTCGGTCTAGGGCAGGGCATTCTCCATGTTTTGGATTAGATCGAGCATCATATAGTTATTTCCCTGCAAGCCTGGAAAAGGTTGGCTGCTCTCAGAACTACTAACATAGTACTGAATGGTAGGAGGCAGGAGGAAGGCATTGGGCTTTAGCAGCTGGGAAGCGGCAGGTACAAGTGCTTCACATGGGAAGCCGAACCTTTCCTTCTTCCAGACGAACATCTAGACATTGGGGGTTTGTGTCCCATCTCAGGGTGCGTTTTGTGCCTTTCTTCCTATTACCCCTGGTTCAGCAACATACTCATGGATGTCATGTCTACTCTGTATCTATGCCAATATTCTTTATGACACAGACATGTCCCGTGAAGTAGCCCGCTGAGTTGGGGAGCTGATGAAATGTATCTCTGGATGTTATAACTCCATAGGTCTGGTCATGGCCTCACCTTCAAGGTGCTGTTTGATTCTGACTTAGGTGCTGAGTGAGAGGGCAGTGGTCTTGGGGCTTCCCGTGTTCCTGCTGGGGGGCATTGTACTGTTACGTTATGGAGCACAATGTTGGGTGGTAATGGGCAAGCAATTATTCGAACTATGCATGATTTAAAACAGATTCACGCAGTCGATTGAACAAATATGCCTTGGTGACAACACAATGGGCATGCAGCTATATTGTGACTTGTTTTCTAACACAGTGAGGTTCATACAGTCACTAGAAGATTATGAGGAATCTGCTGTGAAAGTGATGGAAGAGCACAGATGTGGAATCCCACACTCATGTGTGGTGTTTAGGCCCTATGATGAGTGCGTGTGGTTTTTGTTCATGGCTTACCTGGGAGTGGTGCATTGAGTGGCACACTATGCTAAGCACAGATTTTTGGCTTAGATGTTTTAAGCTATGCCCTTAATTACATCAAACACCCCCTTTGGAGAGACCCCCCCAGTTTTTTCATCCCACTTAAAGCTCTGGAAACAACACCATGTCACAGTCACCTCCCGTCCTGGCACTGTGCATCATGCGTGACTCATGACTTCCAAGTTTTCAGATTGCCTATGTGCAGGAGCATAGTGAACCCTTCCCCACCCCACTCCACCCCTTGCTTTAGGAACTACAGCGAGGGTGAAGTTTTTGATGGGCCTCTTCTGTGTGCAACTGGATGGGTGGGTGGATGGGTGAAGGGTGGATGGAAGGATGGGTGGCTAAGTGAAAGAGAAATGGAGAGAGAAAGGGAGGATGGATGGATGAGTGAAAGCATGGATGAATGATTGACAGAATGGATGGGCGAATGGGTGCATGGATGAGTGAAAAGAAGAATGTAAAGATGGATGTGTGAAAGAATGCGTACATGAGTGAAAGGGAGAGTGGAGAGCTGGAAGAAAGGATGGATGCGTGAAAGGGTGAATGGGTTGGCGGATGAGTGACTGGGTGGATGGGTGAGTAAGTGAAAGGATTGCTGGATGGGTGAATGGATGGATGGGTGGAAGAGTGGATGGATTAGTAAAAGGATGGCTTGGATGAAAGGGTAAATTGTTGGTTGGATGAGTGAATTGATGGATGGGTGGAAGAGTGGATGGATGAGTGAAAGGATGGCTTGGGTGAAAGGGTAAATGGTTGGATGGATGAGTGAATGGATGGATGGGTGGAAGAGTGGATGGATGAGTGAAAGGATGGATTGGGTGAAAGGGTGGATGGATGGATGATGGATGGATGGATGAGTGAAAGGGTGGATGAAGGGATGGATGAGTGAAATGATGCATGGAAGGATAGATGATGGATAGGTGAGCAAATGGTTAAAAAAGTTTGGATATGGATGGGCACACAGATGGAAGGACAGAATGAATGGTGAAAGACTGAATGATGGATGAAATAATTAATAGATGACATTTTGAGTGACACCCAACTGCTACTTGAATGTTACACTAGTAATTTTAAATGTTTGCATGTTTTGTTTTAGGTGTAAGGTTTTAGGAAGAGCCTCATAGTGCCATGAGCTGTGCTTGAGATATATATTGTGTTTGTAGCAATAGGCAAGGCGTCAAAAATAAACTATGTAATAGTGTATCGACAGTGCCTTCTTTAAGAAAGCTGAAGGGAAAAGCACCTTTGTGACTTTCGTCAGCTAGTGCAACTCTCTGTAAAGCCCCCATAATCAAAGTCAGATTCCATATTTTAAGTTCCACTTGCTGAAACACCCATAATGCGTTCCCTATAGTGGGTTCGTCACAGCAATCCTCCCTTTAGTTCACCTATGCGTGCCGATTTACATCTCACAATGGCACTCAGATATGAGATGATAGTAACAAAGTCTATCCGAGCAGATCTTCGTGACCACTTCTCTCACCAAACATGCCTGCTCTGTACCATGAGTTCTAAACAAAATATCAGACTGGACAACCCAGTGCAGTAACCATATAAATAGATTATTATCATATGAAATACCACAAAAGACCTGCACAGTTGCTCAAAGGTGCACCGAAAAACCGTGAAGTGCACGATTGTCTCAACCTAATATAAAACTTATTTTGACTTTTACTTAAGTGGTTGTCTATTTATTTACTTTTATGCTATCGCGCAACTTCCTCTGATGTCTGTAAAACTTACGTTTTGTCCTGAAGTTTTGTCCTGAATTTTGACCTTCTGTTCTGAATTTTGACCTTCTGTCCTGAATTTTTACACTTACCGTCCTGAATTTGCACCCATGCCAGTTGGTCACCCTAGTTCGGCCGCTCTAGCCCTTAAGCCACTTCTTAAAATCTTCAAATTCACAATGAAGCACGCTGCCTCTAATAGCTCAGTAGACTAATACATTCAATGTCGTGCCTGTGTTTTTCCCTCATGGTCACAGGTTTAAATCCCAGAGGATCCACAGAGCCCTCTGTACTTCCGATGTTGGTGAAATCGGGATCATAGAGTGGGATAACAATGAACATGGGATATGGGTCATTGGCACCAAGAGTCCTCCAATGAGTGAAGGTGAGCTCTTCAGATTTGTCTTCCCTTCGACTTCCTTAGGTCCTGGACTTACTGGAGATGACTCTATCTACCTCGGTCAGGTGTGTTGACTACCTAGATCTGTGCTAGGATTTCAGAATAGCCGCAGAAGAAGTATCCACTTACAGTAGAACTGAACACAACTCATCACATAATCAGCGATTATCCTAAAAATGTGGCATAAATTGCCATCCTGTACATGCGTTGGACACCCATACTTCAAAGAATTCAGGCTCGGCCAGTTAAATTGCTGAGAGGCTGTCAGGATTACATTTTTATCTCATGTTTCTTGCATGCTATTCATCAATGGAAGGTAACAGTTTTGGGGTGGATTCCAGCCGAAGAAGACTTCTGTGATTTCCTTTCTATCTGGTCGACAAACTAAAAGCAATTTTGACACCGGCCCTCGGGCCCAGTTCAGTGACGTAGCATTGGAGTACTAGACCTGTATGCAAGAAAGATTAATGCCCCCACCCCCACTACCTCTGGTTCCATAGTATTATACAGCCACAACTGAGGTCCAAGTGGACCCCCACAGCCCTAGGACGTAGGGCCACTGCGTCTGCCACACTATTGATAGCAAGGCCCTTGTCCCAGTAATATTTTTAGACATTACCCAAGCTCGGGGAAGGACTTGGGTAGAGAGATGATGGCTTCTCATCGCGAGTGTTCAACAGTTTCGACCCTGAGTGGCTTTTAAGTGCCTATACGACCCAACACTCTGAAGAGGCTTAGAATTCCAGGGCGCCTTACACTAACTCGCTAATGGAGAATGCCCCAACAGCTCACCCTCGCTCTGTGCCTTGGTGGTTTAGCAATTCAGTCTAGATTTCTGTTTTCCTCTCTGATGTCCTGTGGGCTTTGGCATATCTCTATCTGGTTTTAGGTCTACCAAAATGAAGTGCTAACCCACCAAAGATGGTGGCAGACAACCACCACTTCCAGTCACAACCTGTGAAAGACCACTATAGAAAGAAAAGATTATGTACTTTCACAAAAATATAAGTATTGTGTCACTGAAATGCTGAGCAACATACCTCACACATCCAGGAGACAATAAATGTGCACACTGAAAATGCACCACCACTTCATGAGGTAGTGGAGAGCCTAACAATTTCCCCACAAAGTGACATTTCCTATAGAAGAGAGAGAGAGAGACTTTGAGAGGGAAACTTTCTGTATTGTATATATTGAAACATATATATAGTGCTGGCTACCCCTATGTGGGGCAATGAAGTGCTTGCCTACATGGGTAGCATTCTACACTGTGTATGGTATGTGGCTTGACGTGTGTTGTCTTTGTTTTGATCGTGTGTGGGAACTGTTTCCATGTTGTGTATGATGATCATTGAAGTTCAGTCATCGTGTTATGGAATGCATCGCTGAGCAGTGTGATGAGTGAAGAGATGTTTATGACGTTTCTTATGATCGTGGTCCACTTAGCTGGTTACTGCACTAGGTTGTCCATTCTGAGATGTATTGTTTAACTGCTATGGTCTTCAGCAGGCATAGGCTAGAGGGAAACATGGTGGAGAGATCTGTTGGGATGAAAATTGTTAATTTTATCTGTTATCTGATTGTCATAGTGAGATGTCAAGAAGCTGTAAAGAGTCTCTTCTGGGGAAAACCACTGTACAGCTTTTTGGGACTTACAGAGGTGGACTAAATTAAAGTCCTCTGTTGGTTGGTGATTTCAATGATTCCATGCTTGTTCTTTTTTTTTTCTTATTGAGCAGAGTAAAAAGGATACTGATACACACAACAGATTTCATAATTCTACAATCAACGCCATTATTAAACATAATATTCTTCTAGCAAACATTATTACATTATCAAGACTTTTCTTAAATAATAAAGTGCAAGTGCAGCGTGCAAAAATCTCTAAATTTTCAATACTTCCTCTCTAATGCGCTGTTAATACATCGATCTAATACATTGACTTATCTTCTATCCGATACTTTTCAAAGTGCACGTGTGCTTAAATAAGTTACTAAAAAGGCAGTTAGGTGTATTCACCCTTGGAGATTTTTTTCTATCTTGTGCATATGCTTCCATACTGAGATATATCTTTTACTAGATCCAACCCTTTTCGCATAAACCACTTCAAACTTTCTTACTCGACTCACTTTTGTATACCATTCTAGAAATGTTGGTACTTTGGTTGTCTTCCAATTCTGAAGGATCAGAGAGCGTGCCACCAAGGAAGTAATTGCTAAAAACATTTCCTCCCCTCTAGTTATTGGCTGTGTTTGTCTCTGTTTTAATAAACCAAAGCGTGCTAACTCAGCCTCAGGTTCCACCCTTCTCTGCAGGCCATGGCTAAGCTCAACACATATTTTCTCCCAGAACTGTCTTACCATTGGGCATGTAAAACAAACCTGTAACCAGCATCCCTCTTCCACCTGCTGACACCGGAAACATTTGTTCTCCACCTCAGGATACATCTTATGGAGTGCTTTGGGAGGGTAGTAAGCCATCCAGCGAGATAAAAATGCCATTCTTTTAAAATTTGCCGCTCTTAATGCCTTACTACCATATTGCGAAATGGCTTGCCACTCCCCATCTGAAAAATTGCATTGTGTTTCCTGTTTTATCTTTTCGAGACAATTGGTAACCAAAAGGGGCTTCCCTTGATTTCGTAGTAATCAACACCAATTCCCTATGCCACTTAATTTAGTTCTAAACAAAACAGCTAAAACCGGAGAGGTACCTGTATTGCCTGGAAATGCATATTTATTCAATAGTTGTCTAACCTGAAGATAGCCAAAAAAGAAAAGCTTGTTCCGATTCCCGCATCTAGCTTGAATCTCCTGCCAATTAATACATCTCCCTCCAATTAAAAAGTGGCCCAGTTCTTTAAATCCCTTAGTTTCCCAGAATCTTAAATTGCTATTTTGGATTTGAAGGCCCAAACTTCTGCATTCTGTGAGACGCAAATATTCATACCCTGGAAATTGAGCCTTTAGAGAATAAAATGCCAGATGTCTATTACTAAACGCCTGGAGCGTCTTGTATCTAGTTTTTTTGGGAAGTTTTGCTGTTTTGCTAAAAACTGGAGTCTGTGACCCGGCTTCCTGAACCATCTTATCCCAAAAAAAACTATCCAAGGATCCCTTCCTGTCGATTAAGCGAACAATTATATCCAAGAATGCTGCTTCATAGTAAGTACGGATATGAGGCAGTGCAAGCCCATCCCAACTAGTGTCAAGTTGAAGTATAGATAATTTAACCATTGGCACTTTATTTTTCTAAATAAACTGGCATAATTTTTTTTCCAGCTCTTTAAAATATATCGTATTGATTTTAGTCGGAATATTAGAAAAAAGAAAAATTAGCAATGGTAAAATCAACATCTTTATAAGTGCTATGCGACCAATCAATGTGAGGGGAAGAAGTATCCATTTATCCAATAGATCTTTGATTTTTTTCATCATGGCTTCATAATTTAATCTGTAAATATCCGCATATTGATTTGAAACGTATATCCCCAGATATCGTATCGGAATAAGAGAGAGAGCTTGTTGTTTTAAATTGTCTGGAAGGAAATTGCTAAGAGCATTTAGGACCAGGACTTCAGTTTTTTTGTGATTAATTTTGTATCCACCGATTGACTCAAACTCTGCAAATTCTCTTAAGATTGTTCCGATATTTTGTCATTCAGGTTTAAGGTACAATATAACGTCATCTGCGAATAGTTTTAGTTTTGACATTCCCGCTATTGGAGTTTTTATTTCTGTATTGTCACGAATCCTAACGGCCAAGGGTTCAATAAAAAAAGTAAATAATACAGGGGATAGGGGGCACCCCTGTCGGGTTCCCCGTCTTATATCTATTGTACCTGCCAGATTAGAGTTTATTCTAACCTGCGCCTGAGCCCCTTGATATATATTCTGAAGCATGGAGATGGTCTGGGGGGGGGAGGGAACCTAAAGCTTTCAAGACCATAAAAAAGAGCGCCCCAGTTTACCAAATCGAACGCCTTCTCTGCGTTGACCATCATTATCAGAGCTGGTGTTAGATTAATATTAAAAAAGTCGAGCGCTTGAACTAAAAAAACGGTGTTAGAAGACATAGACCTGCCTGCTACGAACCCTGTTTGGTCCGTTTGAATCGCATGCTGGGCCATTGGAGTAAATCGATTTGCCCAAATTTTCATCAGGATTTTATAATCTGCGTTTAGCAGGCTAATTGGCCTGTATGAACTAACGTCCCTGGGGTTTTTCCCCTTCTTTACAAAGCTAACTATGGAGGATTCTTTAAAAGCTGCTGGAACCTCGCCTCCCGCCTTAACATGATTAAAAAGCTCAAGCAAGAATGGTACTATCTCTCCGAGAATGCCTTATAAAATTCAGTCAGAAGGCCATCATTTCCGCAGGCCTATCTTCCTGGTATTGAAACTAAGGCCTGAAGAATTTCAGCTGCAGAAATATCTGCAATCAATGCTTCTTTCTGCCCGCTAAGGATCTGAGGGAGTTTTATATCGTGGAAATATTGCTGAATTTCTTGCTTCGATACCTTATAATCAGTTGCATATAATTAATTGTAATGACCTAAAAATATTTTAGCAATTGCGTCTTTTTTGGATACTTTGGGGCTCATTACGAAAGTCCGCCCGCCACCGTAGCGGTGATTGGGACTGCCCGCCAAACATGCGGCGGTCCCACCACTGCAATTAGGATGCGACCGCCATACTGGCGGGCGCATCCTGGGCCTTTAACATTGCGGGCGGTGCTGCTGGCTGCAGCAGCGTCCGCAATGTGAAAGGTGCTTGCACTACATTTCCCTGCACCACGTGGAAGGCACCACGCGGTGGCTGCCACTTGGTGCATGGAAATGAGTGCAGCGACAACTCCCCCCACATGGGGGGCCCGCAACGGGCCCCCAAACCCAATCCCCGCCAGCCTTTCCATGGCGGCATCGCCGCCATGGAAAGGCCTCCTGAAACCCACATCCTAATATGGCGGACGGTGCCTGCTAGGCACCACCACCATATTAGTGGCCCTGCTCCGCCCGCCAGGCAATCGGTGCGATTGCCACCGGCGGAAAAGCGGCGGACGGACTTTGCGTCCACCGCGGTACCCACCGCCATCCTAATATGGCGGTGAGTAATTCTCTATTTGATGGCGGAACGATCGCCACCGCCGGCCCGGCGGTGGCGATCGTTCCGCCATCGTAATGAGCCCCTAAGATCTGTGTCCCGGGTACCACTAATTCATTGATTACTGCCGCTTCTTGTTTTACTTTAGTTGTCCACGCTAAAAATGTTCCTATCATTTGGCTTTCCGCGTAAACTCTCTGCTGGTATGATTGTGAATTATTTATTTCTTCAATATTAAAAAACTCCCTTAACTCCTGTTTTGCTTTCCTTAATTGTTCCTTAGCTAAATGTCCTCCCCCCAAAGAGCTGCTTTTTCTTAACAAGGCTATATCGACTGCTTGCTGGAGTTCAACTATTCAAGACTTTCGAATCCTTGTTTGCCCAGACATATAGGTGATCATTTGCCCACGTACTGAGGCCTTGAAGTCCCCCCAGACAGAGAAGAGCATTGCCGTACCCTTGTTAACCTGGAAAAACTCTTTGATCCATTCTCTCATGCTATCCAACCATTTTGGGTTAGTTAAAAGAAGTCTATCCATCTGCCACCTGGATCTTTACCTCTTTCCTACCTCTAGATCAATTTCAATTTTGACCAGCGAATGGTCTGAAAAAGAGTTAGCCCATATCTCTGCATTCAGACAATTCAAAGAACGAGATATTTAAAAAAAATCAATACGGGAGGCAGACTGGTATTGGTGGGAGTAGTAAGTATATTGCATAGTTTCCCTATGACCCTTGCGCCATGGATCAATTAATTGATAGTCTTATTTTATTACGTCTATCACTCTTTTGGTCCTTGGCTTCAGTTGTTTCTTGGTTTTATTTGATGTATCCATTGCCAGGTCTTGGACAAAATTAAAATCGCCACCTAAAATTTTTGGACCCACCGCCCCTCTAGCTATATCATTGATCTTCATAATACCTGTGGGGTCATCTACAACTGGTGCATAGTAATTCACAAAATTCAATATATTGCCGTTTACCTTGGCTTTGACCCATATCCATCTACCATACGAATCTCTCTGAATTTGAACAATTTCCCAGTCTATCCCTTGTCCAAAGTAGATGGCAACCCCCCTTATCGCCGCCTGGGACGATGCAAAATAAGCTTTAGAAAAGACCTTAGGAATATAGAGCTTTGGTGTATTCGTCTTGAGATGAGTTTCCTGAAGAAACAAACTTTGTGGTGAGAATGAAGCCAACCATCTTATTAATCCACCATATTTTTGTTTGTTGGAAATACCATTTACATTAATGGTAATTATTCGGACTGTATGACCCATCCCTACAACTGTTGCTTAAGTCTAAGGCGCTGTCAATAATACATTTCCTTCCAGTGTATTGCCATCTATAACTCTGCTCATTTTCTTTTTTAACTCCACCACCCTCCCTCAGTGCCCACACCCCCCTTCGCCCCCCCCCCCAGTGCCCAAACCCCCCCCCCGAGGATGGGGAATTGCCCCTCTCCTCTCGGGTTCTCCCCATTGGGTGCCATGGATTTGCACCCTACGTGATCAGTCCCTCCCCCCCGACGCCCAGAACCAAATTACTATACAATACTGATCTATATCCCGGTGGATATTTCTTGTAATAATTTCTGGGCTTCGTCGACATTAGCAAACATGTGGAATTTTCCTCTTACTAGAACTCTTAACTTAGACTGCTGTGCTATCGCAGCCTGTGCGCCCTGGGCTTTAAATAAATACAGCAGCTTAACAAACTCTTTTCTCCGACGTGCCGCTGCTGCAGACATGTCGGAGAAAATACGGCAACTGACTCCTTCATCACCAGAAAATTTCTTCTTTTGGATGGCTTTAGTGAGTATTTGATCTTTGACCTGATAGTCTGCGAAATTCACTAAAATTGTCTGTGGTGATTTGGTGTTTGGAAATGGCTGAGATGGTACTCTGTGGGCTCTTGTAATAGTAAGGTCCCAGGAAAATTCTGGGATAACATTTTTTTTATGAATGTCTCGACCCATTGGATTGATTGGCCCCCTTTACATCCTTCAGGAATACCAACTATTCGTAGGTTAGACCGCCTTGAGTGGTTCTCCAACTCCTCAAGCTTGCTCTCCAATGAAGCTTTTTCTTTTCTAGCAGAGTTGACTTGCTGCTGCATCAAGTTCATCTGATCCTCGAGCTGGGAAATTCGGCCCTCTGCCTCTTGCATTCTGACGGGCCTCGATTTGTGTTAAGCGATGATGGAGAGACGCTATCTTGCTAGCTTGTGTAATCTTCAATTCTCTTATCTCATCCAGGATAAGATTTAGCATGGTCTTTATGTCGCATTGCATAGAGATCGCCTCTCCTTGCTGCTGTCCTATTATCTCGGATGGAGGCTTGTCTACCTCTGCCAATAGTTCTTCCTGTGATGCTGTGCCCCCATCTTCTCCTCCACTTTGAAGATAGGACCCTTGCTGAAACTGTAGCTGAGGCTGTGACTGTGGCTGTGGCTGTGGCTGTGGCTGTGGCGGTAGCTGGGATTCCACTAGAATACTGGTTTACTTTTGGGGGGACGTAGCTGCTGACAGATCCCCCTGTAGTGAACTGCCTTGTATATCATGAGAAGAAGGATGCAAGACCGATGATGATGTTGCTGGTATTGAAGCTGTTTTAGCTTTGAAGAACAATGGATAATCTTTTGGTAATCCACAGGGCAGGCCATTGAGGTTATCTTTCACGTTAGCCTCTCTATGAGCAGGAGGATCTTTTTCTCCCCCCAGGACTGTCACGTTTGTCAATTCCCTTACATCGGCCTCACAAACTCCATCACCTTCAACAAAGGAGCCTGATACATTATTTTGTGAGGGGGGGAGCTCTTCCTCAAGCCTTTTTCCATCGCCCAGCTGCCCTTGTGATGCATTCTTAATGGCTTTGTCACCGGTTGCAGTCTCCCTTCTAGAATCCAAAGCGTCTTCCTCGGAGCTCAGAGGGCTTGGGAGTGCAGAGCCACACCTTGATTTTAAACTGCGCTCGGCTCTTGCTGCTGCCGCTGCCTTCAACTGAGCTGTGAGCACTTTAACTTTGCTAGTGGGCACAGTTTCCATATTTGCAAGTGTATTTGGGGCTTTTAGATGCTTTCCCATTGCGTAAGTTCCTTTAAGCCTTTTCCTCCCCCTCCTTACGCTTCTAATGTTGGTAACCTGGGGGTGCTGCTGCCTTTCCGGTACAATATCGTACTCAAGAAGTCCCTAATGAGGTGGCTCCATTTAGAAAAAAAAATAGAGAAACTGCCCAAGAGGCAAAGGGCAAAAATTAAACTAGCAACCGCCTTTAACAGCCTTAAACAGCTCACTCGTGCTAAGTTCCAGCACTTACCAGCATGAAAAATGGCCCCACAGCGGCTGGGGCCCTCCAAGTCCAATGTCAGTGTCAGCCTCTGTTGTAACCGCCTGAAGACCAGCTGAGTCTGGAGCGAAGGGCCGGATAGCAGCTAGTCACCATGGGCTTTTTTTTTCCCCTCCGACCTTCACAGTGCTCCTTAAGCTCTCTCCTTCAATGTCAGAGAGCCGGGAGGATACAATTGGCAAAATCGCCGCCGCCGCTGAGATTGTAGCCTCAGCGTATTTCTCTGCATTTTTTCCGCACTCTCCGCGTCCAAAAACCCCCAGCAGCCGTATCCGCGAGTGGACGAAGGGGGGGGGGAGGAGCAAGGTGATCACGTTAGCGGCAGCAGAGCATGTGGGATGTGCCCGCCTCCATGCCTGTTCAGATGGTGATGGGTAGGGTATTGCTGAGGATGGGTACAGTAGTGAGTAATGGACATGACCCTTGGCAGTTCTGTCTTATGTGAGAGTGTCAAGCAGTGTAAGAGAATTATTACACAGACCATGTTCGTGCATGATAATCGTATAAAGAGAGAACACATCTAGGGTCATTAATAAAAGGTACTCTTCTCAGGCAATATCAATTAACCTTTTATGGAAATCAGATGTATCCTGTATGTACACGACGGCAGGACTGGAGACAGCCAAACATTATTTAAGATCTAGACCGCTGAAATTCTACCAGCATACACAGAACCAGAATGATGTAGCTTTAACAGCGCTTAGACAAAAGGTGGAGACCATAATGGGTAGCTGCTTTGCCCCCAGCTGTGCAGATTTGCATATGGGCTGGTTGGAGATGCAGGTAATCCATGGTCTGGATATTGAACAATGGTCGAGTCACATAGTACTCAGGCTCAGAATGGAAGATAACCTGCTGCTAATATTGAAAGGTCCCAGAAAATGTGCAGATAAAGTTGTGACGGAGATAACAACAATTTGAACCTGCATTTCACCAGTACAATAGAGAAAAAATATCAATAAAATTCTTGATTGTGAAAATTGTTGTGGAAAATATAAAAACCCAGCACATCCATGTAGAGAAAACCAACATCGGGGAACAATCTGCTACATGCGGAGAGTTTTCACACTATCTCCTTTAAGTAAAGAATCTCTTATGGGGAACTCCTACATTCCAGGAGAAATTGTAGCAAGAGTCATCTTATATTGAAGCACAGGAAGAGACATTAAAGAGATTTAGAGCCAGAGTATATAAGTAAGATACACTGTACAGGACAAAAGAGCTGAACGGGAACAGAGAAGAGGTGTTATTCAGGAAACACAAAAAGACTGAGAAAGAAACTGGCGAAAAGACACTCAGACTGATTACCACCTATAACAAGCAACATACTAACTTACGTGATATATTAGTTAGTCATTAACACTTGCTGAGAAATTACCCTATAATAGAGCAATACCTTACTAACAGACATGCACTGACTTTTCGTAGCCTCAGATCAGTGAAGGACTGATTGGTCAAACGTGATATTTTGACATATAACTCAAGCTGGTTAACAAGTAAACCTGCTTTTTACAAATGCTCAAAATGCAAAACATGTAGATAAGGGGAGAACATTAAAACCTTAAATGCCCCATTCTCTAGGAAAAATAAAATATTAAAAGGTACATAACTGTAAGAGCTATCATGTAGTATACATGCTTATGCGCGCTTTTCCTTGAAAATACATAGGTAGTACCAATGTAACAGTACACAAGAGGATACTACAACACATAAGAGCTATAAAATAGGACAATGCTTAACCAATCGCAAGACACTTTTGGGAACATCACAATGGTAATGAAAGTCTGTTAAATATAGTGTTATATGTTCAGTACCAAGAATAATGAGCAAAGGTGATCGTGAGAGAGGCCTGAGAAGGTTGCAGTCTAGGTACATATTAGAACTGGATATCAAAGAGCCTTATGGCTTAAATATGGATGAGGAACTGTATATACATTTGTGAAGTAAGACACATTTTTGAACGTATTCTTCTGCAATTGATACCATAATTTATAATGTTTTTAATTGTTTTTCTCTTAACTGGTTGTTACAGCGTTGTTGGAAATGACCATCTTTTGTGTGGCATTCCACCAGAGTTTTGTTTTGACTGTTTTGTTGGCCATAGAACTTTGCACATTTTACCCCTGCTAACCAATAGTAAAGGGTGTGGGCCCGATTCACAAAAGTAATCTGAGACAAAATCCTAACTTTACAACTTTCGGTATTCACAAAAGGCATTTAGGAGTAGTAAAGTTAGGAATCCTAACTTTACTACTCCTAAATGCCTTTTGTGAATACCGAAAGTCGTAAAGTTAGGATTTTGTCTCAGTTTAGGAGTAGTAAAGTTAGGAATCCTAACTTTACTACTCCTAAATGCCTTTTGTGAATACCGAAAGTCATAAAGTTAGGATTTTGTCTCAGATTACTTTTGTGAATCGGGCCCTGTGTGCCCCCTTTGAACATAATGAAATTGGTGTACATCTGATTGAATCTATACAAAGAGAGGGGGGACCAGGAGCCAGTTAAGGTCCAGTGCCAGTGCTCCTAACGTAAACCGTATTAATCAAAACAGGGGGCACTGTTCCAGATGAGGGGTACAGGTAGTCACCCACTCGATAAAGAGTAAGGTAGAGGTATAAGTGATCCTAGGCTTTATGAGGCCCACGTGTGAGAGGAAAGAGCAAGTCTTGTCTCCTAATGCCCTCACACACCCCGAAGGATGTCATGCTTCATCATTGGGCGTTTTGCTCCTCGTCGGGCCGGCGCTGCAATGCCCTACGGGTCCCCCGAAGGGTCACTTTAGCGGAGATCTTTTGAGACAAAACGCCGTATGGTGCACCATACCTCTACCTTACAGCCGAGGGACCCTATTATTCTCCTCCTTTCACTCCAAGTACGAGACATGACTACTTCCACCATGGGTGAGAACCTAGGACTCAGATTCGGCGAAGACGTCGTGGCTGAGATCCTGAGAACCCCCTCACTACTGGATAGTGAGGGTAATATGGCAAGCGCATCCATACAAGGCGATTGGAATTCACTGGCATCCCTGAAGAAACTAGAGGTCAAAATCGCCATGCATGGCATCATCATGACGGAATACCTAAGAGAAAACGCTGCACCGAATGGCCTAATAATACGGACGGCCCCCAGAATCTTCCTGGACGATCTAGTCTTCAGACGGGAATGGAGCCAGATCGCGTGGAAGTGTACCCGCGACTGGCTGATCCTGATTATTGGCACGGCCAAACGCCTCTCTGAGGCACTTATCATTAGAATTAACATTGCAGAAAACGGGCTGAAGACGGGCATTAGCATCTCCGCTTACAAAACACGTCTAGCAGAGATTAATGCAGAGATGACAGACCTTCGGGATTACCTTCTTCAACAGAAGGTGTCAAAACTGCAGAAAGACATCAAAAAATTTGACAGAGAAAAAATATATCCCTACACGAAGGACGACTACAAACCATCAGAGAGCGATGCATCATCGGATGATGGATCATCCTCATCAGTGAATTCAGGGCGCTCCACATATAGCAACACGAGTAACAACAGCTGGGGAAGGAACACGACCAAACCTGGACTCCTCCCACCGCCAATGATGCCACCCATGTATGGGTACCCTCACCAACCCTTTCCACCACAAGGCCCCATGTGGTATCCAGCACTTTCCGGACTATACCAGGGATTCCAGCAACCCTTTTTCCAAAATGCGCCACCTCCTTTTCAGAACAGAGGCAGGGGGCGAGGCAGAGGAAGAAGAAGAGGGCAAAAGCAGGTGCAATGGCAAGATCCGGAGGCACAGCAGAGAACAACGAGGAGCACGACATACCCAAGACCTTGATTGTGAACTTATCGGGGAGACAGCTCAACAGATGAAACCACTGTCCTTGAGATGGGCCTTTGGTTTGTACCCACCCCCAAAGAAGATAATTTTCGCATGAATGAAGAACTCCACCAACTGTTCCGCAAGATAAGACTCAAATCCTTTTTCTGCAACAATCCTGCACCAGAGCGTCAAGATACAGGACTGAGGCCTCCCTCCAGATTTACTCCCTTGGCAGGGATGGTCCCCAGCGAGGTGATAACCTTTGAGAAAGCTGTCCTCAAGGAGGCCAATTGCCTTACTGGAAAACCTACTTACGACAACATGCCTAAGAAACTACGCAACGCAGTTCACTCACTTACAGATGACGAGACCATCATCATCATACCTGCGGACAAGGGGGGCGCTACGGTCATCCTCAAAGTAGAGGACTACGAAAAGGAGTGCTCAAGACAACTTAGCACCCCCGAATACTACAAGAGACTAGAGACAGATCCCACGGATCGATTACTCTCACAGATACGGATTCTGGTGAACGAAGCAGCCAACGAGGGTTGGATCTCACCCCAGGAGGCGGCATTCCTGGTCAATGGGGACCCCAGGATGCCGTATTTCTATCTTTTACCCAAGATTCATAAAGGGATAACTCCCCCACCGGGACGCCCGATTGTGTCCGGCATAGGTTCCCTGCTGGAACCACTGAGCAAGTTCAGCGACTATTTTTTACGCCCACTTGTCCAGGCTACCCCAGCATACCTAAAGGACACACGAGACGTCCTGAATTTAATACAGGAGATCAATAACAACAACACTGAGAGCATCAACCTCCTCCTCACCCTGGATGTGGAGGCCCTGTATACGAACATTCCCCAAGATGCAACCATCGAAGTAGTGGGGCAACTACTTCAAGAAACTAATCTCCCGACCAACACACCGGCGGAATTCATCACGGAGCTCATCACAATGGCATTGAAAAATAATTTCTTCATGTACAAAACCACCATCTATCACCAGGTACAAGGGACCAGCATGGGGAGCACTTTTGCGCCGAGCCTGGCAGGATTGTACATGGCACATTTTGAAGCAATTAACATCTTCACGGACAACAACCCCTTCAAAGAGAACCTGATCACCTGGAAGAGATACATCGATGATGTGCTCATCCTTTGGAGTGGAGATGTGGACACCAGTAACAAATTCCATGAATGGGTAAACAACTTGAACCCCCACCTACGCTTCACCAAAACAGCCAGTGACAAGGAGATCCCATTCTTGGACCTTCTCATCACCCTGGAGGAAGGACAACTACATACAGCCACCTACAAAAAGCAACAGACCGTAACAGCCTCCTCAGTTTCAAGAGTCACCACCCCAAGGCCCTGAGAGATAATCTACCCTACGGCCAATTTCTGAGGATACGCCGCAACTGCAGCAATATCCAGGAATATGATACCCAAGCAAGCTGTCTGGCAAGAAACCTCCAGGACAGGGACTACCCAGAGGAGGTAGTCAACAAGGCTAGGAAACGAGCCAGAAACAATAATCGACAGGCACTTCTGGAGACAAAGGAAAAAGAACCTGATAATATCATTACATGTGTGACAACCTTCACACCCATGTCTAACAAAATCAAAAACATCGTAAACCGCAATTGGAAGATCCTGAACACTGGCACCCTGAATATGGAACGACCACGTTTTGCGTTCAAAAGGACCACGAATCTACGGGACCAACTGATCAACACCAGACCACGAGTCAAGAAAAACTCCCAGGAGACAACTTTGTGGGATCTTCCGCCAGTGAAAGGCCATTTCCCATGCGGTACATGCAGTGCATGCCCATTCACACGGCATACCAAAACCCTCAACCTGGGTGACTTTACATGGGAACAGCATAGACACACGAACTGCAACACCAAGAATTGTGTCTACCTGATTACCTGCCCATGTACACTGAGATACATAGGGATGACCACCCGGCCCGTCAAAGTCAGGATCAGCGAACACAGAAGCACGATCAGACGGGGCCGGACGGCGACGAGATTGATGAACCACTACATTGACAAAAGGCATTCCTGTGACGTAATACAATGGACAATACTGGAGACCAACCAGATGTGGAACAACACATCCTTACTCCGTCGAGAACAACGTTGGGTACATCGTCTGCGGACACATGAACACGGTCTGAATGATGAGATACCCTGGGCAGAACTTTGAACTTATATGCCCATTGACATTGCAAGTCCAGAAACACATGACTCCCCTTGTTTATTATACTGGTATAATAACCAATAACCAATATCATCCCCATCTGTTTAACAAACTTGAGGCCAAGAAAATGGGGTGATATCTATATAACCGAACCACCCACACCACATCTTTCTAATTCACCTCCCTCTAACAACTGTTCCCCGCCACCCCTTCTCACTTGGATTTAGGGGCGTGGTGTTGGAACCTCTATGACAGATAGGTCCATAACATAGCGCCATAGCTGATAACCCTCCACCAACATGAGAGCTTATACAGATGGCTATCATCGGCCCCCTAACAATGACCAGTATACAGTATACATATATTTCTTGAGTAACCCCTGGAACACGATCAAACCAGATCCATCTATGTTCCCTCTGAAAACGCATTAGCAAACACACTCACGAACGCACTACTACTGATCGCGCCGACAGGGTGACCAATACACAGTACACACATTTTTCTTTATTCAACTTTTGGACCACGATCAAACCATATTCATGAGTGCTCCCACTGAATAAAGCATTAGCGAACATACACTCACTAACGTGTAAAAACTGATCGCGCTGACATGGTGAGAGCGTCACTTGTTGCTATGACGACCGGGCACAGTAGTTACAGTGCATGCGCGGGAACACAGGGTCTCGACAACACGCAGGTGCAAGAGAGCATCCTCACACGCAATAGACAGCTGAATCTGATGCTGGCCGATCGGACCGGAAGGAGGCACCGCCACAACCAATTAGCCGGATTACAAATAGCGGCACTGCCGGAGACCATTTACATGCAGGCAGGAGCACGGTTGGGGTAGGTGCACAAGAGCCAGCACCTGAGCAAAACTGTAAGTAAGATCTCGCCGAAAGGGACTCGTGGAGCATGTTCACGTTATACGATATAGACCGCACTGTTATGTTACAACGCTAGATGATATTGACGAGTGTGTCCACATTATGTCATTTTCTGTCTAGCCCGGTAAGGTGCGGGCGCTCGACTCCTACTAGCCTATGGAGCAACTCTCCCTTCATTTTTAGGTAAGATTGTGTGTGACATGGTCACTGTTACCAATGGTGTGATATTGTGGCTACAACAGAGGAGGGCTACCAAACCCCGATAAGAGTCACCTTGTTAGGCATGCCACCTAGCACGCTAGTGAAATATTGAGGCACGGCCTGGTGATATTATCATTGGGTTTTTGAACAGGAGTTTGTTGGGACATGCGGGTGACTTCTTGAGGGTCTGTGGGACCACATACGCCAGGGCTTCCCTGCCTCCATGACGTGTGTGGTACCCTCCTGTCACTCAAGGTTGAAACCCCGCATCCCAGCCGCTCTTGGAAAGGCACTTTATAATTCATGTCTAGCTCGTACTTAGTTATTTCTTTCTTTGCGTAAACTGAGGACAAGCTCTGGGGAAACATCGACATTCCCTACCAAGAGCTGTGACGCATTTTCTTTCTTATCTCTTTTTCTCTTGTCTTTTCTTGCCCAGGTGGTATCCTGGAGCGGCTAATATCTAACTAGTTGTTGCAGTTAGACTGCAGGGTACATTGTTACCGTGCACGCCCGGATACCCACTGAGGGTATTAACCCTTGATTCACTGTTCACCCACACCACACTTTATTTAAATTGTTTTCTTGGTCCTGAAGAAGTGCCACGGATCTGTTTGGACCACACAGGCGCGAAACATGTCGACCTCTTTAGTTACCTAGGGCCCATCTAGCCTATATAGGTAACGCTTGACCTACGGGTTTTTTAGTCTGCCAAGGGTGCCCCTCTTCATTAAAAAATTTTCTTTGGGTAACCCTTAGACAGTTTTAGACTCACTCTGCACGCACCACTGCACCCTTTTATAGGACCCACACTACACACCCGCATGCACCATACGGCGTTTTGTCTCAAAAGATCTCTGCTAAAGTGACCCTTCGGGGGACCCGTAGGGCATTGCAGCGCCAGCCCGACGAGGAGCAAAACGTCCAATGATGAAGCATGACATCCTTCGGAGTGTGTGAGGGCATTAGGAGACAAGACTTGCTCTTTCCTCTCACACGTTGGCCTCATAAAGCATAGGATCACTTATACCTCTACCTTACTCTTTATCGAGTGGGTGACTACCTGTACCCCTCATCTGGAACAGTGCCCCCTGTTTTGATTAGTACATCTGATTGACACACTTAACTTAACCATAAGTCACTAGTATATGGCACAAATTGTCCCCAGGGCCTGTAAATTAAATGTCACCGGTGGGCTGAAGCACACATTATGCCACCCACTGCATTGTCACAAACACCCAACCCCTTCCTTTGTACTCTGGCAGAGCACTTTTTAAGCTACAGATTTGCCCTGACAAAATAAACCCTTTTGACATGCCCAAACCCTTCCTTTTAAATGCTAATATGTCACCCCTAAGAAAAGGCCTTAGAACCCATGAAAGCAAGTGCATGAAATTTAAAAGTAGAACATGTAACAGTTTGATGTTCCACATGTTCTTACAGTGACTAGCCCTTCAAAACTATTTTCACTCTTTCAGGGTTGACTACTCTATAGAAAAGAACTGGGACACAATATTAAATACTACTCCTGGGAATGACACTAGCAAAAAAAAAAAATGTATACAACTATTTTAATAGATATTAAAAATCAAATTCAATGGTGAAGTCGGATCTTCTCTAGATATTACAGAAAAGTAACTTTTAGAAAGTTACCTTTGCTCTGCCTGAAGTCCCTGGAAGCTAAATCACCATTTTGATCTTCAGCTTCTGCCAACCAGTAATTAGCATTTCAATAGATGCGCAGCCAGTAATTAGCATTTCAATGGGTGTGAATAAGGTGTGAACTTGGTCCCAGGACAGGGACAAAAGGCCTTAGGTGTGGGGAGGTTTTTTTGTGCTCTTGACAGGATGGCTTGAGGGCTGGTCCAAGGATTTCATTAACTTCAAAGAGGCCTACCCTGTCATATGACATTTGCAGAAACACTTCAAAAAGGAGGGAAGTGGAATGCCAAATTAATTGGTGTGTACACTCTCTTCGTTTGCTGAAAGCTCAGCTTTGTTCTAATAGACTTCTGTCCCTGGGTTTGTTGGGGCTACAAGGAGTGCCTAAAACTGAATTTTTGTGTTAGATGTGGGAGGACACTAGGATCACCGTAGTACACTCCCTGCACACACCCGCAGCCCTCAGAACCCAAGTTTAGTGTGGCCGAAGACTTCGGCTATCTTGAAAATTCCCAATGTGAGTAGAGTTAGCCCCAGGAACCTTTTCCCATCTGTTGGGGTGTCTCCAGGGGTCATTCCTAGCCCCAAACCTGTTCCAGGTATAAATGTGGTATTTCCAGGAATCCACTTCAGAACACTCCTCCACCTGTGGCCAGGGCCGGACTGGCTACCGGGCGTTTTGGTGTGCTGCCAAGCTGGGGGCTGATTTCGTTGACGGGGATCTGCGTGTGCTTAAAAACATTCGTTTTGCTTTGTTTATTTCGAAGCTCACGCAGGTCCCCATCAACGAAATCAGCCCCCACCGCAGTGAAATCAGCCCCCAGCTCAGCAGCACACCAAAACGCCCGGTAGCCAGTCCGGCCCTGCCTGAGGCAGATCAAAAGAGGACTGAACCTGTTGTCTGAGACCTGTGAAGGGCCCTAAAGAAGTGGACCTGCTCGCTCCTGTGTACCCAGGACAAAGATGTGCACAACAAGGATCATAAGGCTGACAAGCTACAAGAGGTCTTTTCCTGTAACTGCCCAGCTGACCAGTGGCGACTGGACCTGTACTGGGCTCTACTGTTGGCTTCTGCCTGACACCCTGTGAGTCTCTAAGTGCCTCCTCTGAGGTCCTGGGGAGCTTTAGAAATGTACTCCTGTGTTGGATTAGAACTGAAAGTACTAAAGTCAGAAGCATGGACTTGGGTAGTGCACTGACCCACGCTCCATCCCAGTCAGCATCAATTGTATCTAGGTTCTGTTCTAGCCTGACCATTGACTATCATTGGCACTTTATGCTTCTGTTTCGTGGCACTACTTTTACTTAAAACTTTTGAAATGTATAGCTCTGGTTTCCCTTATTGGAGTTTTGTCATTTTGGGGTCATTATGTTAATTACATTTTACTCCATTTTTATCACTCATTTTTAGATTTTTATTGCTTTGCATTTCTACTTTATTACTGTTTTAGTATTGCATAAATAATTTAACATTGCCCTTAAGTTAAGCCTGTCTGGCATGTGCCATCGCTACTAGAGGGTTGAGCTCTGGTTTACTTAATGACTTTAGTGGTTCACCCTGACAAAGATTGTGATTATTGCTTCAGGTAGGTACTTGCGACTGCCAGTAGGTAATATGTATCAGAATATCAATAAACAAAATGTCATTAGGATATATACTATACATACTAAGGATATTTTGTTTGTTGATACTCTGATCAGTATGTTTTTCGTAGTTTGATATTTTTGCACTTGATATTTTAATATTTTGACATACAACCATGTATGCATGACTTAGTTATAGACTTAGTCAGTGGTGGAGTTATGAGATAACAACAAGAAATACAGGCTTGTGTGCTGCTGGATGACAAACATAGAGGACACACCTCCTGTCCATTCCATTCGGAGCTTCTACAATCAAGAACTGCGGTCCCAGGAACAATTTATCTGCATTAATATCCACCAGGAATGTTAGTAGCAGGCAATGAGAGTATGAATGATGGAGTTTTTTTCACAGATCCCTGATTTCACCATTCATAATAGCTGGTGTCAGCACCACTGTCCCGCCCTCTCATTGAGGCATGGTGATGGAACTAGTCAGAGCTGCCTAGAATTAGGTATGTTAAGTGAGGTGGGCAGATATGAGGTGCAGACAGGTGTGAACACTCCCCTTAAGAATAGTGGGGTCTGCTCTGCATAGTATTATGCAGTGGCATCCTGCATGTCCCGAGGGTGGTGGGCGGGTGGCAAAAAAAAGAAAATTAATACATTAAATAAAATAAAACACACTTACCTTCCTGCAACAAGCGTGACGTCCTCAATCGCCTTCTTTCCTAGAGGCAAGCTCCCATGCCAATCCTGACACTGCTCTCATGCACATGTGTAGGTGCTTGTTCAGCCTTTTACGGTCCAAAGAGTTCAGTACCTTCCGTCTGGCCCCAAGGCCAGATGGCTCCGGGACCTTAGATGCCACACTGAATGAGATAGAGCTGGAGTAGAAAGCATGGGTACTTAAAGACAGTTCGCCACGTGGCCCTTGAGGAAACAAACACCTTCTACCCTCTGGAGCCCCAGCACATGATGAGCTCATGGGGTGCAGATGGCCATGTAGCCATCCTTATGAGGGTTCACTAGCTGCACATCCGTTGCCACTCCCTGTGTTCGTTTTATTCATCCACTTTCATCACCTCATTTCCATTCCGATTACTATAAGGCTTCCAACTACTCCGCGGTAAGGGGCGCCAGTCCAGTCACCACTTATCGCCCTCTTTTGACTTTGCTCAGCCTCTTTCTTATAAGTTGTTCCCACCCCACAAAGTTTCCCTTCCTTCTTCCAACCTATCTTGTGTAGCTACTACTCGTCCAATACAAGCCTGAGTTTCCTCAACAATAGATGAATGTTAATCGCCATCTCTGAAGAGCTATGCCAACCATCTAGTCTCTGGATGTAGATGCCCATATTCAAAACACCAAACATGGACCTTATTAGCAGTGCTTAATTTGAACTGGTGGTTTCTGGTGCTCGGCACCGGCACTTAATTGTCAAGACTGACACTTATGATAGTCTGCCACATGGTGGCGCTGTTATTCTAATTTAGAGATGAGCACAATAACAGATGTTTATTAATTCAACATTGAAATTACTAATACCGACCACCCAAGCCTTTTCTTATGGCTTTGGAGTCCTGGAATAGTCTGAATTGTGGCACTTGTAAGAGTTTGATGGTTAGTAGTTGTGTTAGTACTGTCACCGTCAGCGCTGACAGGAGCAAAGGATGGTGCAAAGAGCAGTGGCCTCCTGACAAGGGCCCTGGCACTTACGTTTTTTTACAAATTAAGCACTGCCAAATAGAGGTCTAGCAGGATGAAAAAAAAACTTACAAGAGTGCGAAAAAGAAATACAAATTGCAGGTGGCTGGAAGAAAGGTATGTATGAGGTGGAATCAAGAATAGGCAACCTTGAGATGCGTCAACCCCAGCATTCGGCACCTAAGGAAACTTTGGGTCACTGCACTGGTTATTTTCTACAGATTAAGTACAGGCACTGCCAATACACGGCCTCAGTGCCGCCGTGAGCATCTTACTGCAGGCGGAGCGCGCGCATTACCACCGTCGGGGGCCACCGCCCACCTTCACCAGCCGTGACAGCCTCGCCACTCACTCGCCACCTTTAATTGAGTGTGGCCTTGTGTTGGATCAGTGGGGCGAGTGTCAGGGCCGCGCCGCGAGTGTCCGGCGCCGGATAGTAGTAATTGGATTAGAGCCGTCACCGCCCGTCCTTTCTCGGCCGTCTCTTTTAATGAGCTCACCCTCCCCGAAAGCGGGAGACTTTTTATCCGACTCCCTCGCTCTCACCTCCAGATTGAAAAGTTGCTCTCCGAGGCGCCCATTGGCCGCCGGCCCAGAAAGTATTTTATTTTGCGCGTCCGTGTGTGTGATTGCGTGTGAAAATGTTTCCAGGATTGATTTAAATTTGATGGCTCGCACATTCAATCTCTGATGGCTCCCTAACTATGGATGCACCGCTCTCTGGGAACGCTGCACTCTGAGCACTGAAATTAGTAGGCACCGAGCAGCGAGAGGACATTGTGCTCCGAGTCAGAGATGAGGATTAATTATAGCCTGACTCGGGTGGCTCCTCAGCCAAATAGGACATCTTGACGGCCTCGGAGCTCTCGCTGAATCATCAAAACTAGTCACCAATGTCACTTAAGGGCCCGCTGCAGCCCCTCCTTAGGAGCAGTGGCGTAACGAAACTTTAGGGGGGCCCAGGCCCCCTGCAAAGTACTGGAGGGCCCCCCTCCGGACTCACGCAGGAGCTCCCAAGCCAGGGGTACTGTGCCGAGCCGAGGGCCCCGCCTGGAGCCCCCCAGCCCCTCGCACTTCGGGGGCCTTAATTACGTCAGGGCTCAGGAGGGCTGTGGTCTCGAAACTGCAGAATGGGGCACTGCTGCCTTCAGAAGAGGTATGCGGGATGAGTCCAGGCTGGCACCTTGCATAAGGTTTGAATCCACTTGGCTCCCTCTGACAGTTTTCGAGAGCTGCAGGGTCCCAATCCAACATGGCTGCCATCAGAGCTGGAAATGGAAAAATAGAAGTGCAGGTACTCTGTACCATAATATCTGCTTGTTTCTGAGAAGTACTCTCCAATTAAAAGTATTACCTCACTCTTGAGAAGTGCTGGTACTCTCCCTCTCAAAATAAACAAGCATTGGCATAGCCAATAGGTCTCGCCTTTGGGACCTTATAAGTGTTTAGCCATGCAACACTTGATGTTGTTGCACCAAGGATATTGTGCTGGATAACTAAACACTTATAAGGTCCCAAAGGCGAGACCTATTGGCTATGCCAATGCTTGTTGATACATACCACCATCCAGTGTCCAAGGGTAGAGGGTTTTAATAGCATGTCAGCACTTCGAACGAGGGCTGCACCCCAAACAAAAGTACTTTACTTCCCTGGGAGTCAGGGGTACAACTCTGAGAGGGGACATTTAGCGCACAGTGGGGCCCCGCAGGGAGCTGTAACACAAACCAGGATGGTCGCAATACACCCCAGAACTGCACTGCCCGCGGCCCCTTTAAACTTATTATAAATAAGGCCGCCGAATGATCTACGAGGCACCTCTTCGCCAATGACAGCCCACTTCATGTGTGCCTAGAGCACCCCGTCAAGGCACTTTGGCAGCCCAGGCAAGGACCAGTGTTTGTACCCCACCCGTGCTCGTGCACACGGATACAACACTGCTGTGCTCCAGGGCAGCTGTGCCTCTGATCCCGCAAGGGGGCGCCATTCACAGCCCGTGCGTCCTACGTGTAGAAACGGACCTGCGTTGCACACGGTATGACGTGGGCTCACACTTGAGCCTCAAACTGAGAAGCGAACTATTCAGCAAGATAGCTCAGTAGATTAGGTGCCTGTCGCGAGGATGTATCGCATTCTGCTGCCTCGGCCTGTCATCCTCCCAAGGTCGAGAACATGCCACGGCTTATGTTATAAAATCCCGTTTAGTCTCTAGGGGTGTTAAGTAAGGTGGACCCGTGAGCCGAAGGGCGGCGGAGCCTGCACACAGGCGACGCCAAGCCAGGTACCCCAGCTTCCGCTTCTGGCGTGTTTCTAGAGGATTGTATTGTAATTGCATTTTTTAGCGCTTACTACCTCTGACGAGGGGTTGAAGCGCTTTACGCCGGGAGCGATGCTCCTGAACCCATGTTCAGTGGTGTGTTTTCCCACTGACTGTTATTGGGCCCTACATGACTTCATTAGGGGAGCACAGGCTGATTCAGGGGTCGTCTCTGGCGGTATCCGCGCCGGCAACAGAAGGGTTAAAGGAACCGCGAACACCGCTCATTAAATAGCGCGTCTGACGAACGTTTCAAACGCGGCTCTTTTACAGAAACAAGCATTGCTCATATTATAATATGCCCACGCAAGTAAAGCACGTCCAGCCAGGGCCCTCTGTTCCTTCTGCCTATCTGGAGGTATTCAAGTTGCTCAAGTCGGACGTTGAAAACAATTCAGAGATTTGCGTGCGCAGTCTGCTCATTTTCAAGCACTGCACTCGTGCTTGTGGCGCGCCGCTGCTCACTCCCGCAAGGTGGATGCCGCCACAAGCACGAGTGTGTGCTTGAAAATGAGCAGAGCGACGGCTAAAGGCCCTCCTATGCAGCGCATGCGCGCTGCCTAGGCGAGATCTAAAAAGGGCTGGTACTCCGTACCGGACAGTACCGGCCAATTTAAAGCACTGGCTGCCATAAACTTGCGTTTGCTGTCACACTGGGTATGCAGCAGCATGGTAGCCTGTTATGCAGAGCAACCGGTACTGTAATGAGAGAGAGAAGGGTCTTCAATTGGGGCCTCGGCTAAGCTGTTGGTTTGGTAGGTTTTGGAGTCCCCTAGGAAGAGGTTGTCCTTGACCGGCTTCCAAGCACCTGACATTGTCACATCATGTTCTAGGTTTTGAAAACAACCGAATGCATGATGTTGTGCTCTAAGGGCAAGAATCGTGCAGGGAAAGTGAAATTGTCTTCTAAGTGCAGGAATGGATGGGTTATGTTATTTTCCAAGTGCAGCATTGGCCATAGATTTGAAAGGAAGGAACATCCTGGCCTTGGTTTTGGCCAAACACATAGTTTCCCTGGCACAGAAGTCTGCACTTGCCCCTAACTTGGCATACTAGGTCAGGGATGTGAGTAAATGGGTCAGGTTAGGGTGCACGGTCCTGAAACCAATGGCTAGCTACCTGTATCCCTTTGAGGCTACCAAGGTGTGAGAAATTAAGCTGTCTGAAGTTTCTAGAGATTCAAACAACACACCTCCTTGAAGTGGCAACAGAACCTCATGGATGGAACTGTAGGATGCTGTAATGCCCAAGACGTCATTCAATGGGTGGTGGCCTGTTATATTGTTGTAGGAGGCCATGCCAGTTATGTTTCTTTGAACTCATTCTATTATAGCGGTTCTTAACCTTTTGACTTCTGTGGATCCCTACTGAATCACTGTTGGAAGCCAGGGGCTGTGCCCTAAGCAATTTCCAGGATGTGAACCCCAAAACAAAAATGCTCAAAAATACAGAAACAAGCATACATCACACAAATTATGAAATATTATCTTTAATTCTCAACACAAAAATACAAATTTTAATTTTTAATGAGAGGTTGGAACTTTTAGTTTTATTTCCGAAATACAAAGCTATCTGCTGGATCCTAGCACATCACTCTTTTTGCCTCCTCTATTTTTGTCAGTGCTCACTCGTGCTTCAACTGAGGCCACCAATCACCCATACTACTGTTTGATAAACTTGGCTGCCTTCGTAAATCAAGCTTAGGATGCCTACTTCATTTTTTGCTTCCAATTTTGAACATTTTCACATCTACAGAGCATTTTAAAATGTTCAATTTTACATTTTGCTTTATTATGAGTATATGATTTAATCCTCTATTATTAATTCATTTTCTGAACAGTTGCAGGCACCCATAGTGGACTTTGCGACCCCCGGCGGTCCACGTAGCACAGGTTAAGAAGCACTGCTTTATTAGATACTATAGGCCTGATTACGATGGTGGTCCATTGTTTCGGGCCGGTGACTGTCCGACAATGTGTCAGCCGTCCCATCTGCCCGATTACGATAGGGCCACCTTGCAGGCGATCCTAAAATGCCTTTTTCAACAGCGGCTTGTGCTGTGGCCCAGAAAAATGGCTGCAGCACAAGCCGCTATTGAAAAAGGCACTTTGTGCACGTCCATGCACTATTTACCAGGCACCATGTGGTGCCTGGCACACATTGCATGGATCTGCGTGGCTTTGGGCCACCAATGTCATTTTCCGACAGCCTTTACTTGGCGGTCCGACCGCCATGAACAGGCTGTCGGAAAGGGACATCCTAATCCCTACGGCAATGCCTGCACAGGCACCACCCTCATTGTAGGGATAGGAGTCCGACCACCGCCCTGACGAGATCCTTGATCCTGTCGGAGGCAACAGTCTTCCCCCCCGACATCCAAGCTCCGACCACCTGCATTCTAATGGGGGCGTTGACCCAATGGGCTGGATGTCAGTGGGACCACCACCGACGGCCTGTCGGTGGCGGTCCCACTGCCATCATAATCAGTCCCTGTATGTCTGTCATGGCCGTCGAGGGTCATCTGAGTTAATGGTTTACTGGGGCTCAGTTTGTTGCTAAAGCGTTATTTCTTTCTAACATGTATGTCTTTGTAGGGACAATTTGCCTCTCCATTGCAATACATCCGGACACATTTTTAAAAGCATTCAGTTCTGAGTCCAATGAGGAAACTTTACTCACTCTGGACGTAGTTTTGGCAACATTCGGAATCAATGACCACTATTTTAAAACATCCTTGTCGGGTCCAGAAACTGTAACTGATGCTTGAGTATAGGGTTTGCTTAAAACCCGTTCATCAAAATAAAATAGTGAAAATGACTCTAAACTACATGCACACCTCCTCATTGGTCCCTTTAGATCAAATTAACAAACACAGTTTGCTGGGTGCTAAACCCTGACACTAAAAGGAGAAATGAAAAGCATTATTCTTCTCCCCCAGACAAGGAAAAAACACATGAAAAATGAAATACAACATTCCAGTAAACAAAACAATTAAATTGTAAAAGTAAAAGTAGCTTGCAGCTGTAGGTTCTGTTTCACAGATTGAACAGAAAAACACAAACCTGTGCCAGCCAGGGTGGTGTATGTAATGGTATTATAAACAAGCAGTGGCAAAGCCTATTGGTGTTTCCTTGGCAACTGGTGCAATTGCTATATTTTATGGGACATAAGAGCTGCCTATATTTACACAATAAAAAAATGTAACAATAAATTGACCATCACATTTAACTTTAACAGAACAGTATTGTGCTTCCCAGCAGGCAGATGTACTTAGAACAGGTCTATAAACCATTTTTCTTTGTAAAGGACAACAAAGAAATCTATGATTCTTATTGACAGAAAGAAAAGGTACTATTGACTTTGAATTACAGCAAACCGAAGAGTTAGTTTAAACATACAACGAAGAGTAACAACAAATACAACAAGAATTGGCCAGGCCAATAGGTCTGGGCTTGGCAATCGGAGCGATGGGTAATTTGTTTTTGACTTTTTTGTTAGAAGCCACAAAAACAAAAAGAAAGAAACGCTACCACCTAAACATGGCTGCAGTATGCTTACTTTAAACATTTTAAGTGTAAAAATGTTTGCTAATGTGGGCGTTTTAGTAGTGGTGTTTTAAAAAAATTATTGTGTCACTCATTTTATTATTATTATTAAAGAGAAAAAATCATCACATAACCAGGCATCCAAATTACAGTAAACCTCAATGTTACTTAAACATTTAAAGATATAAAAAAGAAATAGAAAATAAATCACCATATATTTGGGTACCCAAAATAAATAGTCCTATTTAAATTTCATAGATAAAGTAAAAAATATAAAAAAGCAGACTTTAAACTGGCTGTGTCACTAAAGATAAAGGAATTATTTTAGGCGGATTTAAATAATATGCACAGGTTTTGTGCAGTCACTCTAAGTGAAAAGCACCAATTAGTAAAGTATGCTGACTCAATACTGTATGCTGCGTCGGGCGGAAGCAAAAAATGAATGACAAATTTAACAGACCAATGAATAAAGCCATCTGACCAAAAGTATATTATAAAACTAATAGTCTTGCGAGACAGCTAAAGCTGTCTCAAAGGCCAGAGTTAAAAATGGCAAAGAATGGAGAGAAAAAAGCATTGGCAATATAAAGGAGTGGCTCACTAGTCGTGGCACTGAATTGCTCTTCTTTTCAGACAGATGCATTGCTCACATGGGTAAACAGCCCTTACTACGAATCCGTCACCCCGCATGTTGTTACAACACGGTCGTTGCAACGACCGCGTTGTAACAACGCATACCATTACCCTGCAAGGCGTAACAACGACTTGTGGAGGGGGGAGAAGGTGTTGGATTTAAAATCCAACACCTTCCCTACTGTCCGCACAGACTGGAGTTGGAATAGTAAACTATACTATTCCAACATCCAGTGCCCCCCTCCGCAAGTCGTTGTAACGACTTGCGGGGTAATGGTATGCGTTGTTACAATGGGGTCGTTGTAATGACCGCGTTGTAACAACATGCGGAGTGACGGCAAGCGTAATGAAGAGGCATATTCCTCACATGTGATCATCCAAAATCCGTCCATTCGCAGTTCACAAGATCCAATGCCTCAAGTGGGCTGATCCAAAGCCCCATGCTTTGTGCTGTTTTGGGCAGGAACACAATGTGTGATTGTGTGATTGACAGTTGAACAACAGACCAATGAAAGAAGAGGGCTGGCCCAAAATGACTCAGTGAACATGGTGTGATGATACATATCTATCTATATATATATATATATATATATATTCGAAAAAAACAAGGGATTCTTCGCACTTCCGCACAGCTGTGTGGCGAACAGAGAACACATGAACCACACGAAATTAGGCACTGTTGTTTTATTCGGTCCTCAGATCTGGCGCGTTTCAGACAACACTTGTCCTTGATCACAGATATATATATATATATTCCCAGTTAAAGGCTATTGCCGAAACGCGTTGGTTGTGGTCATTTGAGCAATTGTTGTGATGCCACACAAATTTACAGCGTTCATTTCAAAAGATAAAAAGAAAAAATGCGAAAATAAAGCCAATCAAGCTTCCTAAAGAATCTTGGATTCCTTCTGCTCATTTGTGCCGCTGCATGGGTGGACCGTAACGGAGTGCCGCTTTTGGTTGAATATATATATATATATATATATATATATATATATATATATATATATATATATATATATATATGGAAGGAAAAGGTTGCCCCCTGGTGAAGTACACTCGCAGCAGGTAGAATCCACGAGGAAAGTGCTTTATTGGATTTCATGCATTTGAGCAGCATTTGGGAGCCGACGCGTTTCGGGCATTGCGCCCTTCATCAAAGGCATGCTGTCATGAAGCGGCTACTGCAACATCTTTTATCTCGCTGGCATTGTGGGATATGCAGTCCCAGTGGTGTCCATGTGGATCGCCGCCGTCCATACAGCAAAATTAAAATCCCGCTAATGAAATGCCACAAAGTCACCTTCCTAAATCACTGGATCCCGCTGCTCCGCTTGGTGCCTGCTTAAGTGAGCAAGCCACGGACCCGCTGATTTCTTGCAGTGGTGCACTCCTCAACCGGGCCGGCCGAATTAATTTGGAAGGAAAAGGTTGCCCCCTGGTGAAGTACACTCGCAGCAGGTAGAATCCACGAGGAAAGTGCTTTATTGGATTTCATGCATTTGAGCAGCATTTAGGAGCCGACGCGTTTCGGGCATTGCGCCCTTCATCAAAGGCATGCTGTCATGAAGTGGCTACCGCAACATACACCCCCTCTTTTATCTCGCTCACAATCACGTGAGTAAACGGCATGTGCCTGGCATTGTGGGATATGCAGTCCCAGTGGTGTCCATGTGGATCGCCGCGGTCCATGCAGCAAAATTAAAATCCCGCTAATGAAATGCCACAAAGTCACCTTCCTAAATCACTGGATCCCGCTGCTCCGCTTGGTGCCTGCTTAAGTGAGCAAGCCACGGACCCGCTGATTTCTTGCAGTGGTGCACTCCTCGACCGGGTCGGCCGAATTAATTTGGAAGGAAAAGGTTGCCCCCTGGTGAAGTACACTCGCAGCAGGTAGAATCCACGAGGAAAGTGCTTTATTGGATTTCATGCATTTGAGCAGCATTTGGGAGCCGACGCGTTTCGGGCATTGCGCCCTTCATCAAAGGCATGCTGTCATGAAGCGGCTACTGCAACATACACCCCCTCTTTTATCTCGCTCACAATCACGTGAGTAAACGGCATGTGCCTGGCATTGTGGGATATGCAGTCCCAGTGGTGTCCATGTGGATCGCCGCCATCCATATAGCAAAATTAAAATCCCGCTAATGAAATGCCACAAAGTCACCTTCCTAAATCACTGGATCCCGCTGCTCCGCTTGGTGCCTGCTTAAGTGAGCAAGCCACGGACCCGCTGATTTCTTGCAGTGGTGCACTCCTCGACCGGGCCGGCTGAATTAATTTGGAAGGAAAAGGTTGCCCCCTGGTGAAGTACACTCGCAGCAGGTAGAATCCACGAGGAAAGTGCTTTATTGGATTTCATGCATTTGAGCAGCATTTGGGAGCCGACGCATTTCGGGCATTGCGCCCTTCATCAAAGGCATGCTGTCATGAAGCGGCTACTGCAACATACACCCCCTCTTTTATCTCGCTCACAATCACGTGAGTAAACGGCATGTGCCTGGCATTGTGGGATATGCAGTCCCAGTGGTGTCCACGTGGATCGCTGCCGTCCATGCAGCAAAATTAAAATGCCGCTAATGAAATGCCACAAAGTCACCTTCCTAAATCACTGGATCCCGCTGCTCCGCTTGGTGTCTGCATATCCCACAATGCCAGGCACATGCCGTTTACTCACGTGATTGTGAGCGAGATAAAAGAGGGGGTGTATGTTCCAAGGTGGAGGAGAAGGAGGTCTTAATAAAAAGAAATATTTTTGTACCAAGGAGAGTGCCCTGTAAGCTGTTGTTGAAAAAAAAATATATATATATATATATGTACACCAACAGCTCGATATTTCACCAGGGCCTGGCATTGTGGGATATGCAGTCCCAGTGGTGTCCATGTGGATCGCCGCCGTCCATGCAGCAAAATTAAAATCCCGCTAATGAAATGCCACAAAGTCACCTTCCTAAATCACTGGATCCCGCTGCTCCGCTTGGTGCCTGCTTAAGTGAGCAAGCCACGGACCCGCTGATTTCTTGCAGTGGTGCACTCCTCGACCGGGCCGGCCGAATTAATTTGGAAGGAAAAGGTTGCCCCCTGGTGAAGTACACTCGCAGCAGGTAGAATCCACGAGGAAAGTGCTTTATTGGATTTCATGCATTTGAACAGCATTTGGGAGCCGACGCGTTTCGGGCATTGCGCCCTTCATCAAAGGCATGCTGTCATGAAGTGGCTACCGCAACATACACCCCCTCTTTTATCTCGCTCACAATCACGTGAGTAAACGGCATGTGCCTGGCATTGTGGGATATGCAGTCCCAGTGGTGTCCATGTGGATCGCCGCGGTCCATGCAGCAAAATTAAAATCCCGCTAATGAAATGCCACAAAGTCACCTTCCTAAATCACTGGATCCCGCTGCTCCGCTTGGTGCCTGCTTAAGTGAGCAAGCCACGGACCCGCTGATTTCTTGCAGTGGTGCACTCCTCGACTGGGCCGGCCGAATTAATTTGGAAGGAAAAGGTTGCCCCCTGGTGAAGTACACTCGCAGCAGGTAGAATCCACGAGGAAAGTGCTTTATTGGATTTCATGCATTTGAGCAGCATTTGGGAGCCGACGCGTTTCGGGCATTGCGCCCTTCATCAAAGGCATGCTGTCATGAAGTGGCTACTGCAACATACACCCCCTCTTTTATCTCGCTCACAATCACGTGAGTAAACGGCATGTGCCTGGCATTGTGGGATATGCAGTCCCAGTGGTGTCCATGTGGATCGCCGCCGTCCATGCAGCAAAATTAAAATCCCGCTAATGAAATGCCACAAAGTCACCTTCCTAAATCACTGGATCCCGCTGCTCCACTTGGTGCCTGCTTAAGTGAGCAAGCCACGGACCCGCTGATTTCTTGCAGTGGTGCACTCCTCGACCGGGCCGGCCGAATTAATTTGGAAGGAAAAGGTTGCCCCTGGTGAAGTACACTCGCAGCAGGTAGAATCCACGAGGAAAGTGCTTTATTGGATTTCATGCATTTGAGCAGCATTTGGGAGCCGAAGCGTTTCGGGCATTGCGCCCTTCATCAAAGGCATGCTGTCATGAAGCAGCTACTGCAACATACACCCCCTCTTTTATCCCGCTCACAATCACGTGAGTAAACGGCATGTGCCTGGCATTGTGGGATATGCAGTCCCAGTGGTGTCCATGTGGATCGCCGCCGTCCATGCAGCAAAATTAAAATCCCGCTAATGAAATGCCACAAAGTCACCTTCCTAAATCACTGGATCCCGCTGCTCCGCTTGGTGCCTGCTTAAGTGAGCAAGCCACGGACCCGCTGATTTCTTGCAGTGGTGCACTCCTCGACCGGGTCGGCCGAATTAATTTGGAAGGAAAAGGTTGCCCCCTGGTGAAGTACACTCGCAGCAGGTAGAATCCACGAGGAAAGTGCTTTATTGGATTTCATGCATTTGAGCAGCATTTGGGAGCCGACGCGTTTCGGGCATTGCGCCCTTCATCAAAGGCATGCTGTCATGAAGCGGCTACTGCAACATACACCCCCTCTTTTATCTCGCTCACAATCACGTGAGTAAACGGCATGTGCCTGGCATTGTGGGATATGCAGTCCCAGTGGTGTCCATGTAGATCGCCGCCATCCATGTAGCAAAATTAAAATCCCGCTAATGAAATGCCACAAAGTCACCTTCCTAAATCACTGGATCCCGCTGCTCCGCTTGGTGCCTGCTTAAGTGAGCAAGCCACGGACCCGCTGATTTCTTGCAGTGGTGCACTCCTCGACCGGGCCGGCTGAATTAATTTGGAAGGAAAAGGTTGCCCCCTGGTGAAGTACACTCGCAGCAGGTAGAATCCACGAGGAAAGTGCTTTATTGGATTTCATGCATTTGAGCAGCATTTGGGAGCCGACGCATTTCGGGCATTGCGCCCTTCATCAAAGGCATGCTGTCATGAAGCGGCTACTGCAACATACACCCCTCTTTTATCTCGCTCACAATCACGTGAGTAAACGGCATGTGCCTGGCATTGTGGGATATGCAGTCCCAGTGGTGTCCATGTGGATCGCTGCCGTCCATGCAGCAAAATTAAAATGCCGCTAATGAAATGCCACAAAGTCACCTTCCTAAATCACTGGATCCCGCTGCTCCGCTTGGTGTCTGCATATCCCACAATGCCAGGCACATGCCGTTTACTCACGTGATTGTGAGCGAGATAAAAGAGGGGGTGTATGTTCCAAGGTGGAGGAGAAGGAGGTCTTAATAAAAAGAAATATTTTTGTACCAAGGAGAGTGCCCTGTAAGCTGTTGTTGAAAAATATATATATATATATATATATATATATATATATATATATATATATATATATATATATATATATATATATATATATATGTACACCAACAGCTCGATACTTCACCAGGGCCTGTGAGGGGTGGAGCATATGCCGGACGAGACCACTGGCAAATTCTAAGACAAGAAATCCAACACGAAGAAAGAAATGCTTGCTGAGACTAGTGTAGATGCAAAACGTTTACTGCCAAACATGACACGTTTCGGCCGCGTCATGTTTGGAAGTAAACTTTTTGCATCTACACAAGTCTGCGCGAACGTTTACTTCTTTGCGTTGGATTTCTTGTTATATATATATATCCAAAAAGCACATAGACTCTCAAAACTTCCTTCCGGCGAGAAGAGAGACACGAACCACTGGGAAATATGGCACTGTTCTTTTAATCCTCAGTTACAACGCGTTTCGGACAACACTTGTCCTTGATCACATACAAAGAAACGCAGTTCGCCATCTTTTTTAAATATGCTTTGTTACCTAACCACATGGTGTATAAACATAGAAGAGCCACTAGCACCAAGTTCCACACAATGGTGAGTCTGTTTTCGTTTGTGTTATACATCTACCCGATATTAGCAATACATTAACATTGGTATTTAGCACTGAATGGAAAACTGCAAAACATGGTACTTTCATAGCGATATGTAGTGTTAGTAAAAAAACAGGCATAATAATCATAAATGCATAGTTGTAACATTCATAACTAAAACAATCTGCCTCTCAAACAGATAACGCAGGTCTTGTTATAAATAGGAGTAAAACCATAAATAAAAAATTGTCATATTTACAGGTAAAATATCACTCCTTTGTACATAACTAGGCATCAGGACTCTATATAGTGCCCAGGAGGCCACCTATTAGCCTAATAACAATATCATGAGCAGAATTGTGCAAAACCGCATAGAACCATGTAAACATTGAAAAGTGCAAATCACTGCAAAGGGTAGAGAACCACAATTGACCATCTTTCTGCATAAATGCAATGATATATTGATCATCTTTCTGCATAAATGCAATTATAAAAAGATTGTATAAACTCAGCAGACTGGTGAAAGTGCTATGTGCTTATTAAAGTGCTACCTCCGGTCAACCTGACCTACTAAAGTGCAAGTGCTTAAGAATAAAAAGGATTCAAAGAATACACTCGTGGAAATCTTTAAAAAGTCATAGTGCAAGCCATGATGGAATGCAGGCGCGGCATAAACTCTATATCAGTAATCAAATACTCAGAACTGCCGTAACATCTAATATGGAATAAAATGGAGGGATATTGACAAAAGAGGATAACTTTCATAGTTCTTGCAACTGTTACTCCTATCATCACTTTTAGTCTTTACAGGAAATAATGCAGGTCTTCCGTATTGTTAAGCCCGTTAGGAGATTTGCTATCTAGCTCAAGTATCATTCTCGACTCCAACTGTCTCAACAACTTTTCTCTGTCTCCTCCTCTCCGGAGTTTGGGAATGGCAGCCACCACAAAATACTTCAAGCACTTAAGGTCATTATTGTGTTCATGCCTGAAATGACGAGCGACAGGATATGCGGCATCGTTATTAACAATCGCTCGCAAGTGTTGCAGTATTCTGACATGCACCTGTAGCTTCGTACTTCCCACATATCTCAAGCCACAGGTGCATGTCAGAACATAAACCCCAAACTCCGTTCTGCAGTTAAAGCTGCCCTTGATGGTAATCATATTGGGGCTGAAGGGAGTGGAGTATTGTGTGGTATTTTCTCTAAACTTGCATGCTCTGCATGAAGAACATCTGAAGAAACCTTGTCTAGGTTGTAACCACATTTTGGTTGTTGCTAACTCTGGGCTATTCTTAACAATTTGTGTTCTCATGGAAAGACCTTTCCTGTATGTGATGGTAGGTTGTACGTGGGAGTCTCGGAGCTAATACTCCATCTGTAAGCACAATTGGCCAATTGCGCTTTATAATTGACCTGATCTTTCTTTCTTGTTTATTGAACGTAGTTATCAGTCTAGGGGCATTGTCTACTGGATTGGACGCTTCTTCTGCCATATTGCTGGAAAAAGGGATTCTCTAGGTCTCTCATTCACTTTTCTGACTGCCTCATTTAGAATGGTCTCACTGTATCCTCTCTTTTTAAATCTAATGAGGGCCTCCTGGGTACAGTCATTAAGGTCCTCCTCTGTGCTGCAGATTCTTTTGAGCCGTAAGAGTTCCCCAAATGGAATGTTATTGATTAGATGTTTTGGGTGTGCACTGCTGGCATGGAGTGTGGAATTACCAGCAGTGACTTTTCTATGTAACGTGGTCGCTATTTTACCATCCTTAATATACACTCTTACATCTAGGAACTCAATGCTCTCTTTGCTGATCTGCGAGGTAAATTTGAGATTAGCAGTATTTATATTGATGTTGTGAATAAAATCAATCGCACTCCTTTCATCCCCTCTCCACACAATAAAAACATCATCAATATACCTTAACCAGTATTGTACATGGTTAGCAAACTCAAAGGAGTGTGTGCGCTTAAGGACCTGTTCCTCCCACTAGCCAACATGCAAACATGCATAGCTGGGGGAGAAACAGGCCCCCATCGCCACACCCCTCTTTTGTATATGAATATCATTACCAAATATAAAGTAGTTGTTGTACAAACACCACAAGGCTAAACTTAACAGCATCTTATTATGGTTGTAGCAGTCCAAAGGTCTAGTGTCTAAAAAGTGTTTGACTGCATTCAAACCTGTGGTATGTCCGATGCTTGTATAAAGCGATTCGATGTCCAGAGTGATAAACATAAAATCTTCTGCCCACTGGACCTCATGCACTTTTTTAAGGAAGTCTCCTGTGTCTTTTACATACGTAGGAAGACGTTTTACAAAGTCCTGCAGAAAGAAGTCCACATATTGCGTCGCTTTTTCCCCCACACTGTTGATGGCTGAAATAATCGGTCTACCAGGTATCGGTGAGGTCTTCTTGTGGACTTTGGGAATAAAATATAGCCTCGGTAATACTGGATGTTCTACATTTAGGAATTGATACTCTTCCATGGAAATAACTCCCTCTCTTTTCCATTGTAGAAGATTCTTTTTCAAGGTTTCTTTGGCTAGATTATATTGTTTATTATTGGTTCTTTCATAGCAGGACTGGTCATCAAGGTGTCTACGTGCTTCCAATAAATAATCTTTTAGCGGCCAAATCACTATATTACCACCCTTGTCCGATTTTGTAACAACAACCTCATGATTGTCACTTCGTTTTTTCATCAATTTAAAATATTGTAATTCTTGGTAATTTTTGTATCGTTTTTTACGTTTGACTTGATGATGTAACTTTTTGATATCCTCCATGACACACTCATGGAAGATATCTATTGCATCCTTCGGCATGACTGGAATGAAATTTGATCTGGGCTTGAAAGGACTCATGCCCGCTCCTCGTTGACTAATGTTGGCATTTGACAATCGTTCTTGTGTTGACTGTCCATTGATCGGCTCCTGATCTATTGTATTGCTGTTGTTGCTAAGATCATGCATGGTGAGTAATGTTGGAATATCTGATGCTAGGAGCTCGGTACTGAATTGATTCATATTGGTATTAGTCTGTTTTGTTTCTTTAAGCCCTTCTTTGATGGCAAAGAATTTTTTAAGCTTTAACTTACGGATGAAACAGAAAACGTCTACTCTTGTGCGCGCATAATTAAAATCACTGACCGGGCAGAAGGACAGACCCAAGGATAGTAATTGTTTTTATATATATATATATTATCCAACAAATGCCCAAGAGCTTTGGCAGGGCACACAGCAGCTCGCCGACCATCCGGTCTAATCTTGAGACTCTCCAAGCATTCCCACATTTACTCTCTCTTGCCTGACGCGTTTCGATGCACACAAGCATCTTAATCATAGGCTTGCTCACAACATTACGGTAAGAGCTCCTCTTTTATTTCCATTATAGGCATGCTTTCAATTGGATAATTGCCCTTAGTGGGTCCCGCTTCCCGCGTATCATTTCTGTGGCATGCTGGGACATGTAGTCCCTTGACGAGCATTTGTATTCCCTAAGTGGGTTTACCGTTGACATTGTTCTTTAAAAGCTTACAAGGCTCCTTAGTAGGATTGCGGGACAGCATGGATTGTCAATTTAATAAGGCTTACTGCGCTGTTTCCGACAAGGAAGGTTCCACGTCGCAGCCTCTCGTGTTGTGCCTGATATATATATATATTCACGGAAAAAAGCAGTGGTTACAGGAACGTTATAGTTAGGCTGACATTTCACTCGTACAAAACCAGAGAAATTCAGCTGTTATAGTTAGCTGAGTTAACTATAACTCGCGCCTCCGCAATGCACTGCTTATGACCTCACATATTACATCACTCATGACATGGTCAGTGACATCACTGATGACATCTCAAATGACATCACTGATGACATCTGTGATGTCATCATCCAGTGACTGTGAGTGTTTTTTAAAAGTTTATGAGTGTTGAATATATATACCTAGGTGTATTGGTGAATCAGTGGGTGTATGAGTGATTGTTTGGATGACTGAGTGGGTGCATGACTGACTGTATAAGTGATTGATTAGGTGTCTCAGTGAATGTATGGATGAGTGACTGGTTCTGTGAATGTATCTGTCTGTCAGTTGATGTCTAAGTGGGTGTATGAGTTTGTTAGTGGGTACGTGAATGGTTATATGGGTGATTGATTGTTTGACTATCTCTATGAGTGTCTGTGTGTGTGGGTGAGGAGGTGTGTGATGGCCTGTATGGATGAGTGAGTGGGTGAGTCAGTGCCTGTATTGGGTAGTGAATGCATGTGTGAGAAGCTGTATGGGTGAGTGAGTGTCTGTATGGCTGTGTCAGTGATTGAGTGCTTGTGTCAGGATGAGTCAGTAACTGTGTATGTGAAAGGCAATAAAGGTGAGTGACTGGGTATATGAGTGACTGTATGCATGAGTGAGTGAGTGAGTGAATGTGAGAGTGGCTATATAGATGAGTACATGCTTCTGTCAGTGACTGTATAGGTGAATGAGTATGTGTTACTATTTGTATGAGCAAGTAAGTGTATGTGTATGTAACTGTTAGGGTTAGTATGTACCTAAATGATTGACTGTATGGGTGAGTGTGTAGGTGTGTGAGTAGTTCTATGGGTGACTCACTCAGTGTGTGAGTGCCTGTATGGGTATATGAGTGGATATGTCAATAGCTGTATTGGTGTCTGAGCGGGTGTATGAGTGGCAGTATGTGTGAGCAAGTGGGTATATATGTAGATCTAGGAATTAGTGAGTGGTTGTGTAAGTACTGGTATGGTTCTGTCAATGGGTTTGTGAACGGTTGTGTGGGAGAGCCAGTGGTTGTTTAAAGGGTTCTATAGGGGTGTGAGTGGGTGTGTCAGAGATGATGTGGATGATGTCATCACTGATGTCATCAGTGATGTCATTTGAGTTGTCATCAGGGATGTCATCAGTGATGTCACTGACCATGTCATAAGTGATGTAATATGTGAGGTCATAAGTAGTGCATTGTGGGGGCGCAAGTTATAGTTAACTCATCTAACTATAACGGCTGAATTTCTCTGGTTTTGTATGGGTGAAATGCCAGCCTAACTATAACGTTCCTGTAAACATTGTTTTTTTCCATGAATATCTAAGGTTTTTTAAATGCTAATTCCTAACGATAACGTCCCTGAAACCTGTGGCTTTTCAGTGAATTTCTAAGGTTTTTAAATGTTAATTCCTAACTATAACGTCCCTGTAACCTTTGGTTTTTTCTGTGAATTTCTAAGGTTTTTTAAATTCCATTTCGTACCTATACCGTCCCTGTAACCTTTGTTTTTTTCAGTGAATTTCTAAGGTTTTTTAAATTCCATTTCCTAACTAGAACATCCCTGTAACCTTTGGTTTTTTAGTGAATGTCTAAGGTTTTTTAAATTCTATTTGCTAAATATAACGTCCCTGTAACCTTTGTTTTTTTTAGTGAACTTCTAAAGTTTTTTAACCAGCAGTCACGTATGCAGAGTGGTGGAGAAAGGCGGCTGGGCTACCAACAAGCTCTCAGGAATTCTGCTGCATAGAACTTACAAGAGGTACCAGGAGGGCTTCTTGGCCCCCAAGGTCCCTCTGGAGCTAAGGGGACTTTATCCCCCAACTAGTAGTGCGCCGGGAGGCGCATTTGCAGAGTGGTGGAGAAAGGGGGTGTGGCCTCTGACAACTTCTCAGCAATCCTGCTGTGTGGGACCTACTGGAGGTAACAGGAGGGGTAGTTGGCACTACAATTTGGGGTAAGAAGTCCCCTTGCCTCTTGAGGCTCTAAGAGGGCCAACTAGCCCTCCTGTTACCTCCAGTAAGCCCCGCACAGCTGGATTGCTGAGAGGTTGTCAGAGGCCATGCCCCCTTTCTCTACCACTCTGCAAACGCGCCTCCTGGCGCACTGCTGCTTGGGGGATGAAGTCCACTTTACTCCTGAGGCCCTCAGGAGACAAGGGGATCTCATCGCCCCACTAGCAGTGCGCCGAGAGGCACATTCGCAGAGTGGTGGGGAAAGGGGCGTGGCCTCCGACCACCTCTCAACAATCCCACTGTGTGGGACTTACTGGAGGTAACAGGAGGGGTTATTCGCACTCAAGGACCCTCAGCATCCGAGGGGACTTCATCCCCTAACCAGCAGTGCACCAAGAGGCGCGTTTGCAGAGGGGTGGAGAAAGGGGGCATGGCCTCCGAACACCTCTCAGCAATCCCACTGTGTGGGGCTTACTGGAGGTAACAGGTGGGCTAATTGGCCCCTAAGGACCCTCAGCAACAAAGGGGAATTTATCCCCCAACCAAGAGCGCTCCAGGAGGCACATTTGCAGAGTAGTGGAGAAAGGGGGCTGAAAAAATTAGGAAGGGGGGCTGTGTGGTCCCTCTTTCCTTGATCCTTTTGGGCCCCGGGGACCCCATCCCCCGGGGCTAGGCCTATCAATACATTTTTTTGTAAAGGGGAGGAGGGCCATGCGGCCCCCCTTCCCAGGCCGATTTTGGCCCCGGGGATCTTATCCCCCGGAGCCCAGCCATTAAAAAAAAAATAATAAGTCAAGGGAGGGTGGCCAAGAGGCCCCGCTCTCGGGCCCTTTTTTGCCCTTGGGACCCCATCCCCCAAGGCCAGGCCATTTCTATTTTTTTTTTTTAAATGTACATTTAATGGAGGGGGGCTGCACGGCCCCCTCCGGAGGCAATTTCGGCCCCGGGGACCCCATCCCCCGAGGCCAGGCCTTAACTTTTTTATTTTTTTAAATGGGTAGGGGGGCCTGCGCGCCTCCCTACCCAGGCCGATATTGCCCCGGGTACCCCATTCCTGGGGCATGGCCACGTCGTTGGGGACCGCGGGGGGAGCCTCAAGACCCCGCGGTCCCTGCCGGCTCCCCACCTCCTGCGGGAGCCAGCATTGGTTTGGGGCAGAGGGAGCTGCAAACATGCAGCTCCCTCTGCCCAAAAGCAATTCTGCTCTGCTTCATGAAAGCAAGAGCATTTTTCAATGCTCTTGCTACCATGAAGCGAAGCAGAGTTTGCTATGGCTTGGCGGGAGCAGTGCTCCCTCCAAGGCATAGCAAACTGCAATGTCCCGGGGGTGGGCTCCCCGGGACATTGCTGGAGCTGGCCCTGGGGGGTGGCGGTCCCCAGGGCCATGGAGGGCTCCTGGAGGGGGGCCGCGTGGCCCCCCTCCCATCTACTCTGTAGCCCCAGGGAGGTGGTAGTCCCCAGGGCTGAGGGGCTGCAACGAACCCCCATTTTTACTTAATTTGTGCACCCAGGGTGGTGGCAGTCCCCGGGGCTGCGGGGGGCCACGTGGACCCCCGCATTACAAAACATTAGCCCTGGGGAGGTGGCGGTCCCTGGGGCTGCGTGGGGGGGCTGGAGCCCCCCCACGCATTCTTTTATGCATTTAGCCCCAGGAAAGTAGCGGTCCCCGGGGCTGCAGTAGCCCGAGCGGCCCCCGCATTATTAATTCAAGTTGGCCCCAGGACCTGGCCCACCCCGGGGCCTAATTAAACGAAGCGCGGGAGCCCGCACTTCGCTTTTTAAAAAAAAATTCATCGGGATTCGTGGATCCCCCGCGACTCCTGCCAAAACTTTTTTAAAATGCTTTATTTTGGCCCTGGGGGTACCTGTGGGACCCCCTGAGCAGGCCTAGGGGGTCAGGGTGTTTCTACCCTTCCTCCTTTTCTTGTTTTTTAACGTTTTTTAACCTTTTTTCTTGTGACTCGGTTTAACCGAGTCACAAGATGGCTGCAATACTTCCTGGTTTGAACTGTTGGCAGCCAACCAGATTGTAGGCTCAAGATCGGGAGGGTTCACGGATCCTCCGCGGCCACAGTTGTATATCTGAGAAATGTTTAAATTTCTCAGGAACTACTGAATGGATTTACACCATTTAAGAAAAAGAGTACTTTCAGAAACCAAGAGCTACCTTTTTGCCAAATTTGGTGTAATTCCGTTCAGCAGTTCAGGCCTTAGACTATATATATATGAAACAAGTAAAGCTGGTCCTTGGCCACACCTAAAAAATGTGTGTTGCTGATTGTGCCTATTATGGCTCAGCGCCACACCACAGGGTGCGGAATTAGGGCCTGGGGACCCAAGGGCCGGACCCTTTTCTGTGGCATTATCGATTCTCTGGCCGGTGGGAGCGGGGCTCATGACTGCTTCCAGGTCACGGGCAGTGTGCAGTTTGTGCGTCACTTCCGCTGTCGCAGGTAAGTGGCCTATATAGGGCATGTGTGCCCGGGCCCTTTCCTTTCACTAAAGCGACGGTGGGAGCGGATTGGCGGCAATGGTAGCGGCGAGCATTTCTCTCTCTCACTTTTGTTTTGCTTTTTATGTTCGGTGGCAACGTCAGCAGGATTCATCCCGTGTGCACTGACTGCAGCAATATGCCCCTGGGAGCAGCATGGGCTCGAGTTTACTTGCTCGACCCGAGGAAGGCGGCGTCTCTGGCAGTGTGCACAACTAATTATGTGAATGGGTCCATGGGAAGCGACCTTTTTGGGCTGTAGGTGTGCTTTTTTGACTCCTGGTGGCTGGGGATATCTTAGTGAGTTAGGAGTTTGCTGTTATGCTCTCAGCTGATTTGCAGGTAGTAGTAATTTCTCCTGAATCTTGGTAGGTGCTATACCTCAGGGCAAAGGTTTGTGCCTCTGTTTGAACAGGCTCCCCCAGGACAGGGGTTCTATTTCTGGCTAAGGTTTATTGTGGCCTAGTGGCTTGAGATCTTAGACCCTTACTCTGAAGGCTGAGCGTTCAATTTCTGGTGGTTCATTGGTTGTGTGCACTCAGTTACAAAGGTGGTCATTGGTAATTTCTTGACTGCAACACACTGTAGGCGTGGCTTCTTTACAATTGGTGATTGTTGCTATCACTTAGCTTTACTCCATTACTGGTGCTTTAGTTCATAGCGCCGCAGTGCAGAGGGGCATTTAGACATCCTTGAACAGCCTACTCTTTGGCATATTGAGGGGCTGGTTTTCGTGTCTAATTGGGTCCTGGGGGCGGTGGATTGATTTGTTCTTGGAAGTTTGTAGGTTGTAGCTTTAATTTAAGTCTCCACCTTTTGCTTTCCTGGTGCACCCTCATCTATCTAGAGTAGTCGCCATCCACCTTCCCTGCCTAGTATTAATTCATGGCTGCTGGTCTTGCTGGTGCAGGCAACCGGTGCTCATTCTGCTGTAGCAGCGTCGGGTTAGGAATGTGGACCGGTGACTTAAGGTGAGTGGCCATTGAGCTCGTGTTTCTGAACATCTTTAGTGCTTGCTTTGCTCTGTTGCTTGCCCCTTGAGTCGCGAAGTTACAATGCTGGCCAAGGGCGGTAGAGTGGGCAAAAGGAAGGGAAGTGACCCTGAGTTGGCTCAGCTTTAAAAGATGATTCTTGCTAAGTTGGGTGAAGGTGGGGAGTTGGGCAGCTTGGCATCTGAGCCAGAGCCTGAGCCTGAACCAGAGCATGTTGTGGAAGAGCGCCCAACGCGCTCTAATGTCCCTCCTTGAGTGGAGCGGTCTATCCTCTTGTTAAAAGAAGGACCAAGAAGCAGTTGGCCCAGGCACAGGCCGCAGTGGGCATTGTAGGTTCAGGGGCGGGGGTGGAGGGTCTCAGAGCAGCCCGGCATTGGAGGGCATTAGGCAACATACCACACTCCTGCCCATGTCACATTCGCACCTGTACCCTCTGGATCATAGCAGGCACTGCAGGGCTCTGATGAGGTCCCCTCTGTCCTAGTCTAGTAGACATTAGGAAGTCATTGAAGCTGCTTTCAGAGCAGAGAATGGGCAATTCATCAGGACAAATGGGGGCGGCCTCTTGCTCGCAGGCACAGGAGGCGGCTGAGGTCCTGTCTGTTGGGTCAACACATTCAGTGCAGGAGTGTAGCTTCATCGGCGGTGTTTAGGGTGTTACACCCCCTTAATAAATGTATTTTATGAAAAATAGTTGGGTACAGGTGCTTTCGGTCGGGGATAGAGAGGTGTCTGTCGGATTTCACCAGGAATTTTTACACACAGACAAAAACGCACACACACACTCTCTCCCTTTCTGTTTGGAAAGACTTCAGAAAGGTTGGTTATTTCACCAAAGAATGTGTTTTCTCTCACTTAGTACCCCTACCAATCCGCATTCCTCTCCCTTTCCACTGCCCCTTATGCCCCTCTTGTGCACCCTGCTTGTCGCATAATGCATTTTAGTCTCACACCCCCCAATCTTACTGACCAAGCTATGCCCCTGATTCAGTGTCAGGGCCACCAGTCCCTTGTCCCCAGCCATTAGCGGTTGTGACGGGCCCTCAGGGCTTCCAAGGGGAGCCACCATTCTTGTGGTCGCCAACTGGCTTGGGGGAGCGAGGGTGTCAGGGGCTACTGCAGATCCCACAACCGGGGTGCTTTCTTCAGTGGCGTCTCCATTGTCTCAGTTGGCTGGTCCAGCAGCAGGAACCCAGGGAGGTCATGCCCTTACTGCTCCCTGGGCCCCTTTGCCCACCTTTTCGTCGGCAATCGCTGAATTGCAAAAACAGGTTGGGACTATTGTGAGGAGCAGGTCGGGTCAAGAGCTGACCCCGCTGCCCGGAGTGAGGGCGTGGGGGGCACTTTAGTAAGCAAGGACCCCACCACAGCTGCACCAGGTAATGGGACTGAGGATGCTGCCAAGAACTCTGCCTCTGCCGGGAAAGTGTTTGGAGGGCAGGACACTTTGCACCAGGCCAGGGAAGCTGGCATTGCATGAGTCTGGGGAAGTGAAAGAAAAGATATGGAAAGGTGACTCTGCAGACATATTTTTGCTGATTTGACCCAAGAAACGAAGGAAAAGGAGGGCAAGGATGGCTCTTCAAATGAAAAGAAGCCTAAGGTAGAGGAATCCATCACAAATTGGTTGTTTGGTTTTAATGTTTTTATGACAGTTATGACTGAGAAGAAACCCGAAGTAGCCTTGACTGTGATATTTTATGCCAATAAGATACTTAAAGCGCATCTCATATATAGTGGGATGGGCTGGTTGGATTACAATAGGAACTTCAGATGGGCCAAGGTGGAGGACCCTGAGGATGATGGAAAGTGTAAACAGCAAGACTCCCCTTAGATAGCCTTCTCGTACGCAATGGGGTGCAGGTGACAAGAAGGGGTCTTGTTGGTATTCAACAGGAAGTTGTGCGCCCGGCCGGCGGGGTCTTGCAAATTTAAGCATGTGTGCTCATTTTGTGGGCACCCCTCCCATCCCGAATTCAAATGCATTAAAAAATCTAAAGAGAAAGGGAAGGACTCTAAGTCATCCAACCAATAACACCTTGCCCACCCCGGTTAGAATTGAAGAACTTCTCCCTAGGCTTAACTTGTACCATAACAGGAAGGCGGCTCAGTTACTTACTATATCATTCATTGACTTTCGCAAACCGGCGCAAGGGTTTTTTCCTGTTCTGCATTGCAAAAGTCTGTTGTCTGTGCGTGCACACCCAGGGATGGTGGCCCATAAGTTGGAGAAAGAGGGCTCGTTAGGTAGGATTGCGGGTCCTTTCCCGGAGCCCCCATTCTCCGACTTTGTTTGCTCCCTGCTGGGCGTGGTCCTGAAAAAAAGATCCTGGTCAGTTCAGGCTGATTCATAACCTCTCGGCTCCCAAGGGCTTGTCTGTCAATCACAAGATCAATCCTGACCTGTGTTCGGTGATTTACTCGTCTTTTGACATGGCATTGGCTAAGCTGCGCATGCTGGGCCCTGGAGCATACCTGCCACAGACTGATATTGAGTCAGCATTTAGGCTTCTGCCGGTTCATCCTGATGATTATCACTTGCTTGGTTTTCAGTACGGTGGTCAATATTTTTATGACAAATGTATGCCCATGGGCTGCGCAGTGTCTTGTAATTACTTTGAGCAGTTCAGCTCAATGTTGCAACGGGTTTTCACCTACAAAACTGCTTACACAGACATCATGCATTACCTTGACGATATCCTTGTCATGGGTCCGCCGGCTTCAGGAGCCTGTAGTTGGTCCCTGGGGGAGCCGATTTCCTTGTTCAGAGATTTGGGGGTCCCGCTTGCTCCCGACTAGAGAGTTGGCCCGTCCACCTGTCTGTCCTTCTTGGGCATCGAGATTGATACCATTGCGGGTGAATGCAGGCTTCCTTGTGACAAAGTGTGGGCCTTCACCCAGGCGATCAATTCAACACTTTCTGGTAGGAAAGCGGCTTCATATCAGCTTCAGGGTCTTGTGGGTCAACTCAGTTTCGCTCTATGCATTATTCCCATGGGCCACCCCGTTTCCAGGTCCATAGCCATGGCAACGGCCGGTCTCATACAGAAACATCATCACACTAGACTGCTGGCTGAGGTGAAGGAGGATCTAAGGATCTGGTGGGAATTTTTACACCACTTTAATGAGTCTATAGTCTGCCCAACCCGCCGTCAACCAGCAAGACTTTGAACCTGTTTACTGACGCAGCGGGAGGTATCGGATTTGTGGCCATCCTGGGGTACCAATGGCACAGGGCGGACTGGCCGGCTGGGTGGCATGACAGCGGGTTAACTAGGAATGTAGCATTTTTGGAACTGTTCCCCATTGTAGTGAAGGTCACCATTTGGCCTGATGTTTTCCAGAACAGGACAGTGTTTTTGTGGCCAGAAAATATGTTGGTTAATGAGGCTATTAACAGACAGGGACCTTCTTGTAGGCAGGTTTTTAAGCTCCTGAAGCATCTTGTTTTACTTTGCTCAAAGCTGACTGTTGTCTTTAAGGCTAAGCACATACCTGCAGTTTATAATCAGGCTACTGATGCTTTATCTCGCTCCAAGTTGCAGGAATTCGGGGAGTTTCACCCACAAGCAAGGGAGAGGATGACAGAGTTCCCAACATCTCTTTGGAAGATTGGAGCCCCGCCTTAATCCATTTAGTGTCACCTTCCTTAAGCCGTGGCACACGGAGGGCATACCAGAAATATTTTAAGACCTACAGGGCCCTCTTGCAGGGACAGGGGGTGTCAGACCATTTTTTCACCCACAGCCGTATACTGTCCCTGGAAACATTGAGGTTGCGGCGACAAGTCTCTTACGCGAGAGCCCATTTGGTGACCATTGACTTTTTTGGCAAGTTAAGGGAATGCGTGACGTGGGTGGTTGCTTCCTGGTGAGGAAGGCCTTAGCGGGATGGGCCAGGCTTGAGGGCGCAGTTAAGGGTGGTAGGAGAACGCTGGATGTGTAGGTCTTGGGAGCTATGCTGGCCAATCTCAATCTAGGCTGCAGTTCCCCTTACGGAGTAGCCTTGTTTTCGGCAGCACTTTCTGTGGCCGTTTTTTACGGGGCGTTTAGAGTGGGTGAGTTAGTCAGGACATCGAAAAATGATTTATTGGGTGGGTAGCAATTGTGTATACCCAACTACATCCAGATAGATGTACTCTTAGGCTCAGGAGGTCCAAGACCGATCCCGCAGGGAAGGGAGCTATAGTAGAGCTCAAGGCAGCCCAAGGAACCATTCTTTGTCCAGTTACACTTATGAGGGTATACCTTACTATCTGACCAAACGTGCAATCCCCGCGCTGTTTGTTCATGCTAATGGAGAGTGCCTGTCGAGGTATCAATTTTCAGCTGTGTTGTGCAGCACTCCCATCAGCCTTTGGATTGACCCATCGGGTTATTCGTCTCGCTCATGCAGGATCGGGGCAGCGACTTTCGCTGTGGGGGCAGGGTTCTCTGCGAACAAAGTTCAGCGGATTGGACGATGGTCATCCTCGTGTTTTAAGCATTACATATGCCCGAGTTGCTCTGATTACCTGTGTTTTTGCACCTGATTAGTTGTGTGATGCCGCTTTTATCGCTCTGATTTCTCTTTTTTAGTAGTATGCCTTCCAAAATACTATGGGTGCTGGGCTACTCCTTTGTGTGGCGGGCCGCTTACCATTTGCAGCAGAATCGTAAGCCAAGACCTGCAAGTTTGGATGACGTATCTTTCTGATGGTGCGAACTTGAGGGCCTCCGGATTGTTTAGTTTCGCCACCCGGTGGAGGAGACAAGGGGTCACATGGTAATGCAGTTCCTGGACATGATCATTGTGCACGTAGGCGGTAATTACATGGTTAAGCTGGGGCGTAGGGCGGTCAGGGAGGCCCTGTTAGGTGAGTTTGCCTGGTTAGGAAAAGCCTTTCTTGGGGCGCTGATAGCTTGGTCACACATGGTCCTGCGGCGCAAGTGGGGTCCTGACGTTAGATCAGTGGTTAATTTGTAAAATAAAAAGTGCCGGGGCTCTCCTCAGGAGGCAGCGCTAACAGGAGAAATGTGCTGGTGCAAACTGCCTCCTGACCAGAGCCCCAGCACTTATTAACCTGGAGAGGACTTGGCCTAATGGGAAGAGCTTTGAAACAAGGAGAGGGGCTCTTCAAAGTCCAAAGGGACAGAGCACCTAATAACAACAAGTTAAATATAAAATTTCCCTTTGGAGCGACTCAGTATTGTCTCTAAGAGCTACTATAGCTCCATTCACCCCAGTCAGTCATACACATCATACTTGCATATATATATAAACAATAAAATGCTCTACTTAAGATGTAAAAGTACTTATGTACAAGTTTAATAAGTCAAATAACAATGAATAATAATTTTTTTAAACAATTTAAATATTTTTCAATGATAATTAAGTAACGTCATAAAAAATATATATGCGATTTAATAAAACAATACTAAAAATTACATGAATCCAAATTCATACAATAACAAAGACCCTTGGAAAGAAAAAGGTACCCAAGACAGAAAGAATTTGTCTTCTAAATCGTTAATTTGCATGTAGTCTCGACAACAACCAGCAGGGTGAACAACTTTCCTGTCTTAATGGATGCTGCCACACAACAAATTTAACAAAACCTCTGCGTCGACGCGTTTCGGTGGTAAGACATTAAGCCACCTTCTTCAGGACAAATAATATTCTTTTTTCCTCCAATTTATCTCGTAATGCAATGTTTCCCCCTAACATAAAAACAACAAAGGAATAAAAATTGTGTCTTTTAGTGTATATAACTAAATACATCCATATTTTACAATCTTGCACATGATATCAAATGCATTCCTGCTATATACATTTTAGTCCATAATATTCATATATTCAACCAGATGTTTTTCGATATGACATTATCTTAAAGAACTGTATTATCCCCCTTACTAAACTCATATGCTCCTTACACTTTTTTTAATACAGGATCTTGTTCATTGTTTATAAGTATTCACACTTCCCATTGATGTCTCACCTGGTATTATGAAGCAAACCCACAACGGGATGAGAAGAGGGCAAAAAATACCTCCTCTCGTTTTTGCCCTCTTCTCATCCCGTTGAATGAATGTGGTCTTTAATATTAAGCTCTACCAAGGGAAGTGTGAGTACTTATAAATAATGAATAAGATCATGTAATAAAGATGGTTTGGGTCTTTAATATCAGGCTCCACTAGGTGAAGTGTGAATACTTATAAACAATGAACAAGATCCTGTATTAAAAAAAGTGTAAGGGGCATATGTGTTTAGTAAGGGGGATAATACAGTTCTTTAAGATAATGTCATATCGAAAAACATCTGGTTGAATATATGAATATTATGGATTAAAATGTATATAGCAGGAATGCATTTGATATCATGTGCAAGATTGTAAAATATGGATGTATTTAGTTATATACACTAAAAGACACAATTTTTATTCCTTTGTTGTTTTTATGTTAGGGGGAAACATTGCATTACGAGATAAATTGGAGGAAAAAAGAATATTATTTGTCCTGAAGAAGGTGGCTTAATGTCTTACCACCGAAACGCGTCGACGCAGAGGTATTGTTAAATTTGTTGTGTGGCAGCAGCCATTAAGACAGGAAAGTTGTTCACCCTGCTGGTTGTTGTCGAGACTACATGCAAATTAACGATTTAGAAGACAAATTCTTTCTGTCTTGGGTACCTTTTTCTTTCCAAGGGTTTTTGTTATTGTATGAATTTGGATTCATGTAATTTTTAGTATTGTTTTATTAAATCGCATATATATTTTTTATGACGTTACTTAATTGTCATTGAAAAATATTTAAATTGTTTTTTAAAAATTATTATTCATTGTTATTTGACTTATTAAACTTGTACATAAGTACTTTTACATCTTAAGTAGAGCATTTTTATTGTTTATATATATATGCGAGTATGATGTGTATGACTGACTGGGGTGAATGGAGCTACAGTAGCTCTTAGAGACAATACTGAGTCGCTCCAAAGGGAAATTTTATATTTAACTAATGGGTAGAGCTGCCGATTTCGGAGCTGGAGAACCCGGTTTGAGTCTCGGCATAGCTCAACATCCTGTGAGTCAGGGGAAAATCCTGTGCCTTCTAAATAAGTGTGTCCGAGGATTAGGTGCCGGTGCTGAGCACCGCAAAGCACCGGCTCAAATTAAGCACTGTGTTAGATCAAGGGCTATGAACGTATCAGTCAGGTGCCTCAACGCTGAAATGGCCAAGTTGCGCCCAGGGCGGGGACGGCTTTGGAACATATCGTACAAGTTGCTCAGTGGTGACCAAATGTTTCACAGAGACGGGGTTCACTTGTTGGGTACTGACTTGTTTATCGACAGAATCTGGGCTTTTACTCAGAAATTGTTCTTTGGTGGGGAGGGCGATGGACCGGTTGATAATAACGTAGAGTCATTATCATTTTAGTTTTCCTTTTTTTCCACTGCCTAAAGAAGTGGGGACAACGCTCCTCCGCCTTAGCGGAGGAGCTGCCACTGCTCTAACGCACTTCCTAGGGCAGCACTGAGAGGGGAGACAGCATGCTGAATTCCGAAATAGAATGTTCACACCGGCTTGGGGCAAGGGCGCACAGTTAGTCAGTGTAGGGCATGGGGCTCCAGCCCCTGGTCACACTCTACGAGTCCCACAGACAGCCTGGTGTCGGAGGGGCGGGGCCACGGGGTTGAAGACAAGGATCAGAGGACTGGGTAAGAAATGGGAGGCTTCATTATGATTGTATGACTTCATGGAATCTAGCTGTCCGATTGTAAAAGTTTGCTACCCTATGTACATATAACTATAAAAATGTTAAATTGTGTTTTTCCTCAATTTTATTAGATGTGTACTGCTATATGTTTTAAAGTAAAGATGTGAATGTTAAAAACGTCAAGTTTGTGTTTCCTTATGTAATAAACATGGCCCTCTTCCCAAAGCAGCTGATGTCTGTCATTGACTCCTGGGGCATGGGGGGGGGGGGGGGCTGGCATTGCTTGAGGGGTTCCGGGTTCTAAGAGGGCAAAGAATACAAGAAAAGCAAAACTCCTTGTCCGTGATACATCTGTGCCACAGTGGAGAAGCAGTCCACTTCACCTCAATGCGCCTATGTTTGTATCTTTAGTGAGTCATGGTAGAATATATACTAAAACAGTATCAGGGACTTGTGGAATGAATAAGATGAAAGTAAACAGGTAGCGCATATCTTACTACCTTTGTGTTGTGTATTTTGTATGCAAATGTATTAGGCTGAAGTCAGCCGAAGCAGCAGGCGACACAGTGCGGTGTGTAATTATTGCATAAGTTTGGGAGGCACTATTGTAAAAAATGCAATAAAATGAAAACAGCACTAGGAGAAAAAGAGTCGCCTGTACAAAAGGAACTGCAAGTTAGGAGTCTTATTCCAGGACAGGTGGAATTATGCGATTCTGTGGGGTTTGCCAAACAGTTAGGGATTTACCACATTTGCCACATAACCAAGTGCTGCATAATTTGCAGATTTCCGCAAAAAATAGTTTCTACCCAAAATTAATCAAAAGTTGCTAAAAAGCATTTGCAGACCCTTTGTAAAAGTCAAAAGGTCGGTTTTTTGTTTTTGATTTCTATGTTCTGGTATTTAACTGGTAATAATGCGGCGAAAAGTTTGCCCAGACATGTTAATGTGATTTAAAATGGCAAAAGAGTGAAATATTACTGCTACAGCTAATGCACATTATTGCCGTTTCCTGATCCTCTATTTACAGAGTACTGTCACATCATTTGATCCAGGCATAATTCAAGTGGCCCTGCATATAGCACAATACATAATACCTCTATACGGGATAACTCAATACGTTGGTAAGCACTTGTTGATGTGGATTTTCTCACTACTCAGTGTTCTTGGTGGTCTAGCTCTTCGACCATGTCTCTGGTTTGGTCACTGTCTGGGTAGGCGACTGTTTGACATTTTTTAGATATAGGTTCATTCTGCCCATAAAACTTTCTCTAAACACTATACCACTTTATTTCACGCTGGACTATATCTTTGTGTGGTGTATAAACGAATGTGACCTAATACCAATGAAAATTTATTATTTTTTAAAGAACCTTTTTTGCTTCTAAATGTGGAGTATATTCTTTTAATGTCACATAAATTTGCACTTTTCGATTTTTCTACCTCTTTTCACTGTTGACTTTTGGCTAACTTGGTCTTTTTAGTTGCGCCGGGTGTATTTATGAGTTACGTGTCTATGGTTAACCACACACTTATCGTTGCAAACATTTTTATATATGCTTACAGCCCTGAAGAAGCCCTTGTAGTGCGAAACGCGTTGGCTGTGCCTACTTGTTTTTTGAAGAAAACGAAATAAAGAATGTTTCTGCTTACACGGAAATACAGTGAATGGAATATTATTGAACATTGAAACGTCTCTTTAAGATTGTATTGCCTCTCATCTTTTTGTTGAAACGGGATCTTTCATTTTCAAATCTTATTGGTTTTGAAATCTGACATGTCTGAGAGCCCAGGGGTCAAATATGTGACCCTTGTGTCCTTATGGGATGTCATCCTTTGACGCAAGAATCTGTTCTGTATTATATAAGCACGTGTGAGGAGTGGGCGTTCATGAACAATTAACAGGGAATGTCCGATGAACATTCCCTGTTAGAAGTATATGGAAAGTGGTCTTACCCTGTTCTGACAGTTTGTCTAGGAAGGGGAATCAAATGTATTTATTTATAAAGTTTTATATAGTACGGACTTGACCCTAGTAGGGTATCAGAGCGCTTTACAATTTGTTAGGCAAGAAGAAAACATGACAACCAAGCCACACAAATGCTGTCTATACCCGTTGCAAATCGGGAGGAGGTCAGTGAGTTAAACACCTAGACGTCGACGACGACTGAGAGCCCAGGTTGAGACACAGTGTCAGCAAATTGTTCACATGCTGAGTCAGAAGTTCTAGGGCACAGTTTTGTTCATCAAAAACAGTTCGACTTCTTTTTTGAATGAAGTGGTTGGCGAGTTCAGTCTGATTTCAGACAAGTTGTTAAGATGCTGGTATTGTGGATGCCATTTTAATAAACTCCCAAACCGTGTCAGTCAGCCATATTTGTCTAAAATGTTCATGGGCTTCTGAACAAGTAAGAGCTCCGTGGCTATCCTGTGTCTCTCCGAATAGTATGTGAACATAATTAATCCTCAGCAATCAAAGGTGGGCAACTAAGGCTCCAGGTACCAATAATTGGAACTCTGCTCTATTACAACAGCTGTTCCACAGTGTTGGCACAACACATTTGATCCAAAAACAAATGAGGAAGAATGTGTGGGGAAAAGCGTAAAGAGCGTAAAAACAATTGAGATCAAATGACTCCTAGTAGTCCAACAGTTTAGCATAAAAGACATATTAGATGCAGGAGTACCTATATAAGTGTGCATAGTTGCACCATTTACATGCGTAAGGCCCAGGCTGTCATCTTAATGTCCTGTCCTGTAATGGTTGACCAATACCTTTCCCTTGGAGGAATTACCAGGTGAGATTACAGACTCAGCAAACACAAGTTGGCAGGGTATGCCCAGACGTGGTTCCCTTGCTGAAGGGTGTTACCCAGAAACCGGTTCCAGGATGCTTGTTTCCGGTTCAGGGAAGACCTGGCTTGGCAGTTCGGGCTGGACTGTTCCCATGAGGCACAGGGTCAAGACTGATTTGCATATAGCTTGGTCTGAACTGAGGTGGCAAAGTGAGCTAAAGAATGATGATGGATTCAACCCAGATCTGTGACTGGGGTGGAGTGTCTGAAAAGTTTCAGCGCTCCTTCCATCATCTTCTTGTGTTTGCTGAGAGATTACAGACTCAGTCTTCACACAATCCCTTATGAACTGTTATGCTATGTTATGTTATCAGTATTTGTAAAGCGCATGGCTGCCCCCGCATCGGGGCGTCCCAGCGCTGAGCCTGAGTAGAGGTGGACAGAGAGGGAGTAGACTAGAGATTGGAAAAAAGCCATGTCTTGATCAGCTTCCTGAACGCCCAGTGATCCTGCATGCCGCGGGCAGCAAGAGGGATGGTATTCCAGAGGGTGGGGGCCAGTGCCCTGAATGAGCACCCCCTGGCTCTGGACCTGCGCACCTGCGGGACATAGGCCAGGTGTAGGTCCGATGAGCGCAGGGCCCGAGCCGGGATATACACCGAACAAAGATCGGTCAGAATTTGCGGACCCAGGCCATGCAGGATCTTATGTGTGGTACATAAAGCCTTGAAGTGAACTCTCTGTTCTATGGGTAACCAGTGGAGCCGTCGGAGGAGGTCGGCGGCATGACAGTGTTTAGGTAGTGCGAAGAGCGTGTGGGCAGCCGCATTCTGTGCCCGTTGAAGCCTTCTCGTCACGGCTTTGTTAGCGCCCAGTAGTATTCCATTGCAATAGTCCAAACGTGACAGCACGGTGGATTGAACGATTGTCTGTCGCGTGGGTGCGTCAAATAGCCCCAGGATGGGTTTTAGGCCCCGTAAGAGACCAAAGCAGGTACCTGCCACAGCCTTAGCTTGCGGTTCGAATGAGAGGGCGATGTCCATCAACACTCCCAGATTCTTAACCGTACTTTTTGGCTGGGGAGCAGTGCCTAGGGCTTTAGGCCACCATTGATTGCCCCATAGGTGGGTATCCCGACCTACCAAAAGCACTTCTGATTTTGCGGAGTTTAATTGTAAGTAGTTATTAGTCATCCATTCAGAAATGGCTGTAAGGTCGCCTTGGAATTTCGCCTGGCCTAGTTTAGTATTGCTAGAGAAGGTAAATACCATTTGGGTATCATCTGCATATGATACCATAGCCATGTTCCGGGCTTTGGCCAACATGGCTAGAGGGGGGACATAAATGTTGAATAGAGTGGGGCTTAGGGCAGACTCCTGAGGGACGCCACAGCCTAGAGAATGGACGTTGGAAGTGTAGGGGGGAGCCTGACATATTGAGAGGCAAGATGGTGTCCGCTGGGTCGGACGAGTAAGCTGGCTGCTCCTAGGTGCTAGACCCCCCACGCTATGCTAACGTACCTGTGAGAGAGGAGCTGAGGAAAGACCGGTACGGAACGGGATGCTGATTACCGCGGCCGCATCATTCTCGGGAAAATTACGCCGCCTGCAATATTGCTGTGGCTGGCGGTACGCCCAGAGTTGGAGTCGGCGTTTTCTCCCGGTGTCTGCACATTACGGCGGCCGCAAAGGACTGGAGAGAGCCGCATCAACAATGCCTCCCAAGGGAGTGAGAGGGAGGACTCGCCCTCTGGTGGACAACGTCGGAACTTCAATCAAGAATACATTAAGTACAGTGAGTGGTTCTAAATCGCCAAATAAAGACACTGGGGTCGATTCCGATTCGGGCCGGAAATTTCTCCGACCGAGCCGGACCCGGAGAGATTTCCGACCGAATCGGACCCGTGCAGTCCGACCGAACGAGTACGATGCGTCCGTATGTTATCGGACACGAGTCGGTCGGACTCCCATTGAACTCAATGGGAGCCGGTCGCACAACGCGTACGCGGGCTCCCATTGCCTCAATGGGTGCGAGGCGGACAAGGGCGCCCCCTACAGCGAGTACGCCGCGGAGCGCCCGCGGCGTACATGCACAGGTAGGGGGGACCCATGGGTCCCCCCTGTGTGCGCCTCGCACGGGTACGCAGTACAGGGGGTCCGACACGGACCCCCAAAGTACGGCTCCGACAGCGAGTTCGAGTCGGACGGCGCGAGTCGGTCGGAGCGGTCGAGGTGCGCATCGTACTTACCCGGCCGGAAAACGTCTCCATTGCGCGGTGCGAATCGGGTCCGACCGAGTCGGTCGGAGCGGTACGATCCGGGTACGAGTCGGTCGGAGCGGTCGGGTCGCCCGGACGAGTCGGTCGGCGAGCTCGCATCGTACTCGCTCGGCCGGACTCAGCATGACGGTTCGGTCGGGAAACAGGCTTTCGCATGGCTTTTTTCCCGACCGAATGGTATTGGGTGCGCCTCCGACCGAGATCGGAATCGGCCCCACTGTCTCTAAGGGAGGAAAAGGAGGAAAATCCATGGAGAATGTGGGAAAGTCTACTATACCCATACTATTCTCTGCTGGTAAAGTAAAAGATAAGGGGGAAGCTTTCCAACTCCCTAAACCCCCTCAGGGTACATCTACTGCTGTGGCAACAGGACACAGGCGCACTATGGACCCCACCTCAGAATCTGAGGGGAGAGATAGAGTCTGTGACCTTCATGATGCGGTCTCTGATAACTCCAACATGGGATCACTGTCCACACACAGAGCTCTCCAAGTCAGAGAAATGGTCGAGGAAATGGTTGAGGATGCAACCAGGAGGGGAACTTATCTATTAATCTATGCGAACCCCTACCTCAGTACCTTTGGTTGCTCTCGGTTCCAATGCCAATTTAACGGGTGCCAATGATTTTAAGTCTACAATGCAGGATATAGAGACTGGGGACTATTTTTTTCGCTATCTGATCACTCAAACTCTTCAAATGATGACCTCGAGTCTATTCCCGGGGCCTCAGCCAGGTCTGGTACGCAGGATGACGGAGGTAGTGATTCTAGTGTACATTTGGAGGATTCCGGTGATATATCAGACGGCAGTCCGCGCACAGTGCGTAAAAATTAGATCTGAAAAGCGGTGCCAAGCCAAGGAATGGTGGCAATGGAAGTAATGTTCTGCAGTCGGACTATTCCTGCTCAACCGATTTAAGCATTGAGAATGGGCGAACCCTGGGGACTGGTACAGAACCGTCAACCAAGGCTTCTGAGGACATATCATTAACATTGATTTATCAAACCATGGTTACTCATAGAGAGGAGGCTCGAGTAGAGAACCAGAGAGTACAGGGTTCATGTCGTAAATTACAGAACTCTGTACGACGTATAGCCAAGACCTGCACAGAGTTCACAACGAGATTTAATGAAGCAGAAGCAAGAATCTCCTCTCTCGAAGATGAATTGGTCGCACAGAAGGCTCTAACTGACTCTCTACGGTCCCTAAAAGACGATACGCAATGGAAGTTAGCTGACATTGAAAATCGTTCTCTTAGGAACAATCTTAGAGTTTTGCAAATTCCAGAGGGGGTCGAAGGACAAGATCCTCGCAAATTCATTATTGATTTATTTGCAGAAGCCTTTCCAGAGCTGAAATGGGACTGGGCAAGAGAAGTAGAGAGAGCGCATCGTTTCCCATTTAATCCACGCCCAAGATCCGGTCAATCCTCGGACAGACCCAGAGTGATTTTAATATCTCTTAACAGCTTTTTGGCCAGGGAAGATGTGTACTCTTTGGCACGCCCTGACAGAAAAAGGGCTGGGAAAGGGCTAGAATTTTTCGTAAGGCCTGACTTCTGCCATCTTACGGTGGAAAGGTGCTGGCATTTACGTCAGCTCATTGCACCATTTCAGGCCAAAGGGGCTCAAGATTTTTGTTAAACCCAGCTAAGCTCAAAGTTATTGTTAAGGATCAAACCTGGTTCTTTACCTCGGAGATACTAGCGAAAGAGTTTTTGCAAACACTGTAATGCGCTTAATTTGGCGGTTTTTGGTAGAATCAGGTAGAATGAGGATCAGGATTTCAATCAAGATGTCGATTTGCAATTATGTCTGTCATCGGTCTCTACCTGTTCTCTCCCTCTCTCTTCTCTTTTTTTGTTTATTTCCTTTTCCTCTCTCTCTTGTGTTATCTTACACTATGTGTAAGTTTGGAGATATAATTAAGGATAAGTTGGCATCAGCACATGTTCATGGTCTAAGGATGTTCTGAAATTAATATGATGCCATGTCTGCTCCATAGGGTCGCGGTGTGGTGTGGGGGGGCTCACCTGGGTGGCGGGAGCTTGACATCACAGGGACTATCGGTCCCAAAGCCTCATGGATGGGTAGGGGTAGGGGGGCGTGGGTGGGGACTGAGGGGGTCAGGGGGGGTTCAAGTGGGTTGGGTGGGTAAAATAAAGAAAATAATCCACAGTATCGATATAGTTTTGAGTTTGAGTTTAAGTTTCACAGATCTATTGCCTGTTTTCAGAGAATTCAATATCGGATCGACCCCCTATTTATTTAATGGTTAGATCTGGGCTCAGAATATGCTCATTGAATGCATGTGGTCTAAATAGTTATAACAAGAGACAAAGGGTAGCTGCTGAACTCCGGGTGATTCAACCAGATGTGGTTTGTTTACAAGAAACTCATGTATCCTGGGGAAAGCGGAAAATCTTAGCAGAAATGGGTTTTGTGCTTTTAGCAGCTTCTCAGCAATCTGTAACGACTCGGGGAGTGGCGGTGCTAGCTAAACCTATCATACAAAATTCGGGACGGGTATTAGTTGATAAACTGGGGCGTTGGCTTATTGTAGAATGTATGATAGGGGTGAATAAATTTACGCTTTGCACTGTTTACGGCTCCAATCTTGATGAAGCTATGGTTTTGGAACAACTCAATGTGGAGCTCGCATCATGGCCCACCCCCTTGGTGCTATGTGGAGATTTTAATATTAGTTTGGTCAATAAGGAACTTCAATTGGGTATACAAAATTATAAGGGTAGGAAACCCAGAGTTTTTAAGGCGCTATCTCACTTACTGATGGATCATGGTTTGGTCGATGTATGGGATTATCTTTGTCCACATGATCCTGGGTATACATTTTATTCCCATCCTCATCAAAAGTTAGTACGACTTGATTATTTTTTTGCTTCACCTGTATTATTCACAGAAGCCCAAATCCATGTTTTTCCAAGAATCACATCTGATCACGCACCTGTAGTCCTGGATATACCCGCATTAGGCTATCATGTAAATCCACGAATTTTTACCTTTAATAGGAAACTGCTTCTTGAAAAACCCTTTATAGATCATATTAAGAGCTGGATCAAGGTTTTTTTTCAAGATAACCGGCACTCAACATCCGCTGGGGTTCTGTGGGATGCTTTTAAAGCCTGTTTTAGAGGGGGAGGTCTTGAGCTATGGTTTGTACCAGCAAAAGAAAGCTAAGCTTGCAATGCAGGAATTGTATACTAAACTTAAGACTGCGGAAGAAAACCTTACACAGGGGATCCTGGCTAAAAACGATATTGATGAACTACAAACTAGGGTCGCTAGATGCAAGGCTAACATTAATCTATCCTGGAGTAAGGAAATCGCAGCTAAATATTTGGTATACAAAAAGGAATGCTAGGAGTATGGAGAAGCGGTAGGGCGTTGCCTGGCTAACAGACTACGCTCTAACGAAGCTGCTCACAGAATAGCTGGCATGAAGAATCAGTTAGGTGAAATGGTCTATGACCCTCAGGAAATTCTCCAGATTTTTTATGAATTTTATGAAAATCTTTATCTAGGCAAAGAGACAGGGTCGCATATAGGGGACACTGCAATACAACAGCTGGTGGAACAAGTCGGTCAGGAGGAGGCAGAGATTTTGGAAAACCCTATTACTATGGAAGAGCTAGAACTAGCCATAAATAGCATGGCGGTTGGTAAGGCAGCGGGCCCCGATAGGCTTCCCTCGGAGGTGTATAGGACCTTTTTTCAGGAGATCAAAATAGATTTGTTGGCCGTCCTCCAAGCCGCCCAAATGGGAAGTGCACCGCAATCTTGGGACGAGGCCAACATTGTCATCTTCAGGAAAAAAGACAAGCCATCGGATCTGCCAGGGTCTTATCGCCCGATTTCTCTCATCAACTGTGATGGGAAGATCTATGCCAAAATTCTTGCGAACAGGTTAGCAAAGGTTATCTCGCCCCTGGTCTCCCCAAAACAACATGGATTTATCCCTGGCCGGGGGACTGTGAATCACATTAGCAGAATTGTGACGCTCTTTGATATTGCTCAGGTCGAAGCTAGGGACCTGGGGCTGATCCTGCTCGATGCCGAGAAGGCGTTCGATCGTGTGGCCTGGGATTTCCTTTGGGGGGTTATGCAGCGGATGGGGTTCGGTCAGGGTTTTATTCAGGCTGTAAAAATACTATATCGATCACCTTCGGCAAGGATCTGCTCTATGGGTCTGGCATCACACGGCAGGGTTACCCATGCTCTCCCCTCCTGTTTGCTCTTTATATCAATCCTTTTCTAAGAATGTTAGAGAGAAGTACCCAGATTAAACCCTTTCGCGTTCTGGAAGACCAGTTTCGTGTCTTTGCATATGCTGATGACATTGCCATCATAACATCGGATCCTCTCACGGCTATACCTGAAGTAGAACGCTTAGTATGCGAGTTTGGCGTGGTTTCGGGCTATAAGATGAACACATCTAAAACCCAGATTTTGTGTACAAAACAGATCATGGCTAGCGATCCTAGAGTGGTTAAGGAAGTCACATATCTGGGAATTAAGATCCGAGAAAACTTGAAAGATCTGGTCGATACTAACTGGGGGGATATTACTACCAGGGTAAAGCAATCGTTAGATAGTTGGGATTGCCTACATCTTTCTCTGGTAGGTAGAGCTAACATCCTCAAAATGAATATTGTCCCTAAGGTGTTGTATTTCTTCAGGTCTGTACCGCTGGAGGTATCCCGCGCCCAGTTACAACATCTGCAGGCACTTTGTGCCAAGTTCTTGTGGGCTCCAGGGAAACCCCGGAGAGCAATGCACTTTATGACTCTTCCTAGAGAAAGGGGGGGGGGGGTCAGTCCCCGACTTTACACTGTATTACTACTCTTGTCTCTTATTGAATATGCGGTTAATGTTGACTGGAGAAGAAGTTAGCAATACGGCTGAGGTTCCCTCAATTTATCAGATGGTGCTAGGTAAAGAGGTCAAGAATTGCCTGTTCAAGAAATTGGATAGGAGCTATTATAAAAGAACACGTTTTAGAATCTTAGGGGCAGCTTTTAAAGTTTGGAATGTCGTCCGAAAATACTTACAAATTCAGGGATTAAGGGGCATATTAGCAAGACCGGCGATAAAATTATCGCCGCTTTAGCGGCAGGAAACTGCCGCTAAAACGGCGATAATGGGCTTGCTAATATGCGTTATAGAATTCCAATAGAAGCCCAGGTTAGATGTGCAGGACATCTAACCTGGGCTTCTATTGGAATTCTATAACGCATATTAGCAAGCCCATTATCGCCGTTTTAGCGGCAGTTTCCTGCCGTTAAAACGGCGATAATTTTATCGCCGGTCTTGCTAATATGCCCCTAAATTTTTATACTCCAACTACGGCCGTAGGCATATTGCCACCAATATTTCATGACCAAATCGTTAGTAGCTGGAGACGGAATGGCATCTTTCAAATAGGGGATTTTTATGATGCTGGGGGGTTTTATGTTTCTTTTACAGATTTAACAGCAAAATTTCTTCTCCACAAGAATCATTTTTTTAAATTCTTACAAATATGAGATTTCTTGAGCAAATTATCCACGGCTATGGTACCACTTAAAATAGTCGAAGCTATTAGGGGTCAAGAAAAGATAGGGGCTCTTTATAAAATTCTATTAGAGTCAAGGAGGGATGATCTGGAAAAACACAATTGTAAGTGGGCAGCAAAAGTGGGAGAGCCAGGGGTGTCTATAGAGAAGGCAATTGCTGTTGCCGGGGAAATTTGTCTGTCGGCGAATCTTAAAGCCCAGTTTTACAAAACCGTATTTAATCTCTATCATACTCCTGCCAAGATGATGAAATGGGGGAGGGGTAATGATGGCAAATGCTTTCGATGTGGTACGGATAACGATGATAGTCTTCATATTTTCTTTGATTGTGCCAAACTAGGGCCGTATATACGACATATAGAGAAATTCATGACAGAAATCTCGGGGTCAGCGTTAAAATATCTGCCTCTATGATGTTGTTGGGGACTGGCGAGGATCTCGAGCAAGGGAGACCCTTGTATAAACTCCGGTATCTGCTCTTTATTGCTACGGCGGTAGCTCGACTATGTTTAGCGTCTTCTTGGCTTCAGCCGGAAGCACCATCTTTTGAAATCTGGCGAGCCCGGTTTTATAATATGTATAATTTGGAGTATAGTCTGTATTCTGTGAAAGGATCAAGGAAACGTAAATTAGGTATATATATATGGGGGGCAATGGTCGATCATATGAATTGTTGAGTGGAATGATAACTCAATTTAATTTAATTCAACTCTGTTTTGTGGTATAATTGAATGAAATGAATTGCTTTTATGTCTTGTTATTAGATCTGTATGTATTTTTTTTAATATTTTGATACTGTGGATAATAAAAAAAATAATAAAAAACAAAAAGGAAGTGTAGGGGGGAGCAGAGACCTGGAAGGACCGATCGGTCAGGAAGGATGCGAACCAGGCCAAGGCCTTCTCAGTGACCCCGATCTCCTCAAGCCGATATAGCAAGATCCTATGGGAGACCGTGTCGAAGGCCGCACTGAGGTCCAGCAGGATCAGTGCCGAGGATCTGCCATCATCTATAGCAGACAGTAGCTGCTCTGTGACTGCCAGTAGCGCCGATTCCGTGCTATGTTTAGGCCGAAAGCCGTTTTGTGACTGTTCAAGGATCTGATTAGCTTCTAAGTATTGTGTTAAGATGCGATTAACATGAGACTCCATGATTTTGGCAAGGTATGGGAGCAGAGATATTGGGCGGTAATTTTCAGGCAAAGACGCATCCAGTGTAGGTTTTTTTAGCAGGGGGATGACTTTGGCATGCTTCCAAGACTTAGGGATCCCTGCAACCGATAATGACCTGTTGATCAGCTCTCGGCCTTCCGAGAGGAGGCAATCATGAAATTTCCTAAAAAGGTCAGGTTTTAATGGATCCTCAGGGGAGCCCGATTTTACCTTGGCTGATAGGGTCTCCATATCTTTAGAGGACATGGGCAGAAGGTCCTGGAGGGAATAGGGCATAGCTGCCGGGAGGGTGTTCCACTGATTAGCGGAAGAGGCCTTCTCCGCACAGAAGGTACTATAAATGCGATCCACTTTGCTGATAAAAAAATTCGCAAGTGTCTCACATTGTAGGTTGGAAGATATAGCATTATCTGCAGTATGAAAGGGTTTTACCAGTTCCTTCATAATGGAGAAAATGGATTTGGTTGGGTTGCTGCTGGTGGAGATTACATTAGCATAGAACTTAGCTTTGGTATTCCGAACCAGTTTATGATACAGTTTAACTGCATTCCTGTAAATAGATTTAGCTGTGGGATCATAAGAACTTCTCCAAACCCTTTCTAGAATTTTACATTTTTTCTTTTCTAGCGTCAGAGACTGTGTTGGGAAAATGCCCCTTTTTTGTGGTCACCCCCATTTTTGCTTGCTTTTGTTGCTGGTTTTTGGACGCTGCCCACTGGGACCCTGCTGTCCAGTGCTAGTGCATGTTATCTGACCCCTAAAATATGTTGAAATTGGCTACCATCCTGACCGACATATTTAACTTACCTATATGTCTCTAGTGTATGGTACAAATGTGTACCCAGGGCCTGTGAGTTAAACGTCACTAGAAAACTTACTGTGCCACCACTGAAGTGACCATGCAGCATGACTCTAGGCCTGCCCCTGCAGACTGTGTGTGCAGTTTAAAACTGCCACTTCTACCTGGCAAAACAAACCTTTTGCCAGGGCTAAACCTTCCTGTTTAAATAAGTCACCACCAAGGAAGGCCCTAAATGCCACAGGTAGGGTGCATGAAATAGAAAAAGAAGAACATGTATATTTTATGTCCTACATCTCCTGGCAGTGAAACCCACCAAGGTCATTTTTCAATGTGGCAAGGCTGGTTCTCCCATAAGAGAGCACTGGAGAACATTTTAACACCTTATAATGCTTAACTGCAGGTTGGGAGTAGCTAGAACAATGATTCAAGGACTCGTAGTAATCTGAAATCCAACCTAATGAACAAATCCTATTTTAAATTAGTATTTTGTAAATGACCCTGTAAAAAATAGAACATGGAGATGTTGGTGTAGAAAGCAAAAAAATCTGCTATTTATGCCATGTTTTAAGGCAATAATTGTATTTGGTGCTAAATATTGCACCTGATAAACTCTAACCCCAGTGGTGTCGGACTTTATCGGTACAATAAATATCACAACCCCTCCAGCCCATCTGTAATTGGACCATAAGTGGTAAAAATGATGTAGCTCCACAGCTCAAGACTTTGCACAGGCTATGGCGAAGGTAAACTGGGAATTTTAGCGAACATCACACAGGATGAAAATTAGGAGCTACACAAAACTTTACCAGTGACCCAAAAACTGTTCATATGCTACCTAAATAAAAGGTTGCGAAATTGGGAATTTGTTTCCTGAAACTTTGTGAAAACTATGCAAAATTATTAAATAGTATCACATGCGAAAATTCAATATGAGGACATGCCTCGTGTTCAAAGTCGCACGACATACATATAAAGGGACTGGCTCGAGGAGAAAATGGCTCATTCAAGCCTTTCTCAGCTTCCTGCAAGACATTTTCTGCTCGAGGAAAAATATACCAGCACGGCTCCTCCACTAAGGCGGAGGAGTGTCGCCCCACTGCTCTCAGAGCCGTGCAACAAGGAAAAATAAAATGATAATAACACATTGTTATTATCATTTCATTGTTCTGCATGGAGCAGGGTTGGGGCTGGGCTGCTTCACAGGAGGAGGAGAGGGATGGGCACTACTAAGTGTGCATGACGGTTTGGCCGGCCGTCTTTAGCATTTCTCCACCCGGCTGTGCTGCACAGCCGGGTGAAAAACTGTCCCAAGGCTCCCATGCACTGCCTGAGAGGCCAAACAGGCCGCTTAGACCAATCATGACGTTGCTGTCATTCGTGTGACAGCAGCATCGTGATTGGCTTAGGGGAGCCTGGGAGCTTCCTACTTCCGGGAGTCAGGAGGAAGAGAAGAGGACAGAGGAGAGGCTGTGGCCGTAACCAGGTAAGTGATTTTTTTTTTCAACCCCCCTGTCCCGCCACCACCGTTCTTTAGCAGCCGCCACTGAAATATACTACATACAGTGCATCATTTCACACCTGCCAAATTGGTAGAATTTCGCATAAAACAAAATTTCCATATTTCATTAATTTTCAAGGCGTAATAAAATTTCCCAGACCTCTACATGTAACCAATGTGGGTATGGTCAGAGGGCCTTGTGCTTCAGCCACAGTGTGTGTGTTAGTGTCTCCACTTCTTCATGCATCGTATCTCTTTTTGCAAGTGTATCTGTGCGTCCCAGGATGCATGTCCCAATCCCTCTGTCCAATCTCTCTGTCTCAGTGTGCATCTTTCTGCATTCTGCCTTTCTCACTCCCTGTCCAAGTGTCAGAATCAGTGTTTCCTTTTATCTGTGATTAACTTTCCTTCAGCCATATTTATTGTTGTTTAGAGTGTATATCTCCAATCGATCTGTACTGCCTTACTTCAGCTAGACGGGGAATGATTTTCCAAGTATACATTACAAGCCACAGTTCAAATGGGTTTGCAGAGATGTGCTGACAGTAAGGGAGAGATAATGTGTCTTTGTTAGGTGAGTGTTACACTTAATGAGATGCGAGTTTGAAATGTGAACCCAAAGGGCTGTATCAAAATTATTTACCTTCATTCTATTCAGGGCAAATTTAATTTGTCCTGCAGATGTACAGACAGATGTGTTAGGCAGCTTGGGCGCTCTGGTAGAATATTTGGGAATTTTTGAGTGTTCGATCCGTGTCCTGCTTTCATCCATCCCTTATAGGAATAATGTTCTTTTCATTTCTTTAATTAGTGCTTGTGTGTAAACAGTCATACTCAACTATACGGTGTACCTATGTTATGTTGGGTGGACATGTACGCTTCTTTGAAAAGTGAATACCCCTACCATAGTTAGGCCTGGGCGTGAAATTCCGCTCCGCTTCCGGAGTTTTCCCTACTCTATGCTCTGCGTAGAGCGCGGTGTTCTGAAAACTTCAGCGGAGAGGAGTTTTTTCTTCGCTTGTGCTCCCCAACCTTAAGTTGGTGAGCGCGAGTGAGGAAAATCTTACTCCAGACCACCTCCCGGCAAGATTTCTCAAAGCGGGCAGTCGCGGAAGGTAACTACCACTCACGTTGAGAAACCTTTTGTACACATTGAGGAAGCTGCAGCTCGAGTAGAACATCTACTAGAGCGGCAGATAAAAGCAGCGCCCTCTTGCGCTGCGCGTGGTGCCGTTTGTGCTGATTTTACAGTGTGGGACAAACACCCGGCGCTAAAAATCAGAGTGAATGGCGCAACGTAATGCACTCCGCTGCTTGCAGAACTCCGCGTAGTGCAGACTAGTTTTTTGGTCACGTGTTTTTTGGGCATATGTCTCGCTTCCTCCGGGTATGTCCTTCACTAATAACGTAAAGCGCAAACAGGTGCACATGCCTATGGGCATGTGCACCTGTTCTTACACATATTTCTTGATCCATGTCTGACTGTCTCCTTGTCCCCGTGTAATTACCTCCCTGTTCCAGTGTAGGTGCATCCTTGTCACAGAGCAAGTGGCTATCTGCCCCAGTGCAGGGACTTTCCAGCCCAAAGTTAGATGCTTCAGTCCTTTAGTAATGATGTCTCTCTTTCCCAGTCTAAGTGCCTCTGCTCCAGAAGTGTGAATATAGGTGTCCTGGTGTTAGTGTATTTCGTTTCCCACTGTATGTGTCTTTTTGCCCAGTGCAGGCCTCTCACTGTATCTCCTAGTTCCCGTCTGTCCCAGTATATAACTGTCCAGCTGTCAGTGTATTCCCCATCCTAGTGTTCGCTTGTGCTCTTTCCAAGTGTCCATATTATCAGAGTGTCATTCCCTTTCTCAGTGACGGTGTATTCTCTTTCTTAAATCAGTGTGTTACTTGACATGGGGCGTCCCTCAGTGTGCTATCGTCAGTACCAGTGCAAGTGCATTTATGTCCTATTCTTTTATCTCTCACTCACCGGCGTAGCGTCGGCTGCCAGCACCCGGGGCAAGGCAAGTATCCTTCCACTTTTCTTTTAAAATTTTGCGCCCCTAAGAATCCCCCTAAGAACTTTGTGCCCGGAGCAACCGCCCTCGTGGCCCCGCCCACGCTACGCCACTGCTCCCACTCCCAGTGATAATGAATTCCCATTCCATTTGCCACCATGTTAACTGTTTGTGTACTCATGGTCCTAGTGCAAATGTAGTCCCAATCCCACGTGTGAGTCAACTTCACGAAATTATTGGTTGGGCCCAGGCCAGGGCACAAGAGCTTCATTGAGACAAGATAACTTGCTTTACTTGGGACACACTGATCCATGGGCTCAGCTATGAGGAGACTGGGTTTACCACACTTCCGCAGTACCCTGAAACATGAATAAATCACAAATGCTCACATTAAGAGTGGCTCAGTAATTGGTGTGATATTTATCATATGCGATGAAATCCAACGCCATTGGGTTCGGAATTCATTGGGTGCAATAAATAGATAGTGTATTTCGCAAGTTTTCTCCCATAATGGGAAACAAAATTCAGAGTGTGGTGCTAACGTCATTACTGGGCACTTTTGCCCCTGTTAAATTCAGGCTTGTTTGATCTACCAGAATTTAACAGGGTATGCAAACCTTATTGCACCCAATGGTTACCAGTGCAACAGACTTCCCCATAATGGTAATTCTGATCCCTGCACAAATCAGGGCAGACCACTCATGCTGCTCTACCTTGAGTCCAGACAGCTGGAACAGCCCTAAAAATAGATGAGGAGCAGTGCTTAAATTGTAAAAGAAAATAAGTGCCAGAGCTCTAGTCAGGAGGCCTCTGCAGCTTGCACCACCCATTGCCACTGCTGTCATTGCCAATGACAGTACCTACACAACTACTACTAACCAGCACATTACAAGTGTGACAATTCAGCCTATTCCAGGCCATCGAAGCTATAAAAATAGCTTGGGCGGCAGGTATTAGTTGGTTTTAATGCGTACTGAATTAATAAACAATTGCTGTTCTGCTCATCTCTAATTTATACAAACAGCGCGACCATGTGGCAGCTGTCATAATCGCCAGTGTTTACAATTAAGTGCCTGGTGCCGAGCACCGGAAACCACTGGCTCAAATTAAGCACCGGTGAGGAACTAGTTATCTATGTTAATGTGTGCAATGTTACTGCTTTGTTAGCCGAAGAGATGTCACGTTACAAGTAAACACTATAAATGCATGTAAATATATACATTTTCATGCTCATAAATTTAAGCTGCATATTCCTGTCAACTTGTTTGACTGTCAGTGCAGAGGCGATTCTTAGAACTATAGTGTGGAAAATAATGCATGCATTACATACATTCAAGTCAGTCAAGTCAATTCAGCTTTATTCGATGTAAAAATGTACAACCATAAAAGCATACTACAAAAGCAGACAAATATGACATATTAATTCATTAGAGGGGGCAAACTTAATTTATCAGTGAAAGTATTAAAATTTCCTCCTTATACAGAGTTAAAATATATACACTTATTTAAAAATAGACAGCTATATAACATTTAATATTAATCTCTCATGTTATCAAATGTGCTTGTTCTACATACTATTTCTTTAATTAATTCAATATTAAACAAATCTAATTATTCTCAATAGATTTCTCGTATAATAATGCATCTAAATGTGTTAATTCACTCCTTTTCTTAAGTGCTTTTACAATATAACAAATAACTGTACAAACGATTTTCATATTATCCAAGCTACATAAAAATACAAAGGCCTGTTTATAATCAAAGAGCCTGTTAGTTATAAACAGTGGTTTTAAAACAGCTTTCCTAATATCACTATAAAAGGTACAAAATAATAAAAAATGCAACGTGGACTGTGGTGTGTTTCCATTACACGGACAATTCGGTAAATTATAAGACCACCCTCCCTTGTCAGAGAATGCAATTAGATGGTGTAAGGTACCAAATCTAAGCCTTGTTAAATAATATCTGTGTTGGGTATTCCTTACTAGGGTTAGATATGTTTGTATACCCTCCACCAAGGGGATTTCGCAATAGGTAATAACACTTTGCTTCTGTCTTATATCATCTTGTCTGTCTTGTTCACTGGCCAGAGTATATCTCAGCTTCAGATCTTTCTTACTTATATCCAGAATAGACTCTAGATCCGTTTTATTAAAATTCATCTTACAATATTTAAATAAATTAGAGATATGCTCTAGCCAAGGAATTTTTTACAGTGGTCAAGAGCCAGACAGTCCTTTATCAGGTCAGTTGTAAATTTGGTCTCCTTTTTGGCCCATAACCCACGCCAGAAGGTAAGTCCTGCGATATTTATAAAATCATTAATATATGATACTGACAGTTCTTTATGTATTATATAATTGGCTGTAGAATTCGGAACAGCCAGTACTCTTTTTAAAAATGTATTCTCCTGTATTTGTAAGGACGTAATATTTGCTCTTCCCCATATTGCTGACCCATGGCATACACCCGTCACACACTTGGTTCTATATAGAGTGAGAATTTCCCTTATGGGTTTATTTCCTATTTTTGCCGCAAATCTGAAAATTCCTTCAATTATTCTTAGAAATTTCAGATTGCAAGAGTCAATATGAGGTTTCCATGAGTCCTTACTACTAAATATAAGACCTAAATAGGAGAACGTTGACACTCTCCCTATAGCTACACCTCCAGCATGATGTTTTTTATGCTTCAGCTTGGATTTCCCACATGTCATTACAAATGTTTTAGTGAGGTTTAGCTTTAAATCCTTTTTTAACATAAATTCAGCAAACTTCTCAATTAAAATTTGTAAACCATTCGCTGTCCTCGATAGGAGGACAGCGTCATCGGCATAAAGTAGAACTGGAATGTTACGTGTTCCAACTTTTGGGGTATCTGCATTTTCATTTTGTAAATAGGGGTCTATATTATTGATATATAGGGAAAAGAGCAGTGGTGCCAATACACAACCTTGGCGTATTCCCCTTGTAACTCTAAAATCCTCAGTGCATTCACCCTTTATTCCAAAACGTACCCTTGAAGTTAAAAATGAATAAATTTGGGACAAATATATAATAATATCAGTGGGTGCTCCTAACTCATTCAGAGTTTGCCACAATTTAGTATGATTAACGAGGTCAAACGCACTTGTTAAATCTAAAAACAAAGATGAAGAGCCCCCTCCTTGGCAAGAGTATATTTTCCCATAAGTAATTCCAAATTTAAGCACTGTTCTACAGTTCCAATTCCCCTTCTGAACCCATACTGAGCTTCAGAAAGAATATTATATTCGTTAGCCCATTCTTCCAACCTCCCCAGAAGAATTCGTCCCATTAATTTCGAGGTTGAGTCCAGAAGGGATATGGGTCTATAACAGTTTGCTTTCCCTCTATCTCCTTTTTTAAAAATTGGTACGATAATGCTTTCTGTCCAAGATACTGGCAGAAAACCCCTTAACGCAGCGTTAAGAACCTTTAAAAGGATCGGAATCCAGTAATCCGTGTTACATTTAAAAATATCAATGGGTACCCCATCTGGGCCAGCAGCTTTTCTGCTAGCACTTTTATAGAGAGCGATTTCAATTTCTTCAGAGGTAAATGGTAACATTTCTACGGGGTCAACCAAAATAAAATTACCACTTTTTGTTTTACTAATTTTTACTGCTTCTGGATTAAAAATACTCTCAAAATGAGCCATCCAGTCTTCAGGGGGAACAGCTATTTCTATTCTCCCTGTTGCATCATCTTTAAAAAATGGGTAATCTATTGTTCTCCAAAATAGTGCTGCATTTCTTGTTTCTGCTGCCTCTACTAGGCTTGCCCATGCATCCTCCCGTATTTCACCTTTTCGTTCATTTAAGGTTTTCCTATAATCCTTCCTTAGGTTACTTATTTTAACATTGTCCCTAGGTTTTATTTTTAGGGCTGTTTTCAAATCTCTATTTAATTTAGAACATTCTTTATTAAACCATCTTGGATTATTATCACCGGCCTTATGCTTCTTTTTAAGCGTTAAATCACCCGCTATCTCCATAGTAATATTACTAAAAGCGTTTATAGTTTCTGCATCTGTTGAAAAATTATTTGTGCAGATACTAATTTCCTTTTGTATTTTCCCTTTTAAATTATTTAGAAAACTTATTGGATCCACACTTGACCACTTGATGGATACTCCGTTTTTCCCTTTATATTTTAATTCTGAATTTGAGGCCTTTCCCCTCAATCTTTGTGAGAGGTTAAGCCTCAACGTCAGAATCAGTGGGTGATGATCACTATGCAGTGTTTCCATAATTGAACATTTTTACACCAAACCCTTGTATTTAATAGGTATAATAAAATGATCAATATTTGATGCTGATCTACCTCCTACATACGTGTATTTCGCTACTTCTCCCTCTAAAATATCTGGTTCTATAATCACTAGATTATATTTTGAGATACTATTATTTATTTCATCCCCATAGGCATCATGTGGGAAGTGGGGAATTCGATCTCCAAAACAATCACTGAACCCACATTGTTCACCCACCGAGATTGCACAAATTTCACAGTTAAAATCACCCGCCCAAATAAGTATATACTCCCCTCCCAATTCCTTTAAAAAAGGTCTAAATCTTCCTCTAGGGCCTTGATGACCATTGATCTAGTAACATCAAAAATATTATTATAAAAATTAATTAACACCATTGTCTGTTTCCTTCCGAATAAAGTTGTATTAATTGATAATATTGTGACTTAATATTAACTTCCTTTACTATTAGAGGCGCAGCTACAGCTATTAATGTTGCCAGGCCTCCTTTTGCTCTCCCCTTCTAGACGGGCTAGCATTAGTACAAATTACTTTAAAACCATTAATAAAAAAAGGTTCAGTAATCCAAGTCTCCTGGATCATAATTACTTCACATCCCTCTATAATTTCGAGCCAATCGTCATTAGTTATCTTATTTTTAACTCCTGCTACATTCCAGGACATAATGTTAGTAGCTTTGTTATTTTGTACAATTAAATAGTCTCCAGCAGCCTCCTCCATATCCCTAGAGGGAGAATCTTCCCTGATAATCGGGGAAACGTTTTGTACATTAATTGATATTTGCGGACATAGTCCCCCTACTGGCTTGTTTACCATCGATGTGTATAGTGGCGCTCTAATAACATCAATTTCTACATCCTCCCTATGTCAATCAATCTCACTACAAGATTGTAATGGTTCATACCTATTGTATGTGGGGACATTTATCATGGGTCCGTACACATTAGAATTAAGACCATTAACTTTGTTGGTATTATTGGTTATCCTGTAAAAATAGCCCAACGGGACAGCAATTGTGTCTTCAACTATTTTAGGGTTCATTGCTATATTAGAGTTCATTGCTGCAACTTTATATGCAAGTACCTCCAACAAGTCTCTCACCAGATCCCTGCTACGGAAGTTTATTACTATACAATCTCCTACGCATTGTTTCATGGATCTACCCACCCAGCTCACCCTTCTCAACATTATTATATTTCTTAACAAAACATTTCTATCCATATTTGTATTCGATGTGAACCAATATATCACTTTATTTTTTAACGACTCATAGGACTCAGGCTTCTTATCCACCACCCTGGCCACATTTTTGAGTATGATAACATATGGTGTCGACTGTGGTGGAAGCTGTAAAGAAGCTAACTGTCGAGGCTCTTCCATATTAGTATTAGAGTCTATATTTACAATTCTACTTAGATCAACCATTCTCTCAGTTTCTTTAGGGCATATGGGGGGAAATTGCTGTACGTTTAATGTCCTTTGATTTTCCCCTGTAATAGGTTCGGTCGAACTTTGTTTTAACTGAACGGCAATTGGGACTTCTTTTGCCTTAATGTTGATTTATCACTCACAGATGGTAAAGTAGAATTTTTGGAGTGATGAGTCCCATTACCAGATTCATTAGAGAGGTTACATCTTTTTGAACCAGTTTAATCTCTGACATTACTCGGCGTTCAATATTGTCCAGTTTAGAATGCAGTTTTTTAAATAATGTCTCGAGATTATCACTCACTTCATCATTTCCCTTTAGGTTTTCCCCTCTTTTAATCGTTTATCTAACCTACCGCCTTTATTTACCTTCCGGTTCGGTCTAAGCTTCCCACTCTTATTAACATCAGAACTAGGTTTTAATTTCAGCACTTGTTTAGTCTTTTTTGCTGGTGGTATGGCTGAATCTATATTATCCGACAGTGCTGTAATTTCCAACGATGTAGTTAATATACACCGATTATCTGATTTCCTGGGTGTAGCCTTTTTATTTACAAATTGTCTATCTGGGACAACCTCTAGTTCTATAGACTTCTCTTTACCAATAGACACCTGATTCGTAACCTCACAACAATCCTCTAAAGTCTCATGTACCGATACCACTAAGGCAGCGTCAAGTGCTGTTTTTTAATCGCCGCCAATTGTTCCTCCACAAGGACGATCTCACTGTCAATCCTTCCCACAGCCGATTTTAAATACTTCGTGATTGTCATGTTGTCTGTGTGTGGTTTTCCCGTGGAGTACGGTTGCTTCCTTTTGCCCATTTTCCCGCGAGTGATGAAACACGGACGATAACAATGTTTTATACCAAACAATAATTCACCTTACCAGGCTTCTCCGTTATTCTTTTTATGTACAGCCAAGGGGGGTGGCCCTGCCCTGCCTCTTCCTGTCGCTGACGGGCAAGGACGGGCCCGCCCTTGGCCCGGGCTTCGCCCGGGCGCGGCCCGCGCGCGTCCCGCGCCGCGGTGATATCCAGCGCTTTTTGAGCGCACGTGACAGCAAGCTCCTCCCTCCTAGGAGCAGATAGGTTCTGGGGCTTGTAGTCCCTTTGTGCAGCAAACAGTGGCAATGGCAGGCAGAGGCGCGTCCCGCGCCGCGGTGATATCCAGCGCTTTTTGAGCGCGCGTGACAGCAAGCTCCTCCCTCCTAGGAGCAGATAGGTTCTGGGGCTTGTAGTCCCTTTGTGCAGCAAACAGTGGCAATGGCAGGCAGAGGCGCATTCAACCATACCTGTCATTGAATAAAACGGAGAGTAAGGAAGGCAAAAATTGCTTTAACAAGGCAAGCTCTCATTATCTATATAATAATATCATCAAATGATTATCCTTGGTGACGTATCATGCAAAATGCATATATTTAGGCTACGATAAGGATAGTACAGCACGGGACAGGCGTGACGCTTTCCAGCCTGCGATCTCAGAGGTTTGTGATCATGTTGTGCTTTGATTAGTGCTCTGATGGGGTGAGCCTGGTACAATAACAGATATTATCACGTATGGAAATGTGAAAAGCATCTATGCCTAAAAGAAAATGTATCTTTCCACATATTCATGAGTGGTTTAGCTATTAATTGACACCAATTTTAAAAGTATGACAAGACTTTATAAGAGGGAGAAAGGCTTGGTTGATTTATTCAAAAGAGGCTGTTGTCAGTGAAAGAAATATTTTGAGCAAATTCATTTAAAGTGCTAATGAACTGATTCTTGTAAGTGCTGAGATAGCTTCTTGACGCGTTACTCTACTCAAGACCTTCCTAAATTCTTCCAGAACGGGTTACCTTTTGTCTTCTTGATATGGCCTCTCTCAGTTTCCTCCTCTTTTCCCACCACCCATCACAAAGGGACACTATTGCCTTTCCCTCTCAGCCTCTGACAGCTCAATCCAGATTTAACAAACCCCACTCATCAATTATTGGTTGGGCGCAAACCACCATAACCCGGGGTCTATGTGCCTCGGTAGTTCATGTTACTGTGTCAGTGTATTGTGTGTGTCTGCTTCAGGGCCTTCTTAACAGCATTATAGGCCCCAGGCAAAGCAGTGCACTGGGCCCTGCCTGCACAACCAGTCACAGGAATAAAAATGTTTAACGGAAAATTAGTATTAAATTCTGAACTGCATGGGGCCCCTATGCTCGCGGGGCCCCCGGGCAACTGCCCAGCGTGCCCATGCGTTAAGACGGCACTGGTCTGGTTGCCTCAGTGCCACTTCTGTCGGCATCTATGTGTCTCCCTCACCTAGCTTCAAAGTCTTCTTGCCATAAAGAAAATGTCTTCTTCTCTAACCAGCCCCATCCTTGAATTCAAGTAAATGTCTCCTTATGTGGGTCAGTGTACTTGGTGACCTGTATCAGTGTACCCCCACATTATCGGTCCGAGAAAAGGGGTGTTTTATATTTAAATGTCTGTGTCCCATTGTCCATGTATTCGCCCTGCCAGATTTGGTACCCATTCCATTCCATCCCAGTATGCCTTCAGAGCGCGGTTCCCACTGTCCGTGTCTACGCCGAGTGAATTGTGGATAAATGAGCCTCGCCTTACATGAATCCTGATTATTTGATTTTGAATCTTTCTATGCCTTTTGCATATTTTTTACTTAAGGAAACTGGTTCAAGCAGAAAATATCAAGCCTAATATATTAAACAGTAATCTTGCCTGTCTCGAGTGCACAAGGGTATAACGCAAGTACAATTTTCATGCAAACAACCACCCAACACATTGAGTAGATATCTTGCAAGATTTTTGCAAACATTATCAGGGAATTAAGGAATTTTGCCCTTCCTAGCGAGATCACCTTTTCTCACTGTGTGTATACCTTCATTTCAGCGTGTGCTTCTTAAAATCATGGCTGTGCACCTATGCAGAGCTGCAGGTACTTCAGTAGGTGCATTTCCCAGTGCAGCTGTTCGTTATTGCAGGTATGTGTTCAGGAAGCTGAGTGCTGCTTCACGTTTTCCCAAATGCTGCACTAAATGTCAGTGCTGACATAGGTCTGGCGTGTCCAACGTCGGACCTAGAGAGTCAGGTCCATGCAGATTTTCAAGATAACGATACCAAAGGGGAAGATGGACGGAGCGGTTGAGCTAATCAAACACTCACCCCCAGTCAACTGATCTGGGTTTAATCCATCATCATTCTTTAGCTCACTCCACCACCCCAGTTCAGACATGGCCATATGCAAATCAGTCTGACCCTGTGCCTCATGGGAACAGTCCAGCCCGAACTGCCAAGCCATGTCTTCCCTGGACCGGAAACAAGCATCCTGAGACCTGTTTCTGGCTATTCAGCCGTCATCAGCCAGGCTAGCTTGAATCCAGTGGCAAAGTGAGCAACGGACCCACGTCTGGGCATACGCTGCCAACTTAGGGCGAACAAAGCGATACCAAAGGGGATGATGGACGGAGCGTTTGAGCTAATCAAACACTCACCCCCAGTCAACTGATCTGGGTTTAATCCATCATCATTCTTTAGCTCACTCCACCACCCCAGTTCAGACATGGCCATATGCAAATCAGTCTGACCCTGTGCCTCATGGGAACAGTCCAGCCCGAACTGCCAAGCCATGTCTTCCCTGGACCGGAAACAAGCATCCTGAGACCTGTTTCTGGCTATTCAGCCGTCATCAGCCAGGCTAGCTTGAATCCAGTGGCAAAGTGAGCAACGGACCCACGTCTGGGCATACGCTGCCAACTTAGGGCGAACAAAGCGATACCAAAGGGGATGATGGACGGAGCGTTTGAGCTAATCAAACACTCACCCCCAGTCAACTTATCTGGGTTTAATCCATCATCATTCTTTAGCTCACTCCACCACCCCAGTTCAGACATGGCCATATGCAAATCAGTCTGACCCTGTGCCTCATGGGAACAGTCCAGCCCAAACTGCCAAGCCATGTCTTCCCTGGACCGGAAACAAGCATCCTGGGACCGGTTTCTGGCTATTCAGCCGTCATCAGCCAGGCTAGCTTGAATCCAGTGGCAAAGTGAGCAAGGGACCCACGTCTGGGCATACCCTGCCAACTTAGGGCGAACAAAGCGATACCAAAGGGGATGATGTACGGAGCGTTTGAGCTAATCAAACACTCACACCCAGTCAACTGATCTGGGTTTAATCCATCATCATTCTTTAGCTCACTCCACCACCCCAGTTCAGACATGGCCATATGCAAATCAGTCTGACCCTGTGCCTCATGGGAACAGTCCAGCCCGAACTGCCAAGCCATGTCTTCCCTGGACCGGAAACAAGCATCCTGGGACCGGTTTCTGGCTATTCAGCCGTCATCAGCCAGGCTAGCTTTTCAAGATAACTGCATAGGAAAAATGTACATATAAAATTTAAAAAGAATGCATTTAAATAGTCAGTGATTATCTTGAAAATGCGTAATGGTTCTCGACCTGTTTCGGACACTCCAGGTGTAGGCCATGATGTACTGTAGAGAGAGAAGGAACATCTCAATAATTACAAACGGACAGTGAAGAATGAATACCTATTCCTTGGGTTGGCCAACAATCTAGTACAACGGTTCTTAATCTTTTGACTTATATGGACCCCCACTGAATCATTACTTAAATCCGGGGACTCCCACCGAGTCATTATTGAAAGTCGGGGACCACCGGCCTAAGCAATTTCTATAATTTGGACCTCAAAACAATATAATAAAAAAAAGTATACACTAAACAAATGCTCTAATATTTAATTCACAATCAAATATAGAAAACGTTTTCACATTTTTTATTTTGCTTCTTTAACTGAATATAATTTGTTCATTTATTAATTTTAATACTATTTGATTTTGTAAAACAGTCACAGACCCCCCTGAATAGGCCTCGCGGACCCCCAGCGGTACTCTGACCATAGGATAAGAACCAGTGATCAAGTATGCTTTCTTTCTCTACCCCAAGTGGAGCATCATAGCACGAATTTAACTCTGCCATGGCTGGACAGTTGTATTTCTGTCACCCAGCCGTGCTTCGGGGTTAAACTCTAGAAAGGGACAGTTAAGCTTTCTCTGCGGCAGATCTAATGAGGAGAGCATTGCTACTCGGTGTCAGTCAGTAAGGACCCACTCGCCAAGTGAGGATGCGCAATGTCTTCCGGCTGGAAAAAATAATTGAATTTTAAAGCCAGCGAGAAATGTAAATTGCATTAAACATCCTAACATCGCTTGCCTGCTCCGCGGCTGCCTCCGATTCATTTTGTTCGATTAAAAATCGACTTTGTTTTCATCACCAGTCAGACAAACATGCTAATGTAACGTGAGCCTCCCCCGACGGAGGCCTGTCGGGCTCTGAGTAATGGCAGTGTGTTTGTGCGGCAGGTTTTCTGCTCGAGTCATTTGTTTCCGGGCTGGTAATGCTCCTTCCGCCGACGCAGGGCCGCGCCATGATTAAAGGTGCTTCGAGGCCACGCCAGGAGCGCGCCATTTCGGAGGCTCCGCTCGGCAGCCATTAAGAATAATCGCCTCATTGCAGGGAAATGAGCCCGGTCGCCCTCTCCTTGAGGGACGGCCTGTGCTTCAGTGCACCGTACCCCGCTCCCAGCCTCCCCCGTCATCCCCGGCCCTGCGTATCATGGCAGCCCCAGTGCTGCTGGCAGTGACGGGCCCGCCCCCCAAGACAGATCCCTAGTCTTCCTGCAATGGGAAGCCATCGCTCTAGTGCAGTGCTCGCGCGGGCCCAGGCCCGAGCAATGAACCAATCACTTTCAGAGTCAGGGATCCGTCTTCAGGTGGGCAGAAAGACCGACATAGATCGATAATAGGTCAGACGATGGATAGATGGATGGATAGGTGGATGGATGGAGGTCAGATGTGGAGGTCAGATGGATGGATGGATAGATGGATGGAGGTCAGATGTGGAGGTCAGACGATGGATGGTTGGATAGATGGATGGATGGATGGTTGGTCCCGTGGATGGACTGACAGAGTATACATATGCAGCGAGGGATTTGGAAGGATGAGGTTCATACACTGTTATGATAAAGTGATTGACAGAGATTGTAGCTCGCAGGACATTGTTGATCCAAATCATCAGATATATCAATAGATAAATGCACTGACCATGTACTTTGATCGATGATGCTCACGGTGGGACTGGGGCAGAAAATAGACCCAGGCAGCAAAATAAAAGCAGCCTCCATTAGTGAATTGAATAGTTAAAAAGTGGGCAGTTGTAAATTGGGTCAGTTTTGAACTTGTACACACTGCACAAGTGTTTTGCAAGGTGTGGAAGAAGGCATTGACTTGAGCTTGCGGCAGGCAATTTTTGTTTTAATATCAGGGAAATTAACATAAAAACCAGCCCATCGAACCATAAAACATGCCCACAAACAGCCAATAAGATTTGGCAAAGCCAATAGGTCTAGCTTATGTAAGAGCTATTAGCTATTAGCTTTCCCAATGTGTTTTAGCCACATTGTGCACTAGCATGGCTGCTGTTCAGCATGACCAAAAGTTAGAGGTGTAGAGGAGAGTGGCGTGGAGTGGAGTGTTGTAGAGTGAAGTGGCATGTGTCATAGAGTGGAGTGGCGTAGAGTGGAGTGGAGGACTGTGGAGTAGAGTGGCGTAGCGTGGAGAGGAGTGTTGTAGAGCGGACTGTCATTAAGCGGAGTGGAGTGTCGTGGAGTGTTGTGTCGTAGAGTAGAGTGGAGTGGAATGTCGTGGGGTGTTGTAGAGTGGAGTGTCGTTTAGTAAAGTGAAGCATCGTGGAGTGTTGTAGAGTGGAATGTTATAGAGTAGAGTAGTGTGTTGTGGAGTGGAGTAGCATAGAGTGGCGTAGAGGAAGTTGCATAGAGTGGAGTAAATTTGAGTGTCAGAGTGGAGAGGAGAGGAGTGTCATAGAGTAAAGGATCATAGAGTGGAGGGTCGTAGATTGTCATGGAGTGGCGTAAAGTAGAGTAGGGTAGAGTGGAGTGGAGTAGAGTTGAAGTGGCGTATAGAAGAGTAGAGTAGGGTGTCGTGGAGTGTCATAGAATGGAGGGGCGTAGAGTGGAATGGAGTAAAATGTTGTATAGTGTAGGGGCATAAAGTGTCATAGAGTGTTGCAGAGTGGAGGGGTGTAGAGTGGGGGGTCGTTGAGCGGAGGGTTGTAGATTGGAGGGGCATAGTGTGAAGGGGCATAGAGTGGAGGTGCGTAGAGTGAACTAAAGTGTCATAGAGTGGAGTGATGTAGCCTAGAGTGGAGTAAAGTGTCGTAGAGTGGAGTATAGTAGAGTGGAGTAATGTGGCAAAGAGTGTCATAGAGTGGAGTGTCGTAGAGTGGCCTGAGTTAAGTAGCATAGAGTGGCGTAGAGTGTTGTAGAGTGGAGTAAAGTGGCGTAGAGTGAAGTAGAATAGAGTGTAGTAGATCAGAGTGGTGTAGAGTGTCATGGCATAGAGTGTCATAGTGTGGAAGGGCGTAGAGTGGAGGTGTGTGTTGTAGAGTGAAGTGCCAGAGAGAAGAGTATGCATGGTTTGGTAGTGCTCTGCCATTACAGACAACACATTTTCAACTGAAATGAACATTATGTTTACACAGACATACAGTTTTACTGATAAAACTATACAGTGCACAAACCATAATGTGTAGAAATGGCATCAACTAGAGTATTGATTTGTTTAGATCGTATTAAAATATTTTTTCCAGCACACTTCAGATTTTTTTTAAATGTGCTTCGTTTGTGGTTTCCTAATTCTGATATATTCTGAAATATTTGCACAGTTCATTTACGGGCATTTAAAATTTGTTGTGTGCTAGAAAAAAACCTTTCCTTTCACACCTCGAAATTGTCAGATTAGTTCTCTCACTTTGAAGTCAGAAAAAGAAAAGTAAACACCAAGCTCCCTTGGAAGACAGAGCTTAACATTTGACCTCTGTCTTTGAATGCACAGCAAATGTGAGAAGATTAGAAGAACATTTAAAGGCCTATTTACAGAAAGCGAACATTTGTGGAAGAATACAGTAAACAGGCTATGCTCCAAGGGAAGGACAAAGATATACCAGATAGCCTAGAACAAATTAAGAAAGCAAATAGAAAGCAAACAATTGTGAGTTACAAACCACAAAGCCAATGGTAAGCAATGGGCAGAATGCATTCTTATGTCAGCTTTCAGAATGTCCCCAAGAAGTCTTTAGCGGTAGGCTTCAACCTAAAAACCAGCCCACACACTAACCTGTCAGACCAGCTTGACTGCTGACTAACCTATACGACAGTCCGACCCTGATATGCTTTAAATCTATACGCGCCCCAGTTGATGAGAGAGACGGATGTAGAGGTGACACACACAGGTGTATCTATTAGATGCATCACGTAGCCCAGAAGCTGTCGATTGCTAGTGAAGAGAGCACGTTTGATGGAGTGGTAGATAATAGTAAGCCTGTAAGAGCGCTGAGTGGACTCAATCAATGTATGCATTCATTACGTAGGTCATTGTGTAGCCTGAAGGTCACAGGACGAAATCCCAATGGCTCAGCTCACTCTCTCTGCCTTCCGATGTTGAAATAATGAGTAGAATGGAGCAGGTTCATACCCCTCGGGCTCTGTGTGGCCTCTGTTTTATAATTAGAACATTCTGCCTTCTGGGGGTGAGATGTTCTAATAGCCATAGAGCCCTCAGTAGCGGGCTCTACCGGCCATTAAAGGCCTGCTCCCTTGTTAAAGGCCTTCGCCGAACGCTGGAGCGGGCCTTTAATGGCCGGTAGAGCCCGATTCAGCGGGCTTTAATGCTATAATATACCCTTTCTTATTCACTCCAGATTTGAATCTTAAATACAACACCCTACTCTACTCTTACTCAGCTGATCAAACAACATCAAATTTCAAAAGAGTAAAATAAAATAATTGCTCTGTACAATGTAAACTCAGTGTGTTCAAGTTCCTGGAAGATAGGCTGATCACTCACTGGAGGCATCTGATGTAGATCCTGTGGCCTGTTTTTTTATTATTTGTTTGAGAGTATATGTTAGTGTAATAGACACGGCAATAGGGGTGAGTAATCATTTTTAAAAATATATTATACACAAGATTTAGCTCTATTTTACACATTTGAAATGTGATTTTGCATTGTTAAGCTGAGTAAATAAATGAAAATATACTTTCTTATAAAATAAGGTCTTTATATTTACATCGAAAGCAAACCATATATACACCAGTATAACGTTCTCATGAATTGTCATGCAAGCAGGACTATTTTTTAATTTTGATGGACACAATTTGTAGTAGACTAATACATATATAGTCATATTATTTCTTGAATGAAGATACCATCCCGGGAACCACAAAGAATGCGTTCCTGCGAAATGATGCGCATATCAGGGTGTTCATTTCACTTCTACTATAAAGATGGCAGTGATAGGTCAATAAGTCAATATTACCTAATCACATTTAATATACAAATATGAGAATGGGGTTTTTAGGAGATCTTTAGATAATGTATCACTCACAGCACGGAAATATTTGAACATCAAAGAAAAAAATGGTTAATGCCTATAAATTTCGTACTAAGACGTAACCGACAAGTGATATATGTAATACATACATAGAGATGTTTAAACTGCATTGTCAGTGAGTAACCTTTACTACATACATTCATTATCCTTTTTTTTTTTAAATAGAGTACTTTTTACTGTGAACGAACCTAAATGTTACCCAGGGATGTGGACTATAGCTTACGTGGCTAGATGAGCAGAAAAAAGTAATGAAAAGCTCAGGAAAGTGTTGGCTAGTCAAGGCAACAAAAATAACTGGCAAATATGTTTCATTTGTAACAGGAGATTATGGACCTAAGACCTTCTTCAGGGCAAAGCATTGAAATGATGACAAGCACTCAGAAGAAGTAAAAATGCTGCAAGTTGACAAACGTCAGTGACTCTACGGCATATTAACAACATATTTATGAATGATGTGGCTTACAGCTGTTACAGTATTACATTAAATTAAATATTCAAAAGGAAATCCAGTCTTCTAACTTAGAAGAGTGTGGTGTCTCTCAAACGTCAATGATGAGTGTTGTGGAGAGGCAGTACCTAACTGAAGGGAAATATAGTTATATAATATTACTTAGAACAATCATTTATTAGTTAGTAGGTAGAAAAATATCTTCCTTTATCACTAATTAATACATAGCGTCTTTTCTTGACACATCTAGCATACATAACCCTTCCAGTTACATTCCTCAGCCCCATTTCATTGCCCCAAAAGTCTGGAACGTCTAAAAAAAAAATCATGAGGATAAACATGTAGCGCTTCCCTTCAGTTTGTGGCGTAATAAGTCCAGGCCCGACCATTCTATAGCCATCATACCAGCCAATACAGGTGGCAATATGGTGGTAATAGTAGGCTTATGCAAAGCTCTGAAGGCAGTTTCCTCGCAATTTTACACGATTTTTAAATACTACGCCAACTACGCAAATTGCAAAGCAAGTGAAATTTTAAAAAACATAAAAAAGGGAAAATGTGGCCCAAGAAGTCAGAAACCCGAGGGGCGGGACTTCCGGCAGAAGAAAACACCAAAGCAGTATTGTTTGCTGGTTTACCCACTACCTTTCAGGGCTAATGAATAGCATACAAAAAAGCACGAAGTAAGACACTCCCTTTGATCGCTGGCATCCAAACCCTGCAGCCAATCGTCTTGCTCCTTCTGGGCTGGACTTCTGGCTGCAGGAACGCGGTGGCCAAAACTTTGACTCAACAAAGTCAGCCTGCGCAAATGGTGCAGTTTTTCAACTACTCCCAAATTAGCAGGTGATCGTACTTTTTCTTATATCTCTAAGATTAGACATGGCCAAGTATGAAGGTGAACGTTCACAAAAAAAGTTATTCCTGACTCTTCTTTATGACCTATGTTTGTTTATTCCGCGCATTTCATCTGGTAAGATAGAATTTTCTAAATAACAAAATAATATTCAACATCAAGCAGAAAGGTAGCAGGTCACTAATTACAGTATTTAAGATTCAAATCTGGAGTGAATCAAGAATATTTAACACAATGGTGAAAAAACAGAATGATTGCAAAAGTTGTAGTTAACTAAAGGCCAGTAGGTATTTGATATTGGAAAAAGTATAGTTGATGCTTACACATATCAGCGATAATCATAATCCCACAGACGATCAATCAATATTACATACAAACATATATGTAGATGGGCTATAATGGCACATTCATTGATTCAACTTTAACATTCACATATGAGTTATGATTTCTGAAAAGAACATAGAATGCCTTTTAGCATTGTCATGTAGTCTTCATGGCCAGACTTTCAGGATAATCACTGAATATGTAAATGAGTTACATGAGTTTTGCTGCATGCACATATATCCTATGGGGATATCCTGAAAATCTGGCACGCTTCTGGTTTCCTGGACCTCTGATGATCACCTCCAGGCATTGAGATTCAATGACTCGTGGGTATTACTTACACTTCTATTGGGCTACTGGGGTTTTAGGTGACTTAAACAAGACCAAAGCCAAACTGTGGTTATTGGTGGCCCTTTGGAGGTGTCTCAGTCCCTGCGAACAATGAATTTAATGATTCGATCTGGACCAGTGCTTTATGGCCAAGTGTAATCCCTAAGTCCCCCATTAGGATTCAATGTAAGTACATTTATCCCATTTGGATAGCTTTTTCTTAAATTTTGTGAAATAAAGGTACACATGAACCAGGTGGCATGCCTGGTATCTGACAGTGACAATTTGGGACTTGAAGGTACGGAGCCGAGTACTTCGTTCACATGTGCTCATGTAGGCTCAGGGCAATAGTAAGGGGCAGTGTAAAGCAGAAATTCTCAGACTACAAGTCCCCTTCAAGCCACATCATGTGTATTCGCAGTCCCGCCGGTGAATGTTGAGTTGCACAAACAGCTTGTGGCCAGGCTGTTCATCATGATCTTCAACAACTCAGACAGCACCCAGAAGCTAGCATCTCAGCACTGTGCCATCCAATACCATTGATCCACACTTCCTCTCCCTCTGTTGCTACACCTCCATTTACCCTCTTCCTCTTTAAAAAAAAACTCCATCTTTCCTTCAATCTTCTCTGTCATTACCTTCTCGCCCTCCGTGTCTGATTAACTCAACTGTGCCAAGGACATTTCAATTACATGCATCTCAGCAAACCTGGTGCACATTTGCATCTGGCTTTGAACTCTCATTAAACTCCCCAAATGAAATGAGATGTAAAGGCTGGTCGCACTCGACATTCATTTCATTTACCAAAATGAGTTTGTGGAATGGTGGGGACCGACTGGAGACGTGGAGAGTTATATCTTGCTTACTCTATTGCCATGTTCAGAAGGAATACTTAGACTTTGTTACAAATGCCCCGGAGGCGGGTGCAATATTTATCGCACTTGATCAAATCTGGCACAGCAGGGATTGAAATTTATCAGGTGCAATAAATTGCACCCATTTCAACTATTCAGTCTCTATGATCAGACTTTCAGCATAACCACTGAATATGTAAACTCTTACAATTACTTTTAAAATGGGGCATAGGTGTGGATTTTGACGTTTTCTGTACTAAAAGACGTATCTCCTATTATTTACTGGGCGGTTTTCTCCTGGTGACCTGCTGAAATTTACCTGGGGAAAATTGCGGGGTGCAGTGTTTGAGTGAAATCCGTATTTCCAATATGTGCAGTAACAGCGGTTATCACACATGCTGCAATGGACAGTGATATTCATAGTCGGGCCCTCAGAAGCGATCAAAGTTACCCGACGTCGTTAGAGGAGTGTCTAATGTTGTTGCATGAAGGTGGAGCCAAGTCAGGTTTTCAGTATAAAGCCAGCCATGTTCAAGGGTCCCCATTAGGATTCAATGTAAGTAAATTTATCCCATTTGAATAGCTTCAAAAGTTAGTATGGCTCCGGCCCTTGCAGGGTCGCATTGGACAACCCTAATTTTGAGGTCTTACTAGAGTAAATGCATGTACTGTGCAGAGACAGGCAATCATTTGGTGGTTTCTTAGTGAGCTGAAAGATCTCTGTGAAGGACATCTTGTGATTCTGTTCTTTGAGCCCCTAGATATGACCTCTTGAATTAAGTAGGATCAAGTTTAGGACTACAGATCTGTCATTCAATGTCACCAGGTATTACGGAGGTGTAGTGCGTGTTGCAAGAGGTGCTCCTGTGTTGAGCAGGGTTTGGGGTAAGGTGTTGCGTGCAATGTTTTGAATGGTGCAGTTAGTGGTGGTGGGTGCTTCTGAAGGTGGTAGTGTGTTGTTGTAGTAATGGTGATCCCGACACCAGTGAAGTGTTTAATCCGGTTTATTGTAGGAATCACGAAATCTCTATCTTACCACTTTCTGAGCTGTCCTATGTTCCGACACTTTAGAACCACTCTGGATGAACGTGGTGGACAGAACAAAGTGAACACTTCCTAATCGACTATTGGTCAAAGTTTTCCCTTCCATTCCACAAGGCTCACTAGAAAGTACATATGTAATTACTACACATCTTCACCCTCACAATTGGTTTTCAAACACAATTAATAAAATCTTCCTTTACAATAAATTTTGAAGAATAATATATTTTACAAGCAATTTTCACGACAAACAGAGAAAATCATCTACTAATGCACATAGAATATGGGGCAGCCATCAGGAGTTTCCTAGCTTACCCTTGAACTTCAGGAACTTTACCTATCCTCCCAAAGCTCCATTTCTTCCCATCAACTAATACAACAACGGGGCGTATGTATGAAAAGACAGATTTGCGAGTCCTTAATAGCGATTTTTTGCGAATCGCTATTAAGGACTCGCAAACTGCTATGTAGGTAGGAATCGCAATAATAATTGCGATTCCTACGCATTCCTTAATTGCGACTCGCAAATTGCGAGTCACAATTAAGGAATCCTTCCCATTCATTCCTATGGGCCAAGAGGCCCATAGGAATAAATGGGAATATGAGTGCGCAAATTGCGAGTACCCAATAGGTACTCGCAAATTGCGCACGCACTTCAAGGTGCAAGGGTTCCAAAAGGACACCCTGTTGCACCCCTGAAATGTGCATGTGTGCACATGTGGCGCACATACATGCCTAAGGGCATGTATGTGTGCCACATTGCACTTTGAAAAAAGCAAAAAGTGCTTTTTTCAAAGAATTACAAATTACCACCAACTGTAAGTTGGTGGTAATTTGTGATTTCTTATGCCAAATTCGCACAATTTAGGTGCTTTCTACATCGCATTTAAGGAATCGCAATTTGCGATTCCTTAAATACAATCGCAAAATAGGGAATCGCAAATTTTGCGATTCCCTATTTTGCGATGGCCTTTTGGGATGATACATCCCAAAAGGCCTTTTCTCGTTCGCAAATGGGCCGATTCTGAGAATCGGCCCGTTTGCGAACGGGAATTGGGCTTCATACATATGCCCCATTCTTTAGGACCCTCACTACTCTGTACATTTGGAAATGTACTCTCACTCTTTCTACTCCACTCTTTTGTGTTTCACCACCAGCCATTGTTCAGCCTAAATTGCAGATTTTTTTACTCATTTTCTTCAGGCATAATTCCTTACATAACCTTCCCCTTATGCCAGAATATTTTAATTGGTTCCCTATTGACCTATATCTGTTAGTTGTTCCCTAGCCAACTTGGAGATTCCTTGATCCATGGTTTTCTCCCTTTTAAAGGCATAAGACAAAACGACCACCGTAGAATGAGGTGACCAAACCATTTCGACATCTCATGTTTCCAGTGTAATCATTAGCTTTATACAAAAGTATTTCTCCAGAATCATACGATTTATTGTTTGAACAAGTCTGTTTGCTTGAAGTCTGAAGAATTAGGTATGTTCATGTTTCATTTCTGTACTCCTCAGGAAATCTTCCATAGGCTTCAAATTGAACAGTATTCCATTACACAATACTAGGGGTTTTGGTATTCCCTATCTAGGAAAACCTCTGTCAGAAAAGCCTATAACTACTTCTAATTTATTTACTATTCATGCAATAAACCACTATGGGCCTGATTACGAGTTTGCCAGACGGGTTACTCCATCACAAACGTGATGGATATCCAGTCCACCATATTACGAGTTCCATTATATCCAGTGAAACATAATGGAACTCATAATAGGGCGGACGGATATCTGTCATGTTTGTGATGGAGTAATCCATCCGCCAAACTCGTAATCAGGCCGTTAATGTCACAATCCGCCAGTACTATCAAGTGTTTATTCTCTTGTTCCAATATCTGAACTGGTCCTAGACAATTGGTTGCCAGCATCTCCCAAGGGCGATCAGCTATGTCCACACAACTCAATGGAGGTTCTCATCCTAACTTAGTCTTATCACTATTTGCACACGTGAATCCATTTTTCACCTTTTCCAGCCACCTAAACGTCTGCCCTAACCTATGTTTAATCATGCTTATCCAGGAAGTCTTCCTTGAGAGCAAATATTGACTATAGTTAGTTATTATTTGCTCTCTTCAACTTTTGGGATGAATTATCTGACATATCCTCAAAATTCTGTTGCCCTCAATACTCAACTCATCCCTAAACATGTAATGCATGTTCTCTTCTTCTATCACTTTCAAGTTTTTTTCCATCCATTCACAATCTGTTCATTTAGTACACATAACACTTTTTAATTCTCATTGTACCTACCTTCACCCAAACCCAATTCCTCATCAATAGACACAATTACTTCTGTGTGCTCTCTACCTTCTTCAATTATCTCTTCCTTCTGCCCATCCAAAGATACCCTAGACACGCAGCCTGACAGGCTGTTCTGGTTGTTACATCTATATCCAACCCACATCTCAGAAGACACACCAGGGGGTGTGGTTAGTTGATGACAGGGATGATGGAGTTGTAACCTATCGGCAACCAGGACTGAGAGTGCTGTTCAGCCAGGATTAGCAACTTAATTGAACCTTATCTGGCAAGATCCAATCTTACACTTCTGGGTGATTTTAATTTTCACCTGGAGAAGACCCTATGCAAAGAAACGCAAATCTTTTTAGAAACTATGAATTGTTGTGGCCTATCTCAACTGGTTAAGAGCCCCACCCATAAGGCAGGACATATATTAGATGGCATCTTTTCCAACGATTCCCGGATTAGGGTTGAGGAACCTATTCAACTCTCCTGGTCTGACCACTACGCTATTCCCTTCAAGCTTCAAATTGCGGTATCCCGTGTAGCTCCTAACAATAAGAAGAGGGCGGAGAAGAAGAGAAACCTCAGTCTTATTAATAAAGAAGCTCTTCTTAACACGCTCAATAGCCATCAATGGCTTCCTCATTTGGATGCCAATTTGATGTATGTATGTATGTATGGGATTTATAAAGCGCCGGAATCACCCCCGAAGGGGTATCCCCGCACTGCAGACGAGGCAAAAGACAGGTTAGGAAGATCAGTACCGGAATAATTCAGTCTTCAGGAGTTTCCTGAACCGAAAATGGTTGGGGCATTTATGCAGGTCCACGGGCAGAGAGTTCCAATAATTCGGAGCCAGATAGGCCAAAGTTCTGCCTCCTGTTCCTAGTTTCCTGTAACGGGGGACCACAAGCAGCCCTTTACCCTCAGATCTAAGCAGTCTGCTTGGGTGGTAAAACTTGAGTTTTTCCGCCAAATAGCTAGGGCTTTCACCATAAAGAGCCTTGTGGGCAAGGCAGCAAAGTTTAAACTTAATTCTCGGGCGGATTGGAGGCCAGTGAAGCTGTCTCAGCAAAGGCCGGGAAGAGGTTCGAGGAGGCATCTGAGAGCCAGCCGCGCGGCAACATTCTGGACTATCTGCAGTCTACTCAAGAGGGATTCATTGGCCGATGCTAAGAGAACATTACAATAATCGAGTCGGCCAATGACCAGGGCTTGAATCAGAGTTCTTCAAACTGATAAGGGCAGCCACTGGAACACTCTACGCAAGAGACTCAGAGTGTGGTAGCAGGCCCCTGAGGTGGCCATGACTTGGTCTCTTATAGATAGAGAGTTGTCCAGTCGGACCCCCAAATTTTTCACCATGGGTGTCGGGATGGGTGTGGGGCCTAATATCGCAGGCCACCTGTTAGGGGACCAAATTGTTTGAGCAGTGCCGAATAACAAGATCTCGGTCTTGGCAGCATTCAGCTGGAGGAAATTTTCTGTCATCCAACCAGATACGGCTTGCATGCCCTCAGCAAAACAATGTTTAAATAAGTCTGTGTCCTTGTCAAAAGATAAAAGCAGTTGGGTGTCGTCTGCATAGGAATAGGGAGTGAATCCATATTCTCTAAAAATCTTGGCAAGGGGGGCCACATACACATTAAACAGGGTGGGGCTAAGGGAAGAGCCCTGGGGCACGCCCTTAGTAAGCTTCAAGGTATGAGAACGAAAGGGGCCCAGATTGATCGTCTCAGTGCGCTGGTCCAGAAAGCTAGAAAGCCACTTTAATGCCTGTCCCTGCATACCAGTCTCTCTCAATCGGTGAATCGGCTTCTGGTGAGAGACAGTATCAAAGGCTGCTGTCAGATCCAATAAAACCAGCAGCACTGCCTTGTTGTTATCCAGTGCCAGTTTGATGTAATCTGTAACACCGATGAGGGTGGTTTCAGTAGAGTGGTTAAGTCTGAAACCAGACTGGGAAGGATCAAGGGTGCCTTGAGATTCAAGATATCCCATCAGCTGAGTGTTGACGCACCCTTCCACCAGCTTGCTCATTAGTGGCAGCAGCGAAATGGGGCGAAAATTAGCCAGCACATCAGCGGGTACCTGTGCTTTCTTCTTTATTGGTAGCACTTGAGCTGCCTAGACCGAGTTTTCCAACTGGCTTTTAGCAACTTTGGACCTGCTCGCCCCTCTTAAGGAGCATTATGCGGCTAGAAAAAAGCCCTCTGCCCGTTGGTTCTCAGAAAGACTTAGGAAACTTAGGCAAGTATGCCGGCATCAAGAAAGGATATGGCGCCTGGATCTCAATCCAGCCGAAAGAGATCTGCACAAACTAAGACTAAGGGAATATAAAAGTGCCATTACAGAGGAAAAAGTACTATTCTATTCCAAAGTGACAGAATCTTTGAGATCTTCAAGGGAACTTTTTAATGTAATTAAGTCTCTCTCGGCCCCTTTAGCCCCAGCTTACACTGACATCTCCAAGGACCTCTGTGATAGAATGGTGAGTTTTTTCCGATCTAAGATCACAGAAATATATTCTTCCCTGGAACTCCTCAACGCTGAGGCAATCAAAGTAGGTCCTCCCACGCACCCCTCCTTTTCAGGCCCTCCTGTAACCACTGTGAATGCAGATAATCTACTTACCTTCCCTCCTCTACGGCAAGAGGACACGGATCGTTTGCTAAGTGGAATCAAGTCTGGTTCCCCGTTGGAGTCCTGCCCTTTGAAGATTTTGAAACTAGGAAGGGAGGTTATTGTCCCTCACCTGACCTCGATACTTAACACGGTTATTGCATCTGGGCAGTACCCCATTTCCTGGAAAACTGCGGTGGTTAAACCCCTTTTAAAAAAGCCCTCTCTGGACTCCGCTGAGTTAAAAAATTATCGTCCCATCTCTCTATTACCGGTCCCAGCAAAAAATCTGGAGAAACACCTGAATTTTTACCTCAGTTCCTATTTAGAGGAACATCAGCTGCTCGATGGCTCGCAGCATGGTTTCAGAAGTGAGCACAGCACTGAGACGGCGTTAACCTCTGTAATCAACAACATCCGATGTCAGGTTGACGCTGGTCATACGACACTACTGATCCTTCTGGACCTAACGGCGGCCTTCGATACCATTTCTCCTTTGAGACTGGTGGGCAGGTTTAAGGAAATGGGGGTCAGGGGCGTTGCCCTGAACTTGCTTACCTCATTCCTTACGGACCGCTCACAAATAGTTAGGATGGATCAATTCTACTCAGCTCCCGATCAGTTGTTCTGTGTAGTCCCTCAGGGCTCCTCATTGAGCCCGACCCTTTTTAACATTTATGTTGCCCCTCTAGCCAGGGTCGTAAGATCCTTTGGGCTGGAGGTGCTATCTTATGCTGATGACACCCAAATTATGGTGTCTATTACTAACAGCATAGGAGCATCGGCAACTAATTTTAAAAACTGCAGCAAGGCAGTGGCCTCCTGGATGGTAGAGAACTATCTCAGACTCAACGGGGACAAAACTGAGGTTTTGATCTTTGGAAACCAGCAGGACATCTGGTCAGAGGCCTGGTGGCCCGATACGCTTGGCCCTTGCCCGTGCCCCGGGTCCATCGCAAAAAATCTCGGCATTATAGTTGATAATTCCCTTTCCTTGGGCCCCCAGATCAGTAGAACGGTGTCCACCTGCTTTGGGATTATTAGGATTCTCAGGAAGATTTCTCAATTTCTTTCTTTTTCCTCCCGAAAGCAGGCAATTGTTGCCCTCGTGTTGTCCAGATTGGACTATTGCAATGCTCTTTACTTGGGTATCAACAAGGGACTCATTCATCGACTATAGCTGGTGCAGAACGCTGCTGCCAGGTTGGTGATGGGCCTTCCCAAACACCATTCTGTTTCGACTACTATCAGTAAGCTACATTGGCTCTCTTTTGGCCGGAGAATCCTGTTTAAAGCCCTTTGTCTCGCTCACAAGGCTTTTTATAACATTGGGTCAGAAGGCATTAAAAGGCTCTTTCGAAGATACGTTCCTACTAAGCAGTTAAGATCTGCCAGTAAAAATCTTCTGGTAGTTCCGAGGTTTAAGAGAGTAAGATGGGGGGGTAGAGCCTTCTCCCTTGCTGCGGCCAAACTCTGGAATTCCCTTTCTTCTTCAATCTCAGGACTGGAGTCTCACTCTTTCTTCCGTAAGGCCCTGAAGACTTGGCTCTACGCCCACTCATCTCTGTGAGCCCTACGCATTCTTGTCTATTGGCCCTTTCCGCAGCGCCTTGACGCCTCCGGGCAAAGTTTGCGCTTTATAAGGCTAATATTCATTCATTCAGGGACCAGTAAACACGATTTGTAATGTTTAAAATGTATTTTTGCCAACAGCTTTCCATTACTGAGTATGACAACTCAGCCGCTTTCATCTTCTGGATTCAAAATCCTTTTGTCCCCCTAACACTTGGACCAATAGTGCCCCAAACCCCACATTACTAGTATCTGTGGATATACATGTTTTATCATAACTGTCAAAGTGCCCCAGTGCAAGTGCTTTGACTATGCTGATATTTACTTTGTGAAATGCATTTTCACATTCTTCCGTCCATTCATATTTAACGTTTTCTCGCTATAGGTTCTCATAGAAGTGGTTTGCATATTTGGAGGAGGAACTTGCCAGTTCCAAAATGGATATTATTTGATTTTTGGTTATAAGTTTATGAGCGTTTTATATTGCTTCTACTATAATAAATTTTGGTTTGATATCTTTGTCTGATATCGAAGGTCCCAGATAATTGACTTTAGTCATTTTAATCTGTCACGTTTCATTCTGTACGGCCATCCCTAATAATTTTATCCTTTCCATCACCTTCTTAATGTTACATCATGTTCTTCCTCCATCCTTCCTTCTATTAATTTCTCCTCTTGTAGACACCATACATTGTCTATACCCTCAATTTCTGCTTAGTCCTTTGTTCATATTATTTATTTGCTTATTGTTCTCAGCAGAAGCCTCAACAATACACTCTAAAAGAATATTAAAATTATTAGCAAATCATGGCACAGCAATAAAAATTAACCGGTTCATTATGGGTAATTTACAAGAAAGCTATTACAGATACATTGCTAAGATTTGGACACTTTTAAAACTAAAAACCAAATAGCATTTGCATATAAACAGAGAATAATATTAATATTAAATCAATTAATCTAGATGACTGTATTGGAAGTAGAACACTGATTAAACAACACATATTGTTGCACTCAGTCAGATAAACGTTTCCTCATAAATCTGTCTTAATTAAAACAGCCGAGATCCAAGAAGCAACCGCGTAATTCATTTCGGGTGAGTCTGTTCTATAGCACAGGGCTAAAATTTCAATTATATTGGATACATTATGGATTTTAAATACAGAGTATCGCATTCCTAGGGCATGTCAGCATAAAGTGCAAAATAGTTTCCTTTGTCCCAATTGTACAATTTCAGTAATCAAGAGGATCTTTCTCTTTGTTCCATTTGGCTGTATACGCCTTCAAGGGTAAGGTGCTTAGTCGATATTTGATATATGAAGTGCGCTGGGCTTCAGGGTAGATCTCATCAACATACATTTCAAAACCAACCTGGGTTTTATGCAAAAGATATGCAGATGCCAGAGATTCCATCTTGACATTACTAATGAAACCCCTAATTTTGTACTGGCAATATAATTCCTTTAGCGATGCGGGTGTCCGAGAGTTAATGATGGAAGGATCTTCAAAGATAGATTCCAGATCAGACAGTTTTAAGATGTTGCAAACATGGGTTTTGGTCTAATTTGGCTGCTCGACAAATTACATTTTACGCTCAATGCTGCTAAACAATTTTTACCTCATTCAGAAAGCTCCATGATCCTATTGATTTATCACTTGATGTTTTTTACCCATTGCGATCTGTACATCCAAATTTGTTTCATGCTGCTAAGTTATCGGTATTTTTAACCTTTTGCTCTACGTGCTCCCAAATTTATCTACCTCATTTTGATGCTTTATATTTCAAAAGTTGATTTGCCTGTTGCTAGTTTATCTGTATATTATTTAGGAATTGTGACTTGATGTTCCTTGCCTAGTGTTCTTCATGCTCCCAAACAGATCTACCTCATTTCGATTTTAATTACCTTTAATGTTGCATTGCCGGCTCCTTAATTAGCCAAATAAGTGCACATTACACTTTACCTCTCAGTATTATTCCGATTTCCCTCCTACTTCCCACCTCTCCCTCCCATCTGTATCTATGGTACGATCTCCCCAACCGGCTTACAACTATTTCATCCTCTCCTTCCTCCCCATCTCAAGCTTCCTCCAAACAAGGCCCTTAACCTGTTTTTGGGGCTAATTTCCCATTCACGGACTATTCTCTCACCCCACCCTCTTCTTCTCTCCCCCACCCTAGAGCTTCCCAACAATCTCCTTCCCGCTCAATTGTTCTTCCTTGCTGAATCACCATGCCCCCCTCAATCATACCCTTACAGCACCGGACACACTCATCATGAGGCATGGTCCCAACTCTTGGACCATCCTTTACCCTCCCAACCTCTCCAAAAATGTTAAGAAGAATTTGAAACACAAACTATTAATACATCACCAAGAAACCTTATTTGTGGATAATTATCTTAGCCTCACATCCATTATTAAAACTAACTATATCTTTTACTCCAGACGCCCCTCTAAATGGAAAAGTATTTTCCTCCACCACCTCCCCATAACGAAATCTTGCAAAATCCCATATGGTTTGAAACTGTCCACCACCTCTTCCTCCACTTTTTTAGGCAAAATTGACATCTCTATCTTTAAATCTGGAAATATCCTCATACAAGCCTCTGAAAAACACCTCACCATCTTCGAGCACCATTTCAGCACCCTATACGATCTACTATCTTCTCCTTCCCGTATCTCTGCAGCCTCTCAATCTCAGGAAGTCCTCTTGGCTTCACCCCTTTTGACGCCAACCCCACCGCTCTCTGATTCTGCAACTACTTATGAAGTTTCCCAATCACTTACCTTGGATCACACCGCCTCCTTAGCATCCTCTCCCTCGCTTTGCATTTCCACATCACACTTAACCACTCAAACCCTCTCTCCCCTCGCCTCATCTACCCCTCCACCTTCTCTTGTTATTCCGTCATCCCACTCGGACACTCACACCATCTCCCCTCCTCCTGACTTTCTCCTACTCAACCCTAATCCCTCCCTTTCTACCTCTCATTCCCCCCTGCCTCCTCAGACTAACCCCCCTACTCTGATCCCCCTGCTCACTATACCCCTTTACACCGACCCCCCTTCTGACCCACCAGGGACACCAATCTCTTGCAATCTTAGTGACCCCCATCCTCACAGACAAGATGGCACCCCTCCTCACTTGCCCCATGCCCCCTCATCTTCTCACTGCACTCATCAGGCCCTTGGGTACGATGGCTCTCACTCTTCAACTCATCCTCAGCCTAACACCTGGAACTCCCCTCTCCTCCCACCACCTGGGTTCCCTCCACGTCCACTTCCTTTTCCTCTCTCACTTCCTAATGGGGAACATGCCCCACTTCCTCCTGACTTCCTTACCTCCTCACCTTCCACGCTTTTAACCCAATCACTTTTTAACATTGAACTCCACCTCTCTATCCTGACGTTGGAACTTTCATCTCTCAGGAAAGACTTTAACGCCCTCTCCGATACTAAACTTGCCAACCAACCCATACTTTGGGCACCGTACATTCTAACACTTCTTTCCCTCAACAAAGGAGTAGCACTCCTTTCGGTATTTCAACCGATGGACCTCCCGGTAACTGTCCTCTTATACCACCCCAAGCCCCATTCCATCTCTCCTTCCTGGACCCCTGGGACTTAAATAATATCCGCCCTCCTACCCCCATGACTACTGACCCTCCTGCACTTCACTCCTCTATCCCGGTGATCCTGGGGATAAGCCGCATCCCTACCTCCCGTGGCTCCCCCAGGCCTCCTCCGCAACTCACCATGACTACTGACCTTCCTACTCCTCACTCCACTTTACCTAGGGAGAAGCCGTATCCTTACCATTCCTGGCTCACCCCGACCTCCTCAGCAACTCACCACCATCCATTCCTGTTGTCCCCCCAATACCTACACTAATCCCCTCAACTGCATGCTGGTCAATTGTCGATCGGCCGCACGACATGCTACTGAAATCTCGGAAACCATCCTTAGTGAAGCTATTGACATCGCTTTTCTTACGGAAACCTGGCTCAAGGCCCACTCTTCATCAATTATTGACCTGCTCGCCCCCCCGGGTTACTCCATCCTCAGAAAAGATAGGCTTGACAAAATTGGAGGGGGCCTAGCCATAATCTATAAAGATGATCTCCAACTCTCCCTTGTTCAGATCCCCGATCAAACTACTTTCGAATACATTGGAGAGGAACTTAAAGTTCAGGGTTCCCCTCCCATTCGGCTACATAATATCTACCATCCCCCTGGTGACCCTCTGCCCTTCGTGGAGGAATTGTCTGACCTGCTTTCCAAAGCCTCGATTTCCAACTCCAAAAACCTCTTCCTCGGAGATTTTAATATTCATTGGAACAATAAGGATGATCCCTCGGTTTGCATCCTTAATGACCTCCTTGACGTTACTGACTTGAATCAACTTTGCCATTCGCCAACACATTCCAAAGGAGCTACTCTTGATGCTATTATTACTAGCAAAAATCTGGCTTCCCTTTCCCACATTGTCCCCATTGACTGGTCAGACCATCACCTTATCCTCTTCACGATCAATAGCGCTGCACCTCCCCCTACCCCCAAAAATATCAAACATAGGAAATTAACCAGAAATCTTCACCTTATCCCACCAGGTGTTCTAGAGACTAAGATTAAAGCAAAACTTCAACTTTCACCTCCCTCACAAAATGCTAATGACCTTACCGAACACTACAACAAATCCATCATCAAGGTCCTGGACCAAATTGCCCCAGCCAAATTAAAACCACTAAAAAACATCCCGCCAAATCTTGGTTTAATGCTGATCTTAACAATGAGAGACGCTCTCTTAGGCTGTCTGAACGCACCTGGAGACAACACCCCTCCCCTACAAATCTTGCCCTCCTCAGAGCCGCAAGGGCTAATTACAAAAAACACATCCTCAATAAAAAGGCCTCCTTTTTCCGCGCACAATTAGACCGGGCTAAAAATAGGCCCAGGGAACTATTCAGCATTATCAAAAATCAAACTGCTTCTGCCCCCCCCAAATTGATGGCCTCTATAGAAAGATGTGAAGAAATTTCGAACTTCTTTTCCGAAAAAATCGCTAAGATTGATCTATCCTTTGCCGTAACCCTCCCACCACTGTGCTCATCACCCTTCCATGACCCTCCACCCAAGTCTCCTTTCACACCTTCGCCCCCTCCTGACTCTGTTCTATCCTCTTCCTCCGTCGCCCCCCCGGATCATTCCCTCACCAACCTACAGCTAAAAAATAATGCAACATGGCTTAACTTCAGCCCAGTTACAGAACGGGAAGTCCTCAACATCCTAACCAAGCTTAAACCCTCCTCTCATACCTTGGACCCTCTCCCTGCTAACCTTGTTCAAGATTTAAAGCATATCATCGCACCTTATTGGGCTTCCATCATCAACTCCTCCTTGGCCACAGGGTGTGTCCCTGCTTCTCTCCAGCTTGGCCAAATCACTCCCACCCTCAAAAATGCCACCGCTGACCCCACCGACCTTAACAATCTGCGCCCTATCTCTAATCTTCCGCTGCTATCCAAGGCCCTCGAAAAATGCGTCTTGCTCCAACTAGATAAGCACATTGACTCCTTCAGCCTTTTGGACACATTACAGTCAGGCTTTCGAAAGGGCTGCAGTACTGAAACCACTATGCTCAACATTGTTGATGACATTCATCACTCCCTCGATAAGGGGGAGACCTCCCTTCTCATTCTTCTCGACCTCTCTGCCGCTTTCGATACTGTCAACCACTCCGCCTTACTTAACACCCTCAAAGATCGGTTCGGCTTCAGTGGTCTTGTTGTAGAATGGTTTACCTCCTTCTTTGACCACAGAACCCAACAAATTAAAATTAACCATTGCCTCTCTAAACCTATCTCTGTCCCCCTGGGTGTTCCCCAGGGGTCTATTCTCTCTCCCTCACTATTTAACCTCTTCATGGAACCCCTCACCCTCATTCTTAAGCAAGCAGGAATCAACTACCACCTCTATTCTGATGACACCCAGCTTTACTATAAGATCAAATCCCAAGATGACATTTTTCACCTCAACGATTCCCTAACTAAGATCCAACAATGGTTCCATCACAATCACCTTAAACTCAATCCTAAAAAAACGAAAGTCATTCTCTTCGCTCCTAAAAACAACCGGCTCCCCATTCAACACTGGATCTCTGACCTCAAAGCTCTCAACTGCTCTTTGTCCACCTCTAACAGAGTTAAATCCCTTGGAATAAGCATTGACCAGAACCTCAGCCTTTCTCCCCACATAAAAAATGCAGCCAAAGGCGCCCTCTTCTCCCTACTTCACCTCAAGAAAATCAAACCCTTCATTCCTACTCATGACTTTAAATTAGTTGTTCAATCACTAGTTCTTTCGAGATTGGACTATGGTAATGCCATTCTTTCTGGAACGCCGAAAATCCACCTAGCCCCAATCAAATCAGTCCTTAATCTCGCGGCCAGGCTTATTTCTGATTGTAAGCGGTTTGACCACATCTCCCCCATCCTCAAAGAGCTCAAATGGCTCCCCATCGAAGGCAGATCCGCATACAAGAACGCTTGCATTACGCACAAAGCCTTGCACCATCATACCCCAGTTTATCTCTCTGATAAACTCCACAAAGCAGGCTGCTCAAGAGATATGAGGAGCACAAATACTCTCATGCTAATACCTCCCTTGGTACACAAGAAATCTACCCAGTTACGCTCTTTCTCCGCTAATGCGCCTACTATCTGGAATTCACTCCCCAAAGATCTACGTTGCAACCCCTCTTACCTCAGCTTCAAAAATGATCTCAAACGACACCTTCTCAACAAATACTGGGGTCCTTAATCCTACCACCTTCTCCGGGTTTCCCAACCTGCCCTTGACGGTGTCTTGTCCTCACTATATTATACTGGACTTACTACCACCCCTCCTCACCTCCTTACTTTTACTTCCCCCCTCCCCCTACGAGCTCTCTTATAATTTACGGCCTACTTCTGCATGCTGTCTCCTCTCTCATTTCCCCACTCTGTTCTCCCCCTCCTCAATCCTTTCTCCCCCCCATCCCTGACTACCCATGCTAGCCCAAATTTACAACTCTGGTTATGCCCTAATTGTTCTCCTTAATTTCTTGTCCATGTATTTACTGTTTTTTACATATTGTGCTGAGTATTTTGCGCTTTTCCTTTTTGTACTAATGTTATATCGCAATTGGTTCCTCTCTCAACCCTTGTAAAGCGCTCTGATACCCTTGGGTCTAGCCAGCGCTATATAAAACCGTTTAAATAAAATAAAATGGGTCCACCATTACACCCTTTTGCACTGTCACAAGATATGACCTCCATCATAAACTTTCTATATATCCCTGCTTGCAGGCTCTAGTGCAAATGGAGCCAAGAGGGGATTAGTTTAAGAGCAATGATGTCCGGAATGGGTTTAAAACCCAATTTTGGGTACAAAGCAGCTAAGAGGGTTCTTTTCGATAGACATAATAGGGACCTCAGAATTCTTAATCTTCTGAGTGTCTATATAACCTCAAATCTAAGCCCCAAATGTCGATGCAGTAACTGCTTTGGTTCAAAATACATAGAGTAAATTGCTTATTGACTGAGCTCCAATCTTTTGTTTACATCTAATGATAGCAGCCGTGGCCTGTTTCAAGGTCGCTACCGCTTTACCTCTATGCTTATTTCAGGTCAACTTTGCATCAAAGCTGAGGCCCAAATAATCAAGGTCTACATGTTTGAGTAGTTCTTTGTTGTCTGAAAAGGAGCCTTTCAAGAACCAGTTAGGATTTAAGGTCATTCTTTTAGTTTTTGCTATGTTTAATTTCAGGTGTTTTTGATGACAATAAGCACTAAAAACTTCAGCTAATTTATGCATAAAGAGTTCAGTCACATTTGGGAGCAGCAACATGTGGGTGTGTCTGCAAATGGTCACCATGTATATTCTCCTTATTGCGCTTGCAAACACCTACTTTACTTGGTGTGATATATTGTCGATTTCTTCAGGAAGATATACTCTCAGGTAGGTTTCTAGGAAATGTGTAAGTATGAGCAAGCATGGACTGAGATGTTCGTTCTCTAGCACGATATATTTGCTTAAGTATGCAATAGATCTATAAAAGAAGTATGAAGGATTTCACTCACCAATTAGATGTTCCAACTGCAGCAACAAGCTGTTTCAGTGGACTATAGCCACTTGACCTCCTTCTGTCAAAGATAATTTGATGGGGCCCAATTGTAATGGATAATTAACAAATAAGTTTAGTAAATATGTTTTATTAGATATAGGACAGGTTTTCAAGTTTCAGCACTTACAGGAGAGGTAGCCCGGCCCATAGAGTAAGTTCAAAATAGTGTCAAGGAGGAATCAAAAGACGGGGTACAAAAATAGAGGGACAAAATATCACAGAATGACAGAAATAACAATTCTAGGTCCCTTAGTTCCCACCACTTTTTTCCATAGACGTTTTTATCCGTTCCCGGCTATGTGGTCCAAAATATATTGAGTGCTCTGTGTAATCCTGGCTACTCCAGCAGTCGTTGGACTGCCAACGTCAAATCTGGCGATGCCAGCAAGCTGTGACGTGGCAAGCCAAAAAATCAACTTGTCAGATCAAGGTACACAGAAGATTGAGATTCCAGGTTCTGCAGTTACTATGAGAGGGAAGCAAGCAAGAGGTGGCAAGCCTTACGGGTGGGGCTTCTACGCCATCCTTGAGTAAGCGGAGGCAGTTTTGGTGCTCTCTGCAATGCCATTTTGAAAATCAAACTGATGATTGCAATTTACATCAAAAATCTGCAAGAGAAGCTGGCAGGCATTAGGTGAATTTTTATTTGAACAGTTGGATTTTATCATCACTTGTATTCCTGATTCAAAGAATGTATTGACGGACACCTCGCCTGTCGTTATCCAGAATCAGCTCGCACTCATTAATAGTCAATAATTCCTCAACAGCATGTTGTTAGAGTAGTTCAGTCCTCTTTTGAAAAGGTTAAAACTACACATAAAGATATGGATCTGAAGGAGTCGGAAGACCTTTAACAGAAAACACCCTTATTAGATGAAATGAGCTGCAGTTAAGTTACCAGCCTTTATTTTGCTCCCACTAAAAATTTACAAGTGGTTTTTTGATGATGAGTCATGATTCAGTCATTTTCAGCCAAAATGGAGTTAAAATTATCCGGAAGTTAGTCATACTGATGCCCAGGAATATTTTCATGCTTGTCCAGTTTATGATAAATATAAATCTTTGTACTCTGAACCGTTCGATGATTTTAAACCTTTCCCACTTCCTTGCGATCCCTGGCATACAATTTGTACAGGTTTTATACAGACCTCCCACCTTCCGAAGGACATTGTGTGATGCTCTTTACTGTAGACACCTTTTCAAAGATGGATTATTTTCTCCTTGTCGAAAGTATCAATGGCAGAAGAGATGACTCAATCTTCTTGACTGATATTTTTCTTCTCCATGGTTTGCGTTATGCTGTCATCTCAGAGAAAGGTACTGAATATCTATCATGTTTTGGAAGACTTTATGTAGAGCATTGGGAGAAGAACAGGTTTTGTCTTCTGGTTACCATCACCAATCTTAAGAGCAAACAGAATGAGCTAATCAAGTTTTGGAGCAACAGCTGCAATGATATTACAATGCAACTGAAGATGACTTGGCTTCTTATTTGTCGATAGTGGAATATTTCTATTACAGATCTACCATTATTTTGAGTGCAAGATTTTCATGCAAGGGTTTTCCCCATCTTATCCTGTATCTGATTCCATGATTCCATGATTCCTGCAGCAACTCAATATCTGAATCAACTGAGAAATTTATTTCACCAAAAGTTTGCATCATTCCAAAGTAATGATGAGAAAACATGCTGATAAATCAAGGTCTAACTCTGTTTCTTTTGCACCAGGGGAAAAAGTTTGGCTGTCTTCTTGTTTTCTGCCAGTTCATACTTTGCCAGTAAAATTTCAACCTCAATCTTTCGTCAATTTGTGATGTCATCAAATCAATCTGGCAGCTATTTGCTTGAAGCTTATCGCGCACCTGGAAAGCATACCATTTTGCTTTCCTATCAATTGAAGCCATATGTTCTGATCCTTATCATGGTCTTCCGGCTGAAACGCCACTAGTTACGACACAACGGCAACTTGAAAATGAGGTTCCGGCGTGTGTGAGTCCTGGAAGTTTCGAGATCAACTTCAGTTTCTGATCCAATAGAAAGATTACCCTCCAAGTGAACATTCTCAGGGGAGATCCCAATTCTGTTCATGCCCCTGTGCTCATTTGCCACTATTTCAGTCAACATCCACTTACACCCAGAATTTAAGGAGGAGGTAATACTGTCACATCTGTGCCATGATTGGGCCAAAAACTCACCTAAAAGACATTTTGTGGGAGAAGAAGAGGAAGTTTCTCACTCGGGAAGGCATTGTGTTTCCTCCGCACTCTGCACTAGGGATTCTGGAAGGATTAAACGTGGGGCAGAAGGCGCAGTGGCCAAGCAATGTTGGCGGCGCTTCCTTGTTCTGCATACGAAGCAGGGTGTCAAACATGGACTTCTTCAAATTAGAATTGGCGCCATGGTTTTCCTGGAAGGGATGGTAGAGAGTCTAATGAAATGCCTTTTCATAACTGGTGGTCAGTCCATTGGAGGTTTACCAAGGTATCTTGCTATTCATTTTTTGTACCTGGTTTTTCTTCTAGCAAGTTGCATGCTTTTTTTAGTGAATCTTCTTACCCCTGTATTAGATCTGCTCAGCACTTCTCTCCCTGATGTCAGGAGGAGTTCGCTGCATTGCCGTTTTCATTAATAGAATCTTCATCTCCAATCAAGGACAACAAAGATTCCCCAAGGAAGTTTTTTCTTCTCTGTGGAATCTCCTCCTAGCTGTGAGCCATCTGTCACCTTTCATGGTTTATAATCTGTGCAGGGTGCCATACTGGCTGCTAGCAGTAGTTGCCATTTTTGGGCAATCTAGAAGGGCACTCGCCAGACATTTACATCAATCATTCCATCCAACAACCTGCAAATCCAACAGATGTGCCCCTCACTCTTACATTTTAGGAAAAATTACATCTCACCAGCTATGACCTCCCAACAACTAGCCAGCCAACCATCATTTGATTAGGGGCTTACAAACTACCTCTGAAAGTGTACATCTGAACATCACTTCAAAGTTTCTACTGATTTTTAAACTTCGGACCCAACCCCCTACAAACCCAGAGGCAGATTTACAAGAAAATGATGCATCTGTAAAGATGTGTCAGTTTCCCTGCGCCAGCCTGCGATACTCTTGCGCCACCATGGATGCGCTGTATTTACAATACGGCGCACCATGGCGCAAGGATTGACAGATGCGTCAGAAATTCTGACGCATCTGTTGGCCCAAAAGTCACGCATTGCTGGAGTCGTGACGCAAGCACGACGCAACTCCAGCAATGCATGTTGAGGCCTATACTTATTGTACTGCGTCTCTCCTTACGCCTGCTTCAAGCAGGCGTAAGGTTTTGACGCAGTGGCATCCTAGAAGTGGCGCAGTAAAATCTTGTAGATTTCTCGTGTGGGAACGCCCACCCTGCATACATTATACCTGACGCAGGTATAATGTGATGCAGGGCTTTACAACGTGACGCATCTCCCTAGTTGTGTTACGTTGTAAATTGGGCGCATTATTTACACCGCCGCTTCGCAACGGCGGCGCAAAAGTGTCGCATGGGGCTTGTACGGATTCAGCTACTCTTCTTCAGGGTCAGAGGGATGGTCTAGTGATTCGGACTCCACAGAACAACCTGCACAACGCAGCAGAGGCCGAGGACGTAACAACAGAAGACAGTGGAGAGGTCATCAACAGGCCCAATGGTGGCAACCGGCCCCTTGGAATTTCCAGAATATACCTTTCCATCCACAGATGCTGCCCTTCAACCCTCAACCACAGTTTTTTTAAAAACCAGCGTTTTTTAGGGCAGGGTCGAGGACGATCCCGAGGAAGAAGAAGGGGTCAGCAAGCACAAGTCCATTGGAGTCCACCAACATCACCACGGAGCCGTCGCAGCATGAAGAAAGGTCCACAGGTGGCAGGCCCGAGCACCGACTAGTGGTGAACTTGAGTAAACATATTTTGACGGACAATGAAGAAGCTGTCCTGAACAGAGGACTTAGTTTCGTTCCAACTAATAACGGGGATCCGTTTATGATTCAATGTGAGTTGGCCACATTTTTTAGAAAAATAATACTCCATTTCTTGTTCAAAGATAAACCGAGAGATGACAATTTGGTTGGCAGCGAGGATATGGATAGTGGTTTAAGAGCTAAATCGACTTTCAGCCCTCCTAGCCACGAAGTACCAGACCAGGTACTGACTTTTGAGAAGGCAGTGATTCATGAAGTCTTAGAACTGAACACTGGGGCTAGTAATCACTATCACAATTTACCATCTATTGAAAAGAAAGCACTCGATTCCCTCACTAAGGACACCTCTCTCACAATCAAACCTGCCAACAAAGGCGGCGCGATTGTCATCATGAATACTTCTGACTACCGCGCTGAATGCCTCAGACAACTTATGGATGAGTGGTCTTATCGTCTACTAACAATAGATCCTACTGAAAAGCTCATGAAAGAAATAGGCGACATGGTGGAAGAAGCAAGAACTGAGGGCTGGGTGTCAGCTCATGAAGCCAGTTTTCTTATAACGACACACCCTGTGATGCCATACTTCTGTGTCTTACCGAAGGTGCACAAGCCTCAACGTCCGCCACCAGGGAGACCTATTATTTCAGGACTGGGATCGCTGTTGGAACCTTTATTCACATTTGTGGATCATTTCTTGAGACCTCTAGTAAAATTGATGCCCACGTACCTGAAAGACACGAAGGATGTTTTACAACTGCTCCCTGAGATTGATTTCAACATTGATACGGATTTCCTCGTCAGTTTAGACGTCGAATCCCTATACACGTGTATCCCTCAGGATGAGACTTTGGATGCTGTCAGATCACTTTTGGACCAAAGTCCCACAGAAATGAGTACACCAGTTCCCTTTATCATGGAATGTGCCAGGCTGGCAATGACCGAAAACTTCTTCAAATTCGAAGATAAAATCTATCTCCAAACATCGGGCACTTCGATGGGGAGTGTTTTCGCCCCCAGCCTGGCGAATTTGTATGTACATCTTTTTGAGCAACAGTGTGTACTCACTGAGAACAATCCATTCCGCAAACACATCATCGAGTGGAGACGATATTTTCGTCATTTGGAGAGGCGATGCAGTGATGATAAATGAATTTCACACATGGTTGAACATGCAGAATAACTTTCTCAATTTCACTGTAGATTTCAGTAGAGAAAGCCTGCCCTTTCTAGACCTGCGCATATTTCCTTCAGCAAGGGGTCTAGAAAGTGAATTGTACACCAAACCCATGGCGAGAAACTCGCTATTGACATTCGATAGTTTTCATCCAAAATCCCTGCGCCAAGGGTTGCCTTTTGGTCAGTTCCTTCGGATTAGAAGGAACTGTTCTATTAAAGAAGACTACGAACGACACGCAACTGTGCTATCTCGGAACCTTCAGGATAGGAAGTACCCCAAAAAACTAATACGCCAGTCTTACAAAAGAGCTTCAAATAACAATCGAGAAGCATTGTTGGAACCTGCGGGTCCTAAACCATCGTTAACTAGGCTCACATGTGTTAACACATTTAGCACACAGTCTAATCAGATCCAAAAGATTGTGCGCAAGCACTGGCGCATTCTGAATGTGGGACGAGATAAAATACCTCCTCCCCTCTTTTCATTTAAAAGGGGAACGAATCTGCGCGATTGTCTGGTGCATACGAGACCAAGAGGTGAGACACCTTCGAGACAAGAAACGCTTTGGAATATGCCACCAGTCCAGGGACATTTTCCATGGGGTACATGGGTGGTCTGTCCTCAAACTAGACACACCACAGAACTGGATATTGGTACCAATAGGCCCTGGAGGCAAGTGAAACATACCAACTGTAACAGTGAGAGGGTTATTTATTTAATAACATGCCCATGCCTGAAGAAATATGTTGGCATGACGACCAGAAAGGTCAAACAGAGAATCATGGAACATAAGAGCACCATTCGGTGCAAAAAACAATCGACGAGATTGACAAACCATTACCTAGAGATGAAACACAAACCGGAAGAAATGGTCTGGACCATTCTCGAACAACCACATATACCGGCACATGTCACTGATATTTCCAAATTCTTGTTCAGGAAAGAACAACGTTGGGTTTTTAACCTCCGCAGTGATTCGGAGGGTCTCAACGATGACATTCCTTGGGCTTTAGTGTAAACTGTGTCTATGTATGGCATCCATGTATCTCACATTATGTCCAGCTATTTTTGAAGCTATTTTGGAAGCAAATTTTGAAACTATCTTTCTAACGATCTGTCTAGTCACTAACTAATCGTTTATTGAGGGACATTATCCTTAACACCATAGTACTTGCTTTGAGCATACTATCTCTACAGTAGTGAGGACAGAACTTTTGCACATAATAGATACATACCCTGTATCCCCAGGGTGTCTATATCTGGGTCACCACTTTGGTTGGTATTATGGTTTTGTAAATGGCTGTATAATACGTGTTTTTGCGGGTCATGTTTCCATTATCGTTGTCGGCATGCCCTTTGTAATTTGAACACAATCTTATTGTGTTTAGCCCAACCTCTGTATGGGTTCTTATGTATAACTATTAACAGGTCATTGTAACCTCACTTAATATATTGGCAGTGTGAGCGTTACATGCTCTCTTCTTTCCTTTTAATGCTCTCAATGCTACACGAGCATTAGCCTGGGACTATATTTCCCTCTAAACTGAGCGGTGTGTCGTTAAGTTGACATGCGCTTTGTTATTTAAAAATAACCACATTTCATTTAGCCTAACTATTGTATATGCTCTTGGCTTTGATCATTATTAGGCCATTCTAGCCGCATTTAAGAGATTGGCGTTATACGATCCTCCTTGCCACATTGCCGCTGTGAAGTTTTCATTGATATGCGAACAATTGTTGAGAACTACATTTCCCTTGAAGCTCAGCGGTTGTTGTGGTCAAACGACGGTATGACGGTGACATAACACGCTTCTTGCGTGATCGCCGTCCTAATGTTGCATACTGCAAAATCGATTGGAGAGTCAGGCTGAAACTACGTTTCCCATCGAGATGAGGTCGGGCTGTAATTATTATGCGGGTGCCCAGCCTCCTATTACGCGCTTTTAGTGCGACGTGGGGGGTCTGAGACAGGTGTTCGGCTTTTGCACTAATTAGTCACCTAATAAAACACTGCGCACACCACCGTCGACTACCGCTCGTGACAACCGGATGTCGGTCTGAGGTAGCGACGGATAGGTGAGTGTAGCGGGATGCTTGGGTGCTTTCTCTAATGACACACGTTTACCTGTGTGTCTCATGCCTTTGTACATCGTCTGTCCAGACATAAGCATAGATTAACAGCAGCTTGCCTTTTGTTTGCTCCCAGCAGTTTTAGAGCACTTCTTTGCTCTCTTATTTTAGTGCTCTCTTATTCCAGTGCCTCAGTTTTACTTGAAAAGCCTGTGGAATATGACTCGATAACAGCCTTTTCATGCTACCGATATGGCAAAACATATTTATATATAATTTCTTGACACATGTAGTCCTCACATCCATGACCTTTTTAAATATTGCACAGGAATATTCCAGTAGGCCAAGAATTTGTTTTTCACACACTATGCCAATGTTTGGGTCCTTATAAACCGAGACATACAAATCAAGTACTAGCGGTGGGTCCTAGTCGGTCCACTAATTCTAGTCTTTGTATTTCTTTTTCTTTGTTCACAGAGCGTTGCCTCACGCCCTGAGTTGTTACCAGGAGTGGTGAGAAGTCCACCCGTACGCTTACGGGTAAGGTTATTGTTTAAATTCAGAATTTTAGCATATCATTGCATAATGCGCAGAACAACTCATTTATTGTGGATGTTCTTTGATAGCACAGACAGTACATTTGCATAACAATTTCGTATTACCTAATTCTGATCATGGTATATGATCGTTTATCTTTTCTTTTTCAACAGGTATCAACCAACATCCCTGTAGTGCCTACTCACAAGTATTACACAGGTGACTGTAGGTTGTATTGTTCCAAAAAATTTGAAACTATTCACTCACGATTTATCTTTTGCAGTAGTAGTAATATCTAGGTCCTGAGGAAGGCCATGATCACTATATGATCATGATTGGCTGAAACATGCAGACCCTCCTGATTTAACCAGCGCGCTCGTAAATTTTATCAGACCGCGCTTGCACTGTTTTTTACCCTTTGACACCATGAGATATCAAATAAAAAAAAATTCTCCTGGTAGTCAATTTTAACTTTTCACAACGTACACTGCATATTGCATATTCACTCACACTTTTTTCATGCTCCATTGATCTTAGGAGATCTAGCCTTTGGATCTAAATAAAACATCTGCGAGCTCCTCCAACACGAGAAAGGAGTTGTAGCTCCTTGGCTGCACTAGGCTTGCAGCCAAGAGGAGATTCCAGATGATGAAGCATGCCACTTCGGTGGGTGATGGGATTCTGTCCTCTTAAATAGGACTTCCCTGTTTTGTCTTTCTTTTCTTTCCCTGTTGCTTTGCTGTGTGTACTGTTTGCGCTTTCCACTAGACCCGCGGACTTTGTGTTTTGTCATATATGTAGTGGGGATTAGTCCGCGCAGGTCTTTAAACTCTTCCCTTAGACCCTCCTCTCACTTGGTTTTGTATTGCTTGTAAATCTGCCCCAAAGTTCCCTCTCGTCTGTCTTGGTAATCAGCCCTAAATATTTCAATTCCCTTGACACACAGATTATTTAAAAAAATATATCTTGAATTGTGTTTTCATTACAATAATTTACTATTTCACAAAGCTAAGTTTTGTGTGTAGAAATTTTTATTGTATGGTCGATTAAAACCATAACAATATAGAACATTTAAAAGGCATGTTATACAAAGAACAAAAAAAGAAAACAAAATGGATAAGTCCTTGAAATAACCTCTGACATAACTGACACATAATATCAAGGGATAAAATACATGGTCTGAATCTGCATTAGTTAGCTTTGAGGCAATGTTACTGTTTAAAATCAATTACAGGTAGGCCAAAGTGAAGAATATGTGCTAAGTTTGCATTATTAAAATTATCTAAAATTACAAAATAACCACAGGGGGGCAGATTGATGGTTAATTTATTTGAGCTCTAAAGTACTCTACTTCTGAGGAAACATTCACCCCAGCTTCACACCAACTCACTTCTCTGCAGCCCAAAGCCGGAGGCGTAGTTTCCGCTGTGCTGTGGAATTGTCCAATCAGGACTAATAATAGTATTGAACACTTCATTGCTGAATGGCGGCCATTTTAATTAGCATTCAGGCACTTCTCGGGAATACCGAGGGCTAAATCACGTAATGGCGGAGCAGCAGCCTGTGCAATTTGAGCCTTTTGTCCATCCGCTTTGAAGTGGGCCACTAATGTTCTCTGATGATCGTCACATCCGCCCACTGCCATGCCTGTCTGCCGTGGGCCGGGCTTTTTCTGTTCAACAAACCCACGTGCAGGGACAGAGGGGTTCTCTGAGGCTGCACATTAAAATGTCGTTAATGTGCCGAGGGCGCCTCATTCATCATGTGAGAGGGCTCAGCTTGTGCCACGACTGTACAGGTGACATGCAGAGCTACATGGATTAATGACTTGATTTCTATAGCGCCTCCTGAGGCGCTACACATGCTGGCGTGATACCAATAAAGTGCAGATGCACGATGTGTGAGACTCTCTACCCCTAATGCACAGCCAGGAGCAGAACCTGAGCACTGTGGAGACAGAACTGTGTTTATGGGGAAAGCCCCTACTCACACTTACGTTGTGTAACTCAAAATTTAAAAGAGGGCAATGTGACTTTTAATTTTAGAGCCGAGTTTTGCTCCAAGAAGTGTTGCCAAAGTGAAACCCTTCCACTGGTGGTCCTGCTGATGGCCCTGTGAATCCATCCTGGTCCTGATGTGTGTGACCCAACTTCTGCCATCACAAACAATGGCTCGACCTCCATTTCCATCAAAGTGGTGCTTGCTGCTGCCACAAATTAATTTTGGACTAGTGATTATGCTAGTATATAGTTATATAGTATATACTGTTTATATTAGGCCTGGGTGTGAAATTCTGCTCCTCTCAATTCGGCTGCTACCGGACGGGGTGTTGTTGGGTGGGTTAGGAGGCGAGGGGGGAGGGGTTAATTAATAAATAAAATAAAACCACTTACCTTAGAAAGGCCAGCCGGCCGCCGCCTCCTCTGCGTCCTCTTCCTTCTTCCTCTGCAGTCTGGCCGGCAGCAGGAAGCACCCGGCACACAGGCTCCCCTGAGCTAATCACAATGCAGCAATGCAGCGTTGTGATTGGTCTGAGCGCCGACTCCAATAGGGAGCCTGTGCATGTTCCTTATCAGGCTGTGTACTGCAACCTGGTAGGACCATGCAAAGTGCGCATGAACTGTTGGTCGGCCCAAGAGGGCCAGCCAAACAGTTCATGCGCATTTTGGCATTTTGAGAGTGCAAACCACTCCTCCCCTGCCCTGGCCAGCCCCGCCCCACCACTGCACACAGGCTGCATGCAATAGGAAAAATAAAATGACAATAACGATACGTTGTTGTAATTTTATTTTTCCTTTTTGCACAGAGGCTCCACTCGTAGAGTTTGCGGAGTTTTTGTCACCTGGCGCAGAGCGAGGAGTTCCAAAAAACTCAGTGGAGTGGAGTTTTTGCTCTCACGCGACTCGGCAATGTTAAGTTGGCGAGCGCAAGCGAGGGAAATCTTACTCCAGACCACCTCCCGGCGAGATTTCTCAAAGCAGGTGGTCGTGGCAGGTCACTACTGCTCGCGTTGAGAAACCTGCTCGCGTTGAGAAACCTGCTTTCGTTGAGAAATCCGCTCGCGTTGAGGAAGCTGCCGCTTGAGTAGAACCTTTACTCGAGTGGCAGAAAGAACCAACACCCTCTTGCACTGTGCATGGTGCCGTTTGTGCTGATTTTACAGTTCGGACAAACACCCAGCGCTAAAAATCAGCACGAGCTGCGCGATGTATCGTGTTCTGCTCCTTTAGGAACTCCGTGTAGCGTGGCAGAGTTTTTGGGGCGCTTCGCGGAGATCCGCATAGCGGAACTCCGCAAACTCTGCCTAGACCTAGTATATATGTCGGATATAATATATGAAGGGCTCAATACTGAGGGTTATCCTGTATCTAAGAGCTCTCCTTATTGGGAGATTATCAGTTGTACATGAGAAGCATGAAATGCGGACACTTTTCGCATTACTGTTTCCGTTCAGCAAATGATGAATGACTTGGCTGAACTTGCCACAGCGTAGAACCTCTCCCCTCAACCTACACCAGTGCAGACATTCCATCCCAATCTACGATGACTAAGTAATTTATGTTCATTGTGTTAATGGTCCTTTCAGCTTTTCTTTCATATAATCACAATGTTCAGTGGCAATCCTCACAAAAGCTCAGATAGGGTTCTGGTGGTGATGAAAACTTCTAGACCTCAGAGTTAGGATCTAAGGAAAAAGAAGGGTGTAAAGTAGAAATCATTGTTTGGCTGTGTGAAATTCAGAAAAATGTTTCGGGGTCCCAGTGGTGGACCCCTCTTAAAGCCCAGCCTATACACGTCTGAACGAGTCTAATCCATATGTATCAGTCTCAGCATGTTCACAGGGAAAGATGGAACTAGACAGCTCGGTGTTCATCTTCTGAATCCTTGCACTGCTGTCAGGCTCCGCATTCACGAGAAAGCGGAGGAATATCTTTCTCTGAATGTACCTTTAAGAATGAGCCAGGAGCCGGCCTGGTACACAAAACCCATCTCATTTACTACCCATCTTACAGAGGGTCTCTCTGGTGATGAGTCTCAGACAGTGTTTTTCGATGCTGCTCAGTGCTTGCAGACAATGTCTCCCCCGAGAGTGCTTGAGAGGAGACGAGAGTGATGTAAGTCAGCCCTCCCCCCTCCATTTCTGCAGGCCCGGCGCACTTGGGTAGATTGCCCAGAGCTAATACATCTCTACATTATGAACGTCAAAGCCCCTAAAAATCTATTTAAGGTGTATTTGTGCAGATGACTTACTAGAGCCTGAAAGCCGGGTGCTTTCTTGTTGATTCAGGAAATGGGCCTGTGTGGTAGGTTTCTTTCAAATGAGAACCTACAGCGATGCTGGATTCTTGTTAACCTGCTCTCCTTCTTCCATTCACCTCCGGTGCTCCCTCTGGAGGTAGATTTACCCGGAGCCCTGGGCAGTACAAGTGACGTCACACAGCCTTTCACCTCTCTAGTTCTTGCTCTAACCTTAGGTTCTATACACTTTTGAGAGGCCAATGGAAAGGGTGATGAGTGGAAAACGAAGGCCGTTAGCAGGGCTGCAAGCTTCTACTCTTATATTGTCTTTATGGACAGTGCTATGAGTACCAAAGGCACATTAAGGCTAGCGGATGCTGCCTCCGGATTACCTGGAAGGTGGTAGTAGATTTGTCTGGCATGGCAGCAATGCTGTGATTGGTTGGATATAGTGGTTAATTTGTAAAAAAAAAAAAGTGCTGGGGCTCTTGTCAGGAGGCAGCTTGCACCTGCCCATTTCTCCTGTTAGCGCCGCCTAAAACAACCACCACCATGAAAGTGGGGAGAGGGTGTGGCCTACTGGCCAGCGCTGCCGACTTCGATTCTCGGCGTCAGCTTATCATCCTGTGGTTCTGGGCAAATCACTTAATCTCCCCGTAAATGTTCTTAACTGGTGCTCGTGAAAAGCGCTGGTGCTCGTGAAAAGCGATGGTGTTGATGATTAAGTGCCGGTGCTGAGCACCGGAAACCACCAGCTCAAATTAAGCACTGGTTGAATACAAGCTGCTTTTTTCGCTCGATCACCAGTACCTTTCTCACACCTCCCAGAACCCTGTTAGCATAGGGTGGACACTCTCCAACACGCAACAGACTCGCACTCTAAACCAAATACACCCAATGGATTCGATTAAAAAGGAACCCCTAGGTCCCAAAACCTTCTGCACCAATGCCCAATTTGTGCCTCGGGTTGCTGCTGGTGGGCACCGACACTCATTTTTGAGAACTTGGCTTTATTTTTCTACTTTAGGCTTTGACCCAGAGCAAGCAACAGAAAGGCAGAAAAGAGATAAACAAAGGAAGAAAACAATAGGAAAAGAGTGACCAAGGGAGAAAACAGAAATGGAAAAAAACCTGCCTGAGTGAGATAAATGGACAGGAAGTGTAGGGCAACAGAAGAAAGAGGCATGAGGTAGAATGAAGACCAGGCAACCTTGGTATTCAGCAACCCTGGCATTCTGCTGTGCTATTAGTAGGCTCTTCTGGAAACCTTTAGGCGCTGACTGGACAGGGGTTCTCATAATGGAAACATTTCTGGCTAGAAAGAAAACACTTAATTAAAATCAGAAAGAAAACGTCTAGTTAAGCACAAAATACAAATGACCTGTTCAGGGGCGGCTGGCATGTCCCAAAAGTGGTGTGGCGGGTGGCAAAAAAAAAATTAATACATTAAATAAACGTACCTTCCTGCAATGAGGCGAAGTCCTTCGTCGTCTTCTCTCCTTGAGGCAGGCTCCCAAACCAATCCTGGCGCTGCTCTCATGCTCGTGAGAGCAGCGCCCAGATTGGAGGGACCGTCCTCTGTCGGCACTCCTGAGGGCACTGGATGCCTGCACTTACTCTCAACTTAGCTGTCTTAACACAGCTAGGTTTAGAGGTTTAAAGTGCGCATGTCTGGATGGCCATCACAAGACGGCCAGCCAAAGAGACATGCGCATTTTAAACAAGTGCAAAAGACAGCCTACCCTCCTCCCTGCTGCCATTCAGCAGGCCCCGCCTCGTCCTGACACTCCGTTTAGGACAGGGTGACGAAAAATAAAATGGTAATGAATTAGCTTCATTACCGTTTTATTTGTAGTCTCTGGGGGCATTTCAGTGGGGCTACGCCCCTCTGCTATAATGGAGGAGCCCCTGGACATGTTGAAAGAACTTCATGTCGCTTTGTATTTACCATATCTCTTTTCCTGTAAAAAGTAGGAAGCGAGACATTTCAGCAGCATGAAGAGACAGAGGAACCTCTTACCCAATTTTCCCCATATCTACATCCTCCTTTTACAGATCTCTCCACCCGGATGCTCTAAGAGTCTAGGTCCTCTTATTTTAACTCACAGCTAAACCAACATCTATTTCCCCAATCATACAAGCATTTCATGAAATGTTCTTTAGTAAGCTGAGATAAGGGCACATGTTACATCCATGCTGAGTGCAGTTTCAAGAAATTGCAGCAGACCATGCATGTTCAATAAGGGAAAAAGCACTCCTCCATGTGCCGGGCAGCGCCGGCCACGACTCCGCACTTAGCACATAGACCTGTGTACTCTGACCCTATTGTAATGCTGACAAGTAACGCATATAAGGGCAGTAGTACAGTTCTGAACTGTGACTAACCCATTCTGCTAATTTCTGTCACAGACAAGTGCCTGAGTCTTTTTTGTCATCTTTTGACAGTTTTTTCACCCACCTATTTGTCTGATACTTGTCCAAATAAATGATTCAAACTGTCTATTGGACACACTTATATAGGCATCATCGTATTCCTATTGTAATATTTTTGTTGTATGTCTTGATGAAGGACCCTTGTATATATATATATATATATATCCATATTTCATTATTGTATCCAAACAATGATCCACGGCACCCAATTGCTTCAAGCAGATTTTAATTCAGCAAATGCTCCACTCAACGCGTTTCGGGAACCAACGTCCCTTGTTCACGAGTCTCGTGAACAAGGGACGTTGGTTCCCGAGACGCCGTGGATCATTGTTTGGATACAATAATGAAATATGGATGTTTGGGGTCCCGCTAACCCGCCACGGCCCGCCGTCGTGTGAGGCAAGGATTGAAGCGAGACTTTGTTTTGGATATATATATATATATATATATATATATATATATATATATATAATCTACTGGCGGTCGCCAGTAGATAGTTATAGTTAGGACCTATTTTCCATAGGAAATCCGCAACATTCTATTTGAAATAACTCTTGCGTCGGTTGACGAATCTTCGCGAAATTTTCAAACTTTGTGGCCCGCTCCAGTCCGCTCCTATCTTGAAAGTCTCGGGGTGATTCGTCAAGCGGAGGCCGAGAAAAAAGGGGGGTCCCAAAACGTGTTTTCCCCATTCATTTTCCCATAGGAAACTTTAGCCACGGCTACAGCCCGAACTGCTGAACGGAATTACACCAAATTTGGCAAAGAGGTAGTTCTTGGTTCAGAAAGAACCCTTTTGTTAAATGGTGTAAATCCGGTCAGTAGTTCCTGAGAAAATCAAAAGGAAAATCACATATATATCTATGGCAGCGTCGGATTCGCGCACCCTGAGCGCACCCTGCGCGCACCGTCCCGATCACGAGCTGCATGCTAATTGGCTGTCAACACTCCAAATCAGGAAGTGTTGGCAGCCATTTTATGCCTCGGTAGAACCGAGGCACAGAAACAAGTGCGCAAAACGCACAAAGGGGGCAGGGTAGAAACACCCTGACCCCCTAGGTCTGCTCAGGGGGTCCCACAAGGACCCCCTGGGCAGAAAAAAGCATTTAAAAAAAAATAAAAAAAATAAAAAAAAAACTATCGTGCGGCAGGCCCCACCCCCTTCCTTTACCACTCTGCAAACACGCCCCCTGGCTCGTTTGAAGAGGTGGGACGAATTCCCCTTGAATACTGGGGGTCCCTGGGGGCCAACTAGCCCACCAGGAACCTCCAGTATGCGCCAGGGGGCTGCGTTGCAGAGAGGTGTACAGAGGCCACGCCCCTTTTTACACCTCTCTGCAACGCAGCTCTGTGGCGCTTTTTGGAGGTACATGGTGGGCTAGTTGGACTCCAGGGACCCTCAGGATTCAAGGGGACTTAATTCCCCAACTTAAAACGCGCCACGGGGCGCGTTTGACAGTGGTGAAGGGAGGGCGGGGCTTCAGGTGACATGTGTGCAAACAGGCCCCGTTGCGCGTTTTAAGATGGGGAATTAAATCCCCTTCAATCCTGAGGGTCCCTGGGGGCCAACTAGCCCACCAGGTACGTCCAGAAAGCGCCACAGAGCTGCGTTGCAGAGAGGTGCAAAAAGGGGCGTGGCCTCTGAACACCTCTCTGCAACGCAGCTCTCTGGCGCATACTGGAGGTATCTGGTGGGCTACTTGGCCCCTAGGGACCCTCGGGATTGAGGAGGATTTAATTCCCCATCTTAAAACGCGCCACGGGGCCTGTTTGCAGACATGTCACCTGAAGCCCCGCCCCCTCCCTTCACCACTGTGCAAATATTCCTCTAAAATCAGCCGAACTACGAATTCCGATTTACTCACCTGTTATCAGGAGAGACCTCAGTGCTGCATCTTTGAGCCCAGTACTGATCCTGAAAAGTAATTTTAACCGTACTTACCAGTAACTTGAATTTCCTTCCATAGGATATCATTGCCTGCTTTTTGCTGAAAAAGTTTCCAAGTGTCGATTTTTGAAACATACAAATATTCCTCTAAAATCAGCAGAACTACGAATTCCGATTTACTCACTTGTTATCAGGAGAGACCTCAGTGCTGCATCTTTGAGCCCAGTACTGATCCTGAAAAGTAATTCTAACCGTACTTACCAGTAACTTGAATTTCCTTCCGTAGGCTAACATTGACTGGTTTCACTTGGAAATTCTTCTAAGTGTGGAGTTTTGGAACTTTATAATATTCCTCTAAAATCAGCCGAACTACGAATTCCGATTTACTCACCTGTTATCAGGAGAGAACCCAGTGCTGCATCTTTTAGCCCAGCACTGACCCTGAAAAGTAATTCTAACCGTATTTACCAGTAACTTGTATTTCCTTCCATAGGAATCCATTGTCTGGTTTTCAGCAGAAAAGTTTCAAAGTGTCGATTTTCACAAACTACAAATATTCCTTAAAAATCGCCTGTATGACTTAAACGCATTATTTCAACTGTTTACAGGAGATGCACCAGTGCTGGATCCAGGATCCACCACTGAGTAAGAAAAAGTAACGATAACACTACTTACCTGCTAAGTGAATTTCCTCCCATAGGATAACATTGGTGATTCTATGTGAAAAAGTTTCTGTCAACTTTTAAAATACAATAATATTCCTTAAGAAATCACTACTGTAACCAAAACGCTTTTACTCAACTGTTTACAGGAGATGTCCCAGGACTGAATCTAGGATCCAGTCCTGTGGTTAGAAAAAGTAATCCATAAAGTAACTAATTGCATTTAACTAGAAATTCACATTGAGCTCAATGTTGCATTGTGTTTGAAATTGTGTTGCCCATTGCAACAACTGTAACTACTGTACTTAAAAGTCTATTGCCTATTTGCAAAGTATTTAAACTAAAGTAATTCATTCTGAGAAAGTATATTTTGTAATGTAATTATAATGTAATTTAAAAAATAAAATATCTAAAAATAAATAGTTTAAAAAAATGTAGTAGATCAGAATCCAAAAAATAAATATAACAATTAATACATTTAAAAATTGTCATTTACAAAACCTTTGAAATTCACTGAAAAAACCATAGGTTTCAGACATGTTATAGTTAGGAATTAGCATTTAAAAAACCTTTGAAATTCACTGAAAGACCATAGGTTTCAGGCACGTTATAGTTAGAAATGAGCATTTAAAAAACCTTACAAATTCACTGAAAAAACCATAGGTTTTAGGGACAGTTATAGTTAGTTGGACATTGCACTCGTATAAAACCCGTGAAATTCCCCCGTTATAGTTAGTTCAGGTAACTATAACTCGCGCCCCATAATGCACTGCTGATGACGTCACATATTACATCACTCATGACATGGTCAGTGACATCACTGATGACATCACTGATGACATCTCAAATGACATCACTGATGACATCACTGATGACATCATCCATGTGATAATTTGATGCATCTTCTCACACCCTAATATAACTTTTGATACACCCACTGTAAATTACAGACTGCCATTGTCAAAACCATAGACACTCCAACACCAATTACTATATACACACTCACTGATTCTTAGGTCTACACACACACATCTACTCACTCACCCGTACAGTCACTCATACTTATAGTCACTCAGTACAGGACTATTATATGCACTCATACACCTATATAAACACTCACACACCGCCACTCATCCATAGAGGTACTCACACACCTAGTCAAGTCATGCAAAAAATTAAGCACACACCCATTTACTCACCTATACAGTTATACACACACCAGCTCACTTACTCATACAAATACTAGCACATTCTTACGCTCTTATACAATCTCTGATACAAGCACACACTCATCCATACATTCACTCTCACAATCACACACTCTCGCTTATAGCTATTTATATACTCCAACACACATATATACTGCCTTTCACATATGTAGTTACTCACACATGTACCACTGGGACATACATTCACTCACTAACACACTCTTGCACACACTTACCCACCCATACAGTCTATCACAGATGCACTCTTGAAACCATCCACCCAGTGAATCACCCACTCACACATCTATGCACAGAGTCGCACACACCCCACCCACACAAACACTCAGGCACCCATACAGATACTCAGACAACCAATCAATAACTCATATAGACACTCATGTAGCTATTCACAAACCCATGCAGCCACTTACACAGCAACAGACAGACGGATACAGACATTCACCCAGTTTAGTCACTAACCCATGCATTCAGTAAGATACGTTTAATCACTCACTTATAGAGTTAGTCACGCACCTACTAAATCATCCTTTCAGACACTTATACACCCACTCATTCTTCAATACGCCTTTCCCTATATATATTAAACATATTTAAACTTTACAGAAACACACAGTCACTGGATGATGTCATCAGTGATGTCATTTGAGATGTCATCAGTGATGTCATCAGTGATGTCACTGACCATGTCATGAGTGATGTAATATGTGACGTCATCAGCAGTGCATTGCGGGGGCGCGAGTTATAGTTACCTGAACTAACTATAACGGGGGAATTTCACGGGTTTTATACGAGTGCAATGTCCAACTAACTATAACTGTCCCTAAAACCTTTGGTTTTTTCAGTGAATATATATATAATTCACCAAATGGCCCTTCAGCGGGGGGCGCTCAATTTAGCTGGTGCCCACGGCGAGACAAGGACCGTTCTCGCAATATATTATTCACCAAGAAAATAAACGTGGCACTCTCCTTGGATGGTTAACTGGTTTTATTCACACCACCACTCTTCTCCTCCTACGCGTTTCGACCCCACAATAAAACCAGTTAACCATCCAAGGAGAGTGCCACGTATATTTTCTTGGTGAATAATATATATATATATATCTAGCACATGGCGCGCATTCACGCTGCCCAGCCTTGCTCTGGTATCTCCATGTTTGCAGCCACCCAGAGGGCGTTTTATCAGCTGCCCGGAGCAGTGCACATATACGGAGGTGGGACTCTGCAATTCAGGACAGAACAAAGACTGTCACACCTGCGCTGCTTCGTTTACCAATTAAATGCTGTGACTTTCTGGAAGAGGGCATGGACAACTCTTAGAACCAAACGTTACCAAGATAGTGGTCTATCGTGAGGTCCCAAACCTAAGATGAAGTAGAGTCTTTTCCTGTGATGTCACTTCCTGTTTCATTAATATGTAAGGGTTGCAATCATGACAGAAAGGTCTTTATTTTTTGCTTCATTCCTCACCTCCTTTCCTACTACTTTTGTCCCAGATTTTTCCTTTTAGACCCTAAATGAAATGATAAACTTGTGATTCTTGCTTGGCTCCTTTCTCCTTCCTCCTGTTGGAGCGAGTTTAGTGGCGTGCTAGTTTCTTAAGTACGAACCTTCATCTTCAATCAAGAGATACAAGATTGTCAAGAAGATTTTCTCAATGTCCAGTCCTTGACAGCCCACTGTCTAATACATTTCTAATTTACCACGTGTGTTTTATTTAAACCAATAAAAAAAGAAATAGTATAAAAAAAACTGGAGTTAGCTTAGAACCCTGATAACCATTGCTTAATTTGTAGAAAGAAAATAAGTGCCAGGGCTCTCGTCAGGAGGCCATTACAGCTTGCCCGACCCATTGCCCCCTGCCATGCTGCCAATGACAGTAACAACACAACTACTAACCATCACACGCCTACAAATGTGAAAATTCAGACTATTCCAGGCCCCCAAAGCTATAAGAATGGCTTGGGGGGCAAGTTATAGTCATTTTTAATGTATATTGAATTAATAACTAACTGTTGTTGTGGCCATCTCTATATTAGTCAGACAGCGCCACCTTGTGGCAAACTGTCAAAAGCACTGGTGTTTGCAATTAAGTGCAGGTGCCGAACACCAGAAACCACTGGCTCAAATTAAGCACTGCTGATAACACATCAATAAGCTCCTGAATCCACAGTTCCAAAATGTGGCCTAAAATGTTTAGTGCCTCCTCTTGAAATGTCTCTATGTTTCCATGCAGGTTTCAGTGTCTTAGTTTGTGTCTTGCGTTTGGTCCTTACAAGCCTTTACTGTGCAGAAATGTGATTTTGTCGAAATTTTCAGAACATTCTGAGATATCTCACCACATACAGTGCTTCCTCTGTTACTACATTAAAGGACATTTACTTCTGTGGGGCTCCCTTCACTGTCTATATCATTGAAGAATTAACTTCAGTGATGTTTCCCTCTCTCTATATCAATTCTGCTGTACTTCCCTCACTCCCCATATCATTGATATCATTCATTGCAGTGGTGCACCCTTCATTCTCCATATTATTGACACATTCCGTTCAGTGCTCCCTTCACTCTCCATATCATTGACACATTCCCTTCTGCTGTGCTCCCTTCACTCTACATATCATTGACACATTCCCTTCAGTGCTCCCTTCACTCTCCATATCATTGACACATTCCCTTCTGCTGTGCTCCCTTCACTCTACATATCATTGACACATTCCCTTCAGTGCTCCCTTCACTCTCCATATCATTGACACATTCCCTTCATCAGTGCTCCCTTCACTCTACATATCATTGATACATTCCCTTCAGCGGTGCTCCCTTCACTCTACATATCATTGACACATTCCCTTCAGTGCTCCCTTCACTCTCCATATCATTGACACATTCCCTTCAGCAGTGCTCCCTTCACTCTACATATCATTGATACATTCCCTTCAGCAGTGCTCCCTTCACTCTACATATCATTGACACATTCCCTTCAGTGCTCGCTTCACTCTCCATATCAATGACACATTCCCTTCAGTGCTCCCTTCACTCTCCATATCATTGACACATTCCCTTCAGCGGTGCTCCCTTCACTCTACATATCATTGACACATTCCCTTCATCAGTACTCCCTTCACTCTCCATATCATTGATACATTCCCTTCAGTGCTCCCTTCACTTTCCATATCATTGATACATTCCCTTCAGTGCTCCCTTCAATCTCCATATCATGGATACATTCACTTCAGCGGTGCTCCCTTCACTCTCCATATCATTGATACATTCCCTTCAGTTCTCCCTTCACTCTACATATCATTGATACATTCCCTTCAGTGCTCCCTTCACTCTCCATATCATTGACACATTCCCTTCAGTGCTCCCTTCACTCTCCATATCATTGATAAGTTGCCTTCAGCGGTGCTCCCTTCACTCTCCATATCATTGATACGTTGCCTTCAGCGGTGCTCCCTTCACTCTACATATCATTGACACATTCCCTTCAGTTCTCCCTTCACTCTCCATATCATTGACACATTCCCTTCAGTGCTCCCTTCACTCTCCATATCATTGATACGTTGCCTTCAGCGGTGCTCCCTTCACTCTCCATATCATTGACACATTCCCTTCAGCGCTGCTCCCTTCACTCTACACATCATTGATACATTGCCTTCAGCGGTGCTCCCTTCACTCTACATATCATTGACACATTCCCTTCAGCGGTGCTCCCTTCACTCTACATATCATTGATACATTCCCTTCAGCGGTGCTCCCTTCACTCTACATATCATTGATACATTCCCTTCAGTGCTCCCTTCACTCTACATATCATTGATACATTCCCTTCAGTGCTCCCTTCACTTTCCATATCATTGACACATTCCCTTCAGTGCTCCTTTCAATCTCCATATCATGGATACATTCACTTCAGCGGTGCTCCCTTCACTCTACATATCATTGATACATTCCCTTCAGTGCTCCCTTCACTCTTCATATCATTGACACATTCGCTTCAGTGCTCCCTTCACTCTCCATATCATTGATACATTCCCTTCAGTGCTCCCTTCACTTTCCATATCATTGACACATTCCCTTCAGTGCTCCCTTCAATCTCCATATCATGGATACATTCACTTCAGCGGTGCTCCCTTTACTCTACATATCATTGATACATTCCCTTCAGTGCTCCCTTCAATCTCCATATCATGGATACATTCACTTCAGCGGTGCTCCCTTTACTCTACATATCATTGATATATTCCCTTCAGTGCTCCCTTCACTTTCCATATCATTGACACATTCCCTTCAGTGCTCCCTTCACTCTCCATATCATTGACACATTCCCTTCAGTGCTCCCTTCACTCTCCATATCATTGACACATTCCCTTCTGCTGTGCTCCCTTCACTCTCCATATCATTGATACATTCCCTTCTGCTGTGCTCCCTTCACTCTCCATATCATTGACACATTCCCTTCAGGGGTGCTCCCTTCACTCTCCATATCATTGACTGTAGGAAAGTAGGATCTGCTTCTTATGGTCACCCCCACTTTTTGCTTCATGTGATACTGTTTTTGACTAGTCTGGCTGGGATCCTGCTAATCAGGACCCTAGTCTAGCTGCTTTCTCCTTAAACTGTGATGTCATGTACTTAGGTATACTCCAGTTTGGATACTGGGGTACCCGTATCAGTCCCTAGTATATGGTACCCATGTACCCAGGGCATAGGTACCCCAGAGGCCTCCCATGGGCTGAAGCATGTATTATGCCACCCATGAGAGGTCATGCAAAATGGAACTACAGACCTGCCATTGCAGCCTGTGTAAGATGGTGCATGCACCACTTACTTTAGATATAGGGTTAGTATATCTAAGGGTCACTACACTTAAAACCTATAAGTCACCCCTATAGCAGGCCTTAACAATCCTGAAGGCAGGGTGCTTGGTTCTAAGTGAGAGGGTGCCACTGCATGAGCAGGACACCCCTGCAGCCTACAGAGTCCATTCTCCCGGGTTGTTAGTATTGCAGCCATTTACGACATATAGAGTGGCATTATGTGACCGCGTGATGACCAACTCTAAAACGGCTGAAAGTAACCCTATCGTGTTTAGTGTCAAACATTGTGGAATCATACCCCCACACCGGTAACCAGTGTGGGAGGTATTATTCCACCCCTCAGTAAAGAGCTTTGTAAGGTCATTGGTGTTCCCCGGCAGCCCAAAATAGTTGCTGCCGACCAGAGACACTTTTCTGCCCGGCATCCTTCACGCGGTTGGGTAGGCGAATAAGCCTTCACGAAGGGGCGCATCCAGACCCCCTTTCATTACCGCGGGGATCCGCCATTGAGGCACTCCATTCAATTGAAGGGGTATACAAAATGAACACCAGTGCAGTGTTCTGCTGAGTACTGATACTCACAACAGAGCCTCAACCGAGGTACCATAGGATTATAGGGGTCTAGCCCCCTGCTCCTATTTTTATTATTATTTTATGCACTATTCACCTTTCACGGTCCTGACGAAGCGCCCCCGGATCCACTAGGGACCCATTGCTGTGCACGAAACATGTCGACCAGGCTTCACTTTCACTACAAACATGGGTTCTGAGAGCAGCAGAGTAATACCTCGACCTCTACCATATATGATCACAAGAGGTGCCCTAGTCCCCCAAACGTACTCATTTTTGAGGTTTACCCCACGGACCTACGAATAAAATTATTTCAAGGTACCGGTGGGCTAATTTTAACACACTTGCACGACAACCCAATTTTTAGGCCCACACACCCACATGCACAACTGCGGCGTCTCCTAAAAGATCTCCGAAAAAGAGCCCTCTTGCGGGGCCCGTGGAGGATTGCAGCGCCACCCCCACGAGGAGCAACGCCCGATGATGAAGCATGACACTCGCAAGAGTGTGTGAGTGCACTAATTTCAAAAGGAGAAATTCCCCCATCTTCATCAGACTAACAGGACACACTGAGACCATTGTTCTATACCTATTTCATGTAACCAAATAGGCTACATCTCTCACAGGAACTGTTGCCAACCAGTGAATACACACTTTTCTGCCCTCCTGCTGCTGAGCCAAGCTCGAGCAGGGGAAGGCAGAACAATAGGCATCCAGTCACAGGGAGGTGTGACCACCTCCCAGACAGGATTTAGTGTATTAGGCCTGGATGGGTGCGCTTGCCAGCGACCGAAAGTCTGCATGAGGGGCACATTTGGTGTCCCTGTGCATAGTCCAGTTCAAACCAGTCCTGGGAGCCGTTGGCTCCTGCTCTGGCGCAAAACTGGACAAAGGACATGGGAGTAACCTCCCCACTGTCCAGACCCTCCCCTGGGGGGGTCCCCTGAATCTGTCCAACCCTCTCCCGTGGGTACAAAAGGGCTTACCTGCCTTTAGGACCCTAGATTCGACGTGGACAAGATTCTGAACCAGAAACCAATGAACTTCGACCGTCTTGACACTCTGGACTTCGCTGGACTTCGTTTGGGCCCGACTTCGTCTCCCTCTCAGTCTGAAGCATCGTCTGTGCCCGTGCACCATACAGGCTCCGTGCAGGACCAGTGGAGCATCAAGGACAACCGAAGATATCTCCCTTGGAGTGAAGGAGTCACTCCCCTGCAACCGCAGGCATCACATCACGATTGACAGGTCTGCTGCTCCTGAGCTCCTACGGACTCCGAAGGCTCCAGCATCACAGGAGGTGGGTTTCCAAGTCCATCAAGTTTGAGGTCAGAATCCCTCGTGGGAGCTGCAATATCCGTACCCCTGTGCACCGCCTCCATTTGCAAGTGCATATACTTGTTGGCGATTTCCGAGCAAGTGCATTGGGCTCCGAGTAGCCCCAACCTCTGGCACCATTTCCTCCAAAGAACTTTGGCCTCCTCGCACAGAGTGTTCCGTGGGCTGTTGCTTTGTGAAACTGCTTGAGGTCCCCTCGCGACTCCTGTGCCTCCGGCCTGTGGGTCCCCTTGAGGGTCAACTTTGCTTTTCTTGGGCTCTCCTGGTTGCTCCAGGCCTGCCCTGACTCCTCTGTGTTTGGTGAGTCTCCTGGCCCTTGCTGGTCCGAACCGTAACCTTCTTCGACCTTCTGCGTGGGTTGCCGTTGCCAAGGCTTGTTGGTGCTCCACCCGGACACCGACCCCTCAGTACTCGACATCATTCGTGGGACAGCTCGTATCTGGCTCCTGGTCATCCTCGACGTGTCCTGGTCCCGGTGGCTGCAGAGTCAAGAACCCCCTCAACGCACCTGAAGCACCCAACATCGGTGGGCATTCGTCTACCGAGCCCCTGGTCACTCCTGAGTGACCCAGACTCTGTCCCCATTGCTTTCAGGTCCTCTTCAACAAGAATCCACTCTTGGATTCCGACAGACCCTTTTCTTCTTTCCAGCAGCGGCTCTCCTTCGAAGTCCTCCATTGAGTTCAACGGCGGTTTCTGACGCCACTTCAGACCTATGCACCAGGCTCCCCTGGGATAGGTAACTCTGGTACTACGGTATCCACGGGTGGGGTGGCTCTCCAACCTCCTAAGTTCCACGGGGTTTTTTCGAAGTCCACTGGGAAGGGTCCTTAAACTTTAAAACTTCAACCGCGACTCTCCCATAGAATTGTACGGAGCATGCGGTCGTGTTCCCACACTGCACCCGTCCTCCGTGGGGTCCCTACTTACTCACCTTGAGTGGTTCCTTGGGCTCCCAGTGATTCTACATCCTCTAGACACTGTCTTGACTCGAGTTGTGGTTCTTATACCACTATTTTTGTATATGGTTTGGTCTCCCCCTGGAGCCCACTGTGTATAGTGCTATTTACTATTGTTTCCGTGTTACAGTATTGAGAGTATCTTCGTGCAGAAGATACTGTGTCGTACTTAAAGAGTGTTATATGAATAAATACATATTTTTATAACTACTGTGTGGTTCTCCTTTCATCTAACCAATACTATAAGGATGCATTCTGGTAAAACAAGCTGCTTAACATTCCTTCAAGACTAAGCCTGAAGGCTGCACTCCACAGCTACTACTTGGATAGCTTTCTAAGGTTATCTTTGACCTCTTAAATCCCCATAAGGGTTGTTTGGACTGGTACAGGGTTCCCACTTTAACTAGTGGCAGCATATACCAGGCCAACTTCATACATTGGTGTGCAGTGATTGGGATTCAAGCCTGCATTGTTTTACCAGATAAATCTTTGTATTGATTAACTGAAAACCACTAAGTACTAGGTACATATAATACTAACTTAGAATAAGTAAGTTCTACTGAACTTAGGGTTGGGTAAGTCAAGGGTCTAGCACACCCTTTCTCCAACCTCAGAGAGTTTAGTTCCCACCAGGTTAGGTAGGTGCAACACCTCACCACACTTAGTATGTCTACTAGAAGAGATGCCAGTGGCTCTCTGCCTTCTAGATACAGTGAGCTTTCATTCCACGAATTGAAAGCCCTGTGTGCCTCTAGAAAGTTGAAGACAGGGAGAAGTGCCAACACTCAACGCCTCATTGAGATGTTACTCCTAGATGACCTAAGGAAGACCCCTTGGTCAGATGAACAGGAGAGAGTGGGTGGGACAGGGAATGACGACAGGTCAGGAGGTGACACCTTTTATGACCTAGAATCTAACCCTGACCAGGGGGACCAAGATGGGTCCCACCTGGATAACTCAGATCTTCCAGAGGATCATGGAGTGGGCTCTGGGGAGCCTCTCTTCACCCCTCCTGGAAGAGTGCAGAGTTTACCAAGGAGATCTAAATATCCCTCTGCAGAGTCTAATCACTCAGGACAGTCTGTAGGGACCTTTGTATCTAGCAAGCGGGACCATTCTTATGACAGGGAGTGTCAATTTCTTGAACTTGAGAAAGCTAAGCTTAGGCAACAGCAATTGGCCCTGGATAAAGAGTCCCTAGAAGTCCAGATGGCTAGAAAAAAGTTGGAACTAGAGTCCCATGGTGGCAGCAACAGTGTCCCTAGAGTTAAGGAACATTCCTTTGACCATAGGAACCTGAGCAAGATTGTCCCTCCCTACCATGTTGGGGATGACATCCATAAATGGATAACTGCTTTGGAGAGGGCCTGTAAAGTTCAGAGGGTCCCTCAAGAGCAGTGGGCAGCTTTCTTGTGGCTCTCCTTTGCTGACAAGCTCCTCACTGTTAGAGAAGAGGATGCTGACAACTACTCAATCTTGAAGAGTGCTCTCATTGATGGGTTTGGCTTAACCACTGAACAGTATAGGATTAAGTTCAGAGACCCAGAAGACACAGACGCAGGATTGGGTAGACTTTGTGGATAGTGCCATTAAGGCTCTGGAAGGCTGGTTGCTTGGCAGCAAAGTGAATGATATCAAGGGATTGTACAATTTGATTATGAGAGAGCAGATCCTTAATAATTGCCAAAAGCAGTTATTCATCAGTACCTAGTTGACTCTGATCTGACTTCTCCTCAAGAATTGGGAAAGAAGGCAGATAAGTGGGTCAGAACCAGGGTGAAGCAGAAAAACCAGAACAATGGTGGTGACCAAAAGAAGCAAGATGCTAAAACTCCAGATAAGGGTGGGGACTAGGGTAAATATCAAAAGTCTTCATCAGGGCCCCAAAAACCTGCATCTGGGGGGGGGGGGGGGAGACTCACAATCTAACAAAGATAAAGGCAAAAAGAAACCTTGGTATTATCTCTATAAACAGAAGACACATTGGACAAGAGATGCTGACTGTCCAAAAGCCATGGACAATCCTCCTACCACCTCTGCCCCTAAGGCAACTGCGCCCCCTAGCACTAGTACAGGTGGTGGTACAGGGAACAAGGGATTAGTAGGGTTAACCTTGGGCTCTGAGGTGGGTTCTGGCATATTCAGAACTCCAGCTCAGGCTGTGCTTGTCTGTGATGGTGGAATCGTTCTTGCCACCTTATTTGTCAGTCCCAGTAACCTGGATAAATACAGACAACAGCCTTTGATCAATGGTAAGGAGGCCATGGCATACAGGGACACAGCTGCAAGTGTCACTATTGTGAGAGAGAATCTTGTGGGCCCTGACCAAATCATACTTGGAGAAATGTACCAAGTGACCAATACTAACAATGTCAGGGCTGATCATTCCTTGGCAGTTGTTAATTTCAGCTGGAGAGGGGTAACTGGCCCTAAGAAAGTTGTGGTTAGCTCAGACCTTCCTGTAGAGTGTTTGTTGGGCAATGATTTGGAAACTTCAGCCTGGGCTGAAGTAGAGCTTAGGACTCATGCAGCAATGCTGGGCATCACTGCAGATGTGTTTGCTGTGACCAGGTCACAGGCCAAACTGGCTAACACTGAACAGGCCCTGGATCCTGGAACAATGGACCAAGGGCCTTCCAAGAGAAAGAGCAGGAGGGGTAAGGCTGTGCCTTCCCCCCAGACTCAGTGTGAGGATCAATCTCCTGGGGGAGATGATCTCCGTCCCTGTGAAGGAACTGTCTCAGAGGAACTAGAGCTTGATCAGGTTGAGTTCTTGGGGACAGGGGGCCCTTCCAGGGCAGACTTGAGTTTGGAGCAGAAAACCTGCCCTTCTCTTGAACCCCTCAGACAGCAAGCTGCTGCTGAGGCTGCTGAGAGTGTCAGTGGATCCCACAGGATCTATTGGGATAAGGGACTCCTGTACTCAGAGGGTAGAGACCCCAGGCCTGGTGCCACCAGGAGGTTGGTCATACCTCTGAAGTTTAGGGGCTTCCTACTCACCTTGGCACATGACATTCCCTTAGCAGGACACCTAGGCCAAAGTAAGACTTGGGACAGGCTTGTCCCTCACTTTCACTGGCCTCACATGTCAGAGGACACAAAGGAGTTTTGTTGCTCCTGTACTACCTGTCAAGCCAGTGGTAAGTCAGGTGGTACCACAAAGGCCCCCCCTCATACCACTACCTGTGGTAGGGGTTCCCTTTGAGAGGGTTGGGATTGATATCATTGGTCCCATGACCCACCTACAGCATCTTGACACAGTTATATACTAGTGGTGGTGGACCATGCCACTAGGTATCCAGAGGCCATACCCCTTAGAACCACCACAGCTCCTGTGGTGGCCAGGGCCCTCCTGGGAATTTTTTCCAGAGTGGGTTTCCCTAAGGAGGTCTTAACTGACAGAGGTACCAACTTCATGTCAAGTTACATTACTGCATGTGGAAGGAGTGTGGCGTGAACTACAAATTCACCACACCCTTTCACCCACAATGCAATGGGTTAGTTGAACAAAACCCTCATGGGCATGATCATGGGCCTCCCAGAAAAGCTTAGGCGAAAATGGGATTTCCTGCTGTCCTGCCTTCTCTTTGCCTGTAGAGAGGTCCCACAGAAGGGGCTGGCTACAGCCCTTTTGAACTTCTGTTTGGGCATCTAGTTAGGGGTCCCTTGTGTTTCGTGACGGAAGGATGAGACTTACCTCTCAAACCTCCTAAGCAAGACATAGTGGACTATGTACTTGGTCTCCGCTCCAGGATGCCTGAGTACATGAAGAAGGCCAGTAAAAATCTTGAGGCCAGTCAAGAATTGCAAAAAGCTTGGCATTACCAAAAGGCTGTCTTGACTGTTTATCAGCCAGGGCAGAAGGTTTGGGTGCCGGAGCCTGTGGCCCCAGCAGCTCTCCAAGACAAATGGAGTGGACCCCATACCATTCTTAAGCAGAAGGGAGAGGTCACCTACCTGGTGGACCTTGGTACTCCCAGAAGCCCCCACAGGGTGCTCCATGTGAACAGGCTCAAGCCATACATTGCCAGGGCTGGCATGGGCTTACTCATGACAACTGATGAGGGACAGGAGGAAGAGAGTGACCCACTCCCTGACCTCCTCTCACAGAACCCTGATGATGGATCAGTTGATGGTGTAGTCTTGGCAGACAGCCTCACTGGTCAACAGCAGATTGATTGTAGGAAATTCCTCAATTAATACAGGCATTTGTTTTCTCTGACACCCAGTCAAACCACCTGTGGTACCCATGAAGGGGACACAGGTGAGAGACTACCTGTTAAGAATAAAATCTACAGGCAGCCTGACCATGTCAGAGATTGCATCAGGACAGAGGTCCAAAAGATGCTGGAACTGGGAGTGATTGAGCCCTCAGATAGCCCTTGGGCTAGCCCAGTAGTCCTGGTACCTAAACCTCACACCCAGGGTGGTAAGAGAGAGATGAGGTTTTGTGTGGACTACAGGGGACTCAATGCAGTCACTTGGACTGATGCTCACCCAATTTCTAGGGCAGAAGAGCTCATTGATACTCTGGCCTCAGCCAAGTATCCAAGTACATTTGACCTACCTGCTGGCTACTGGTAAATCAGATTAGCTGAGGATGCCAAACCTAAAACAGCATTCTCAACCCCTAGTGGGCATTATCAATTTATTGTAATGCCCTTTGGTCTGAAGAATGCACCTGCCACATTCCTAAGGCTGGTGAACAAAGTCCTTACAGGCCTGGGAGCCTATAGTGCAGCATTTCTTGATGATATAGCTGTCTTTAGCTCCACCTGGGAGGATCACCTGGTCCACCTGAAGAATGTTTTGGAGGCTCTGCAGAAAGCAGGCCTCACTATCAAGGCTACTAAGTGCCAGATAGGGCAGAGCAAGGTTGTGTACCTGGGCCACCTTATGGGTGGAGACCAAGTTCAACCATTACAGAGCAAAATCCAGACCATCATGGACTGGGTTGCTCCAAATACCCAGACTCAGGTCAGAGCTTTCTTGGGCCTGACTGGGTCCTACAGAAGATTTGTAGAGGGGTATGGGTCCATAGTGACTCCCTTGAATGATCTTACATCAAAAAGAATGCCCAGGAAGGTTCAGTGGACAGTTAGCTGTCAGAAGGCATTTGATGATCTCAAGCAGGCCATGTGCACTGCTCCCATTCTGCAGAGTCCTGACTACTCAAAGCAATTTATTGTCCAAACAGATGCATCTGTGTTGGGGGTAGGGGCTGTGTTGTCACAACTTAATGCAGAGGGTCAGGATCAACCAGTAGCTTTTATTAGCAGAAGGTTGACCCCCAGAGAGAAACGTTGGTCAGCTATAGAGAGGGAAGCCTATGCTGTAGTCTGGGCCCTGAAGAAGCTGAGGCCATACTTGTTTGGCACTCACTTCATTGTTCGGACAGACCATAAGCCCCTCCTATGGCTAAAACAGATGAAGGGTGAAAACCCCAAACTTTTGAGGTGGTCCATTTCCCTACAGGGGATGGACTATACAGTGGAACATAGACCTGGGAGTAACCATGCCAATGCAGATGGACTCTCCAGATATTTCCACTTAGAAAATGAAGACTCAACTGGGCAAGGTTAGTCTCATCTCCTTACGTTTGGGGGGGTGTAGGAAAGTAGGATCTGCTTCTAATGGTTACCCCCGCTTTTTGCTTCATGTGATACTGTTTTTGACTAGTCTGACTGGGATCCTGCTAATCAGGACCCCAGTCTAGCTGCTTTCTCCCTAAACTGTGATGTCATGTACTTAGGTACACTCCAGATTGGATACTGGGGTGCCCTTATTAGTCCCTAGTATATGGTACCCATGTACCCAGGGCATAGGTACCCCAGAGGCCTCCCATGGGCTTATGCATGTATTATGCCACCCATGAGTGGTCATGAAAAATGGAACTACAGGCCTGCCATTGCAGCCTGTGTAAGATGGTACATGCACCACTTACTTTAGATATAGGTTTACTATATCTAGGGGCCACTACACTTATAACCTATAAGTCACCCCTATAGCAGGCCTTGACAATCCTGAAGGCAGGGTGCTTGGTTCTAAATGAGAGGGTGCCACTGCATGAGCAGGACACCCCTGCAGCCTACCGAGTCCATTCTCCCGGGTTGTTAGTACTGCAGCCATTTACGACATATAGAGTGGCATTATGCGACCGCGTGATGACCAACTCAAAAACGACTGAAAGTAACCCTATCGTGTTTGGTGTCAAACATTCCACCCCTCAGAAACGAGCTTTGTGAGGTCCCTGGTGTTCCCGGTACCAGCCTTCTAGTCCCGGGCAGCTCAAAATGGTTGCTGCCGACCAGAGACACATTTCTGCCCTCCTGCTGCTGAGCCAAGCTCGAGTAGGGGAAGGCAGAACAATAGGCATCCAGTCACAGGGAGGTGTGACCACCTCCCAGACAGGATTTAGTGTATTAGGCCTGGATGGGTGCGCTTGCCAGCGACCGAAAGTCTGCATGAGGGGCACATTTGGTGTCCCTGTGCATAGTCCAGTTCAAACCAGTCCTGGGAGCCGTTGGCTCCTACTCTGGTGCAAAACTGGACAAAGGACATGGGAGGACCTCCCCACTGTCCAGACCCTCCCCTGGGAGGGTCCCCTGAATCTGTCCAACCCTCTCCCGTGGGGACAAAAGGGCTTACCTGGCTGTAGGACCCTAGATTCGACGTGGACAAGATTCTGAACCAGAAACCACTGAACTTCGACCGTCTGGACACTCTGGAATTCGCTGGACTTCGTTTGGGCCCGACTTCGTCTCTCTCTCAGTCTGAAGCATCGTCTGTGCCCGTGCACCATACAGGCTCCATGCAGGACCTGTGGAGCATCAAGGACAACCAAAGATGTCTCCCTTGGAGTGAAGGAGTCACTCCCCTGCAACCGCATGCACCACATCACGATTGACCGGTCTGCTGCTCCTGAGCTCGACGGACTCCGTAGGCTCCAGCAACACAGGAGGTGGGTTTCCAAGTCCGTCGAGGTCCGAGCTGCGCTCTCACCAAGCTTGAGGTCAGAATCCCTCGTGGGGGCTGCAATACCCGTACCCCTGTGCACCTCGTCCATTTGTAAGTGCATATACTTGTTGGCGATTCCCGAACAAGTACATTGGGCTCCGAGTAGCCCCAACCTCTGGCACCATTTCCTCCAAAGAACTCCGGCCTCCTCGCACCGAGTGCTCCGTGGGCTGTTGCTTTGTGAAACTGCTCGAGGTCCCCTCGCAACTCCTAGGCCTCCGGCCTGTAGGTCTCCTTGAGGGTCAACTTTGCTTTTCTTGGGCTCCCCTGGTTGCTCCAGGCCTGCCCTGACTCCCCAGTGTTTGCCGAATCTCCTGGACCTTGCTGGTCCGAACCGTAACCTTCTTCGACCTTCTGCGTGGGTTGCCTTTGCCAAGGCTTGTTGGTGCCTAAATTCTTATCTCTATTGCCATTGGGACATACAGCAGACCTGTATGAAACGTTGGAGGATTTCTGTACATCAGTCATACACACGATATATTGACAGCATATCTGGCCCGTGGCTATTGAGAACATACTTCAAGAACTGCTTTGTCTCCAGTGACTGTCTAAAACGACCGGTCCTCCCAATATCATTCGACAACAGATTCCTCAACTGTTCTCTACTGTGGCCCTCTTCCTGATGAAGGCACCTCTGCAGTGCCGAAACGCGCGTAGAATACCACCAGTCATTTGAATTTGTGCCACTCAGTTCTTAACTGAATCTGCTTTATATATTGTCAATTTACCACTGTTGAACAAAATGTTACCATTCTATCAATGTTTTTAAATTTGCATTCAGTGTGCATGTGAGTTTGTATGACAGATACGAAAGGGAGTGTATGATTATTATAATGTTCTCAATTGTTAAAATACTTAATAAATGCCCATTTTTGTATTTTTGATAAATAATTTGTGGTCTTTGGTTCTTTCTGATCTATATTGTGCATTTATTAGTAATTATGTATTGCTTATTGAAAGGTTGCCTTAAATCTGTACATTGATTACTTTTTCCCTACTTTAAGGAATCTCATCTGAATTGTAGGGGGCCTCTCCCTTTGCGCCCACTTTAATTAGTGGCAGCATATACCAGGCCAACTTCTCACATTGACACATTTCCTTCTGCTGTGCTCCCTTCACTCTTCATATCATTGACACATCCCCTTCTGCTGTGCTCCCTTCACTCTCCATATCATTGACACATTCCCTTAAGTGCTCCCTTCACTCTCCATATCATTGATACATTCCCTTCAGCGCTCCCTTCACTTTCCATATCATTGATACATTCCCCTTCAGTTCTCCCTTCACTCTCCATATCATTGACACATTCCCTTCTGCTGTGCTCCCTTCACTCTCCATATTATTGGCACATTCCCTTCAGTGCTCCCTTCACTCTCCATATCATTGATACATTCTGTTCAGTGCTCCCTTCACTTTCCATATCATTGATACATTCTCTTCAGCGGTGCTCCCTTCACTCTCCATATCATTGATACGTTGCCTTCAGCGGTGCTCCCTTCACTCTCCATATCATTGACACATTCCCTTCAGTGCTCCCTTCACTCTACATATCATTGACACATTCCCTTCAGTGGTGCTCCTTTCACTCTCCATATCATTGACACATTCCCTTCAGTGCTCCCTTCACGCTCCATATCATTGACACATTTTTTAAAATAAATTTTAAATTTTATTTATAAAGTTTTATAAAGCGCGAACATGACCAAAATTTTGGTGTCAGAGCGCTGTACAACCTAATAAATAGCATCAAATATACAAGGAGGAAAATATAGAATATACAGCATGAAAAGATAATACAAAGAGACATAGTGAAAACACCAGCAAAGAAATCAAATTGGCATGGATAGTCGCCTCAGATAGGAAGGAGATTATTCAGTAGTCTCATTTTTACTTCGTTTTTTAAAAGAACGAATGAAGGGATGGTCCTGATCTCTGGGGGAAGAGAGTTCTAAATTCTTGGGGCAATTCCAGAGAAAGATCTCTTATAGGTTTTCTTTTTGTGAAATTTTTGGGCTTTCAGCTGTAGGGAGCATGTACTAAGAGAAGCTCTATTCCTTCCGGATAGAACCAGTTTCTGAGCCAGGTAGCGAGGAGTGTTGTGGTGGATGGCTTTGTATGTCATGCATGCTATTTTTAGGTGGATCCTAGATTCATAAGGTAGACAGTTTAGAGAGTGGAGGGCTGGGGTGATGTGATCATTTTTCTTTACACCTGTGATGAGCCGTGCAGCCGCATGGAGGGTAGCCCTCAGCGGTGCTAGTTTTATTTTCGGTAGGCCAACAAGGGTAGCATTCCCATAGTCAAGCTTGGAGATCACGAGAGCCTGAACCGCCATCTTGAGATCTGCATTGGGCAGGAAAGTCTTTAGTTTTTTTAAGACGTGGAGATGGAAATTGGCCCCTCTGGTTGTAGAGCTGATGTGATTCATCATGGAGAGATTGTTGTCTAGTGTTAATCATAGGGATTTTGCTGAATCAACGATATGTGGGGTACAGTTCAAGGCGGTGAGTAGTGGGAGCCAGTCTTTGATGTTAGAGGTGGGGTTGGGAGGTGAGATTAACAGGAATTCGGTTTTGAGGGCGTTAAGTTTGAGGTGGTTAAGTGTTAACCAGTGTTGAGTTTTGTTCAAGATGTTATTGAGAGTGCTGATGTCGTTAGGGGAGGTAATCTTCATGTACAATTGCGTATCATCAGTGTACACATGGTAGGAGATGTTGGAGTGTTTGAGGATTTCAGTCAGGGGTTCCATGTAAAGATTAAAGAGGGTGGACGAAAGTGAAGAACCTTGGGGAACGCCGATAGTGACCGGTGTCTGATCGGATAAGTCATGATTGATTAGGACTCGTTGAGATCTGTTTTGTAGGAATGAGCAGAACCATTTTAAGACAGTACCAGAGAGACCCATCCTAAGTTCTAAAAGGTTCAGGAGGGTTTCATGTTTGACTGTGTCAAACGCTGCTGATAGGTCAAGAAGGATTAAAAGTCAGGATTCATTATGATCGAGAAAGCGTAAAGCATCGTCGACAATGTGGACCATGGCGGTTTCAGTACTGTGACCTGGTCTGAAACCAGATTGGCAGTAGTCGAGGAGTTGGTGCTGGTCAATGTGATTGCAGAGTTGTTGATGAACACATTTTTCCAGGAGCTTGGCTAAGGTTGGGATGCTCGAAATGGGGCGAAAATTGTTGGGATCAGAGAGGTTCGGTCTGGCTTTTTTTAGGATAGGTGTGACTTGTCCACTTTTTAGACAGTCCAGCATGGTGCCTTGCGTAAGAGAGGCGTTGATAATTCTGGTCCATAGGGGTATCAGGAGGTGTGAAGTTTCCTTGAGGAATTTGGAGGGGAGAGGGTCATTGAAGTGGTTGGAAAGTTTAGTGGAAGACAGTAGTTTTGAGATGTCAGTGTCCTCAAATGTCTGAAAGATGGACCACGAGGTATTGTTTTTAGGTTTAAAGAGAAGGTTGCAAGGACAAATTTCCTGCTAATGTGGAGGTGCATTGTGACTGGGTTTCAGGCGTAAACAATTCACAGCAATGCGGAGCTCATTGTCAATTGACTTAGTTTTCTCAGAAAAGAAGGAGGAAAATGTTTGACAATTAGGTAGGGTTGTAGAGTCAGATGTGGAGGATTTACGTTTCCCATTCGTTTGTTGTTTCACCAGTTCAAAGAGTTTTTGGGGACGGTTGAAGGCTGTGTCCAGTTGCTGACGGAAAAATTATGATTTGGCACTTCTGATGCACATATTGTAGTTCCTTCTTTTTTTATGCAACAGTTTAAGGTTTGAAAGAGATGGGGTCTGTCTCCACACTCTTTCTGCAAGTCTAAGGGCACGGCGTTCCTCGTTAAGGCTACAGTTGAACCAGGTATTGGATCTTTTTATCGGGACTCTCTTTAGTCGTTTGGGGGCAATGGAGTCCATGATGTTAGACATAGAGCTAAGGTAGTGCTTAGTCAGGTCTTGAGCATCAACCATATCAGTGGGAGGAGACAAGAGGTTAAGGCTGGTGGCAGATATCATGTCTGGATTGATATTGAGGGTGTTTCTGATCCAATGTTTAGTTTTCACAGGCTGGCCTTTGTGGATGGTTGCCTTTTCAACAATGGAGAAGGTGATGCAGTGATGATCGGTCCAGTCGCAGGGTGAAATAGAATCCAATAGTATGGTATTTTCCTTGGCTATGATTAAGTCTAAGATGGCCCCTTTTATATGAGTAGGACGATTACAGACTTGGATCAGGTTGAGGTCATGGAGGAGAGCCTTAAAGCAATTCACTAGTGGATCCTTAGTGTCATTCCAGTGAATGTTGAAATCACCTACGAAAATCTGGTTGTTGTATATATGGGGTAAGGTTAGTGGAGATGATCTCCATGATTTGTTCGATGAAGGTAAGATTATCACCTGGGGGATGGTAGAAAGTGTGTAGAGTGCAGGTGGAGTTGTCTTTGGTAGAGATATTGATCATCATATATTCACAGCCAGATGTTGGAGAGGAAAGTGATTGTTTGACAGAGAGGTTTGATCGATAAATACAAGCAATACCGCCCCCAAGATGGATAACGCGATCTTGACGGATGATAGAGTAGCTGGTTGGAACCAGGATGTCTAGTACAGTAGAAGAGGAATCAATTAGCCAAGTTTCAGTGAGAATTAGTAGATCCAGGTCCAAGTTGAGTAATAAGTCCTGTATGTCGGCCGCGTGTTTCACTGCTGATCTGCAGTTTGAGTAGTGAGCATTTTAGGTTGGTTTTGGTAATGGTAGTGGAAGAGTGAGAGATGGGGACAAGTTTGAGGTTAGATTTATTAATGAGTATGGGTTTGGTATGTGGTATCCTTTGCGGTTGGGTGATAATGGTTTGAATCTTAACTGGAGATGGGACGTGGTGGGCGGGATCATAAAGAGAGAGAAGGGAGAGGATATCTGTGGTCGAAAGGTATTTGACAAGCCTGTTGGGTCAGGTGGAATGGTCTAGATTAGGTTTGCATCTCCATCTAGGTTGAGATCTGGAGTATGCACAACTAACTGCGGGAGGGCGAGTGGGAGAAGGAAGATTACAGTGCTGGTGGTAGACGGAAAGGTATGACATATTGAGTTCTAGATTAGAGGTGATGCGTAGAAGACTAAGGCCATCAGCCCGCAAGCGGTGCTCCCTTCACTCTCCATATCATTGACACATTCCCTTCTGCTGTGCTCCCTTCACTCTCCACATCATTGACACTTTCCCTTCTGCTGTGCTCCCTTCAATCTCCATATCATTGACACATCCCCTTCAGCGGTGCTCCCTTCCCTCAGTGTATCGCTGACTCCATCCCCTTCGGTGGTGCTCTCTTTCCTCTACGTATTCACTGACTCCATACGCTTCAGCAGTGCTCCCTTCCCTCTGCGCATCACTGACTCCATCCCCTTCGGTGATGCTCCCTTCCCTCTGCGTATCACTGACTCCATCCACTTCGGCGGTGCCCCCTTTCCTCTGCGTATCACTGACTCCACTCCTTCGGCGGGGCTCCCTTCCCTCTACGTATCACTGACTCCATCCCCTTAGGCGGTGCTGCTTTCCCTCTGCATATCACTGACTCCATTCCCTTCGGCGATGCTCCCTTCCCTCTGAGTATCACTGACTCCAAACCCTTTGTAGGTGCTCTCTTCCCTCTCCGTATCACTGACTCCATCCTCTTCGGCGTTGCTCCCTTCCCTCCCTGTATCACTGACTCCATTCCCTTCGGCAGTGTTCCCTTCCCTCCACGTATCACTGGCTCCATTACCTTTGGCAATGCTCTCTTTCCCTCCTCGTATCACTGACTCCATTCCCTTCAGTGGTGCTTCATTTGCTCTGCGCATCACCGACTCCATTTCCTTCAGCGGTGCTCCCTCAATCTGCGTGTCGCCGACTCCATTCCCTTCAGAGGTGCTCCCTTCACTCTGCGTGTCACTGACTTTAATCCCTTCAGTGGTGCTCCCTTCACTCTGCGTATCACCGACTCCATCCCCTTCAGCGGTGCTCTCCTCACTCTGCGTATCACCGACTCCATTCCCTTGAGTGGTGCTCCCTTCCCTCTGTGTATCACTGACTCCAACCCCTTCGGAGGTGCTCCCTTCCCTCTGCGTATCACTGACTCCATTCCCTTTGGCGGTGTTCCCTTCCCTCCACGTATCACTGGCTCCATTCCCTTTGGCGGTGATCCCTTCGCTCTGCGTATCACTGACTCCATTCCCTTCGGCGGTGCTCCCTTCACTCTGCGTAACACTGACTCCATTACCTTGAGTGGTGCTCCCTTTGCTCTGCGTATCACTGACTCCATTCCCTTCAGCAGTGGTCCCTTCGCTCTGCGTATCACTGACTCCATTCCCTTCAGTGGTGCTCCCTTCACTCTGTGTATCACGGACTCCATTCCCTTCAGTGGTGCTCCCTTCACTCTGCGTATCACTGACTCCATTCCCCTCAGTGGTGCTCCATTTGCTCTGCGTATCACCGAATCCATTCCCTTCAGCAGTGCTCACTTCCCTCTCCATATCACCAACTCTATTACCTTCAGTGGTGCTCCCTTCGCTCTGCGTCTCACCGAATCCATTCCCTTCAGCTGCGCACCTTTCGCTCCGAGTATCACCGACTCCATTCCCTTCAGCGGAGCTTCCTTCCCTCTGTGTATCACTGACTCCATTTCCTTCAGCAGTGCTCCCTTCGCTCTGTGTATCTATGACTCCATTCCCTTCAGTGGTGCTCCATTTGCTCTGCGTGTCACTGACTCCATTCCTTTCAGCCGTGGTCCTTTCGCTCTGCGTATCACCGACTCCATTTCCTTCAGCGGTGCTCCCTCAATCTGCGTGTCACCGACTCCATTCCCTTCAGCGGTGCTCCCTTCACTCTGCCTAACACTGACTCCATTCCCTTCTGTGGTGCTCCCATTGCTCTGCTTATCACTGACTCCATCCCCTTCAGCGATGCTCCCTTCCCTTTCCATACCACCAACTCAATTCCCTTCAGCTGTGCTCCCTTCGCTCTCCATATCACAGACTCCTCCCTTCGGCGGTGCTCCCTTCGCTCTACGTGTCACCAAATCCATTCCCTTCAGCAGTGCTCACTTCCCTCTCCATATCACCGACTCCATTCCCTTCGGCGGTGCTCCCTTCGCTCTGCAAATCACCGACTCCATTCCCTTCGGCGGTGCTCCCTTCGCTCTGCGTATCACTGACTCCGTTCCCTTCAGTGGTGCTCCTTCCCTCTGCATATCACTGACTCCATTCCCTTCGGCGGTGCTCCCTTCCCTCTGCGTATCACTGACTCCATTCCCTTCAGTGGTGCTCTCTTCACTCTGCGCATCACTGACTCCATTTCCATCGGCGGTGCTCCCTTCGCTCTGAGTAACACTGACTCCATTCCCTTCAGTGGTGCTCCCATTGCTCTGCGTATCACTGACTCCATTCCCTTCATCGGTGGTCCCTTCGCTCTGCCTATCACTGACTCCATTCCCTTCAGCGGTGCTCCCTCAATCTATGTATCACGACTCTATTTCCTTCAGCGGTGCTCCCTTCCCTATGCCTATCGCTGACTCCATTCCCTTCTGCGGTGCTCCCTTCCCTCTGTGTATCACTGACTCCATCCCCTTCTGCGGTGCTCCCTTTCCTATGCTTATCACTGACTCCATTCCCTTCAGCGGTGCTCCCTTCCCTCTGTGTATCGCTGACTCCCTCCCCTTCAGCGGTGCTCCCTTCCCTCTGAGTATCACTGACTCCATTCCCTTCAGCAGTGCTCCCTTACCTTTCCATATCACCAACTCAATTCCCTTCAGCTGTGCTCCCTTCGCTCTCCATATCACAGACTCCATTGCCTTCGGCGGTGCTCCGTTCGCTCTCGTGTCACCAAATATATTCCCTTCAGCAGTGCTCACTTCCCTCTCCATACCACAGACTCCATTCCCTTCGGCTGTGCTCCCTTCGCTCTCCATATCACAGACTCCATTGCCTTCGGCGGAGCTCCGTTCGCTCTCGTGTCACCAAATATATTCCCTTCAGCAGTGCTCACTTCCCTCTCCATACCACTGACTCCGTTCTCTTCAGTGGTGCTCCTTCCCTCTGCATATCACTGACTCCATTCCCTTTGGCGGTGCTCCCTCAATCTGCGTATCACCGACTCCATTCCCTTCAGCAGTGCTCACTTCCCTCTCCATACCACTGACTCCGTTCCCTTCAGTGGTGCTCCTTCCCTCTGCATATCACTGACTCCATTCCCTTCGGCGGTGCTCCCTCAATCTGCGTATCACCGACTCTATTCCCTTCAGCGGTGCTCCCTTCCCTATGCTTATCGCTGACTCCATTCCCTTCTGCGGTGCTCCCTTCCTTCTGTGTATCATTGACTCCATTCCCTTCAACGGTGCTCCCTTCGCTCTTCGTATCACCGACTCTATTACCTTCAGTGGTGCTCCCTTCGCTCTGCGTATCACCGAATCCATTCCCTTCAGCTGCGCACCCTTCGCTCTGAGTACCACCGACCCCATTCCCTTCAGCGGTGCTTCCTTCCCTCTTCGTATCACTGACTCCATTCCCTTCAGCAGTGCTCCCTTCGCTCTATGTATCTCTGACTCCATTCCCTTCAGTGGTGCTCCATTTGCTCTGTGTGTCACTGACTCCATTCCCTTCAGCGGTGGTCCCTTCGCTCTGCGTATCACCGACTCCATTTCCTATAGCGGTGTTCCCTCAAACTGCGTGTCACCGACTCCAATCCCTTCAGCGGTGCTCCCTTCACACTGCGTAACACTGAGTCCATTTCCTTCAGTGGTGCTCCCATTGCTCTGCGTATCACTGACTCCATTCCCTTCAGCGGTGGTCCCTTCACTCTGGGCATCACTGACTCCACTCCCTTAAGCGGTGCTCCCTCAATCTGCGTATCACCGACTCTATTCCCTTCAGAGGTGCTCTCTTCACTCTGCACATCACTGACTCCATCCCCTTCTGCGGTGCTCCCTTCCCTATGCTTATCGCCGACTCCACTCCCTTCTGTGGTGCTCCCTTCCCTCTGCGTATCGCTGACTCCATCTCCTTCAGAGGTGCTCCCTTACCTCTGAGTATCATTGACTCCATTCCCTTCAGTGGTGCTCCCTTCCCTTTCCATATCACCAACTTAATTCCCTTCAGCTGTGCGCCCTTCGCTCTCCATATCACAGACTCCATTCCTTTTGGCGATGCTCCCTTTGCTCTATGTGTCACCAAATCCATTCCCTTCAGCAGTGCTCACATTCCTCCCCATATCACCGACTTCATTCCCTTCAGCGGTGCTCCCTTCGCTCTGCGTATCACCAACTCTATTCCCTTCGGCGGTGCTCCCTTCGCTCTGCGTATCACTGACTCCATTCCCTTCAGTGGTGCTCCTTCTCTCTGCATATCACTGACTCTATTCCCTTCGGCGGTGCTCCCTTCCCTCTGCATATCACTGACTCCATTCCCTTCAGTGGTGCTCCCTTCGCTCTGTGTATCACTGACTCCATTCCCTTCAGCGGTGCTCCCTCAATCTGCGTATCACCGACTCTATTCCCTTCAGAGGTGCTCCCTTCACTCTGCGTATCACTGACTCCATCCCCTTCTGCGGTGCTCTCTTCCCTATGCTTATCGCCGACTCCACTCACTTCTGCGGTGCTCCCTTCCCTCTGTGTATCACTGACTCCATTCCCTTCAGCTGTGCTCCCTTCGCTCTCCATATCACAGACTCCATTCCCTTCGGCGGTGCTCCCTTCGCTCTATGTGTCACCAAATCCATTCCCTTCAGTGGTGCTCCTTCCCTCTGCATATCACTGACTCCATTCCCTTTGGCGATGCTCCCTTCCCTCTGCGTATCACTGACTCCATTCCCTTCAGTGGTGCTGCCTTCATTCTGCGTATCACTGACTCCATTTTCTTCGGCGGTGCTCCCTTCGCTCTGCGTAACACTGACTCCATTCCCTTCAGTGGTGCTCTCATTGCTCTGCGTATCACTGACTCCATTCCCTTCAGCTGCGATCCCTTCCCTATGCTTATCGCTGACTCCATTCCCTTCTGCGGTGCTCCCTTCCCTTTGTGTATCACTGACTCCATTCCCTTCAGCGGTGCTCCCTTCCCTCTGTGTATTGCTGACTCCATCCCCTTCAGCGGTGCTCCCTTCCCTCTGAGTATCACTGACTCCATTCCCATCAGCGGTGCTCCCTTCCCTTTTCATATCACTAACTCAATTCCCTTCAGCTGTGGTAAATTAAATTTACTTATTACCTCATTTCTGAATTTCTATGTTTAATAAATCATAATTTCTTGTCAATGCAAAGCGAGGAGTCCGTGGTGCTCAAATGAAGGAGGAGAAGACCAATAACTCGAGTTAAAGGGAGCGCTTCCAGCACCAAGCGGGCACAGGAGCAATCTCTCAAATCCCTCTCTTTAAGTGGGGGTTCTTTATTTTCAACAGCAGAATATTTATACAGTCTTGGTCACGAGGCAAAATAGAGGAACAAACAGGTCGTGGCAGATAGAGGAACAAAGATTCAGCAAGAGGAGCAGAGTGTGAAGAAATGGGGCGTGTCTTGAGGCTTCGTGAGGGGACTTGCGATGTGAAATAGTCTGACAGTTGGAAGGGAAGGCTTCCTCATTTGGGGGTTTGTGCTCGTGCTTCATGTCAGAAACATGAACCATCTCTGCGGGGGAGCAGGAACTCATGTACTGGTTTCCCGGACTTGGCAGAAACCACAGAGACAGATGGTGAAAATGAGGAAAACCAGGTGCAGGGGTGTCGTGCTGCTCGGGGTCTTGGGACACCAAAGGGTGAATTAAAAACAAAATGGTGTCGGCTTTTAATGTGGGCAATTATTAATCGCGCAAAGGGGATCGCGCAAAGGGGCATAATTAGATCGCGCAGAGGGCAGCGAAGGGGCATAATTATAGATTTTATTTCCACATTCCCTCCTTGCCCCAGAGTGTACCTACATTATATCTCAATTTGCATGAGATCATTTATATATTCTTGTAACATGATTCTTTCCCTTTCTCTCTGCTGGACAAGTGGTTTAGGAATGCATTTTGCAGCGCATAGACCGCATAGGGCAGGACCACATTGGATGCAAAGGCAGCATCCAGTTATTATCAGGAATATTATGCCTGCTGCTGACAGCAGTTGCCATCCCCAGGACGATATTATCTTCCAGAACCAGTCAGACCACGTCCAAGTGCCAGGTTCTTGATGTAAACTTACGGCTATCTTGTGTAATTTTGTTATGGCCGTGTATACAGATGGGGAATTATCAGGAATAAATATACAGCAGCTAGAGCCTATAATTTTACAGGCTCCGCCTCTGTCAGCCAAGATGATGTCAAGGACAAGGCGATTTTGGAGAGTAACCAATCGTATGGCAGACTGCTCCTGGGTTAAGCTCCCCAGGGCAGACGCCGTCTGGTTTACTACAGCCTCTAAGGTCCTTGTCAACCTGCGTATAAGCTTGCTGTTCTGTACAGGGCCAACAAAGAAGAAGAACCCTTTGTTAAAATCTGTATACTGTTCCCATGAGGTTTCCGTTTGGTCAACCAAGGAGGTATCGATCGTTCTTTTATGTCTGACATGGGGCACTAGGAGGTCTCTGTGGTAAGTGGATGGGGCCACAAAGACAGGGGGTAACAGGAATGCTATATAGCAAGTTCCCCCAGTTCAAGGGCAGCTGCACATAGGCCGTTTGGCCACAGATGAAATAAGTATGGCGAGATGCTAGAAATGAGGACTTTCCTCTGTCTTCAAAACTTATAGTGGTATGACAGTCACTGTGTCCTAATGGAACAGAGCCATTTTCTGGATGCACAGGTGTCCTTTTACTGGTGAGACCGAGATGGAAGGGAACCAGCATTCTTTTTAGGTTTGGTATTTAACATCTTGTAGGACATGGTCATGTTCCCTTGCTTGTATTCTTCACTTTCTAGGACTGTACCGGTCGCCTGAGGATCTCCCTCCTTATTAGGGTAACAGGCAGTATTGAGTACCTTGTTTAAATCCCCCAAGGCCACCCATTCTTGCATGAATTATTTCCGTCAGGGCAGGAGGTGGGGGTAGTAGCGTCAGCTGTTATTAGAGGCGAACCAGGCTTCACAAGTTCCATTATAAGAGAATGGGAAAGAAAAAAGAGGCATCCCTCCCTTTTTCTGATGAGGTGGGATGCGGCCACATATCCAACAATTGGTGCTATTACTGGCTTGCTGAGTGTGGTGTAGCATCTGTATGAAGGTATTGTTTCGCAAGGCTAGTCTATGGGCTTGTTCATGAGGGGGTAGGTCGTGATAGGTGTGTTCCTGAGTGCTGTTGGGTGTATGAGAGGTGTGTTGTGTTGGGGGAAAAACAGTGTGGAGAATCCAGCCAAGACACGTCATAACTGCCATGAGGAAAAATAATACTGTCAAACATATAATAGGACCATTATGTCTTTTTCTAGAGTTCATTTTTTTTTTTCTCCCACATAGTCAAGGTGTTAAAATCCATTCCCATGCTCCAACCGCTTCACCACTGGACCGACGCCCAATGGACTTAATTAGCCAGAGTCCGAATGGCAGACCTTAACTTTGATTTGTAATCCTGTTGTGGGGTTAGTTCCAAAGGCAATAAAGATTGTTCAGTCACAATGTCAGTGGGATTGGCAGGGCCATCAGCAACAGTGTCTTTTTGTCCAAAATGTTTCCGGCAGTGGCTTGCGTGGAGCCAGCCCTTCCTGCCCTCGACCTTCACTGCTGTCCGTGTTGTTAGTAGTACGAGTCTTGGCTTCTTCCACCTGGGCTGGAGGGGACTGGTCCGGTCGAAGTTCCTCACGAGGACCCAGTCCCGGGTCGGATGGCGTGTTCTTCCGGGTTGGTTTTGTCAGGGAAGGTGGCAGCAACCTGAGAACGACAAGATTGGAGTGCAGACATCAAGGAAGCCAGGTAGTCAGTCAGCATAGTACTGTCAGCATCAGTTATTCTTTTAGGCCTTGGCGTACCCACATATTTGGTGGTCTGCCAAAGACCACTTCATATGGAGATAAGCCAGTTCTGGAATGGGCTACCATACGCATGTAGAAGAGGGCAACCGGTAAGGCTACCATCCAGTCCACGCCTTTGTCAGTGCATATCTTGGCCAATTTTGTCTTCAAAGTTTGGTTGTGCCTTTCTACTAGACCTGCTGCATGAGGATGTCTTACACAGTGAAACTTCCAAGTGTACCCTAACAGAAGAGACACTTGCTTCATGAGTTCAGAGGAAAAAGGTTGGCCGTTATCTGAGTAGATGACACAGGGCAACCCATACCTCGGAAAAAACTCTCTAACTAATTGTTTAGCAGTTGTCATTGCAGTGTAATCTGGGACGGGATAGGCTTCTGTCCATCTGGTCAGAGCACACACTACAACTAGCACATACTTGTGACCTCTACATCTCTCCATCTGGATATAGTCCATCTGGAGAACTTCAAATGGATGGTCAGGGGTTGGAATCCTCCCTGTTCCACCTTTGTGCCTTTTCCTGGGTTGAACTGATTACAAATCATGCACGTTTTAACTTTTTGTTTGGCTGCAGCTCTCAAATGTTTGTTGTGCCATATATTCTGTATGCTGTCTAACATTGCTTTTTCTCCCAGATGTGCTGGTCCATGTATGGTGTTTACCATAACTTGTACCATGGCATCCGGTAGAAACCATACTGCTCTTTCAGGTGTCATCCAGCCTTGATCTGTAAGGACCCCTCCTTTTTCCTTCCATTCTAGCAGTTCCTGTGGTGTGGCGTGACTTTGGACATCCTGGATGTCAGAAAAGGGGTCTCGTATTGTATATTGGCGGTGTGGTATACTTAATTCTGTGTTTGCTGCTAACTTGGCTGCACTGTCTGCAGAATCATTTCCTTTTGATATTTCATCTGTTCCTTTTGTGTGCGCTTTACATTTTAGCACTGCGATTTTCTCTGGTAACTGACTGGCCTCTAAGAGGGCAGTGATGAGTGTAGCATGCTGTATTCTGAACCCATGTGATGTGAGAAATCCTCTCTCTTTCCATAATGTACCGAAGTTGTGTACAACTCCAAAGGCATATTGTGAATCAGTGTAGATGTTAACTGACTTTCCTTTTGCTAAGTGACATGCTCGTGTTAGGGCTATGAGTTCTGCTGCCTGTGCCGACAGTATCTCTATCTTGTGTGCTTCTAAAGTGTCTGTACCATTTGTGACGGCATAGGCTGCTGCTAATTCTCCTGTGGGAGTCTCATACATGAACCATCAACAAAGAGTGTCATTTCTGCCTTAGCAAGGGGAGTATCTTGTAAATCTGGTCTTGGTTTGGTCACTAAATCAATTATGTCAATACAATCGTGAATTTCTTCAGTAGGAGAGGTCAGTGGCAACAGTGTTGCTGGGTTTAAAATGTTGCAGCGTCTAATCTCAATGTGTGGCTGAAAAAGTGTCATCTCATATCCGGTGAGTCTGGCTATTGTCAGATGCTGTGTTTGTGTTCTGTTTAACAGAAGTTCTACAGCGTGTGGGACCTGAACTATCAGATGATGTCCCAATACAATAGAATCGCTTTGTCTAATAGCTTGTGCAGTAGCTGCTACTGATTTTAGACATGCAGGCAATGCTTGTGCTACTGGATCTAATGTGCTTGAAAAATAACCACATGGTTTATGTTTGTCTGCTTGAAGTTGGGTCAGAACTGATAGTGCTGTACCTGAGTTTTCTGTTGACAAATAATGTAAAATCTTTGGTGTAATTAGGTGTTGCCAGCACTGGGGCTTGACACATAGCTTTTTAAGAGACTGAAAGGCTTGCGTGTGTTCATCTGTCCAGGGTGATTGTGAGTAGCGCCAGCTTCGAGTGTTGTCAGCTGCACTAACGGTTTGGAAATGAGTGCAAATTGTGGGATCCACTGTCTACAATATGAGGTGAGACCAACAAAGGCTCGAACTTGTTTCTGTGTTGTTGGTTGTGGTATTTGTTGTATGGAGTTGGATGCGTTCCTGTGTAAGCTGCCTACCCTCCTTTGACAGCAAGTGCCCTAAGTATGCCACTTGCTGTAAACAAAATTGGAGCTTACCAGGGAAACTTTATGGCCATTTGCAGCTAGGAATTCTAGTACTAGTAGTGATGCTTCAGCACATGCTGCGTCAGATCTGGCCGTAATGAGGATATCATCAACATATTGTAGTATGGCTGTATCCGTGGGCATTTGAACAGTATCTAGTTGTCTTTTTAATGCTTGGCTATATATATGCTTGGACTCTCTGTGAAACCTTGAGGAGCTCTTGTGAATTGGAAACTTCGTCCTTGTAAGGAGAAGCCAAAAAGGTATTGACTGTCTGGGTGAATAGGTATGCTAAAGAATGCGTTTTCAAGTCAATGACTGAAAAATGCGTTGCTTCCGCATCTATGGCTGTGAGTAGGGTGGAGATGTCTGGAACCACAGGGTGTTGTGGAACGACACATTTATTGAGCTCTCTCAAATCCACCACTAGTCTGTAGACAGGTGGTGTTCCTGGTTCCACTTTTTTATGAACTGGTAAAACAGGGAATTGCAAATGTTAGAAGTTGTTTCCTTAATCACACCTGACTGTATTAGGTCCTGAATAATTAACATTAATGCTTGTTCAGCCTGAGGTGGAATTTTGTATTGCCTTATGCGTGGTAGTTGGGCTCCCTCTTTCAGTGTAACCTTGTGAGGTGTTATTTCCATACATCCTACTGTGGTGGAATCAGTGGCCCACAGGGTGTGTGGCAAATCTTTCAAACGCTCATCTAATTCTCTACTTGTGTAGTGGCCCTTGAAATCTCGCAGAAATAGTCTGACATCTGTAGGTGAGCAAACAATGACAGCTCCTAATTCTTTCAATGTTTTTATACCAAGCAAGTTTTCTGGACATGATTTTGTCAATATAAGATCTGTAGTTGTCATGAGGGGACCAACCTGCAAGGGCAGTGGCTTTGACGTGACGTTTGTCACAGGTTGTCCCGAGAAACCCAGAGAAATACTTTTGAACCCGAGAGAGGAGCCTCTGGGACCTCTTGATGGCTTATTGTTGTTTTACTGGCCCCAGTGTCTAGTAGAAACTTCCTATCCTCCCCAAGAAGTCGGACCTCTATAAATGGACCTGTCTGATCTACTGGAATGGGGATTAGGGGCAGTTTGTCATCTTCTCTCTGGGCAACATCATGAGAAATCTGGGTAATATTCAGTGTAGGCGCTGTCTATAATATTCATTTGGGCCATTTGTGTTGTCAGTGGAACTGAAGGTGTTGAACTGTCTCAGAGAATCATTCTGTTTTGGCTGATATGGGCGTGGCTGGGTCTTACCAGTAGCCAAATTGTGCTTTAAGACAGGGCAATCTTTAACGAAGTGTCCCATCTTTTTGCAATAATTACAAGTGCTTTTTATATTTGTCTGGCTACTTGGTGTCTGTTGACGCTGGGGTGCAGTTTGGGCTACTAATGCTTTCATCTTTGTGTCTTTCAGTGCGTTTCTTATCATTTTCTTCTTCATCCCTAATGCGATTCTGGTGATATTGTAGCATTTGTAACACCTGTGGAGGTGTATGTGCTTGCCAGGTACTTTCTACTTTTAGTACTCTGTCCTTAATGGCTGGCAAGGCGTTATCTACTAATTTGGAAACAAACAGATGCGGGTAAGCTTCACTTGTTGGCGTAAGGCCGCTATTTACCGCAAAACACTTTTCAAGTCTAGTGTAATAATCTCCTATGTCTTCACCATGTTTCTGTTTGCAGGAGGAAGTGGCATCCCAGTCCTCCTTTTTCACTGTTAGTAACTGTGGTAGCACCTTTAAAATAGTGCCAGGCAGTGCTTTTAGTTTGTCTCCTAGACCTTGACCTGCTACTCTAGTATTTTCGTCATTCTGAAGTTCAGTCCATTTAATGTGTTCACCTGCTACTTCCCAATCTTTTTCTCTTAGTTTGTCATATATACCTGATGGCAACAATAATTTCAGAATTGCTGTGATATCAGAAAGAGTATATGTTCCCATCATTAATACATCTCCTAATTCCTTAAAGAATCCAGCAGGATCCTTTGAGTGGGAGGGAACCATCTCTTTCATCCTTAGTAACTCAAGTTTTGTCAAGGGTACATAAATGAAGATCGCGTTGTAGCGCGCCATTCGTGTCAGCTCTGGGGTGGACCTCTCTCATGGGGAACTGGCGTGTTTGAGGAAGTCTATTAGTTGATCCACACGTATTATGGGGAGATCTATATCCAGTCACTTTCTGGTATTTCTGTCTAAAATCTATAAATGTGTTAAGAAAAACTGAACTATTGTGGAGGAACATGTTATCAGCGCAGTCAGACAGAAAATCTTCGAGTCTTGGATCATGTTTAAAATGAGTGTCATTGAGTGTGATGAGATGTTGTACCATGTAGAGACTTGCTAATCTTTGATGTGAGCGTGGTAATGCTAGAAAAAGCTGGGCTATGAGATCATTGTCATATATCTTATATTGAGAGACCCATAGGGTCGCAGTTCTGGCTATTTCCTCCTCCTCCGGTGTAAGCGGAGGTTCCTGGTCTAACCAGTAGTCTAATGCATTGGATGTATTTTCAAATAACTCATCTGGAGATGACCGTTCAGAGTGACCTAGGAGGAATGTAGGCGGGGGTGTTCGTGAATTAGGGGCGGAGAACGAACGGGTAGGACTTTTTCAGTAGGTTCAGTAATTTCCTCCTCAAGTTTCTTATTCTCTTCATTTGTTTGCAAGTTTTGCAGAATACGGGTCACATTACGGGTGAACCTGTCTAGTGCATCATTTATAAGTTCTAGACTAGTGTGGTCGGATGCGGAATCTAATAAGTCAAAAAGTGAAACTGGTACATTTCTTTCCTCTGCTTGTATGTGTTTTATGAAACAGCAAGGAGGAACCTATACATGTGCATTTTTACAGGGTGTGATCTTCTTGTAGTCATAGCGTTAATGGCTCGTGAGTTCTCTCCAGTACGAAGAAACTCAGAGGCCGCTTGAAGAAACGTGTCAATTGCTGGTAGATGTCTTATTTCTTCCCAGGAGTCATGAAGTATTTTACTTATTCGGCCCGCCTCCCCTGTGTTGCTCGGAGTCGGGTCATAGGGGCAGTCGGGAATTGTTTTACCTGGGTCTGGACCTACGGCACCCCCTTCTGGAGTGAGAGGTGGTGCGTTATGTTGTGAAAGGGGTGGCGGAGGCAGAGGGTGTTGAATGACTGGAACTTCATAGGGTGGTGGAGTATCTAAGAGAAAATTAGTAAAAGTATCCTCTGGTGGTGGGGCTGTAGGCTGTGCTGATGCAATGTTAAGGTTTTCAGGTGCAGATGGCAATACAGGATAAAAACCAGTAGAAATGGCTGATTGTTCCCTTTTATTCCTTTCACTAACTACTTCTTTCCCTATTTCTTGTAACTGTTCTTTCTTGGCCTGCTCTTACATTCTCTTACCCTTTTCAACTTTATGCAATTCCTTCTGTTGCCTCCTATGGGCTTCTTTTCTCCATAATTCTACTGAGTCACTCTGTGACTGGCGGACTCTCTTTTTCTTCCATAACTGTTCCTCTAATTTCATAATACACTCCGTATCAAAACTACCATTTTCAGGCCATCTATATCTGAGTTCTAGGTCTTTAGTATATTCTACCCATAGATCACAATAAATAAGTGCACCGACACCATGTTTTGCATACATGAAGTGTCCTGGAGTATCCCGAGGAGGAAGGGGAATTTCCTTCTCAAGAATACTCCTTTGGTTGCTCATCTTACGTATTTTCGAGAAAATAGGCATGATGGCAAGACTTTCAAAGATTTTAGAAGTGAGAAAAACATAAACAGAACAAATATCTTTTACCGTACCTACGAAAGAGGTGAGTCCGTCTTTTATACTAGTTTAGTAGTCCTCACAAAATAAGTGAGAAACCCACAAAAAACATGTATCTTTACCGTGCCCACAAGGTAGTGAGTCCGTCTTTTATACTAGTTTTAGTAGTCCTCACCAAAGATGGGTGAGAAACCAAAAAACGCGTATCTTTACCGCCCCCACAAAAGCTGTGGGTTCGTTTTTATACTTTTCAGCAGTACTCACCGAAAAGTAACTGGAAGGCCTCTTGAAGATTTTGGGAAAACGCGGCGCGCAGTTTCAAGGTGGGATTTGTAGAACCTCGGACTCGTCTGCTTCGCAGGTTGGGCTTTGGTTCAGGACGTTCCGCTATTTCCTCACCGCCTCGTGTGGATGCTGGGCCGCAGTCGGTCCCCTCTTCGCCCTCGAGGAGTTAGCGGGAATTCCCCGCGTTGTGCACTTTTGAAGTCCGTCAACGGTCAGGAGGGGACAGTACCGGGTCCAACATCGCCGGCGCATGGGGGAAAGGGAATGTCCCTGTTCGGGCGCCAATTACTGTGGTAAATTAAATTTACTTATTACCTCATTTCTGAATTTCTATGCTTAATAAATCATAATTTCTTGTCAATGCAAAGCGAGGAGTCCGTGGTGCTCAAATGAAGGAGGAGAAGACCAATAACTCGAGTTAAAGGGAGCGCTTCCAGCACCAAGCGGGCACAGGAGCAATCTCTCAAATCCCTCTCTTAAGTGGGGGTTCTTTATTTTCAACAGCAGAATATTTATACAGTCTTGGTCACGAGGCAAAATAGAGGAACAAACAGGTCGTGGCAGATAGAGGAACAAAGATTCAGCAAGAGGAGCAGAGTGTGAAGAAATGGGGGCGTGTCTTAGGCTTCGTGAGGGGACTTGCGATGTGAAATAGTCTGACAGTTGGAAGGGGAAGGCTTCCTCATTTGGGGGTTTGTGCTCGTGCTTCATGTCAGAAACATGAACCATCTCTGCGGGGGAGCAGGAACTCATGTACTGGTTTCCCAGACTTGGCAGAAACCACAGAGACAGATGGTGAAAATGAGGAAAACCAGGTGCAGGGGTGTCGTGCTCGTGCTCGGGGTCTTGGGACACCAAAGGGTGAATTATAAACAAAATGGTGTCGGCTTTTAATGTGGGCAATTATTAATCGCGCAAAGGGGATCGCGCAAAGGGGCATAATTAGATCGCGCAGAGGGCAGCGAAGGGGCATAATTATAGATTTTATTTCCACACAGCTGTGCTCCCTTCGCTCTCCATATCACAGACTCCATTGCCTTCAGCGGTGCTCCGTTCGCTCTCGTGTCACCAAATATATTCCCTTCAGCAGTGCTCACTTCCCTCTCCATACCACTGACTCCGTTCCCTTCAGTGGTGCTCCTTCCCTCTGCATATCACTGACTCCATTCCCTTCGGCGGTGCTCCCTCAATCTGCGTATCACCGACTCCATTCCCTTCAGCAGTGCTCACTTCCCTCTCCATACCACTGACTCCGTTCCCTTCCAGTGGTGCTCCTTCCCTCTGCATATCACTGACTCCATTCCCTTCGGCGGTGCTCCCTCAATCTGCGTATCACCGACTCTATTCCCTTCAGCGGTGCTCCCTTTCCTATGCTTATCACTGACTCCCTTCCCTTCAGCGGTGCTCCCTTCCCTCTGTGTATCGCTGACTCCCTCCCCTTCAGCGGTGCTCCCTTCCCTCTGAGTATCACTGACTCCATTCCCTTCAGCAGTGCTCCCTTACCTTTCCATATCACCAACTCAATTCCCTTCAGCTGTGCTCCCTTCGCTCTCCATATCACAGACTCCATTGCCTTCGGCGGTGCTCCGTTCGCTCTCGTGTCACCAAATATATTCCCTTCAGCGGTGCTCCCTTTCCTATGCTTATCACTGACTCCCTTCCCTTCAGCGGTGCTCCCTTCCCTCAGAGTATCACTGACTCCATTCCCTTCAGCGGTGCTCCCTTCCCTTTTCATATCACTAACTCAATTCCCTTCAGCTGTGCTCCCTTCGCTCTCCATATCACAGACTCCATTGCCTCCGGCTTTGCTCCGTTCGCTCTGCGTGTCACCAAATCCATTCCCTACAGCAGTGCTCTTTCCCTCTGCATATCACTGACTCCATTCCCTTCGGCGGTGCTCCCTTCGCTCTGCGTATCACTGACTCTGTTCCCTTCAGTGGTGGCCCTTCCCTCTGAGTATCACTGACTCCAACCCCTTCGGAGGTGCTCCCTTCCCTCTCCGTATCACTGACTCCATCCCCTTCGGCGGTGCTCACTTCCCTCCCTGTAACACTGACTCTATTCTCTTCGGCGGTGTTCCCTTCCCTCCACGTATCACTGGCTCCATTCCCTTCGGCATGCTCCCTTCCCTCCTCGTATCACTGACTCTATTCCCTTCGGCGGTGATCCCTTCGCTCAGCGTATCAATGACTCCATTCCCTTCGGCGGTGCTCCCTTCGCTCTCCGTATCTCAGACTCCATTCTCTTCAGTTGTGCTCCATTCACTCTGCGTATCACTGTCTCCATTCCCTTGAGTGGTGCTCCCTTCACTCTGCATATCACTGCCTCTATTCCCTTCAGCGGTGCTCCCCTCACTCTGCGTATCACCAACTCTATTCCCTTGAGTGGTGCTCCCTTCCCTCTGCGTATCACTGACTTCAACCCCTTCAGAGGTGCTCCCTCCCTCTGGCTATCACTGGCTCCATTCCCTTCGGCGGTGTTCCCTTCCCTCCCCGTATCACTGGCTCCATTCCCTTTGGCAATGCTCCCTTCCCTCTGAGTATCACTGACTCCATTCCCTTCAGCGGTGCTCCCTTCGCTCTGCATGTCACTGACTCCATTCCCTTCAGCAGTGCTCCCTTCACTCTGCATTTCACTGACTCTATTCCCTTGAGTGGTGCTCACTTCCCTCTGCGTATCACTGACTTTATTCCCTACAGCGGTGCTCCCTTCGCTCTGCGTATCACTGACTCCATCCCCGTCAGCTGTGCTCCATTCGCTCTCCATATCACTGACTCCATTCACTCCAGGGATACTCCCTCATTCTACGTATCAGTGATTCCACTCCCTTCAGTGGTTCTCCTTCCCTCTGAGTATACTGACTCCATCCCATTCAGCGGTGCTCCCTTCCCAATGCTTATCTCTGACTCATCCCCTTCGGCAGTGCTCTCCTCCCTATGCGTATCAATGACCCCATTCCCTTCGGTGGTGCTCCCTTCCCTCTCCATATCGCTGACTCCATCCCTTTGGTGATGCTCCCTTCCCTATGCGTATCACTGACTCCATCCCCTTCAGCGGTGATCCCTTCGCTCCGTGTATCACTGACTCCATTCCCTTCAGCGGTGATCCCTTCCCTCTGCGTATCACTGACTCCATTTCCTTCAGCGGTGCTCCCTTCACTCTGCATATCACTGACTCCATTTCCTTTGGCGGTGCTCCCTTCACTCTGCGTAACACTGAGTCCATTCCCTTCAGTGGTGCTCCCATTGGTCTGCGTATCACTGACTCCATTCTCTTCAGCGGTGCTCCCTCAATCTGTGTATCACCGACTCTATTCCCTTCAGCGATGCTCCCTTCCCTCTGCGTATCATTGACTCCATTCCCTTCAGTGGTGCTCCCTTCATTCTGCATATCACTGACTCCATTTCCTTCGGCGGTGCTCCCTTCGGTCTGCGTAACACTGACTCTATTCCTTTCAGTGGTGCTCCCATTGCTCTGCGTATCACTGACTCCATTCCCTTAATCGGTGGTCCCTTCGCTCTGCGTATCACTGACTCTATTCCCTTCAGCTGTGCTCCCTTCCCTATGCTTATCGCTGACTCCATTCCCTTCTGCGGTGCTCCCTTCCCTCTGTGTATCACTGACTCCATTCCCTTCAGCGGTGCTCCCTTCCCTCTGTGTATCGCTGACTCCATCCCCTTCAGCGGTGCTCCCTTCCCTCTGAGTATCACTGACTCCATTCCCTTCAGCGGTGCTCCCTTCCCTTTCCATATCACTAACTCAATTCCCTTCAGCTGTGCTCCCTTCGCTCTCCATATCACAGACTCCATTCCCTTCGACAGTGCTACCTTCACTCTACGTGTCACCAAATCCATTCCCTTCAGTGGTGCTCCTTCCCTCTGCATATCACTGAATCCATTCCCTTCGGCGGTGCTCCCTTCCCTCTGCGTATCACTGACTCCATTCCCTTCAGTGGTGCTCCCTTCGCTCTGTGAATCACTGACTCCATCCCCGTCAGCTGTGCTCCATTCGTTCTCCATATCACTGACTCTATTCCCTTCAGGGATACTCCCTCATTCTGCGTATCACTGATTCCACTCCCTTCAGTGGTGCTCCTTCCCTCTGAATATCACTGACTCCATCCCCTTTAGCGGTGCTCCCTTCCCTAAGCGTATCACTGACTCCATTCCCTTCAGCAGTGCTCCCTTCACTCTGTGCATCACCGACTCCATTTCCTTGAGTGGAGCTCACTTCCCTATGCGTATCACTGACTCCATCCCCTTGAGCGATGCTCCCTTCCCTATGCTTATCACTGACTCCATCCCCTTCGGCGGTGCTCTCTTCCCTATGCGTATCACTGACTCTATCCCCTTCAGTGGTGCTCCCTTCGCTCTGCGTATCACCGAATCCATTCCCTTCAGTGGTGCTCCCTTCCATCTGCGTATCACTGACTCCATCCCCTTCAGCAGTGCTCCCTTCCCTCCATGTATCACTGGCTCCATTCCCTTCGGCAATGCTCCCTTCCCTCCTCATATCACTGACTCCATTCCCTTCGCCGGTGATCTCTTCGCTCCGCGTATCACTGACTCCATTCCCTTCAGCGGTCCTTCCTTCACTCTGCGTATCACTGACTCCATCCCCTGCTGCGGTGCTCCCTTCCCAATGCTTATCGCTGACTCCATCCCCTTCTGCGGTACTCCCTTCCCTATGCTTATCACTGACTCCATTCCCTTTGGCGGTGCTCCCTTCCCCCTGTGTATCACTGACTCCATCCCCTTCAGCGGTGCTCCCTTCCCTCTGCGTATCACTGACTCCATTCCCTTCGGTGGTGCTCCCTTCCCTCTGCGTATCACTGACTCCATTCCCTTCGGCGGTGTTCCCTTCCCTCTGCATATCAGACTCCATTCCCTTCGGCGGTGCTCCCTTTCCTCTGCGTATCACTGACTCCATCCCCTTCAGCAGTCCTGCCTTCCCTATGTGTATCACAGACTCCATTCCCTTCCTTCCATGTATCACTGACTCCACCCCTTTCAGCTGTGCTCCCTTCCCTCTTCGTATCACCGACTCTATTACCTTCAGCGGTGCTCCCTTTGCTCTGCATATCACTGACTCCATCCCCTTCGGCAGTGCTCCCTTCCCTCTACGTATCACTGACTCTATTCCCTTCGGCGGTGCTCCCTTCCCTCTGCGTATCAGTGACTCCATTCCCTTCTGCGGTGCTCCCTTCCTTCCATGTATCACTGACTCCACCCCTTTCAGTGGTGCTCCCTTCCCTCTGCGTATCACTGACTCCATTGCCTTCAGCGGTGCTCCCTTCGCTCTCCATATCAACTACTCCCTTTCCTTCAGCGGTGCTCTCTTCCCTCTGCGTATCACTGACTCCATTCCTTTCTGTGGTGCTCCCTTCCCTCTGCGTATCACTGACTCCATTCCCTTCGGCGGTGCTCCCTTCCCTCTCCATATCAGCTACTCCCTTTCCTTCAGCGGTGCTCCCTTCGCTCTCCATATCAGCTACTCCATTCCCTTTAGCGGTGCTCCCTCCCTCTGCGTATCACTGACTCCATTCCCTTCTGTGGTGCTCCCTTCCCTCTGCGTATCACTGACTCCAGCCCCTTCAGCTGTGCTCCCTCCCTCTGCGTATCACTGACTCCATTCCCTTCTGTGGTGCTCCCTTCCCTCTGCGTATCACTGACTCCAGCCCCTTCAGCTGTGCTCCCTTCCCTCTGCGTATCACTGACTCCATTCCCTTCAGCTGTGCTCCCTTCCCTCTGCGAATCACTGACTCCATTCCCTTCGGCGGTGCTCCCTTCCCTCTGCGTATCAGTGACTCCATTCCCTTCTGCGGTACTCCCTTCCTTCCATGTATCACTGACTCCATTCCCTTCGGCGGTGCTCCCTTCCCTCTGCGTATCAGTGACTCCATTCCCTTCGGCGGTGCTCCCTTCCCTCTGCGTATCAGTGACTCCATTCCCTTCTGCGGTCTCCCTTCCTTCCATGTATCACTGACTCCACCCCTTTCAGTGGTGCTCCCTTCCCTCTGCGTATCACTGACTCCATTGCCTTCAGCGGTGCTCCCTTCGCTCTCCATATCAACTACTCCCTTTCCTTCGCCGGTGCTCCCTTCGCTCTCCATATCAACTACTCCCTTTCCTTCAGCGGTGCTCCCTTCGCTCTCCATATCAGCTACTCCATTCCGTTCAGCGGTGCTCCCTCCCTCTGCGTATCACTGACTCCATTCCCTTCAGCGGTGCTCCCTTCCCTCTGCGTATCACTGACTCCATTCCCTTCAGCGGTGCTCCCTTCGCTCTCCATATCAACTACTCCCTTTCCTTCAGCGGTGCTCCCTTCCCTCTACGTATCACTGACTCCAGGCCCTTCAGCGGTGCTCCCTTCCCTCTGCGTATCACTGACTCCATTCCCTTAATCTGTGGTGCTCCCTTCCCTCTGCCTATCACTGACTCCATCCCCTTCAGTGGTCCTCCCTTCCCTCTCCGGATCACTGACTCCATTGAATTTAGGAGTGCTGCCCTCACCCTCATCATTAAGCCCATTAGCTTAATTGGTATTAGCTTCCTGTCCATACAATTGGCCCTTTAAAGAGCTCTGTCGCGCGTCTAATTAAGTAGCCGTGTTGCCTCACCCACAATACCAATTAAATGCCCCTTTGCATGTTCTTGTTAGCCCTGTCGCACCCTCCCCGGGTCAGAGTACAGGATGTGACCTCATCCCTGCCCCGCCCAGGCGCTGACACAGCCCCACCATCCCCTCTCCCAGACCTCTCCGTCACACCGTGGGCAGATCCTGGCAGAGATAAACCGGCTGCAGCTGCCAGGCAAGTGGAAAAGATTTCAATTAAATTGAGGGACGAGTTCCCACTGATACATTGACAAGTATAAAAGAGGGTAAACATCAGAGGAGATTTATTTTATCAAGCCCTATGTGTACACAAAACGCGGTCGTCAACACCAGCTGGGCCTGTCAGATTAGACTCGGGAGCTGAGAGGAACCTGACTGCAGTTAACTGTCTGAAAATGAAGGCTCGTTCCTGAAAGATGTCTCCCTTACACCTCATTTAAGCTATGCACCATCCTTGTTTATTTAAAAAAAAAAACGTACAAATATAGCACCTTAAACTGTTGAGATTTTGACATGGCAGGCTGAGCTTTTCGCTCAACCTAGGGCAAGGGCATTTAAACGCCTCATTGAAAGGATTCTGCCTCAGTAATGTGTTCATTTATTTCCCTGCTTTAAAGTGCCATTCAGGGAATAGTAAAAAGCCCATCTTTTTAGCCAATCTTACACCTTGAACACTCAGCAACAATTGGGGTTGCGGAATGTGCCTTTGTTTGATGACATCCGCTTGGGTTTTAAGGCATGATGGTACAGTTCATACCTTGACCCTGGGGTACATTCAGAATGTTTTGCAAACATAAGTTGGGAGGGAGGCGCGTAGCGCACACCACTGACAACTTGTATTGAAACAGGTGCACATCACAAACTTTACCTGGTTAATCTGCCTTACAAAACTAAAAACCTCGCTATACATCAAATCAACTATCCTGTATCCTACCCCCACCGCTCCACCCACATACCCCACCCCGCAACTATTGTCGTGCATTTCAACATTTAGCAACTTTAACCTTTCCCTACAGCCTATGACTGCATATATAAACCTCTAAGCAACCAAACTTCGTGTACTTAACCTTGAACTTCCTGCCTAACCTCCCTTTCCACACGGTTTACCAATGGCAACACCAATCAAACTTCTGTAAACTTATAAAAAACTTTCCAGGCCACCGCCAAGCAACTGTCTAAAGCGATAACTGGACAATAATGACTCCCCCGCACACCTGTCTCAACGAGCCCGAAAAACAAAACAACCCCCCCCAAAAAAAGCTTAAAAGTTGGGGGTGGGAGGTTGGGGCAAAAGATATTACCACAGAGACTCCCTGCCAACAGTCACCAGGTCACCTGTACCCAGTGCTTTAAATGGGAAATTAGAAGTGCCGGTACTCACTAATTAGACTGGGTAGGTATTTAGGGGCGTGTCTAGGGGCGTGTCTGGGGGCGTGTCAGTGAGCCAGGAATTTAATAATAGCCACATAAGTAGGCTTTAACGCAAATGCTCTGATTGTCATGTAAAGCGCTTAAATGCCCATGGGCCAAATTCGCGCAAAATCAAACTGCCTCCTTACATAAGAGACATGGCAAGCATCAGCTTCTATGTCATACATACAGAGCCTAATTTTTGGCAGTTTGATATTGCGCGAATTTGGGCCATGGGCATTTAAGCGATTTACATACAATCAGAACATCTGCATTAAAGCTTACTTTTTAAGACCCCTGGTTAAGGGAGTTGTCCAGAACCACAGGATGGTGAGCGGACGTCGGGATTCGACCCTGGTTCTTCAGTTCCACTCTCGGCACCTCTGACCATATTCTCATTCTTGTTGCGATGCCAATGAGAACAGAGCCGCAACTAGAGTCAAATTTCGAGGTGCGGGGAGCTAAGGCAGCAGAGATGCAGGGGCTCTAAGAAGGGGTGAGAAACAACAAAGCCTCGTTAAAAAGCAATTGGTCTTTTAAAGACCTGTGAAGTACTCGGGTGCGGCTGTGTGTGCGCCCGGTAAGCTGTCTCATCCCGGGCTGCCACACGATGGGGGAGAGGGGGGGTGGGGTGTCTGAAGCCCTTTGATCCCAATGGGCTTGCTCGCCTGATGAGAACCTAACACTGCAGGAGCACCCCAGCACAGAAATACACAGGCTGTTGCCAGCCAGAGCAGCACCTCAATATGCACCATCTGTTGCACGTACCCGTACTTCAGGGCCTGAGCCCTGCTGCTTCATGGAGTACCGGTACTCTCCTTGCCCGAAAATAAGTTCCGGTACTCAGGGGGAAAAAACTGAGAAGTGCCGGTACTCAGTACCGGCCCATTTAAAGCACTGCCTGTACCTAAAATGGTGGCAGGGAGCCCAAAAACAGCCCACATATAGCCATTGGGCTACGAAAGGGCTCTAAAATAGCCCAAATACGAAATGGCAGTCCTGGGCTGCACCACCCTCCCAATCTCCCTGGGGGCAGACCTCCCTGTGGCCGACTGACCCAAACCCCCCTTGGGAGGGATGGGCACAGCACAGACCCCTGACCACTTGTATTGTGTGAAAAAGGCCGCTTTATTGAAACAGGTGCACATCACAAACTTTACCTGGGCAATCCACCTTACAAAACGAAAACCTCGCTATACATCAAATGAACTATCCAATATCCTGCCCCACCCCTACTGTCCCACCCACATACCCCACCCGCAACTATTTAATTCGTATTTTAGTGCATTTTAACATTTAGCAACTTTAACTTTCCCCTACAGCCTATGGCTGCATGCATTGACCTCTAAGCAACCAAACATCCTATACTTAGCCTTGAACTTCCTGCCTAACCTCCCTTTCCACACGGTTCACCGATGGCAACGCCAATCAAACTTCTGTAAACTTATAAAAAACTTTCCATTTCACCGCCACCCAGAAAAAGGCAGCCTGCTCACTTTTTTTGCCCCCCACACTCCTGGCTTTCTTCGTTAGGCTCTGCTCCCCACCTACTAATATTCAGTCCTTGCCAAAACTCCTGTCATCTCCAACAATTTCACTTCCATACCTTCCCTTGGGAGGTGCACACTATCACCCCTGACAAATTCCATGTTGTCGTACTCAATGTCCATGAGTCACATGTGTCCGAAACCATAGTCCCTGCAAAACCTACCCAATTCCTGTTGACCTTCCTGCGCAACCTATCAATCACTGAGGGCTTACTGGCCCCCCTCCACTTCCTCCTTGTCATAGCCCCTGACCAGAAAACGAAGCAACCGGCTCACTTGACCTTTATCCGCAATCAATCCATCTTCATAGCCCTGAGCCACCCACACTTTATAAAGCACAAAATCGTTATCCCCCAAATGTATAACCACTACATCCGGGCCTCTTCTCCCCGACAACATGCCGTTAAAACAATGTATCGATTCACGTCATCACATACCCCCTTTATTCCGCCACGTAACTAGAAAACAATTGCTGGTCCAATCCCAACTTTTTCCCACAACCCCTCTGCGCCACCTGCCCACTTGATGAAACGAGTGGCCGACACTCAAAAAGGCCACGTCCTCTGATGCCGGGCCAGCAACAGAACCTGAAACAGAAACAACAGTCAAGATTCACACAAAATGGCCCTCTGCACCTCCCTCTGCCCCAGAAAAGAGAACATACTGCTGAAAACCGTCCGATGCCCAGCACCTTATGCGCATGATGTTGTGGTGTGCCCATGCTCTATTGCCAGTGTAAGCTGCATTGCCAATGTGTAAGAAATGTTTACTCTACTCCGCGTGGGGGGCCCTGACTTTAGAAATTCTTCGCGCAAGAGTGATAGCAGCTGGAAAAAGCCATACCTGAGACCCATGATGTTGTTCAAAAACTATGCCGTTGAACCCCCCGAGGTGCGCTGCCCAACTTTCCCCCCATGCCACTGGGCACTGGTCAAGCTCTGGTAAAGACCGTAAAAACACAATGTTCCCTAGGGCCCTCCGGTCAGTCTTGGACCACGCAACCATAATTCCCACCTGACTTCCCTTCTCATGACATCCTCCCACAGCACTGCGCACTGACCCCTGCCACCCAACCATTCTGACCTGGGAGACATCCGATACATAGCATGCGATACATCACATGCCATTACAACGCGGTCGTTACAACGACTGCGTTGTTACATCGCAAACCATTACAACGCAAGTCGTTACAACGACTTGCTGTAGGGGGCAGAAAGTGTTGGATTTAAAATCCAACACTTTCCCCACTGTTGCACAGACTGGAGTTGGAATAGTAAATTATACTATTCCAACATCCAGCGCCCCCTACAGCAAGTCGTTGTAACGACTTGCGTTGTAATGGCATGCGATGTATCGCATGCGATGTAATATCGCATATTCTTCTGACCCACACTAGAGAACGTCAATGACCCCAGAGTGGGCGACAAACAGACCTCCTCGACCCCCCAGAAAACCAGAGAAATTGCTGCAGCACTTTGAAAAATAAGTACCAGGTCAGCGGCTTCCTAAGTCACCCCAAGTGCACTTGTTCTCTCCCCAATCTTCCAGCAGCCCCTGTTCTAATGTCCCAGCTGATGAGGCATAACCCCACAACCATTTTCTGATTAATCGAGGCCTCCAAGATTTCCTGCCACAGAAACGTGTGACAGGCCCTTCTCCGTCAAGTCCAGTATAAACTGAACCACGCCTACCCTATTGTGACCCCGCCGACCTGCACTGCGCCCCAGTGCCTGGAAATCCACCCATGCCTGTCCCTAAGCATTCTGCAGCGCCTCAGCCAAAGACCCTACCACCATTTGGACCAACCTGCACTTCCTATGGCCTACAGCTCCTCCGACATGATCCTCTTGGATCTGTTAGCTTCCTTGTCCAACCCCTGAAATCTCTTGCACTGCGAACAAAGCAAGGCATCTGCAATGCCATTATCCACACCCAGAAAATAACGCTCTCTGGGTGAGCTTTCATGTCACACACACACACACCCCAACACCAAACACGCCACAAATATGACGCCTGTGCATCTCTCGCATACAGTCTATTCATGGCCTGAACCACAGCCATGCTGTTCACCCTGAATTGCACCCTCTGGCGCACCAACTCCACTCTGCACAATGTGACAGCCACCCCCAAAGAAAAAAGTTCCAAGAGCGCAATGCCTCTACCCCCTGCCTTCCACTGCCCTTTCTAATACAAGCCAAATCCAACACTTCCTGCTGCATCAGAGAACATCTAAACATCCCAAGCTATATCCTCCTGCCTGGCCAACAAAAGCCCCTTGAAGAAATTCAAGAAAAAACCTCCCCAACCAGAGATTTTCTTTAACCTCCCTCAGATATGCTCACATGATGATTTGACAACAATAAACCCGAAAGCACCCTCCCCCAGGCTCCTACAAAATGTTCTCCCTGCCCTAACCACCCTGCAAAGCTTATGTGCTTCAGCAACCCCTAAATCTCCTTCACCTTCTCTCTCACCAACCTACTAGCCAACAATGCTTACCTCTCCTCCCTTTTATCCTGCAGCAGTCATGCCTCCATTTATTGCTGATCTATTTCAATCTCCAGTCAGGCCATATTGTGTTTGGGCCCCCTGTTATTCCAGGACTTAAAGGAACCCCCCCTGTCACCCATGAGCTCTAGAACACTTGCAGCATCCGCTGGCAGTCCGCTGAGCCAGGTTTCCCTTCTAAAAAGAAATCGTCCAAGTAATGTGTCCCCAGCTTATGGCCCGTACACCGTGTGAAAAGCCACTGCATGAACGACTGAAACCTCAAACAGTGCACAATATATGTAGCATCCTGTCGGCAGTGCCTCGTCCATATACCACTGCCCTTCAACTTGTATGTCTAATAGCTGAAAACTTTTTGGATGTACTGGAAGCAGCTGAAAATATGACTTCCCATCACATTTTGCCTTTTGTGCTCCTGGGCCCGCCGTCACCCCCAGTGACATGGACATGTCCACTGAGGAATATGACAGCTTTGCCATGCCCTCCGGACTGAAATCCAACTTCATCTCTCACTTCGCCACTTGTGCTCCTGGGCCCGCCATCACCACCAGTGACATGGCCACGTCCACTGAGGAATATGACACTATTGCTATGACCTCCAAAACAAAATAATTTGCTGGCCCCCCTTCTGGCCAATGTAATTGCTGTAGCAACCGGAACTGCCCTTTTTCCTTCCAGGACACCACTTATTGGTGATACAATCAAAGCCCCCAAATGCCAGTCGTCACAGGGGGACGTCATCCTGCCTTGCACAACCTCCATGTCCAGCTTGTCCCGCACTGCCTGTCTCTGCTCTCACGTAGCCTGCATATTGTCTGCCCATCTCCAGACCCGGGGGCCTTCATACCCCACACAGAGACCCTCACTTGAACTATCCTGCAAAACCCCTGCTGCCCCCAGCTGAACCTACACCCCCGCCAGTGCTCCCACATGACCACCTTAACCGGAGTACAAGGCTGTTTGCACCATATCACTGTGCTCCCTTAACCCCTCTGTGGCCGTATAGCTGCTGCTGCAGGTGTGTCCCTGAACCGCCAGCATAAGGCCGCCACTGTCCTGCACTGTGTCCCTGCTACCCACCAGAGGTCTGAGTCCAGGAGCCCCTTCTTCGTTTCTGGATTCCATGTCAAGCGCGCCAAGAATTCTTCGACATGTTGCTCCAGCGCATGCCCAAAAGTGAATTGTGCTTTGCGCATAACATCCATATACTTGCACAATGCCAAGCAGCGCTCTGGAAACCCCTCCCATATATTGTTGCACAATTAAGAAATCGGCAGTTCAGTTCTCAATTGTCAGGGGTACCCTCGACCACTTAGCCAGCACATACTTCTCCTCTAGTGAACACTCCTTGGAGAGCAGCTGCTTAATCATCTACCTCTTATCTGTCCAGTCCGATGACGTCTGACGAACCTCACTGGATCCTGCCATCGCTTCACCTCAGTACACGTGAGCCACACCCAGCTCTCCCGAGTCAGGAAACCTGTGATGCTCCTTGACCTGTAAAAGAGAGACAAGCCAGAGTGGTGTACTGGTGCCCTGCGCCCTCCAAGCCTGGTCCTCTTCCCCCTTCGAGACCCAGGATCAGCGACCTCTTGCTACTCCTACTCCCCCTCCCGAACCTCCGACCCCCCCTGCTCCCGTCTACAGCGCTGACCTACCTCACCCCTGTACAATCCATTCTCCTGCAGCTCAAGCCCCCTTACATCTTCCTCCCCTTTCCATTCCCATATGGCTGCCACTAGGGCAGATGTGGGCCCCCAACCCATGGGGTGTCTTCCCTCTAAAGTGAGACCTTGACCACTGCATCCACCCGCCCTGCTGGCGCCTGGTGCTATGCGCATTCTCTCCTTCCACCCCTCCTGTCAAGATACCCCTCCAGCCCAATGGGCTTGCCAGGCCCTCTGCTGCCATTCCCAGCACTTCAGCCATCGATCCTACCCTATCTCCATAGGGGGGCCCTGCCTCTTCTCACTTTCTGCTTAACAAAGGGGGCCCCATATCCGCGGGGCTCTCAATATTCACCCTGTGGCGCCCCTCCACCTGCGATGCGCATGCTGCCCGACTTATCTCCCACAGGAGGTCCCTGGAAAGTCTCTCATAAATATACCACCTGTGCGGAAGGGCCCCTGTCATTCCTGCAACATCTGGGGCCACAGCAGTAGCCATTTCGCTGGCATCCCCTGTGCTCCCCCAGTGCGCATCGTGCTCCCGACTCCTTAACTCGTGGGCTCGTGCTGCTGCTAATGCCTGGCCTGCCCCTGCTATGGAAAGCAGACCCTTCCTACACTACGCGGGCCACTTGCCCCATCACAGAGTGGCCCCGACACACACCTCCTCTGCCCCCGCTGACGCCGCCCACCATGTGCAAGGCACCAACAAAGGAGTACCGCCGTGGCTACGCGTTCATTGCCCGGTGAGCCGCACACAACATGATCTCCCCACCAGCAATTGTATTGATGCACCCAGCCTCCCAAAGCCATGAACCCTCCGCCGTCTTGCCCTTAGCAGTCTCCAACCTCACAATTAACGATTCTGAACTGCACCACTAAAATTACTCAAAGGTGTGAAAAGATTACCACAGAGACTGCAAAAAGATTACCACAGAGACTCCCTGCCAACAGTCACCAGGTCACCTGTACCTAAAATTGTGACAGGAAGCCCAAAAACAGCCCACGTACAGCTGTTGGGCTACAAATGGGCTCTAAAATAGCCCAAATACAAAATGGCAGTCCTGGGCTGCACCACCCTCCCAATCTCCCCGGGAGGCAGACCTCCCTGTGGTCGGCTGCCCCCCAAACCCCACTTGGCCAAGGATTGAATGCATGGTATATTTACTCCATGGTGACCACACTCAACTTACAATTTACACTGATGGATTTTACCTGGGTAAAATTTGCAATTAAGGTGATAGTTGCAGAATACCGGACATCCTGGGACCTCCGTCCATCATCTTGTTGTGTTTGAAACCCTGAAACCGGTCCCAGGATGCTTGCTTCCGGTACAGGGAGGACCTGGCCTGGCAGTTCGGGCAGGACTATTCCCATAAGGAACAGGGTTAAGACTGATTTGCATATGGCTGGGTTCAAACTGGGGTGGCATAGTGAGCAAAAGAACGATGGATTAAACCCAGATCTGTGACTGGGGGTGAGTGGTTGAAACGTTTCGGCACTCTGTCCATCATCTTGTTGTGTTTAGTCATGAAAGGCCACATGTGGGAGGGTAAACTGGACCAGGAGTCAGACAGTTTTGTTAATGATTTTAGGGGCTTCGTGGAATAATGTACAAAAAGTTTCTGCTCCCATTTTGTGTTTAGTTTCAGCGCCAACTTTCAGATGGTGGCTACAACACAAAATCCAACTTGATGCACAACACCTGGTCCAGGGGTAATAATAGCCATAAAAAATATTCTGTACACTGTTAACACTAGACACATTTCCAAATGATGCCTTTAGTGTTTTACTGTTGGTTAGAATTTTCATAATTGTGTTAGCGTTAGGCCTGGATGGAGTTCTGCTATGCAGAACTCTGCGAAGTGACCCAAAAACTTCGCTGCACTAGGCGCTGATTTTTAGCGCCAGGTGTTTGTCCCCGTTGGAAAATCAGCGCAAACGGCAACATGCTCAGCGCAAGAGGGCGCTACTTCTTTCTGTCGCTCGAGTAGATGTTCTACTCGAGCTGCAGCTTCCTCAATACGAACAGAAGGTTTCTCAACGGGAGCGGTAAGCGGCCATCCACGACCACCCACATTGAGAAATCTCGCCGGGAGGTGGTCTGGAGTAAGATTTTTTTCACTCGCCACATTAACAATGGCGAGCGTGGCCTTAGCGCCGAGTGGAGAGGAGGGTCTGCAGGCCAGCGGTGCGGCCGGAGGAGGAGGCGACGCCCGCCGTGAGCCCTGAGATTGCGAGCAGCTTCCGAGAATCGAGAAGGTGCGTGGGGGACGGCCCGGCGGTGGTGGAGGTGACGGGGCACCCCACTGCTCTGATAACCCCTACGGGCTGTGTGGACCTTGCGGGAGGGCCGAGTGCGTGGCTCGAGACACTCGCTGCACCACAACGCGTGTCGGCCCCCGGGACCAGTGACCATTACAGAGGGCTGGAGAGACTGGCACTAGGATATCGGCGACCCCTGGCGAGGGGGGTTTACTCGGAGGAATTGAGCGGGCTCCCACTTGGATTGACGCTGTCGGGGCCTGACGGCGGGAGAGTGTTGTGAGGGTCGTCCAGGGGGCGGAGTGACCAGCGGGCCCTGCTCGGGCTACCGGCTCCCTGGTGGTGGACATCCGGTCGGGTGGTGGGTCTGGTGCCCTCCTGGCTGTTGGGTGCGATCTGGGCCCCTGTGCGTGGAGCCAGGCCGCCGCGAGCTACCTGGCGTGAGTGCGTCCCCGGCCCAGCCCCCGCTGTTGATGTGTAGTGGATTGGGCCCGAAGTCGGAAGGGGCCAACATCCGGAGCTGCGCAAGGGGTCGCGCAAGCGCCCTCCCTCGGACCGGGGTGCGGGAGCGTCGGCGAGGAGTGGGACACCCACTGTGGTCCTCGCCTTGGCGGGGTGGCGGCCCAGTGATAGCCTGACCGGCCGGACGGGGCCGCACTGGTAGTGAGAGAGAAGCGGAGGGTCGCTGAGGGCCCAGGGTGCGCAACCACCTCCGGGCCCAGGAGTGTACTAAAATGAAGCAGAAAGGGGGACCTCCAGTGCAAGCGAACAAATTGGACAGATATGCGGTCTCAAAGCCGCCGCCCGTGGACGGGGACAACGCAGGGGGGCAGGCCGCGGAGCCCTCTCTAAGTTCAATCATGGCGGCAATCCATACGCTGGGAACGACGATGGAAACCAAAATAGATAAAGTTTCTATCGAAGTCAACCTCCTCAGAGCCGACATGAACAAAACGTCAGAACGAGTTAAGGTGGCGGAAACGAACATTGCTGAACTGCAGTCCACCACTCGGGGCCTAGAGGTGAGAGTCCAGCAGTTGGTCCATCAGCACCGTCAGATGGCCCTCAAGTTGGAAGATCAGGAGGGGAGGGCCCGCCAGAACAATATCCGTGTAGTGGGGGTCCCGGAGGGGGTGGAGGGCCCCAGCATGGACCTGTTCCTCGAAGACCTTATAATGAATCACTTGAAGCCCAAACGCCTCTCCGCCTTCTTCACAGTGGAAAGGGCACATAGGGCTCCTGTCCCACCGCCGAAGCCGGGAGCTCCCCCCAGAACTATCATTGCCAGGATACTTAACTATCGAGATCGGGATGCCATCTTGCAAGCGGCTCGCCAGCACGGGGACCTCCCGTACGAGAATACGATGGTGCGGTTCTTCCCGGACTTCACACTCAAGGTGCAACAGGAGAGACGCACCTTCGACGCCGTGAAGCGAGCCCTAAGAGACAGAGGCATCAAGTATATGATGTTCTTTCCGGCGAAGCTCAAAATCATCGTTGGTGGTCGGTCCTGGTTCTTCACAACCCCACCAGAGGTACAGGCCTGGCTGGACGAGCCACGGTCACAGAAGGATACCGTACAAAGGGCGGGGGGCTGGAGAGTTTCCCGCGAACGCTCACCAGTTTCCTCCAGTGGGCGAGAAGGAATGGACAAGCGTGATCGACACCCCCGATGGTCCAGATCTCTGAGTCCGGCGGGGTCCGAGGCTACTGGATGATGATGACCTCCTCCTGGACCGCGTGGCTGGGACTTTGGACTGCAACATGTAACGTATTCTTGGGGGGGCGGTGGGAAGTGTAAGCTTGGGGATGACTGACTCCCTAGATCTGTTGCCTCATTTCAACTGCTTATTTCCTGCATCCGGGCTGGAACGGGGCCTGACGGAGCTATAGTTGGGCGAGTTTCGGCAACCCCCCATTTTAGTTTTCTGTTTTGTGGGCGACAGGCGCTCTGTTAGTTGGGGATATGGGTAGTTTCAAGCCCACGTAGCAGGGTAGCAGGGTGGGGGGAAGGGGTACAGGGTAGGGTAGCAGGGGGGTGGGTGTTAGTTAATGGGGTTTTTTGTCAAATGCGGTTGTTTTTAATGCTTTCTAGTATCTATACATGGAGACAGGATGGTGGTGGGCGGCGTGGGTGGTGTGAGCGTGGGGGGTGGGAGACGAGCCACTTCCAGGATGACTGCACAGCGGGCTAGGCGACTCAAGGTGTTATCGTGGAATGTAAATGGTCTGGGGGACAGGATTAAGCATACTATGTTACTTCAATATTTACATAGACATTCCCCAGACCTAGTGCTCCTTCAGGAGACGCACCTGAAGGGTAACAAGTATTTAACCCTGAATAGGTTCGGATACACCCTGTTGGCCCATGCTGGCTTTACTTCTGGATCCAGGGGGACGGCGATCTTATCCAGGAACTCCCTACCATTGGTGGTGCACCGCACCTGGTGTGATAGCCTGGGTAGATACGTGGCGCTGGCGGGGTCATGGGAGGGTCTCACCCTGAATATCTGCTCTGTATACATACCACCAAGGATGCACGGGGGGACATTTCCCGACCTAGGGGAGCTCCTGCTCGATATGCCCTCAGGTATTCTGATCATGGGGGGAGACATGAATGAGACGATGTCACAGGATCTCGACAGGGACACCATATCGCACAGATCCCGGGGGACACAGCCACTGCCTGCGTTTGTGAATGCACTGGGGTTAGTATACCTATGGAGGGCACATAACCATGAGGCAAGACAATTCACCCATATCTCTGCAGCTCAGGGTAGCGGATCTCGCCTAGACTACATCTTTACACACACAACCTCGGCTGGTCTGTTCAGAGCCAGCAGCCACAGGGCCAGAGGTATATCGGATCATTCCCCAGTGGAGACTTGGCTATGGGGCCCTGAGAGAGAATGGACGGTCCCTCCACGTTTGGACCCATATCTATTCAGAGACCGCGAGTTCCAGAACAGGTACCAGGAACGAACGGAACAATATTTTGATGAGAATGCTGAGACGGTGCAGTCCCAATGTGTGTTATGGGAGGCTTATAAGGCGGTGTCTAGGGATTTTGTCCTAGCAGAAGTAGGGGCCAGGCGCAAAGAGAGACGGGCGCAATGTGATGAGTTGGAACGTGAGATATTATTACTTGAGACGGGGAAGAGCCTGGGCTCGGTGAGTGAGATGGAGCGTACTCACACACTTCGGCTTAAGCAGAGGGAACTTAGGGATGTTGGCGAGAATCTGGCATGTGCACATGCGATAGCGACGCAGCGACGTGTGTATGACCTGGGGGACAAGGCTAATAAGGTGATTGCATGGCTTGAGAGGAGAGATAAAAGCAGGAACTGGGTCTCCGGTATTCAATCCACCGAGGGAGCGACAAGGCAGGTTGGGGAGGAGATTGGGGAGGCCTTTGCACAGTACTATGAGGGGATATACCAGTCGCAGACCGAAAGAGGGGAGGAGGATTGTAATGAGTTCCTCAAAGATATAAAGCTGCCGACGCTGGGTCAGGAGGAGCGAGAGGCTGCGGACTCAGATCTGACGGTTGAGGAAGCCGAAGGGGCCATAAGGGATCTGCAGGCCGGGAAGGCGCCGGGCCCCAATGGATTTCCGGCTGAGTCCTTCAAATGTGTGGCGGGGACGGTCGCCCCATATATGCTGGGGATGTTCAATGACGCACTGGCAGTAGGCCAATTGCCGGAAGACTTACGAACGGCGACCATCGTCGTGATCCATAAACAGGGCAAGCCGCAGGAGATGTGCAGCTCCTACAGACCTATCTCCTTACTTAACTTTGAGGCCAAGGTGCTTGCAAAGGTGCTGGCAAATCGGCTAAGCCCTGTCATTCAATCCCTGATACACCCGGACCAGTCCGGCTTTATGCCCCATAGGAGCACTCGGCTGAACCTCCGACGCCTCTATGGCGTAATGCATGTGGTGTCTAAATACCCAGACACGCCGGCCGCGCTTCTCTCTCTTGACGCCCATATGGCGTTTGACAGCTTTGAATGGGAGTATCTATTTGCGGTCTTGACAAAGCTTGGCTTTGGGCCGAGCTTCTGGGCATGGGTCCGGCTTCTCTACACGGCGCCGCGGGCGTGGGTCAGAGTGAACGGGACTGTGTCCCGGGTTTTTGAACTTCATAGAGGCACGCGGCAGGGTTGTCCCCTCTCCCCGATTCTCTTTGCGCTCGCGCTTGAGCCGCAGGCGTCATGGGTGCGGGGCAACCCGCTGGTGTGGGGCATTGATACAGGGGGAGGATGGGAGGAGCGTATCTCCCTCTATGCTGACGATGTATTACTCTATGCACATCGCCCCAGACAAACGTTCCATCGGCTCATCCACATTTTACGATCTTTCGGAGAGTACTCCGGCTATCGCATCAACTGGGACAAGTCCCTAGTGTTCGTGCTCGCGGGAGAGCCTCCGGTGCTGACATCGGCTTGTAAAGATCTGACGTGTAAGGAGATGTTCAAGTACCTGGGCATATGGATCACAAAATCCGAAACGGACTTCATGCGCCTTAACGTATATACACAACTGGACAGGCTGAAAGGGGATGTCGCCCACTGGCGGAGTCTGCCGGTGTCGCTTATGGGACGCGCCGTCCTGTTTAAAATGATGGCCCTACCACGCCTATTGTACGTGCTCCAGAATACTCCCTTCGTGTTCCCGGAGAGTTTTTTCTGTGCATTGGAATCAGAGCAGCGCACACTGCTGTGGGGGGGGGGAGCCCCAGAATTGCCCTACGGAAACTACAACTGGGGGTCTATGAGGGAGGATTGGTGGTACCGGACCTCAGAAAGTATTACTGGGCAACGCAGCTGGTCAACATTAATGGGTGGGTTTTCTCCCCCACCGAGGAACCAGCCTGCCGGGTGGATCGGATTGCCATGGGGAGGGGCAGCTATCTCGCAGCACTTTACAAGAAGCGGAGGGGCACCTCAAGTCTCCCAACCCATACGGAGACAGTGGTGGGTGCATGGCGGAAGGCAACTAAGAGGACGGGGTGGGAAGCTAAACTCACGGAGCAAACCCCACTATGGGAAGGCGATTTTATGTCAGAAACTGTGCGTCTGAGAGGCCTCCGTAGCTGGAGTAACATCGGTATAGATCTCCTGGGAGATGTCTGGAAAAAGGGGAAGATGCTCGACTTTCCCGCCATGCAGTCAGAATATCAGATGAAGATGGGGGAATTTTTACGATACCTACAGGTCAGGCATGCAATACACTGCCATTTGAAGGATGGGGATCGATTGCCGGAGTATAGTCCGTTAGAGGATAGGCTTTTGCTCGACCCAATGGAGGATAAAGCCATCTCACTCACGTACAAAAAACGAATAAACAACACGCCAGACCCCCTGGGACCATTACGAGAGGCCTGGGAATCAGACGTAGGCCTCCTTGAGGATGATGACTGGGCGGAGGCCATACAGAGCCCCAGAGAAATAGCGGTGAGGGCACGGTTCCGCCTAGTTCAGCTCTGAATTCTTCATCGTTCCTATGTTCCTAGGACAGTGCAGTATCGCATTGGCTATTGTGGATCTGACAAGTGCTTGCGGGGATGTAACGAGATTGGGACATTCTTTCACATCCTGGGGCGTGTCCTCTGATACAAAGGTACTGGGAAGCCATAGCGCTGGTCATGTCCGAGGTGGTGGGCTCCACGGTCCCGGTAGACGCCAGGTGGCATATCCTAGGAGTGATAGGGGAGGCAGTTTGGCCCAAATGGACTACAACCTGGCTCGCGTTAGCGGGCGTAGTGGCGAAACGCAATATAGCTAGACTCTGGGGTGCTGGTGAGGTTCCATCGATAAAGGGCTGGAAAAAGGATCTTGACTGGTGTCAAAGGGCACAACACGCTGTGTACCAGAGTAGAGGGTGCCCACGCAAGTGGGAAAAGATCTGGGAGGCATGGATGACATACAGGGGGGATCTACTGACTGACTGAGGGGTATAGCCAACCAAGGTGCGGGGGGGGGGCTCTGGGGTGAACCAGGATCGCCTCGGACTATCAGAGGACTAAGGGAACTGTACAGTGTGAATAATGCTAAATAATTGTATTGGCTGACCCACTGCTGAGTATATTGTCTCATTGAATGGAAAGCATTTGTTTTTCTTGTTAATAAAAAGATGTTTAAAAAAACAAACAGTGGCGAGCGTGGAAAAAACCCCGCTACACAGAGCGGAGTTTTTCGGAACTCCGTGTGCTACGCGGAGTGGGAAAAACTCAGTTAACTCCATGAGCGGAGCGGATTTTCACGCCAAGGCCTAGGTAGCATATCATGTACTTCTTTTTATTGCTGGGACACGGTTGTAATGAGTAGATGCTGGGAGTGGGTAGGAGAATGCTATGTGTTGAATTGTTGGGGAATATAATGATACACTTATATTCTACTGGTTTCATTTCGGGAGGCATTTCGTGGTCCCCGGGGGTTGCCCAAGTAGCTCAATCCAAGGAGTTATTGACACCTGTATCACTAATGCCCCTGGCGGCAGGGCATCACAGGATATTATGAGTGGGGCCGATGAGAAATGTGTAGTTATCATGTGAGTTTGTAATTCCACACCTGGTTCCCCTGGTTATTCCTCATTTCTCCCCAGTTTTCAACCAGAGTTGTCGGCTGCTTCCAGTATGCTGAAATTTCGTTATTCCAACTATTGTTACCAGCCTCAGTGGAGTTACCGGGGAGCTTGTGATGAGACCCATAATCTCCGGGTGCTGCTGTCTTTTGTCAGGTTCAATCAATAAATCAATATCAACTGCTAAGTGGCCTCAGTCCTCTATTGGTGAGTTGTCCTGTGAAGCATCGGTACTGGAGAAATGACATACTAAGACTTAATCTACTCAAATGCCAACTTTTCTTTCCGGGATAAGGGAAAGAACCAGTATCTGATGTAGAGAGCGAGTCAAATTTGCTAATATATGTAGTCTTCAAAAATGTAATAGCACCATGAAGTAACTGAAGCAAGATACTCAGCAAATTATAAAATGACTTCATAAATAACTATGTTATTTCTTGCTGGGTGTGTTCAAGGCATTTCTGCTGAGGCAAAGACAAAACAGACCATTGGCGACCCATCCATGTCACTCCAACTTTCTCTTTCACATTGGATTTAGAGTTAGGAGAAAAATTCTGATTCCTAAGCAAACAGGGATTTTCACTCCGATGGGATTTTGCAGTTGTGCAATGGTTCTCTCACCCCTCTCTCTTCCGCTGACAGCTGATATCGGCAGGTCAAACCTGCTGAACATCTTCATCAGGGATAAAGTGTGCACTAAAAGGATGAAACATGAAGAAGTTGTGGTAAATACCTACTGTGCATTTTATACTTCACTTAACATTCTAAAACTGCGAATAGGCGGTATTGACTGCACCCAAAAAATATCCCTCACGGTTTATCCCTATTTAGAGATGCCCTGATTACAAGTGCCCCAGACGGGAGTGAGGTATTTACCACAGATGGTTAATACCAATACCACTACCCCAGTAGAGATGCTGCTAACGGTAAGATACCAGAATAAGGTAACCAAAATATAGTCTGACAGAAATATTGTGTCCTAGGTATAGTTTATAAAAAGATCGCCGCCCCCTCCCCCCCTTAATGGAGTTAATAATATGAAATGTGCCCCAATGAGAAGAAGATATTATGTAAACGATATCTAGGACAATATTTCTATCAGGTAATATTGTTCTTCATGAAATTCTGAAATACTGCTGTGGCAAATACCTCCTATTTCAAATTTTTGCTTGGAAATGAGGCATAAAATGCAGAATGGTACCTAATGCCCTAAATTCCCCATGTATTGGATTTATTTTTTTAAGGCCTTTTACCGAAGGCAGGTTTAAAGTGCCAAAATCTGTCAGGGGAAAATAGCAGGCTGGATAATTAACTCACTACTCAGAATTCCAATCCCAGCACAAACCCTTGTTAGCCCAAGTATCATAATTAATCTGCAGCGTGTCATCAGGGACCTGCTGTGATCCATACAGGCCCATTCTGACGTCTCGGAATCAAGGTCATAGTGCACTGGGTTGTTGCCCTTGTACTAAAGAAATGGAGACCCACCTCCTCGTGCACTGTGTGAAACGTGGACGCTGCAACGTGCGTTCCCGAACGCTGAAGAGGGAGGTGACACAGAAGAAGACAATTCATGGCTGAAAATAAATGGTTGCTTCCGGCCTCGTGCAGAGAGGCATTGCAAAGAGGGCTGCACATCAGTATGGCACAAAGAATGCAAGAAGAAAGCATGAGGTCTCGCGAGGTTCACAGGCTGCAAGCTGTGCGGTGGCACGTGCGGAAGTGTTTGAGGGAGCGAGCGTGGACTGTGGAACAATGCAAACTGAGGCGAAGGTACCTTTACGAGCACGTCACTCGAGTCTCAAATGTGTGCCTCACAGGCGTGGACACCTGACTGTAGGCCGGGTTCGTAACTACTGACTGCACGGTGCATATAGAATAGTTTTTGATGCACAATTGTTTTTTTCTAAAAAACAAATTGGTTCTTAGTCTACAGACATAAGGGTGTTAAAAGGTGGAAATGTTGCCCTCCTCAATCCTTGTGAAGGTTGCGAAGTTTAAACTGTGAGAAAAAGATTTCTCTAAAGGACATTTTGCAGCAAAAATCTCAGCAAAACTCCACTTTTGTGCAGGGAAATACATCTGCAAAGACTATTCAACCTTTGCAAGGTTTGTCAAATTCACACAACTTTGCTGGAGGAATTTCAATTTCAGCCACCCTTACAAGTGAAATACTTATATGTTTCTAAAAAGGAAACTTAGGGCCAGATTCCGATCTCGCTAGGTAAGCCCTCCGTACGACTCGGATCCGGAGGGCTTTCCTCGCGAATTGCGCTCCGCGAGTCCGAGCGACCGATTCCGGTGCAATTGTATGGTGACGGACTCGTTTCGCTCGGACTCCCATTGAACTCAATGGGAGCCCATGTACCGCACGTGTACACAGGCTCCCATTGCAAAAAGGGGTGGGTGGGGAGAAGCGTGCACCCTGTGGCAGGCACCCCATGGTGCCCGGCACACTGTGCATACATGGAAAGGGGGGACCCATAGGTAACCCCCTGCGACCGATTCGGAGGGCCCCTGTTGAAGGGGGGCCTGCCACAGCCCCCCAAAATCCGATTGCTACAGCCGCTTCGTCCCGGCAAAACCGAGTCGATACGGCTGTCCGAATCGTACTCGCTCGTTCGGAAGCTGGCTCCATTGCGCGGCATGAATCGGCTGCGAACGAGTCGGACTGACAGGATCGGGTTCGGAAACGATTCGGTCGGCGAGGACAAGATCTTCGCATCGTACTTGGTTGTCCGGAACAGAGGACTGAATCATAGGCTCCGAATCGGATTTGCTCGTTCCGGAACCCGTCTGGAGGCCTTCCGACCGAGTTCGGAATCGGGCCCTAAGTGTGTAGAACTTGTTTTCACGAAATCCTCTCTCTCAATCCTAGAAACACAGCACTACTACCAGAAAAGGAAATGCAAAGCATGTAGTGCATTCTATGGCATTTTTATCTTTCCGTTTTGCCATTTTAACACACTTGATATATAAGGAATCTTTCATTTTACACATTTCTCAAAAAAATGACAAACACATCTTCAGTCTCTGGTAAACAATGAATACTAAACAGATGACGCTCAAGTGCTCTCTATCTTTCTAAAGAGTTGTAAAATCAATTGATAAATCATGGAATATAAAATACATAATCTGTAAAATGTGTAATATGGACCTATAATGCGATCTCTGGGTTCGGGTGATAATTTTTAAACCACTCAGCCTTTAGCCCTGCGTTTTGTAAATGTCACAAGAACCCTTTAATGGCAATATACGCCCATAATACACACTTACCCTTATGTATTCCCTATATATATACATTTTACACATAAGTAACCACGTCACTCACAGTAGTGCACTCTCCTTGTTCAAAGACAGCTCCTCCTTTTGCGAGGTACTTGCGTCCATTGATGCACAGCCATCAACAAGCATTGCTTGAGGTTCCTGTGACATTGCAGCATCAGGAATCAGGTAGTCTACAAATTCCACATGATCATATGCAGGTGAGCTAGAAACCATTCTAGATCTCTCTGCCTCTTCTTTGTGGAGAATACTGTGGTCAGTTACCATTTCTTACAGACACCTTCACCATCCTTGTCACTCTAACTTGACAATTTAAACTGCGGGACATCACAAAGGCCTATCTTTGATGACCTCTGGCAGAGATCTTCTTCAAACCCAAGGCTGTGTAGCTTTGACTTTTATAAATCTGCTGTTTAGCTGCAGCAGTGGTGGTAAAGTTATTGAACTGCGTTAACAGTTATCAACAGCATCACCTCACTGACAGAGGACATATTTCGTTGTAGTTGCTGTATTTATTCATAACATAAACTGATTCTCTTTCTTGCAGCATACGATAGGGTGTGAATGAGACCGAGGCAACAGCTCCGTATTTATCTCCCCTCAGCTCCAAAATGGTTTGCGTCTCCCTAAGTCCCTTCCTATGATTCCACTTCCACGGCATCTACGTGAGAAGGATTGAATGAAGAGTTGGTGTAGTTTGACTCCTGATTGTTGGGTTCACTTCTCCCAATCTATACATCTCTGTCTTTCTATATTTACCCAAGGCTGCAGCTCCAAGTGTGTGGGACCCAACGCTTGGGTCTCCTGTTGCCCGTATCTCCCGATGTTCCTGTATCTAAGTGATTTCAATGTGCCCGTGTCACATGGTAGCTCTGCCTCCCAGTGTTCTTGTCTCCTTCTATCTCTTGCAGTATGTGTCTCCCACTGTGGCCCTCGTTACAAGATTCCTATTAACTGCCCAGAGAAATACTGGGGCTGGAATTATAGATTTTGGATTTACACTCCCACTGAGTTAACCAGGATTAGGAGTAGGGCTCCCAGTTTTCTGTTTTTACTGATTTTTGCAGATAAATACAGACAGAAAAACATCTATTGTCCTGTCGGTGTTTATTATTAGATATTGAAAAAATACAGAAAATAGGTCTTCTTTCAGTCTTAATTCTGTCAGTCATGGGCACAAGGTCAGTAGCTGTACAGATTGACAGATACAGGAGTTAAATAATGTCCTAATGAAACTAGGAACTGAAGATGTACAGCTGTTGAAAGTGTTCTACAATGCAAATGTTTTCAGAAGATTGTATTGTACTGTAAATGGTGTAAACCTGTTGGACATTCAAATATAAATATACATTTATAGGTTAAATACATTTGGAAATACACCAGTTGTAGCTTCATTGTTACACTTAACATAAAATAAATATGGATAAATACAAATAAAATGATCAAAAAATAACTATGGATTAGAACAGGTGGAAATGTCAAAAAAAGAAATACCATAAAACTGGGAGCCCTAATTATGAGTTATTTGTGGCTGCAAGTTCTTCCGCCTTCCAGGGATATAACAGTCCAAATCCAAATAGATTTACCACCTGCGTAGTCCAGATGGTAAATGCTGCAGAGGGTTCTTTTTCTTGGCCTTGAGAGAGAGAGAGAGTGGCAGTGGAAGGGCAGGGGGCTATTAACTTCAGCTTTTTACCTTAGATGGGTGAAACTTTTTCCGCCCCTAATGCTGATGTATGCAGACAGGGGGGACCTGAGGCAGCAGCTGTTATTAGTTCCTGCAGTTCCACATTGGACTCTGGGTCTGGTTGCTCCAGGCTCAGAATTTCAGTTTCTGGAGTTTGCTGATCCAATTTTTCAGACCCAGAGAATCCATAGAGGCATCCCTCCTGGGGATACTGCACCGGGCAACTCTTAATGTGGGCCTGTATGTATTTTCCAATGTTCTTGCACCTCCATTGTTGCCCTCAAAGGCTGGAGCTAGTGTGTAGTTAACTGTGGTTACTTAAAGGGTAGATGTGGAAGAACTTCTCCAGGATTAATGCCTTCCGCTAAGATCCTCAGTAAATCAAACCGCTCATGAGATGAGGCCTAATTTCAAGCCTCCAGAGAGCAGGACAAGAAGAACAATGCAGCACAGATAAGAGATAGATAATTCAAAAACCAGACAAATGTAGATTGCAAAACAGCAGACATATATCAACTTGAAACTGCTAAATGTGCAAGGGAGAAGGATGTGGCGGTTTGAGAATCCCAGATAATAATTAACTCAAGCCTTGTTTCAAAGTTGGATAAAGACCAAAAGCATCAAAATAGTCTTGTTATGTAATTAAATGCTTAACTAGTTTACTAAGCTTTTCAGAAAGTTTAAATAAGATAATTTGTTGAATTAATATGCAGCTATAATGGTGGCTCCGTCGCATCCCCTGGGTAAAGGGATGCAGGTCTTAAGAAGCTACCCTGGAAATACACTCCGTATCAGTGTAAGCCCGGGGTGCTCGTCACACAGCAGTGGAATCTTAAGAATGCTTCAGGCCATTTGTAGGTTTTCAGGGTATTTGCACTTCTTACCCCATATGTTACAATGGGATGGATGCTTTTATGAAAGTTGCAGGGAGGGTCATTTTAAATAAATTACAGACATGGGTTGAAGACACGGGAGTCCTATCAAATTTTCAATATGGATTTCGCTCAGGTCTAGGTACAACTGAGCAGGGACTTAATCTGTCACTAATTATAGATAAATATACAAAAGCAAAGAAGGGTAAACTTTTCCTTACGTTTGTGGACCTAAGTTCCGCATTCGACTGCGTCAAACACGACAAATTGTGGAACATTCTTGAAGAACTAAAGGTTGATCCACCACTGTTAATGTTCATTAAGGAATTGTATAGGGGGGCTGGGGCGAGGGTCCGATATGGGAGACAGGGGGAGTGCTCAGCTAAGTTTCCTATAAAAAAAGGAGTGAGGCAGGGGTGCATACTTGCCCCTCTGCTTTTCTCACTTTATATTAATAGATTAGGACAATACCTGAGTGTACATCAATGTGACTACCCAACCATAAAGGACACCCCCGTCCCCATCCTATTGTACGCGGACGACGCAGTGATAATGGCGCGGACGCAACTAGGATTACAAAGGTCTGTCAGCAACTTTGTTGCCTACATGAATGATAGGGGCCTAAGGGTAAATACCACCAAAACATACACTATGAGTTGTGGAACAAACAGGAAAAAGACATGTGACATTTTTATTGACAGCAAAAAAATCGAAAGTACGGACACTTTTTCATACCTAGGTATAACCTTTGATAGGAAGGGATCCTGGAAAGCGGCCATGAAGGCTAGAAAACTGAACTTCTCAAGAGCCATAGGAGCAGTTACTAACTTCTCTAAGAAATTAGGTGGCAGACCTGTCCCAGAGTTGCTGGCCATCTATAAATCCAAATGCATTTCAACAGAGACATATGGAGCTGGCATCTGGGGCATTGAAGAAGTAGAACAAATTCAATGCTGCGAAAATACTTTTATCCGCTACTTGTTGGCTGTTCCCAGTTCTACCGCCACTTTTAGTTGCCACAGGGAACTTGGCCTTCCTTACATCTCTGATATCATCAAAATTAACCCTCTATTATTATGGCATAAGGTCTGGGTATCGGTGGAGACTGGTTTTAATAGAGATGTAATCTCTGATTGCCTCAAATCAGATAGGGTGGCTAATATGACATGGATTAATTACATAAAAAGATTTACACATAAAATTGGCCATCCAGAATATTTTGACTCCCCGAGCACCATGGAAATGGTATCTAAAAAACGTTAAAAGACAACTGCCTGAACCATCTAGAGAATAAGCGTTGGCTAGAGGAGAGGGGGAAAAAATCAGTCATGGATAACCATCTGATGACCACATGCATAGGCTTACAACCTTATCTGGCATTGGTACAGAGTAGCTTTTGTCGTATGCTTTTGGCTCGTTTTCGCTGTGGGTCTTTTTTTAGACTGGTCACATTTCCCGAAAAAAATGACTGGTCAAAAAAGTCGCCCATATGCCCATGCGACGATATATCAATACAAACAACCCTGCACTGCACTTTGTTCTGTAAATATTATGTCGTACCAAGGAAAAAGTTCTTAATGCCTACTTAGAAGTTGGGGCCTAAGACAATGTAGAACAGCTTTATTAAGGTTACAACTGTTGGAAAATGAACAAATTATTATGATTATTTCCTCGTTTCTAAAGGCTGTTATTAGGTACCGGAACACAATGTGAACCTTCTGTTAAAACCAGCTTCTTATCTTTTTTATCTACTCGTGTATATATATATGGATTGTCTCTCTGGTCTTTGTAGTATGTAACATAATCATGAAAACAAGAATTGCCCTTTTTTACGTCCCTGAATTATGTAACATAATCGTGATAAGTTTTTATATCTGTTTTAAATCACTCGTGTTCTTATGGCTTTTTTACTGCATTAAAATAGAATAAGGCTTATTTGATCTGATTTGATTGTAATGTTTCACATATAATATGAAATAAGTGATTGTTTATGGAGCCTAATTTTAGATATTTTTAGTAAAGTTTTAGGATACCGTATCTTTTTTTACACAACGTTTAACCAATCGCATTATGGAGATCTTTGCAGTTTTGCACATCATGCATTAACCTTGCACATGTGATATTTTTTGCACAACAGTTTTAAGCTACTTTATCTGTATTGATAATAATGAAAATATGAAAAACCTGGTCATTTTTATTATGTGTGTATAATATCCAAGTCACCCTTTAGGATTTTATAACGTTCTAAATACAATCATGAAAATCTGGAATTCTATGTAAAACCTCACCACTTCTTTTAAGTGAATGTTGAATTTATTGTGTTATAGTATGCTTTTATGGATGTAAATACTACACCGAATAAAGCTGTTTTGATTTGATTTGACAATGGGAATTAAAGCTTGTAGGATTTGTAGGAAAAATACAACGTCAAAGAGTTGTGGGTGAAGTGTAAAAGTTGGTACATTCTAGAAAACACCATGGACGTAGATTGCAGGTGGATCTTTTTAATTCTTAACTGGGGTCATCCTACCACTGGGCATCATACTGGCCTGATTAAGTCCCTGAAATTGGGCAAATACCCTCAACAATAAATGGGGAGTACACAGAATTCTGCCCAGGCCTCCATTCACTGCCCCAATTGTATGCTCTGAACTTTGTCCAACCGCTAGAAGGCAGACAACTTTTGTTGCTGCCTGGTCTACAGGGGAGATGTAAGAGCAAAAATGCATGCTATCAAGTTTATGAATTCGCAAGTACAAATGCAACAAAGGTTAAATAAACGAAATACTCATTTTTTAAACTTAAGACTATCTTTTAAATGGTTTACTTGCTTAAAAATACTCCCATCTGCAATCACAATTACTTTTTGACTCCCTAAGGAATCCTATTTCTCCAAATGTTGGGTACTAAAATACTCGGATTTGCAACCATAGGTGAAGTGTTACGTATGTTCATAAACTTGTATATTGACACCATCCACCATATAAACAGTAGTAGATCAGGAGTGGATACTTTGAGGCAGACACACTCATCCAAACACACAATAGAACACCTGCGTACGTGTTTGGTATTATTGGCGGTAAATGTCTATACAGGTGTAAGTGAAGCAGGTATTCTGGCAATGTAAACCCACCACACTGTTGCTGCATGGTACTCTCTCATCACATTAAAACAAATCTAAACATTTAGCAACATGGTTAAAACAAGGATTGGCAAAGTCAGTTGTTATGACTTTTTTGTTAGTGGAAGTGTTTGGTAACACGAGATCTTGTGTTGATTGTCCCCAGCTATCCTTAAAGCAAAATCACATAATGAAACACCTTGTTGGTCTATGACAATATGGAAGCCAGGAGTAGGGCCCTTTTAATGAAAAGGTTGTATTAGTAAAATTAAGATGTCCCCTCAAAGAAGTGTTTTGACAAGAAGTCAGAGAATTAAGTTTGCTTTGTAATTGGTGAACTTAAAAGACATCCACAGCAACATACTGCATGGGGAATACTTTTGATAAAGGGCTGCCGTTTCTGGTGCACCTTTAAGAAAGTATTTGTGCATGCATACCTTTATTCTGTCAACAAAATAATCCCTACATGCTTGTACTTGGCCACACACAAAAGCATTTTGGACTACTCGAAAGACTCTACTGTGAACTGCAAACACGCACCTCATATATACAGGTTTATAGTAAAACTGAGTCTAGCTCGCTGGTTTCTCTTTATTATGTAGCTGATGCCGAACTAACATAAGTCAGCCATAGCGGCTTCAAGGCCCAATATTAATACGTCTACTCAGACATGTTGTGGAGGACTGCTTAGTAACCTTGCTATATGCCCTGATGAAGTCACTGGTTATTTCCATGTGCCGAAACACCCATATCGGCTAGATACTGATCGAAGAATAAGAAATAAGTGTAAATAATTACGATCCACTTGTACCGTACCTTCAAGGTGTTTGGTGATTTCTTCAGGAGTGCTGGCATTTGATGTTGAAAGGTTTTGGGGCTTTTATATCCGATTTCTGCAGTATCTGAGGGGCGGCTCCTCCTCCTTTGTAGAGCATGGTACAATTGACCCATGTATTTCTGTTTAGGCAACTTTATTTACTAGGAAGGGAGTTCGCTGGCAAAACTCTAGCCATCAGATCACCTGTTGAAAAATATCTGTAAATCCAAAAATATCAAACCTTGACAGCAAAGTGAAAGGAATCAAAGTGCAATAGACTTTAGTGACTAGAACTGTGTCTTTATGAGGTTAAGGCATCAAAGTGGCAAGTACTTACTAAATGAAACGTCATCAATCACCAATTAAAACGCTGCATCTGTGGTCTAAAGAAAGCAGTACGTTCTGCTCCGATACCAAACCTAAAACACAAATGGAACGTCATAACCATGTTTGAAATCCCATGTCCACGATGCAGAGCGCTTTCTGGGTCTGGCAAACCTTGGAAAACACATGAAAGCCAATGGCTAAAGAGGGGCAACCATAGCCCAGTCTCTATGCGGTTCTCTTTATATATTTTTGAAGAATTAATAACATGAGTTATTTAAACCAGCTAAACCTGTCTGCAGCTGGGCCCAAACAACGACCTGGCCAATCACATGAGATCCCCTCGGGTCCCACCCCGTCCTGATCTTGCTCGTGAGTGTGAAAGCAAGCATATGGCTAAGATATTTGGGCTCTTCACAGCTGCTATTTTTAATTAGGGTGTCTTTATTCAAATATTATTAATTAGTGTGTCTATATTCTAATTTTAGGAGCTCTTTCTTGCGGATATATTTACATACTATCTGAAGTCGGTCGTCTCCGCCTTTGCAGTGTCCCAACCATTCCCCCTTGGTCCGCAATGTTACTTGTTTTATCGCAGCTTTATCATATAGCCCAGTGACGTCCTCGGTTGACCCGGAATGGCTCCTATGGGCCGGCCCCTCGCAGGCCCTGACGGTGCCACAGTGGCAGCCACTCCTCCCCCCTCCCATGTATCCCCCATGACTCCATACACGTCTTTCACTAACACAGATCATGTTCCGACAGAGAAAGCGCCCTCCGGCCCGGAGTCCTCCCACGTCACCCGCACGTACCCAGGAGGCCTCGCGCCCCTGCAGCGCAGAGCCCAGAGCTGCCCCTGCCAACCTGCCCACGATTAATAACAGCTGCTGATTATTCCGGCGCCGGGCGGGCGGCGCGCGGACACATGCATCATTTCAAGGGCCCTGGCTCTGAGGCCGGGGTCCGGCTCGGTGTGGGGGAGCGCCGAGCTGACTGACGTGAGTGGGAGGGCGGGACTAGCCGTACAGGGTCTACGAAAGGTCACAGAGTCTCACAGTCGGTGCACACAGACCTCAAGGTGAGCATACACGGCTAAAACGAATAAACTAATAAAGGCACACATTGCCGAAACTTCTCAACACGCACAAGTAGAACCTCAAAACGGGCGTGCGCCTATGAAGAAGTTTGTAAGTTCTTGTTTGTTTATATTTGTTATGTTTTGGGGTTTCTGGGGTACCTTCCTCCTCTGCTTGTAGGCCTCCAAATCCAGGGTAGATCTCACAGGGACAGGTCTGAATTTCATGGCGCCCATCCTCCCTGTAGTGTCCTAGGTCAGGGCCTAGTGCAGAAGACACATAGAGTCGAGACACATGCGGGTCTGAGTGCAGCCAGTAACTCACTGACTCCGCCCAGCGTGACCTGGGCTATTTATTCCTCAACACACGTGCTGGCCGAGCGTACGCTGGGCCAGCCCAACACATTACGTAGTAGTCATGAACCAGGGGGGCAACCACCCCTCATCAAGATGGGTAACTTGGAGTGGTCCAACACGGACGACATTACATTCCTCCTTTACCCAAAACACAAATGAACCAAACAACTGGGAAACACCCAACAGTTATGAGCACCAAGATAATAAACAGGGCATCTATGGAACAGTCTTACTTGGTCTGCCGACGCCACCATGTTCTCGGCCTGGAGGTTGACAGCAGGCAACAAAGTCCTGATACTTCTGGGACGGCTTGGGGTAGGGCCGCAGGCAGTACCGACCCTGGCTGTTTCTGTCAGGTGGGGTCAGCAAAGGTTCCATAGGACTGCCATGGTCTTGTGTTGGTTGACCGCCCCTGAATCCTTTGTCCTGGGCCTTCTCGGGAGCTTGGGTGCTTCTGTCATCATCCGCGGGGTGGCGGTCACGCACCAGTACTCGGTCGCCGACCGTGATCGGGCTCTCCTGCGCATGCCTCCTCTGGGACGCCTCCTGGTTGGTCTTCATCCGCCTTGCCAGGGAGTGGTTTGGAGGGTTCGGGGACTCTGCCCACACAGGATGGTGCGGGATGGTGACTGTCACTGCTCGACCGAAACACAGGCGGCTCGGGGAGATGCCGGTGGTGCAATGGGGGGTGAGGCGATATTCGCGGAGAAAACGGTATAGTGCCTGTTCCAGGATGTGGCCATCGGCAAGGGCTATCTGGATCGTCTTGTTCAGGGTCCGCATCAGACGTTCTACTTCCCCGTTCGCTTGGGGCCACCTCGGGGTTATCCGTCGGTGTTTGATCCGGAGGGAGGTCAGGTACTCGAGTAGCTCAGCACTGGTGAACGGCGGACCGTTGTCTGTCCGGAGCTCTCCAATCAGGCCATGGGTGGCCATAATCTTCTCAAGTTTGGGAATGACTTCTCCTGCTGACGTAGAGGAGACTATCTCGATTTCTGGGTATCGCGAGAAGTCATCCACAACTACTAGCATGTACTTCCCTCCTGGTAAGCTGCCGAAGTCTGCGCTGGCTCTTTCCCAGGGGGCGTTGGGGCCTGCTTCGGTGATCACCGGCGCAGGACTGCTGGGCAGGCTGGTTGCAAGGCAAACTGGGCAGCGTTGAATGATCGATTCGACTTGTTGATCTAAACCAGGGAACCAGACTTTGCTCCTGAGGCGGTTCTTTGACTTTACAATCCCTTGGTGTGCTCCATGTGCAAGGAGGGCTGCCTGGTGAGTCAGGCGTTCAGGCAGGACGAGGCGAGGGCCTCTCAGGAGACAACCATCTGCAGATATTGACAACTCGTGGCGCACTTGATGTAGAGCCTTTAAGGTGGTTTGGGCCGCTGTCGTTCGGAATGGTGTTGGGTTCTGCAAACGCTTCCAGTCTCCCGAGGTGATTGCTTGGATGGCGATCTGGAGGCAATCATCTTCTCTGGTGGCGTGTATCACTTCCTCCAGCGAGATCGGGAGCGGTCGGGACCTTTCGATTATCATTCGCACGTAATCTTCTGTTGCTACCGCTTCCTCAGCTTCCGGCTTGGTGACAGGTCTGGCGTGCCTGGATAGGAAGTCCGCCGGGTTGCGGGTGCCTGGTCTGTACTCTACGGTGAACTGGAACTCTTGTAGCTGTAACACCCATTTTTCTATCCGTGGGGGAGGACGCGATGATGATCCCTGAAACAGCGGGACGAGGGGCTTGTGGTCGGTGACCACTGTGAACGGGTGCCCGTACAGGTAGATGTGGAAATGACGGCATCCCCACAGGATCGCGATGGCTTCCTTCTCGATTTGAGAATAGCGCTGTTCCGTGGGCGTAAGTGTCCTGCTGGCGTATGCCACCGGGGCCCATTCTCCACAGGTCTGCTGCTGGGCTAGGACCGCCCCTAGGCCCGTGGGGCTGGCATCTACTACCAGCTGGGACTCATTTCGGGGGTCAAAGTACACCAACGTCGTGTCAGCTGAGAGCGCAGCTTTCGTTTGGCGGAACGCCTCCTCTTGCTCCGCTTTCCACATCCAGTGGCTGGAGGATTTGGTGAGGTCACGGAGAGGCCCTGTCAGGTCCGAGAGGTTTTTGATGAAGCGCCCGCAGTACGTGACCATGCCTAGGAAGCTGCGGACACCGGACACTGACGTCGGGGCGGGAGCCTTCTGTATGTCCGTTACTTTGTCCGGGTCGGGGCCAACGCCTTTGTCGGAGAAACGATATCCAAAGAAACTGATGTCTCTCCTCAAGAACTCGCACTTTTCACGGTGGAGGGTGAGTCCGCTGTCTCGGATGCGGGATAGCACGGCCTGGAGACGCAGGAGGTGCTCTTCTAGCGTGGGTGCGTGCACCAGGATGTCATCGCTCACGTTGAGCACACCTTCCAGCCCCTGGAGGACGTTTTTGACGATGTTTTGGAATACTTCAGCAGCGCTGGAGATGCCAAAGTTGAGGCGGGTGTAGCACCAGAGCCCGGCATGGGTGGAGAACGTAGTGATGGGGCGAGAGTCCGGGTGGAGCGGGATCTGGTGATAGCCTGAGCGAAGGTCCATCTTTGAGAACCACTTGGAGCCCGCGAGCTCCCCGATGATGTCGTCTACCGTTGGAGTCAGGTGGCGCTCTCGCTTGATTGCGAGATTCGGGACCCTCATGTCCACACAGATGCGGACGGCTTCCGGTTGTTTCGGTTTCTTCGCGACGACAATGGGTGACACCCATGGGGTGGGGCCACGCACCCGTTCAATGATGCCCGCTCTCTCCAGGAGGCGTAGCTCTGCTTCTACTTTGGGGCAGAGGTGGAAGGCAATTCTCCTGTGACGGAGGGCGATCGGGGCGATGGACTTGTCGATGTGTAGTCGGACTGCGGGACCCTTCAGGCATCCAATTCCTTCGAATAGTGTTCCGAACCCTTGTAGCAGGCGGTCTAGGTCGTTGGCGTGCACGTTGAATGCAAAGTGAATCAGGTTGAGATCCTGCGCGGTGCGGCATCCAAGTAGGAATCCTGAACCTTCCTGTGATACATATACTTTGGCCTGTTGGTGTGCGGTCTCATGAGAGAGACTGGCCTGGAATACGTCACACAGCGTGAGTGGAGAACGGGTGCCGAAGGCATAGACTTGTACTCTGGTAGGGCGTAGCGTTGGAGGGTTGGGTAAACTCCGGTAGACGCTGGCAGCCATGAGATTAATGGTGGCACCTGTGTCGATGAGGGCCGCTATGGCATGTTCTTGCACTTTGACCTTACACATGGGCGTAGCGTGATGGGTGGCCGGCAGAGCATTCAGCATTCGGACTACGTGGACCGTGGCAGCATCGGCTTCATCGTCGTCCATGTCACTGTCGGGGGAACCTTCGGGAGGTGGCTCAATCGCACGAACTCGCCGTGGTGGGCCGCTTTGCTTCCTCCTCTGTGTCGACCGGCATACTTTGGAGAAATGGTTTACTTTCCCACACGCGCTGCAGGTCTTGCCATGCGCGGGGCAGGCTCCTTCGTGGGGTAACAGGCCTCCGCACCACCCACATGGTCGACTGCGGGAGTTCGGCAGGGGGGTCGTAGACTTCGGCCTCGTGGCTCTTTGTCGTGGTTCCTGCACGTCGGTGCGAATGGCGCATACTGGTTCTTCCTTGACAGTGGTGGCCGGCTTGGGGTCCATGTGCGCCGCGCGGGCCTTGGACAATTCTTTGGAGCGGCCAAGTGTCAGGATGTCCCTCATGGACATGTTGTGCTCTTGCAGGACCCTTTCTCGCAGCTTGGAGGATGCGCAGCCTTGGATGAACTGGGCCCGGATTTCGTCGTCCTCGTCTGGGAGGGTGCAGGTGCTTGCCAGCTCTTTCAGCCTCGCGTAGAAGATATCTACAGACTCCTCTGGCTGTTGGCGTGCTTGGCGGAGCAGGAAGCGCTCGTAGTCGGGGTTGGCAAAAGGTTCGAAATAGGCTGTGATGGCGTCGCGCATCGTGGCGTAGTTTCTTGGGGGTCCTGCTTCCCGCACGGTCTTAGATATTTTGTGAATGTCCGCCCTCCGAGGTGAAGAAGCATGGGCCTCCTCCGTGGAGCAGGGATGTCCGCCGCGTCGAAATACGTTTCTAGGCGCTCGACCCATGCCTTCCAGCGTGCTGCTTGGGAAGGTGGGGGGCCTGTGATGGCAAATGGCTCCAGATGAGGCACAGACGCCATGTGGGCGACGCAGTGGGCGTGAGTAGGGTGGCTGAGCACTTGCAGTAGGACACCAGCAGGCAGGGCCCGTGAGCAGGCGCAGTGCCACGCGGGGCACCGTAGGGCGGTGTAGGCGGCAAACCCTCGACAGTTGCAGTGAGGCTGCGAGGGGTGAGGCGTAGCAGTTGGGTGCGCACAGCCACCAGAGGGCGCTGCGGAGTGAGTCCAGGCAACTGCGGCCTACGCCCTGCGTGTTCGGGCCAGATGAGGGCGCGCTGTGCTTGGACGCCACGTGTGGCTAGGCAGGCGGCCTGGAATGCCCTTGATGCGAGGGGGGGAAGAGAGAGAGAAACCCAGCTGGGCTGTGGCCGGAGGTGCAGGCGTGGAGAGCGGCAGGAGGAGAGCGGCTGGGAGTGGGCAGCGTCACTCTTACCGCCAATCTGAGGGCCGCCGGAGGTCTGTAGCGGAGATGGCTGGGTGCCGGCAGGCACCGAAGGAATCCGCACGCACACGCGCGCGGACAGCAGGGCAGCCGTAGATGCTGTCGAAATTGATAGCAATGAGGCTGCGCAGGGCTGCGCGATAGCGGCAGCAGGCGTGCGGTGGAACGCACTGTGCGTCGGGCGAGAGATGCGGGAGACGCGGCTGGGGCAGTCTCGTGGTGCCGGCGGCAGGCACAGCCGGTGAGTTGAGTCACGGTGGGGGTGGGGAGACCACCTCGTCGCCAGTGTAGTGTCCTAGGTCAGGGCCTAGTGCAGAAGACACATAGAGTCGAGACACATGCGGGTCTGAGTGCAGCCAGTAACTCACTGACTCCGCCCAGCGTGACCTGGGCTATTTATTCCTCAACACACGTGCTGGCCGAGCGTACGCTGGGCCAGCCCAACACATTACGTAGTGGTCATGAACCAGGGGGGCAACCACCCCTCATCAACATGGGTAACTTGGAGTGGTCCAACACGGACGACATTACACTCCCTCAATTGAAAGCAGGCTATGCGTGCGACTCGGTTTACAGGGTTTCATCGCACTTTTGAGACTCATCTCACATGGCTGATGCCCTTAAGGTAATAACGCTAAATGTGAAAGGATTAAATAATCCAATCAAGAGGCGTGCGGTCCTATCTTACTTGGAAAACACAGGGGCCCATATTTGCCTCCTACAAGAGACACAATAGGTTGGGAGACACTCACAGAATGCGCGCGAGGTTGTTCCCCCACCAAATGTTCTCATCCGGGTCCTCCAAAACAGCGGGAGTCACCATTTTGGTCTCAGCTAAATTCCAGGTCAGGATAGGCCCTAAACGGGCCGAGATCAGAGGACGACTTATTGCACATACGTTCACCCCAGGCCAGCACTCCTTTACCATCGCTTCCGTGTATGCCCCGAACGACGGACAGGAGGGTTTCCTACGGGAGGTGACCTTAGAGCTATCGACTTCCCCCAATAGATCGCTCCTTGTAGGGGAAGACCTTAACTTGGCATTTGACAATACCGTGGATAGGTCGTCTCAACGCTACGGGCAGACGGGCCCTCAAAACGAAGGGGAGACAGCTGTTGCGGGAGGCAGGCCTAACAGACGTATGGAGGTCACACCACCCGGCGCCCAGGGAATACACCTTCTACTCACACTCTCATAAGACATATGCTAGGCTTGATTACTTCCTGACCACGGACACCCTGACTCGACGGACGCAACAGGTAGAGATTATCCCATGCCCTCTGTCCGATCACTCGGCAGTGTCCATCTCTCTATCTCTTCCCTGCCACCGGCCCACTCGGCGGGTGTGGTGACTGCGGGAGACAATATTACAAAGCCCCACAGTTGTACAGCAGGTCACTAAGGCTATGGATGATTACTTGACCATCAACGATACACCGGACATCCCTATTTCTATCCTATGGGACGCCCTCAAGACGGTGGTACAGGGGGAGTTCCTAGCCATTTCGGCGCATGATAATAAGGTCAGGAGGGAGAGGAGGGAGCAACTCTCTGGCGAGGTGACCGAGTTGGAACGAGTACACCAAAGAACGGGGGCGCCCAGGGTCTGGAAACAACTCAAGGCAGTGAGGGCTCAGCTGGCGGGTCTTGACAACGACAGGGCAGAACATGCCGCCCTGAGGCTTCGTCACGCCTTCTACGTGGGGGGAGACAGATGCCGGAGGCTCTTGGCCAATAGGCTGAGATCTCAGCGACAGTCCTCTAACATTTCCGTGGTGGTAGACCACGCTGGACAAGAACACACCACAGATCAAGGTACGTTTAAGCGATACTATGCGTCTCTGTATGAGGCTAAGACGCTTTCTGTAGACGCCCATGTCCAATATCTGGCGGGTGTGAGGGCTGCTAAACTGACCTCAAGTCAGGCGGACGCCCTTGACTCCCCGATTAAACTGGAGGAAGTCATCTCCGCTATTTCTAAATTAAAACCGCTTAAATCTCCGGGCCCGAATGGGTTCTGCTCCCTCTTCTATAAAAAATTCTGTGCTACCTTAGCCCCGCTGTTGGTGAGGGTGTACAACTCGATTGGGCCATCCTCTCCGATGCCGCCCACGATGCTGGAGGCCCTGGTCACTGTGATACCAAAGCCAGGGAAGGACAAGCGGTTCTGTGCGTCGTATCGTCCCATTTCCCTCCTTAATGTGGACCTTTAAATCTTTACTGGGATCCTAGCGCAGAGACTCTCCCCATACTTGCCGGGGCTGAGCAAGACCCGGATCAGTCAGGCTTTGTTCCGGGACGCCAGTGTTCTGACAACACTAAGCGCCTACTGCATCTGTTAGATAAATCCGAACGCTTCCAAGTCGAGCGCATGATTCTCTCGGTGGACGCTGAGAAGGCGTTCGATAGGGTACATTGGCCCTACCTCAAAGCTACTCTGAGCCACTTTGGTCTTCCACAGTGCTTCACAGATTGGGTATTTGGAAGTTACACTTCTCCTACCGCCTCGGTCAGAGTTAATGGCTTGGTGTCGCACCCATTTTCCATCCAGCAAGGGACAAGGCAGGGATGCCCGCTCTCGCCACTCCTCTTCGCCCTGTATATGGAGCCAATGGCCCAGCAAGTGCACGATGACCCCTTAATATCGGGGATAAGCTTTGGAGGGGAAGAGCATAAAATCTGTCTGTACGCTGATGACGTGGTGGCCACCCTAGAGAGACCCCGGGAGTCCCTCCCTGCCCTACTGACTGAACTTGAGCGCTTTGTGCTCGTCTCCGGGTTTAGAGTCAACATACACAAGTCACAGGCCCTCAGTCTGTCTCTCGACGCAGCCACACTGGAGACGCTTTAACAGTCGCATCACCTCCACTGGGCCCGAGACACCATCCCATATTTAGGGTTGCAACTCTCAGCCAGCACGCAGAACACCACCTCTCTTAACTACACGGTGCTTTTACGACATGTGCACGACTGCCTTCGCAGATGGAGACCTCATTCACTGTCCTGGTTGGGTCGTGTGGCTGTGATCAAGATGACAATCTTGCCTAAGATCATATACCTCTTTCAGACCCTCCCACTCGCCCCCCCCCCCCCCGGGAGTATTGCACTCGCTACAGCGAGATTTGGAGCGCTTTGTCTGGCGTGACCAGCGGCCACAAATGCATCGGGAACTGAGTTACAGACCCCCGACTGAAGGGGGATTAGCGATACCCAACTTGCACGATTACTACTGGGCGGTACAGTTGCGGCCTCTGGTTGAGTGGTCGCGATCGGAGTCTGAGAAACGCTGGCTGTTCATGGACAGGGCTCTAGCCAAACAATCACTGTGGGAAGTCGCCTTCCGTGCCAAGGCCGCTAGGCCCCGTAATTTATACCTTTCTAAGGTTACAAGCACCATCTTATCGGCTTGGGATAAGGTCGCCATCTCGAGAGGGCTCACAACATTTCCATCCCCAATCACGCCCATAGTTACTAACCCTGACTTCACTCCAGGACTGGACGAGACCAGATTCGCAGCGTGGACACAGGAGGGCTGCCGTTCTGTGGGACACCTCTTTGACCAGGAGGGGGGCCTCTCCTTCACTGACCTTCGTACACAGCAGGACCTTCCCGAGGCAGAGCACTACAGGTACCAGCAGATAAGGCACTGGGTCATGCAACTGGGGGTCCGAGAGGGGGCGGGGAGGTTCCTTACGCAGTTCGAAAAGTGGTTGCTCACGAGACACACTGACGCGCGACTGACGACGGACCTTTACACGCTCCTTAGACGCAAGCCAGGGCCAGAAAAATCCCCCGGACAATTCCGATGGGAGGGGGAGCTGGGCAGACCGCTTTCACAGAAGGAGTGGGCTGATATATACTATAGGGCCCGCCGTACAGCGCGTAGTGTAGCAAACATTGAAACTGCGACAAAAATAGCTACATACTGGTACCTAACTCCCCCTCGACTACACCGAGGCAACCCCACGCGAAGCACCAACTGCTGGAGAGGTTGTGGCTCGTTGGGTACCCTGACGCATCTGCTGTGGGAGTGTCCCCAGATGGCAAGCTACTGGAACCAAGTGTTGGATGATATTGATACCCATTTCCACACCCAACTACCTCGCTTTCCGGCCTACACATTCCTGGGCCTTCCCAACCCCTTCACGTTTCCACTCAGGTCGCGGAGAGGAAAACAAATAGCGCTGGCGTTGGGGGCAGCTCAGCAAAACGTCCTCTCACATTGGGGCACGGCAAACACACCCACTCATTTGGGGTGGGTACATAGATTATGGGGGATCCCTGGTATGGAGAAAATCTCCCTCTCAATCCATCCCCCCGGGCCTCCTTTCACGATCTCTGGGGGCCATTCTTGACACTGCTGAACACAGAGTTCACAGAACTCACCTGCCCGAAATATTTGAGATTGCTGCGTTTAGCAGACCCTCCACGAGAAGAGACAACCCACGACGCAGTGCCCATACGGGGGTAAACCCTACAAAGACATGCTCACTGAGCGGGGGGTAAGCTCGAGGGCACTTTATGTTCGAACCTGGGATATCCACAGGGAGGAGGAGGGAGGGGTAGGGAGGGGAGGTTGCACCTTTGTTTGCTGTTCTTGTTTTTTTTTGTTTTTAGGTCTCGGGCCTAGCGTTGCAGTGAGGTAGCACTGCTCGCACAGCCCGAGACCTCTTGTACGGGCTTCTGAAAGCTGACCACACGCTCGTGCGTGTGGTTTTGCTTTCGCCCGCTGCCATTGGCTTTAGCGAGTTTTTTTTTTACAAAAAACTGCACGCAATTGGGCAAAGGCGGGCGCATGTCCCGCCTTTGCTCCTCCCATTCCCACTGGTGGCTAGCACGCGCAGCAGCGCGCGTTCGCCTCGCTGCCGCGCTCCCTCCCCCCGCTCCTCTGTGGTGCGCGCGCACCACTGTTTAGTTTCATTTCATCAGCCGAGACCCGGAGGCGGGGCCTGAACCCACCTCAGCCAGACGGGGCTGCTGCGAGCAGAGCTGGGATGGCGCGGGACGCGACTCCGCTGCCGGCACCAGAGCACCGTGGAGGAGGGGTCAGCTGCAGGCGGCAGGGCCAGTGAGGATGGGACGACTGGCACGGGAGCCCCTCTCGCCTCCGCGGAACCGGAGCTCAAGGAACGGGGCGCGCAGGACACCCACGGAGCCGCGCGGGCTGTGGGAACAGCGCCGATGCCTGTCAAAAGGGAGCTGGGAGTACCAGGATAAAAGATGGAGTAAGAGATCTAAAAACGTGTCTCCCCATGCCAGGGGAACAGATCCCGCCTGGTGCTGTTCCCCACATACACTTTCTGGCATAATCCCCTCTACCATGCTACTACACCCACCCGAACCACAGATTTCTTGGGGAGCAGGTCGGAGAGAGTGTGAAGACACCATCATGCTTTTCAAATTCCACATTGCAACAAACACGCTAATAAGACTTGCTACATTGAGATATCGCACCAACACATGGCCTCTGGCGTGGAGTTATTCACTAGATACCCCCAATAGGGCCCTAAACTTCTCTGCCAACCTTTCTACCCCTGGGGATAGTCTGAACGGGATCCGATGTATACACTACGAGATCATCGGCATAAAGCGCTAGCTTGTTGTGTAGTACGGGGAGTGAAAGGGACTACCTGCAAGTCCCTTCTTAGAAGTTGAGCAAATGGTTCAATGTATACATCGAAGAGGAGACGGGACAGGGGACAACCCTGTCTCGTACCCCTACATACTCCAAAGGCAGAATTATTGAATATTACAATGAATTTAGTAATTTCAAGAAATTCATGAATTTCACCTAGGTAATAACACTTTCACCCAGTTCTCCATTTTATGTAGACGTACAGTTTATACATAGTTGCAGTCACTCAGAATATTTTCAAAATACGTCTGAGATTTGAGAGGAACATGTCATGCCTGCCTGTTCAGAGTTCCTGCACATAATTCTAATTCATATTACGAGCTTCATAAAAGCAATGCTTGCATCACACTCTTTTTAAAGACGGAGTGCGCAGCGCTTGTCATTTCACAGCTCTTCATGCTTGCTATCTGTGAAGCCATCTTTACGAGGGTAAGCGAGCAGATTATCCCAGATTTCGGGCACTGTGTTTAGCTTTGTTCCTCTAAGTGGGGCAGATAGGAGGAGCGCACAGCTTCGTTCTTTTAGGCAAGAGTGTAAGCCATCCTTGTAAGGAGAATTTGTAATTTTGCCCTGTAAGCAGAGTATGTGAGAAGAAAGGAATAAGATGCAACCTCGTCTTCGTAAGTGAGAAAAATAGAAGGATGGTGTAGCTTCTTACTTAGAAATGGGTCAGAGAAGGGAAAAGTTTTATGTATGGCTTTTTTGGTGTGTGGTACTTTTGCAGCACACTGTTCAAGTACATACATAACTCTTCTGTCTTCGGGTTACATTTCCAATGCTTTTTTTTTTTATTGGGGCCAGAGCATGCCTTCAGTTGAGATGTCACATATTGATGTTTTTTTAGCCAAACGTTGAGTGAGATGGTTGTCTGCATTTTGAGCCTTCTGCAGTTTTTGGACCTGGTATATGGCAACACTGCAAATAACGCTGGCCGTAAACAAAGCGGGAGCTAACTAGTACTCCTGAAGCTACTGCATCCTTCACTTAGGAAATGTAGGGTTAGGGCTCTTGTGGAGATTCACTGGCCTTTTTTTCAGCACCTATCTGATATATTTACACTACACATATATCCACTCCGTTCCAAAACACATAATTACACTCCACAAAAAAATTCAACTTCACAACATGCCACATAATTCCTCACCAAATAATACTACTCCACACCATGCCGCATAATACCACTACAAACTATGCCACATGATTCCACACACCACATAATTCAATGCCACACAATTCTGCAGCACACAACATAATTACACTCCACATAATACCACTCAGCGCCACATAATCACACTACACATAATTACACTCTACTCAATACAACATAAATACACTTCACATAAATGCACTCTATACCACATACCTGCAATCCACATAAACGCACTCCAAACCATAACACAAAATTCCAATAAGCATAATTTCGCTCAACACCACACAATTCATCTCTACACATTTCCAACACACACCACATAATTCCACACCAAACCACATATTTCAAATAAACAACACAATTCCACAACACACCACATACCTCCAATACACACCACAGATTTACACATCATACCACAACTAACAATTCCAATAGAACCCACATAATTCCACTCCACACCACATACATCCACTACACTCCAAACCAAAACACATAGGTAAAAGATATTATCACTCACAACGCTAATAGCACTAACTCTTGCAAATCCGAGACCTATTGCATTGCAAATGCTTGTTATTGTGGCTAGCCGGCCCACGGGGCACAAAGCGGAAGTACAGAATGCTGTCAATGTTGTGTGCTTTACTTGTGTCAAACCTACTAATAAAGAAATTTAAACATAAAATGGGCGTGCTCACAGGGACATCTTAAAAATGTTTGGGGCCCTGGGCCAAACGTATTTTGCGGGCCCCTGTTTGGAACAGTTTTGCATTTATAATCCAATTTCAGCTCTTTCATGCCCTCTTTGGCCAGGTCACTGGCAGTGCACAGGCACACTCATCTAATTCTAAACGTGTTTATATCTAATATTCAGGGATAGTGACAATATTGTAACACAGCAGCAGTTCACTAATATTACTGCAAATAATCTCTGTGGCACCCTTCCATTTCTCATGTGAGAGATTCTGTTTGATCTAAAAGAAACTTTTTTATGAGTGTTGCATAAAACATAAACACAACATTTCTCTGCAAAATGTCTGTAATAGACTCTCACACATTACTCACATTAAAATTAATTAAAGTAAAAAGGTATTTAAATCAATCTGTTTAAGAATTATTCAAGGTCATCAGGGAAGACTCTCTGCAGAACAGAGCTGGCTCTATTAGGGGCCCCATGAAAGGTTGGGGCCGTGGGCCAGAGCCCACTTTGCCCATGCCTTAAAACGTCTCTGCATGCGCATCCCAACACGTGTACACAGACTCACAACACACTCGCGAACGTGACAACACGTGCAGGCAGATCCCATGCGCACACAGATTTACAATATGTGCAAACAAATCGACAAAGCGTACACACCGATCCGCACACATATCTGCAATGCACACAGATTAACACCCACACATAAATCCACAATTCCTTGCATCACAGCGTCATGGTGTGACCAGAGGAGCATGTTCATCTCCTGAGTAACTGTCTCGGAATCGATACAAGGAGAGCAGCAGTGGCACACAGAGATAATTCCCAACACCACCGAATCTTGATGTGTGCTGCAGGGAGGACATGATGAACAATTCAACACTCGTTTTCATTTTGGCTTCAGGTTGTTTGATCCATAATCTCAGTTTTCAGGTTAGTTTCTGGGGTCTCTGCTAGAAATCAAACATTGTATAAGACAATTCATTCTCAATAAAACTCAGACACTGCATTATTATGACCTTGCCCAACTGACCAGCATTGAAACATTCATTCACAACCACTGTGTCCCATCTCAGTGCCTCTTCTAGGACTGTCCCACACGTTCATCACTGCTTTGGTTAGATGCACTGTGCTTCCTTGCGTGCCGGTCTACCATGCTGCCTGACAAAGATCTTACTTTATTAAATACTCAAAGTAAACATACAAATATGTTCAGCCACGACACACTGTGGCAAATTTCAACGGGACTGAATATCGTTACAACAATTTCAATGTACAAAATATCAGCAGGAAAATTTCTTTTTTTTTTTTAAATATATTTTTATTTGATTTTGAACAGCATCATTATCAAACATATGATTTTTACTTGAGGGTTAATCCATCAGAATTAATTTATAAAGTGTTCATGAGAATTAACTAAATATTTTAACCACAAACCAAAAAAAGAAAGGCATTACATCCTTAAAAACGAAAAGCAAATTCATCGTCATTTTTAACATACAATCACTAATCATGTCGCAAACCCCCCTTCTAAGACATGGATATTCAAAATCAGTCAGTTTAAGCATAATCAGGATCTGCTGTCCATCATATCTTCTTTCCACCTATAAATAGGAGCCCAGATATACCTACCAAGCTTTCTCCCTCTCTTGCCCTTCCTCTCATAAATCCCTTTTTCAAGATTATATGTAGCAAGCAATTTCGCAAGCCATTGCTGTAATGTAGGGGCTGGTTGATCCAGCCAAGCAGAAGCGATGCACATACGTAAAGCAGCCATAGCAAGAAACAGAAAGCGACAAGATGGATCTTGCAGTCCCTTATTATAAATCCCAAGAAGCACTAATGCTGGGGTAAGAGAAACTTTTAGCTTCAATATTTGGATCATAACATTTTCAATTTCTCTCGTCAGAATTTGCAGCCGTGGGCAAGTCGAAAACATATGAATTAGATCAGCATCCAAACTATCGCAGCGGGGGCATCTAATTCCTTCCTGTCCCCCCCATTGTGCAATCCTTGCTGGCGTATAATACAATGAGAAAGCTGTTTTAAAATGCTGAGCTTGGAGCCCTGCTGAGCACAAGATAGTCTGGACCAGCTCCAGAGAGTCTAAAAAATCATCCTGGTCTATGCCAAGCTTATCAGCACATTTCTTCCCATGCTTGTCCAGATCCTCCTGCGTAAGCAGTGAAAGTTCTGCATAAATCCGCTTAATAGTGCAGTTCTCCCCTGCTCTAATACCATCAATAATCACAGTTTTCTCAAAGCGATGCGGCCCACCCTTTTTCCCTCTTAGAAAACTACATAACTGCAAATATTTAAAAAAACTTCTCTTATTAATACCATAATCGTGTTGGATTTCACTGAATGGGCGAATTCCCTCTGACCCCATAAGATCCCCTATTTTCCGAAGCCCACACCCCTCCCACTCCCGCATTATTGCATCCGAGAAAACTCCCGGTAGTGTGGGATTTCTATATAACTGGATATAGAAATTAATTCTCCCTAGGCCAGATTTTTTTTTAAACGCCGCCCAAATCTTAAATGCAGCCATCAGCGTTCTAAACTTTGTTTTTTTAAAGTAGCTGGGCTCGTTGAATTTCATGAAGCAATTCACAGCATCATCTCCTAACAAAAGCTTATATAAATCTGGAGACCCTGTTTTAGTCCAAAGATCTACAACCCTCCCACCGATTAAGCCACTCATATATTGAAAGGCCGCAGCCCAATAATACATTCTAAAATCTGGCACTGCCCAGCCTCCTCTATCTCTTGGTAATGACATAAACCTCAAGGCCCTCCTTGTTTTCCCATGTGCCCATATAAACCTATTCACAGTATGTTCAAGCACCGTAAACCATTGTCTCTCGAATTCTAGCGGTATAGCCCTAAAGAGATACAGTATTTTAGGCAAAAAAAACATCTTAACCACATTGCAGCGTCCCACCACTGACATATGAAGATTATGTAATCTATCTATATCTTTTTTGGCCTTCCCAATGTCTGGTTCGATGTTTTTCTCTACTAACTTCCCCAGCTCAGGTGAAATATTAATGCCAAGATAGATAGCGGAGTCTGCCACCCGCGGATCATCCAGGTCGGTCCCCCTATTTTTAACTAGCTGGGTCTTCGATCTATTTAACGCATACCCAGAAACCAGGCCAAAGGCTTGGGCTGCTGCCTCAATAGCAGCTAGGGCTTCTGTAGGATTAGGGGTGACCACTGCAATGTCATCTGCGTAAGCCAGCATTTTTGTTTCCAGCTCTTGAAATCTCATTGGAATAATTCTATTGCTAGCCTCCAGCATCCTGATCAAAGGATCGATGTATAAGGGAAAGAGGAGAGGCGAGCACGGACAGCCCTGCCGTGTGCCTCGCCTAATTGCCAAAGGTGCGGTATACCCCCCATTCAGTCTCAGCCGGGCCGTCGGAGCCTTATATAGAGCCTGAATTGCCCTAACAAAGCCTCCCCCAATGCCAAACCATTTCATAGCCGCCCACAAATAGTCCCAGGAGACCCTATCGAATGCTTTTTCAGCATCCATGAGAATCAAAGTCATAGGGTCCCCTGAGACTTCAGCTACATCAAACAAGGTTATAACCCTGCAGATATGCTCTGTTGTCCCCCTCCCGGGAATGAACCCGTGCTGACTGGGGTGGACTAATTTCCCAATTATGTTGTTTAACCGGGTCGCCAGAGCCTTAGAGTAAATGTTTGCATCACTATTCATAAGCGTAATTGGCCTATAAGAGCCAGGTTCTCTAGAGGGCTTGCCCTTTTTCAAAAATATTATCATATCCGCCCCAGCCCAAGACTCGGGGACCGAACTCCCTTGCTGGGCTTGACAAAATGTATCAGCCAGATCAGGTCCAATTACCTCAAGGAAGGTTTTGTAGAACTCTAGAGGAATCTGGTCCGGTCCTGCTGCCTTCCCGAAGGGGAGACTCCCTAATGCGACATAAATCTCTTCCTGGGTCAGCGAAATCTCGAGGGCCTCCCTATCTTTAGAATCAACACCCTGCGCTGAAACTCCACTTAAATAACCTTGAATTAAACTCTGCTCTCTTCGCTGTTCCTCGCAGTAAAGTTTTTCATAAAAATGGCGAAATACCTCCCGAATCCCTGTTGAGCCCTCAATTAAATTCCCATTAGTGTCCGAAATTTCCCGAATCTCCCCTGCCAGACTCTTTTGTCTCAATCGGACTGCCAGTGTATGCCCGACCCGCTCGCTGAACTCATAGCAATGCTCCCTCCTGGCGAGAAATCTTTCTGCTGCCTTAGTAGCTGTTAAATCTCCTAATTCAGCCTTAGCTAGAGCCAGCTTGAGCAGTATGCCATCCAGTGGGTTGCTTGTCCGAATAGCCACAGCGAGCTCCTCCTCGACCTCCCTAAGTATCCTACAAAGCACTTTCTCTCGCTGAACCTCCTTCTTCTGTCGGTACAGACTATAACTCATAGTCTCTCCCCTGACTCCAGCTTTGAACGTATCCCAGACCACCCCGGGGCTGGCGCTCTTCCTGTTAATCTCCCAAAACCCCTTGATCCATTCATTCATGTGGGAAACATACTCAGGATCCTTTAGCAATCCTCTCTCAAAGGTCCAGAGCCGCTCTTGCTTTGCCTCCCCGCTAGGTTGATTGTTAAGACTAAAGGATTATGGTCTGAAATTTTCCGAGGATGTTTCTCTATTCTGCACCTCGAAATTAATAAATATGAAACGAAAAAGTAATCAAGTCTAACTACTGATTTATGGGGTGCAGAGAAAAACGTACTACCTGGATCATCAGGTTGGAAACGCGGCCATACATCCGTGAGTGCATTGTTCTGAACCAAATTGGAGAGTGCCCTAAAAACCCTTCTCTTCCTACCCCCGTAGCTGCGTCCTGCTTCCCCCCAGAGCCCATCCAAATCATTGATATTATAATCCCCACACATTATTACTGGGGTAGGCCATGATGCTAGTTCAGCATCCAAAAACTCTAATAATTCAGGATCATCCCCGGACGAGCCGTAGACCGAACATAAAGTAAATGTATCCTCGTATATCGTACACTCAACCAGAGCCCAGCGGCCCCATTTATCAGACATTTTCCTCTTAAAAATGATATCGCGGCGACGAGACAGAATAGCCACTCCTCTTGTCTTGGTGCCTTGTTTGGTGTTGATGATAAGTTTGAACCCAAGCTGCTCCAAGACACTGCCTCTATTGCCCTCTATATGGGTTTCCTGAAGACAAATTATATCAATACGCAGTGTTTTCTAAATTATTGCAGCTCTATATCTCTTGGCCTGGTCGTTTAACCCACATATATTAATTGAAGCAACTCGTAAACTCATTACCTGATGTTTAACATTTTCCTGATCTGTATACCATATTTATTAAATCTTTGCCTTCCTGAGACCATACTTTGAAAACTCACTTTCCTTCCTTTTCTATTCTTATTTAACAAATTAGACCTCAAGTACTGTACTGTGCTGTGCTGTGCCCACTCCCTCCCCTCCTCCCCTGGACCCCACCCCCCCCCCTCTCCCACCCCCCCCAACACCCCTCACAGGCAAATAGGTCAAACATGACCTATGCGTGGCAGCCGCAGCTCACATCTCCAGTTACTACAGATCCCCCCGCCCCGATCCCCAGATACACCACTGTGTTCCACTCTTGATTGTAATATATAACATGTATACCAGAGAAAAAATAGAGGAGAAGAAAAATCACAAAAAGATAAAATGAACCTTAAGTGCACACAGGGGAGAGTCTTTTGTGCTTACATTACTCCCGAAAGTACCCTAAGCCTTAACCTTTTAAGATAAACACTAATTCTCAGCTTGCACTAGGTCCCCCCTGAGTCGGTCATACCCCTCCGGTTTTCCCCCTTGCTTCCTTCAGCTCAGACATATATTCCTGTGCTTTAATTTCTGAAAAGAACATTCGCACCCTCCCATTTAAAATAACTTTAAGCCGTGCCGGGAACAACAGGTATGCTTTGCAGCCAATCCCCTGAAAAGGAGTTATCAGCTGCCGGAGCCTCCATCTTCTTTCAACGGTGGCATGACAGAAGTCCGGCCGAGCAAAGAATGTATGGCCCTCGTATGTCCTTTTTGCGTCTGGCCTTGCTCTATCCAGAAGGGACTGCCGGAGAAGAAAGTTACCAATGTATATTAGGATGGCTCTGGGCCGCTCCCCTTGCCCTGCTGCATTGCCTCTCTTCTGTGTCAGAGGGAAACGATGCACCCTCTGAACCTCCATATCCCAGTTCCATTGGGCTAAATCAGGAAATTCTCCCTTTAGAAGGGTTACTACGTAAGACATGATGTTCTCTCCTTCGCTGTTTTCAGCAATGCCCAATAGTCTCACATTGTTTCTTCGCTGACGATTCTCGAAATCTTCGAGCTTCCACATCATATCCTCTGATTGCTTCTCGTGCGACTCCTTATAGACCTGTAACTTTCCTACTTCCTCCTCAAGAGTTCCAGTTCTTTCTTCAACGTGAGCTACCCTTTCTGCCATATCAGTACAAAATGTGTTCATTTTTCGTAAGGACCCCTGCATTTTTTTTGTAGCTTGGTGTGCCCGGCGGCTCTCAAGTCTGGCTTCTCCCTGCATTTGCTTCAGGGTGGAGTACACTAGATCTAGCGACGGTGCAACAATAGAGTCGGTTATACTAGCAGGCCCCCCCTGTACTGATACTGCCCCTTCATCTTCATAAGTCTGACTGGTGGCGGAGTAATCCCACTTAAGCTTACGAGCTGTTGCTGTATCCACCTTAGAGGGGCTAGCTCTAGACTTAGACCTACGTTTCTGAGTGAGGGTCTTAAGGCGTTGCACCTTCTGAGTTATGGAGGAGCCAGAATCAGACCCCTCAGATGAATTGCCATCGCTTGTGATTGATAGATCCGTGTCATCGTTCAATGAGAAAAACTTGTCCCCCTCTGGGGATCCCACAGTTAGTTTAGACCATAAGGAACTTTGATTTGGCCCTACTGTATTTCCCATAGGCGCAGTCACATCTGTTCTAGGGATACTCGTTATAGCAGATGAGAGGCCATTACCTTGTCCAGCAACTTCTTCTGTGTCATCTATACCACCTTGCCAATCAGAGGAGAAACCATCAGGACCGAGAGCGCTTCTCCCACTGCCTTGCACACTGCCGGGGAGCTCCTGCCGTTCTTGCGCATCCTGCAATCCAGGCCGGTTGTCAGGCTCAGCAGTTTCCTCCTCCGGCTCCAGTCCAGACCGTTGCTGTACCGCTACAATCCCCGCAGGTGGAGCCAAACCAGGCTCAGCTGTTCCGCTTGTGCCGAGCTCAGTTGAGCCGAGAACACTCACCTCGCAGCTCGTTACCACTACGGCCGCGGTGAAAGTCTCCGTCAGCGTTGCCTGCCGCATGGAGCTCTCTGCTCCAGTCACCCTCAGCTTGCCTCGTCCCTCCATGGCACCGTCCCGCAACTTGCCGCCAGTCTCCTCATTCTTTTTCGGAATCGCCCCGCGCCGCGGTTGGCCCGAACCGCGCACAGCCGTGGGAGGGACAACAGCCTCCTTTTGGGGGTCTTTCAGCGCACCATCCTTCGTGGGCTTGTTTGTTTTCGGCCCCATCTTTTCACCACAAAGCGAGCACCCTTGCAGCGCCTCGACACCGATCTCCTGCAGCAGCGCTTTGGCGACCACCACTGCAACTGCAACCAGACCCCTGGATCTCCGGCAGGAATCTTGACTCAGCATCCACCGCCCCAGCCAATTAATCAGGTAAGAGCGAAGTGGCATATCAGCGCTTTATCTCCATTTCATATTATCACTCGGGAAGAGAGTCTCTGTAGCAACTCTCACAGAGGTCAGTCGGCGGCCATCTTGCCTCAGATTACCTCATCAGGAAAATTTCTATACATTTTTTATACCTAACTCCACATACACATAGCTTGGTGATATATAGATCTTCAAGGTTTATAGATGTGAAGTTGCGAATAGTAAAGTCTTACCTCCCCCTGTGCACTTACCTTCGATATCCTGTCCCGTCGATATTCAGGATTTGATATTCCCGGCCCCATCACCTGACTCTGAACATGGATATCTAAATGTAGTTCCAATACTTGGCACTCATTTGAAAACAGTTGAATTGTGGGCAACTCATTTAATCTCCCTTGCACTTAAACTGTCAATATGCAAAATACAATTGGAGAATAATGTGTTATACATAGATGTAAATCCCCACATGACTTCCTTGTAACATCTCCCAACTATATGACTGAACAAACAAAGTGCCTTATTATGAGTGGCTTAGCATATACCCTAGGAGATTCTGGGGCATTGGTAATTCTGAAGGAGGGGGGGGTTTCTGGGGATTCCTAGGTGTATCTTGAAAAATGAGGAATTACATCGGAATCTGGAATACGGCACTTGATTCTCGTGGTAATTCACCATTTCTCTCTGAATTTTCATCCAGAATTTTTGGCAGCTTTTAGCAGCTGAAGTGTTTGTGTGGAAGGCACTGGGTCTGCTGCGTTACTGCAAATCTCAGAATCCTGTCTGTTGCATAAAAGGAGGCTCAGAAAAGCTATCAATTAATAGATGAATGTGCTGATAACAAGAGATAGACACTGCAAGTTACGGGTTCCCTCACTCAATCTGATAGCTCAGGAAGTTAAATGCCTGCTGCAGTGGTCTTTGTATAAACTGCAGTCACAGGTTCCAGTGCCAGCGAGATCACTTAATTACATCATCTCCCCGGGAGAGTACACAATACCTCGAAATGCATCCTTATTTGTAGAGTACTAACACGCCATCTACTCCTCTCCGCCGTCCAGACCAGAGACCAGCAAAATGCCTACGATAAACCAGTGTTATTGCCTGCCCATAAAAACGTCCTCACTATATAAATGATCATTTTAGCTCCATTGATTTCAGTGGATTCACCCTCCGAAGCCAAATAATTTCACCCTCCATAAAGGCTGAGAAAGCTGAGGGATGGACAGTGTAAAATCCTACAAACAGAAGAGCACTGCAGCACACACAGAGCATCAACCACTCTGGGAAGAAGTCTCCACCTCACACACAGGCTCAGGTTTCATCATCACAGCTGCTCATCACCCTGAAAAGGCATTATGGAAACAGCACAGCTCAACCAGCCCATCACACATTGTGTCTACAGCACACACAGAGAATCAACCACTCTAGGAGAGGTCACCACCTCACACACAGGCTCAGGTTTCATCATCTCAGCTGCTCATCACCCTGAAAAGGCATTTTGGAAACAGCACAGCTCAACCAGCCCATCACACAATGTGTCTACAGCACACACAGAGAATCAACCACTCTAGGAGAGGTCACCACCTCACACACAGGCTCAGGTTTCATCATCACAGCTGCTCATCACCCTGAAAAGGCATTTTGGAAACAGCACAGCTCAACCAGCCCATCACACAATGTGTCTACAGCACACACAGAGAATCAACCACTCTAGGAGAGGTCACCACCTCTCACACAGGCTCAGGTTTCATCATCACAGCTGCTCATCACCCTGAAAAGGCATTTTGGAAACAGCACAGCTCAACCAGCCCATCACACAATGTCTCTGCGGTACACACAGAGCATCAATCACTCTGGGAAGAAGTCTCCACCTCACAAACAGGCTCAGGGCACCATCATCACAGCTGCTCATCACCCTGAAAAGGCATTCTGGAAACAGCACAGCTCAACCAGCCCATCAAACAATGTGTCTACAGCACACACAGAGCATCAACCACTCTAGGAGAGGTCACCACCTCACACACAGGCTCAAGTTTCACCCTCACACCTGCTCATCACCCTGTAAAAGCATTATGGCAACAGCACAGCTCAACCAACCCATCACACAATGTGTCTGCAGCACACACAGAGCATCAACCACTCTAGGAAGAGGTCACCACCTCACACACAGGCTCAAGTTTCACCCTCACACCTGCTCATCACCCTGTAAAGGCATTCTGGAAACAGCACAGCTCAACCAGCCCATCACACAATGTGTCTGCGGTACACACAGAGCATCAACCATTCTAGGAAGAAGTCTCCACCTCATGAACAGGCTCAGGGAGCCATCATCACAGCTGCTCATCACCCTCAAAAGGCATTATGGAAACAGCACAGCTCAACCTGCACATCACACAATGTGTCTGCAGCACAAACAGAGCATCAACCACTCTAGGAAGGAGTCTCCACCTCACAAACAGGCACAGGGAACCATCATCACAGCTGCTCATCACCCTGAAAAGGCATAATAGAAACAGCACAGCTCAACAAGCCCATCAAACAATGCGTCTGCGGTACACACAGAGCATCAACCACTCTAGGAAGAAGTCTCCACCTCACACACAGGCTCAAGTTTCATCATAACACCTGCTCATCACCCTGAAAAGGCATTCTGGAAACAGCACGGCTCAACCAGCCCACCACACAATGTTTCTGTGGCATACGTCAGGTAGAGACATGAAGCAAGTTCACATTATCACCTTCAAAAGCAGATGATTATATGCGTTTTTACTTTTAATAGTCTATAAAATGCATTTGTGTGTTATGGATGTCAGACTATCAAATTGAATGATTCCAGAAATGAATCAGCTTTTAGAAATAATTAGCTATTAGAAATGCAGTACACATTGGTAAAGTGGTATCTACGGCCTTTCCTCATTTTGTTTTACTAACAGCTTTATCTTTGTGTTGCCCCCAATGCAGTTCTCCTTTGACCTTCCTCCTCTCACAGTATTCATAGTTCGTGCAGCTTACCATTTTCTTCTTCTCTGCTGCCTGCAGGGTCTCTAAATGTCTTAAATCCTTCAAAACTGCCTCTGGGCTGCATATAGGTGTGAGCATACACAAAAAAGAATATTCAAGCAGTGCTTAATTTGAGCCGTGGTTTCCCGTCCTCAGCACTAGCACTTACTTGTCATCACCACACTTATTACACTCTGCCACATGGTGGCGCAGCTCATCTAATTTAGAGATGAGCAGAACAGCGGTTGTTTATGAATACAATTTACATAAAAAATGACTAATACCTGCCTCCCCAGCCATTCCTTTAGCTTTGGGGACCTGGAATAATCTGAACTGTCGCACTTGCAGGCAAGAGAGAGGGTTAGTAGTTGTTTTGGCAGCGATGACCGGGGCGATGGGTGGTGCAAGCTGCAGTGGCCTCCTGGTCAGGGCCCTGGCACTTATCATTTTACAAATTAAGCACTGATTCCGAGCAGTACTTAAACCCAGGCTTGCCCTGGTGGTTCCCTTTGGAAGTGCCGCAGGAGATTCACTGGCACTGGGAGCATGCACCACAGATGGAACAGCTACGGCATTGGTGTTAATCCCAAGTAAAAGCTGATAGGCGCTGTTAGGGCCGGCCGGTGCTCCCAAGACCCACCTCCCTACATGAAAATGAATTTATAAGGAGGGATGAGACACCCCACAAACCCCCTATGAAGATACATCCCTGGTGACATGGGCAAAGCCATTTAACTCGGGCTGCAAGACCTTTACCCCTGGTTAGAGGTTGTGCCTCCCTGTCCGAGTCCTTGATGGGCCGCTTGTAAAGTGCAAGGCTCGTTGAGTCCATCGAAAGTCAGAGTAGTAAAGAGTCAGTCATCTGTTACCATCCGATGACGTATGCCTGCTGTGTCCCACAATAAAAAGTGAAAATAGGGTAGGATGCACTAGAGGTGAGCTTGAGAGCTGGGCCCCAATCTAAGGATTAGTTGTTTCCTATGAAGTTTTAAATTCAGCCTTGTTTTTTGTGCTGCTTTGTGGCGCTGGCGTTGTCTTAAGAGTGTGTGAGGCCTTGGGAATTCTGGATATATCTTTGTACCATCAAAATGGTTTGGGAAGCTCGCACAAGTATGCAATTTACTTCGTCCACTCGCTCAGTCAACTCGTGATGTCCTGAATATGAGACAGAGGGCAAAGAGTCGGAGGCATGGTGAGGCTGTATGCGAGGGATGGCAGATGGCAATGAATTTGGAAACGTGGCTTGTCTATTACTCTGCCATCAGTTTAAAGGTCACCCGTCCTCCATGGTTGAGGTCATGGGGAGAGCTGGAGAGCATTTGAAGCACAGCGATGGCGGAGGATTAGAAGGCATGGTGAAGTCACTTGTAAATACTTTTAACAAGTGACTTCTGAGAAATAAAGTATGTATGTTTATACACTTGGGGCCTTACTATGAGTTTGGCGGTCCAACTGCCGTAGGACCGCGTCCGCCCCCAGCCCACGGCGCTGGTGGTCCAAAGACTGCCGTATTACGAGTTGACCACGGGGACGGCGGTGTGGAGGCAGGGATCTTGCAGCGATGGGGAGTTTTTTTTTAACAAATTTATCGATGCCTGTATGTTCATTTTGACTGCATATGTGTCGGAGGCACACATATGCATGATATATGTGGAAAAATACCATATACCCATTACCGGGGTTCAGCCCATATGTGGGCGGTCCTGGCAATGGGTATATGGCTCGAAAAGGACTCACCTGAAGATCGCTGCAAACAGGGTCGTAATCTTCAGGTTGAAGACCCTGCTGTAAAGAGGGGGCCTGGAGACAAGGATCCACGTTGGAATCTGCCAGGAAGAAGAAGAAAGGGGTGAGTACAAACCGCAAATCCTTCATCTGCCACCCTGAAGTAGGCGGTTGGACCGCCGGAGTACGCTCATGGATCAAGCAACTCGTAATATGCATGGCGGTGCAGCTCCCCTGTACTGCCCTATGGCGGCTGGCTTTCCCCAACAGCAAACCCGGAGGTCGGTGGTCTGTTGGCAGTCTCGACGATCCAGCGGTGGTCTTCGCAAAGCGGATCTGCCCAACTCGTAATAAGGCGGTGGGACCTCCAAGCTCACCATGCTCGGACACCACTGCCGATACGGCGGTCCACGGGACGGCCAAACTCGTAATAAGGCCCTTAGTATTGTCTCCCAGATGGAATTAAGGAGAATATAGTGATGATGTATTGGCCAGAACATTTGAAACATCGTCTTCAAATTGCCATCTATGTACCCAAACCAAAATAGAACTTCCATTAGGCTAGATTATTCTTTTTATCAAGTGTATTAACAGAGCATGGGAGCAGGGAGCATAGTCGAGTAGGGAGTATTATTAAATAGCGTAAGGATATAAACATATGGTCTTGGGGTGATCGAGGTGGTGGTTGTATTGCAGTGTGCATGCTTGTTTAGGTAGCACATAGGCAGCATGTAACATTTGAGGGAGTTTAGGTAGTACATAGGTAGCATGTGATATCTGAGGGCGTGTACGTAGTACATAGGTAACATAAAATATGTGAGGGAGTTTAGGTAGTACATAGGTAACATGTAATATCTGAGGGAGTTTAGGCAGCATGTAATACTGGAGGGCGTTTAGGTAGTACATAGGTAGCATGTAATGTCTGGGGGTCGGAAGCCCCGGCGGGCCTCCTTCAGCGACAGTGGGCACCGCAGAGCCTGTGCCGCACGCTCTCCGAGGCCTGCTCCAGAATGAATGACACCAGCAGCCGCGGCCTGTGTTTAACTGCAGCCGGGTGGGCCTCCGGCCACCCCACGGTCCGGGATGGATATCTGCGGACGCCGTGCAATTTACAATCCATTTAATATAACTCCCGGTGCCCTTAAAGGCCCGGCTCTCTGGAGCGAGCTGTTTTATGTCCGTGCTGGAAATGGTGCTTCGGAGACAAACCGCCGGAGAGGGCTGCAGGGGGAGGCAGGTGCAGAGCCCAGAGAGATGCTAATGTGTATGTACCGACTCTGGCCCGGTGCCCACCGATCTGGGCATCGATGTGTGCCAATGAGCTGAGCTGTCCTTCAACCCGGGCCAAGCTTGGGTGAGTCCACCAGGGAGTGATCAGTCACCGCCACGGCTCAGAGCAACAAAAAAAAAAAACGAAGAGCACAGCTCTGCCGCCACAAGGGGATCTTTGTAAAAAAAAACGAATCTGTAAGTAAGGAACAAAACCTCTGAGATGCAGAGCAACCAGCAAGTGGTGGGAGGATCTCTGACACAAATAGACTAGGATGTCTACATCATTTTGTAGGGATTTGTTAGTAGTTATTAAAACTATCATTGTAGAATGCCACTCCCAGAAAGGGGGAAGTGGCTGGATTGCTTTTTTCACCACTAATCATATTTTTGTAACATGTTTCCATAGATGTATTATTCAGGTTGACGACTGCCGTTGAGCTACCAATCGCTTTCTGTTACACAACAACCTAACAGTAAAGAATTCTGCATCTCTTACATTCGTTGTTATGGAAACGTTTTATAGGCAGGTTTTTATTTAAGGTCCCAGTCGTCACCAAAGTAGATCCCAAAAATGTATGTCTATTTCTTTATTTTTTTAAATGGTGTAAAATATAGACCCCCCTCCCCCGCCAGGAAGTAGAATGCGACTTCTCCCGATTTTTACATATGTTAATTAAGGTCTGTTTGGATTCGTAGGGGGTTACAGGCAACATACGTCATGGCAAGACCTACATACTGTGACCAAAACTTTGTGTATATCTTTATTTATTTAATCCCACAACGTTTCTTCCCAATGTTATTTTAGATTCACACTGATGCTGGATGTGCCCAAGGTCACATGGGTCACAGCAGTGGAGGAAAACTTAGTTTCAGCATACCTGCATTTCTCTGGGACCTGCTTTCTCATTTCACACTTTTCAGAGAGAATTTGTATTTCATAGACATGTCTTTTTTCATAGGGTAAATGAATGCTCTTGCCTCCTTTTATATATAAAAAAAGAGTTAAATAACATTAAAAGTAACTTTAATAGGATCACTGCATTCTTTTCTAACAATATTTTGGGGACATTTGGGGGGGTTGTATTGTAATGTACTGTCTTGATTTTAGCATTTGCACAGCACCTCATACCCTGTTGAGGCACTGAGTAGAAGTTACTTTTTTTTTGTTGCAGATTTATATAGCGCGAACTCGACCCGAAGGTATTGGAGCGCTTTACATGAGCACCAGTTGCGTTACACAAGGACACATTCATCTTTTTGGTAGGCACGGGGAGATTAAGTGATTTGCCGAGAATCACAGGATGTGGAGTCGACCCCGAGGCTCCTAGCTCCAAAGTCGGCAATCTAGTCGTGAGACCACATCCTCACCCCAACTACTTCAAGTGTTGAACATGGTTGGTAGAGTGCAGAGAAAGTGCTGTGCGTGGGAAGTTTTGGGTGTTGTGAGGTTTCGAGGGGAGCTTCAATCATGTTTCAACAGAATGCTTAGGTGTACCACCACTGCATCACATGTGCCATCTCATATGAGGAAAATACCACATGAAATATTTTGACTTAACCACTTCATTACAAGGGTGAACCTGGTGAAGCAGATGTGGAGGTGAGAGTTGCAGTGATACACTCACCTCTGTGATGCAGTGGACACAATATGTCTCAGGCTGATATTACTGACCTCGATGTAAGCCATGCGGCCGGGCCTTGGGTGAGTTGGAGGGTAAGAGGCACCTAGAGTCTCACCATCTCCCTCAGCCTCGTGCATCTGTCCTCCCTGACCTCTACCCTCTGTCGCAAGTACTGTAAGGGCGGTGCATGGGTCCTGCAGATGTGTTCTGCGAGTACCACAGGTGACTTGCAGGTAAATAGTAAATGTCCCACAAATGTACAAAGGCTTTACTACAAGTGTACTGTCTGCCCTACATGTGCAGTGGAGGGGTCCTGCACATGTACTGCAGGGGTACTGTACGCCCCACAGGTGCAGCGGAGGGGGCCTGCACATGTACTGCAGGGGTACTGTCTGTAGGAGAGTAGGATCTGCTTCACATGGGTACCCCCACTTTTTGCTGATGCTTCACTGTTTTTCGACTTTAGTCTGGCTGGGGCCCTGCTAATCAGAACCCCAGCCTAGCTGCTTCCTCTCTAAAATGGTTTCCATGTACCTTAGGTACATCTTTGATTGGAATCTGGAGTGCCCTTATAAGTCCCTAGTATATGGTATACTATGTACCCAGGGCATAGGTACCCCAGAGGCCTGCCAGGGGCTGAAGCATGTATTATGCCACCCCTGGAAGGCCAGCCAAAATGACACCACGGGTCTGCTACTGCAGCCTGGGTAAGGTGGTGCATGCACCCCTTACTGTGATATAGGCTACCTATATCACTACCATTGCACACACATATAAACCTATAAGTCACTCCTATGGCAGGCCTTTACAATCCTCAAGGCAGAGTGCTTGGTTTTTATGTGAGAGGTTGCCCCTGCATGAGCAGAGCCCCTCTGCAGCGTTCGGAGTCCCTCCTCTGTTGCTGTTTGTGGTACAGCCTGACCATATACTCTTAAGCGCATTATATCCTCGCGGTACAATGCTAACTTTGGACTGGCTGCACCAAAACATGTCGTGTTTGGTGTCAAACATCTTGGAATACTACCCCCCCCGCCAGTCCTGGTGGCGGGGATAGCATTCCACCCTTCTAGAGGGAGAGACATGTACCCACCGGCCTACCCGGTAACTTCTTTACAGAGCCCTGGCATCACAAAATGGATGCCGCTGCCACAGACACGGGTCTGGCCTCCTGCTGCTGACTGAAACTCCGGCAGGGGAGGCCTGGACAATAGGTTTCCTGTCGAAGGGAGGTGTAACCACCTCCCCAGACGGGATAATGTGTATTGGGGCTGGGCGGGAGCACTCTCTGGTGCTTTGAAGTCCTGCACTGGGGGCACATTTGGTGTCCCTCTGCATAGCCCAGTTCAAACCGGTTGCAGGGGCTACCTGCCCCTGCTCTGGCGCGAAACTGGACAAAGGGAATGGGTGTAACCACCCCTCTTCCCTGACCCTCCCATAGGTGGGTCCCCAGAGTATGTCCAACCCCCTAACTCAGTATACGTATGGGACCGCAGTCCTTAGGACTTTAGATATCCCTGGACGAAACTCTGACACTGAATCCTGGACCTTCGACGCTCTACTTCAAGATTAGAGGACTGAAGAATCTCCCTTGGGGTCAAGGAGTGACTCCCCTGCTTGGCAGGCACCTAAGAAGCAATTGTCCGGTCTGCATCGCTGAAGCTCCCGCCGGACGCCGAAGTCTTTGCAACACCAGAGGTAGATTTCAGACTTCCCCGAGGCTGCCCTGAGTCACCAGCGAAGCTGAGGCCCGTAGCTGTCGTGGGTAACGTGGAACCGTGCCTCCTGGACACCGAGAACTTTTGCAAGTGCATCCTCTTCCTGGTCTCCCACGAAGTTGTGCTTTGGGCTCAGAGTAGCCCCCGCCTCCAGCACCGACTGCACCGAAGATCACTGGCCTCCACCCCACGAGTGTCCTGTGAGCCAGCTCCAAGTGCGTCCACTCGAGGCTCCTTCGCGGTCGCTAGTCCGTTGGCTAGTGGGCCCTCCTGAAGGCAACTCTTCTTCTGCTTGGGCTTTCCTGGTTGCTCCAGACGTGCCCTGACTTACCCTCGCTGGGTGAGTCCCTCAGACCTTGCTGGTCTGCATCAACATCCTTTCTTTGTTTCCACGTGACTTGCTGTTGCCAAGGCTTGTTGGGTCCAATCCGGTCGCCGACACCTCAGCAATCGACAGACGTCGTGGGACAGCACGAATCAAGCTCCTGGTCGTCGTCGACGCCTCCTGGACCTCGTGGCTGAAGAGTCAAGACGACCGTCAACCAACCTGAAGCACCCGACATCGGTGGGCATCTGCTCATCGCCTTCCTGGTCACTGGCTAGTGACCCAGACTCTGTCCCCTCTGCTTTCAGGTTCTTCAGATCTTCGATCCACCCTTGGATCCACCCGGACACTTTCGACTTGGTCGCCAGCAGCCTGCTGCAGCAGATCGCCATTGAAAACGACGACGAAACCCGACGACAAAAGACACCTATGCACCCGGCTTCCCTGGGTGAGGTAACTCGAGTACTCCGGTGCTCCCGTGGGTATTGACTCTAGAACTGCCTAGTTCTAAAGGGATTTGCTCCAAGTCCTCTTCTAAGTGTCCTTTCCTTTTTAAAATCTAACCGCGACTTTCCCCATAGAAGTTAACGGTGGCTCGCGGCTGTGTTCTCACACTGCACGCGTCCCCCGTGGGTCCCCTGTGTCACTACCTTGGGTGGTTCCTTGGGGTCCAAGCACTTCTACAGGCTCTAGGCCTTGTGTCTAGCTCAGTAGTGGTTCTTATACCACTTTATTGGTATATGGTTTGGTACGCCCCTAGGGCTCAAACGTGTATTTGTGCTATTACTGTTGATAACTGACTTGTAACTTATGTACTTCGAACTCTAGCCTCATAAAGAGACTAGAGGGGTGTGTTTACGACTAAATACATATATTTTATATATATACCTGGTGTGGTCCTCTTTCATTTGGTCACTCAAGAGATTATAGACTGGTAAAACAAGCTGCTTTACATTCCTTCAAGACTTAGCCTGAAGGCTGCTCTCCATAGCTACCACTAGGATAGCTTTCAATAAAGGTTGTCTTTTAACCTATCTCCAATAAGGGGTTGTTTGGACTGGTGCAAGGTGCCCACTATAATTAGTGGACAGCATATACCAGGCCAACTTCTCACACTGTCTGCCCTACTTGTGCAGTGGAGGGGTCCTGCACATATACTGCAGGGGTACTGTTCGCCCCACAGGTGCAGCAGAGGGGTCCTGCACATGTACTGCAGGGGTACTGTACGCCCCACGAGTGCAGCGGAGGGGTCCTGCACATGTACTGCAGGGGTACTGTATGCCCCACAGGTGCAGTGGAGGGGGCCTGCACATGTACTGCAGGGGTACTGTCTGCCCTACATGTGCAGTGGAGGGGTCCTGCACATGTACTGCAGGGGTACTGTACGCCCCACAGGTGCAGCAGAGGGGTCCTGCACATGTACTGCAGGGGTACTGTACGCCCCACAGGTGCAGCGGAGGGGTCCTGCACATGTACTGCAGAGGAACTGTACGCCCCACAGGTGCAGCGGAGGGGTCCTGCACATTGTCTGCAGAGGTACTGTACGCCCCACGAGTGCAGCGGAGGGGTCCTGCACATTGTCTGCAGAGGTACTGTACGCCCCACGAGTGCAGCGGAGGGGTCCTGCACATGTACTGCAGAGGTACTGTACGCTCCACAGGTGCAGCGGAGGGGGCCTGCACATGTACTGCAGAGGAACTGTACGCCCCAAAGTGCAGCGGAGGGGTCCTGCACATGTACTGCAGGGGTACTGTACGCCCCACAGGTGCAGCGGAGGGGTCCTGCACATGTACTGCAGGGGTACTGTCTGCCCCACAGGTGCAGCGGAGGGGTCCTGCACATGTACTGCAGGGGTAATGTACGCCCCACAGGTGCAGCGGAAGGGTCCTGCACATGTACTGCAGGAGTACTGTACGCCCCACGAGTGCAGCGGAGGGGTCCTGCACATGTACTGCAGAGGTACTGAACGCCCCACAGGTGCAGCGGAGGGGTCATGCACATGTACTGCAGGGGTACTGTACGCCCCACAGGTGCAGCGGAGGGGTCCTGCACATGTACTGCAGGGGTACTGTGCGCCCCACAGGTGTAGCGGAGGGGTCCTGCACATGTACTGCAGGGGTACTGTCTGCCCCACAGGTGCAGCGGAGGGGTCCTGCACATCTACTGCAGGGGTACTGTCTGCCCCACAGGTGCAGTGGATGGGTCCTGCACATGTACTGCAGAGGTACTCTCCGCCCCACAGGTGCAGTGGAGGGGTCCTGCATATGTACTGCAGGGGTACTGTACGCCCCACAGGTGTAGCAGAGGGGTCCTGCTTATGTACTGGAGGGGTACTGTCAGCCCTACAAGTGCAGCGGAGGGGTCCTGCACATGTACTGCAGAGGTACTGTACGCCCCACAGGTGCAGCGGAGGGGTCCTGCACATGTACTGCAGGGGTACTGTACGCCCCACAGGTGTAGCGGAGGGGTCCTGCACATGTACTGCAGGGATACTGTCCGCCCCACAGGTGCAGCGGAGGGGTCCTGCACATGTACTGCAGGGGTACTGTACGCCCCACAGGTGCAGCGGAGGGGTCCTGCACATGTACTGCAGAGGTACTGTACGCCCCACAGGTGCAGCGGAGGGGTCCTGCACATGTACTGCAGGGGTACTGTCTGCCCCACAGGTGCAGCGGAGGGGTCCTGCACATGTACTGCAGGGGTAATGTACGCCCCACAGGTGCAGCAGAGGGGTCCTGCACATGTACTGCAGGGGTACTGTACGCCCCACGAGTGCAGCGGAGTTGTCCTGCACATGTACTGCAGAGGTACTGTACGCCCCACAGGTGCAGCGGAGGGGGCCTGCACATGTACTGCATGGGTACTGTACGCCCCATAGGTGCAGCGGAGGAGTCCTGCACATGTACTGCAGGGGTACTGTACGCCCCACAGGTGCAGCGGATGGGTCCTGCACATGTACTGCAGGGGTACTGTACGCCCCACAGGTGTAGCGGAGGGGTCCTGCACATGTACTGCAGGGGCACTGTCTGCCCCACAGGTGCCGCGGAGGGGTCCTGCACATCTACTGCAGGGGTACTGTCTGCCTCACAGGTGCAGCGGATGGGTCCTGCACATGTACTGCAGGGGTACTCTCCGCCCCACAGGTGCAGCGGAGGGGTCCTGCATATGTACTGCAGGGGTACTGTACGCCCCACAGGTGTAGCGGAGGGGTCCTGCTTATGTACTGGAGGGGTACTGTCAGCCCTATAAGTGCAGCGGAGGGGTCCTGCACATGTACTGCAGAGGTACTGTACGCCCCACAGGTGCAGCAGAGGGGTCCTGCACATGTACTGCAGGGGTACTGTCCGCCCCACAGGTGCAGTGGAGGGGTCCTGCACATGTACTGCAGGGGTACTGTCCGCCCCACAGGTGCAGTGGAGGGGTCCTGCACATGTACTGCAGGGGTACTGTAACCCCACAGGTGCAGCGGAGGGGTCCTGCACATGTACTGCTGGGGTACTGTATGCCCCACAGGTGTAGCGGAGGGGTCCTTCACATGTACTGCTGGGGTACTGTATGACCCACAGGTGTAGTGGAGGGGTCCTGCACATGTACTGCAGGGGTACTGTCTGCCCCACTGGTGCAGCGGAGGGGTCCTGCACATGTACTGCAGGGGTACTATCTGCCCAACAGGTGTAGTGGAGGGGTCCTGCACATCTACTGCAGGGTTACTGTCTGCCCCACAGGTGCAGCGGATGGGTCCTGCACATGTACTGCAGGGGTACTCTCTGCCCCACAGGTGTAGCGGAGGGGTCCTGCATATGTACTGCAGGGGTACTGTACGCCCCACAGGTGTAGCGGAGGGGTCCTGCTTATGTACTGGAGGGGTACTGTCAGCCCTACAAGTGCAGCGGAGGGGTCCTGCATATGTACTGCAGGGGTACTGTCCGCCCTACAGGTGCAGCGGAGGGGTCCTGCATATGTACTGGAGGGGTACTGTCCACTCCACAGGTGCAGCGGAGGGGTCCTGCACATGTACTGCAGGGGTACTGTACGCCCCACAGGTGTAGCGGAGGGGTCCTGCTTATGTACTGGAGGGGTACTGTCAGCCCTACAAGTGCAGCGAAGGGGTTCTGCACATGTACTGCAGGGGTACTGTCAGCCCTACAAGTGCAGCGGAGGGGTCATGCACATGTACTGCAGGGGTACTGTCCGCCCTACAGTTGCAGCGGAGTAGTCCTGCATATGTACTGGAGGGGTACTGTCTGCCCTACATGTGCAGCGGAGGGGTCCTGCACATGTACTGCAGGGGTACTGTAAGCCCCACAGCTGTAGCGGAGGAGTCCTGCACATGTACTGCATGTGAGAAGTTGGCCTGGTATATGCTGTCCACTAATTATAGTGGGCACATTGCACCAGTCCAAACAACCCCTTATTGGAGATAGGTTAAAGACAACCTTTATTGAAAGCTATCCTAGTGGTAGCTATGGAGAGCAGCAAAAAACAATGTGGACGGACCCTGTTGTAGTATGAATCTATCAATCACTAAGTGTGGTAAGTCCAGGGACCCATTAGGTATATTTAAAAGACCCCTCACACACCAACCTGGTTGGTGTCATGCTTCATCATAGGGGACCCAACCGGGTGGCCTAATGCCGCCCGGTTGTGCTACGACGCCTGATTACAGCGGAGCAGGTGTGATGTGAATGTGTGATGTGAATGTTAAAAATACCTCTGAGAATCCTTGCCAGGTAAATTTAATAGTGGCGGCTCAGGGTATGGTTAAAAACTATGTGATGCCAACTAACAAGAGATAATAATCTGTAGTTGTTTAGGGTGATGTGGTCTACATGTTTCAGCCCGTTAAAAAATTCGAATGGGCTTTCTTCAGGACCGAGAATAAAAACGTGAGTGGCAAAGTGAAGGCCACGTGAAAAGTGAAGTACCAACACACGCGCTAAGGTGTGTGGACTAGGTGTCGGTATACTTACTGACACCGATAAAAAGCCTATGAAGGAAAAAGACAAAACAAGACATGTAATTCTTTTGAGCAACATAAAATGCAATCTTTCAAAGCAACACAAAATCGCAATCTCAAACATGCCGTGATAGTCGAACTGACCACCACCGTGACAGTGATAGAGTAATAATGGTTCAGCATGCAAGTATCTACAGCATGCTTAGCAGTAACAATGTCGTAAGGCTGGATGATCACAAGGAAGCACCGTGAAACAAATAGTACACTATGCGGATCAAGTACCCACGCTAAAACGTGAATTAGATGGTCACATGGGAGCATCGTGAAACGAGTGGCCATGATGTGATGGGAGCCAATGCTTATGTATTACGGGCAGCGGGTAAAAAATATGCGCTGCTTGCAGGGTGCTGATTAAATAATGCGAAGTGGCGCGCAGGGAGTTAGTCACATATGCGGCCAAAACAAACGCCTTAAAAAATGCATAAGTTACGAATAGGCAAAATAGCATGTTTAAAAAAGGTAGAAACAATTGTAGCAGCGTAAATCCCAAAAATATAATTACTATGAAGAAGAAATCTAGGCAGCTAATCAGGGCATAGGAGGGGTCTCATCCGGTAAACCAATCTGCAAGGAAAGAGATGGCCTTTCAGTATAAAGTCATGGATAGAGCAGCGGGTCGCCCATGGTCCACAGAAACACAACCTTACTTGGTTCCGTGAGGATTCCCGTTATACAACCTACTGTGGTCTCCCGATGTCCCGGCTGGTATCGGACACGCTGGGAGAACCGTATTAAATCCATTCTTTAGGGCGCTCGGTTTAGGAAGTGACGGCACCACGTAAGGGGATGACTAAGCAAAAAAAGCTCGTCTGAGTATAACGGGCTAATACGTGGCGGCCATATTGGGAGACCTATGAGCTAAAGGCAGGCAAGGCGGCAATGGCAGCCATTGATAAGAGGTGAAAATTCACAATACAGGTGCAAGGAAGCCGTGGTGTGTTATAACACGGCGGCAAGAAAAAAAAAAAAAAAAAAGAAAGAAAAAGAAGAGTATTACTTAGAAAAGCGCGTTGAACAGTAGTGTTCAAAAAATATATAGTGTTCAGAAAAATGACCTAACTGGCAGCGCTGGGCATAAAGTGTGCTCAGTGTATATCCTGAAGAAAAACAAAACAAAACAAATGAAAATAAAAAGTAAAAATAATAATTACATGAAATGGAAAGTGTTACACAGAAATCGTATTTTGGGCATTTTGCAATGACAAACAGCACTGAATATAGAATAAGTATCCTGCGCTGGTATAGAGTGTAATGGATAAGTATTATCTCCTAAGGCTTTGCCAGGGAATATTATCGTTGAGTCCTGTCAGATGACTGGATAGGCGATAAACCCATCTTTGTTCTTTCTCCAATAGGCGATTTTGTATGTTAGACATGTTAGAATCAAGAGCCTCGATGACCACCCAACTGATGTCATTCGTGGTATGACCAGCTTCAAGGAAATGGCTTGTCATTTTTGTGGTCGTCTTCTTGCATCTAATCATACTGCGATGCTCGCAAATTCTAGTCTTGACTTTCCGATTAGTCATCCCAATGTACGTAAGATTACAAGGACATGTGATGTGATATACGATATGGGCTGTGTTACAGTTCGTGTGTGTCCTTAAATGCCAGGTCTTGCCCGGTTCCAAGTTGAGATTTTTGGTAGTCATGGTTATGTGGCACACACTACAGTCTCCGCAAGGATAGTGGCCCACCACATTAGGGAGTCCCCACGCATTCAGAATTGTATTAGGGGGTTTCCTTTGGGGTGTTGGTCGTGTAGCAACCAAAGCGTCCTTAATTGATCTAGCCTTTGTGTGAGACATCAACGGAAGTTCCCAATTCAGGGTGCCTGTCTTTAGAATCCGCCAATGTTTTTTTATGATGTCAGACACCTCATGTGAGACAGTGTTATAGGTGGTAATGCACGTGAGTGGAATGGGGGTGGATGCACGATTCTGCACTTCAATGAGGCCCTCCCGGTTCTGATTCCGAGCCCGCTTGTTGGCTTTATCGGTGATACGTTGAGGGTAACCACGCTGTCGCAATTTGGTACTCAGATCAGAGGCTTGTTGTTTGTAATCTCTTATGTCACTACAGTTCCTGCGGAGACGAAGGTATTGTCCATAGGGAAGATTCTCCCGCAGGGATCTGGGGTGAAAACTTGAGAAATGGAGGAGTGAATTGCGGGCCGTTGGTTTGAAGTGGGTTTTACTTTTCAGAAGGCCTCCTACCGCTTCAATATCCAGATCAAGAAACGTCGCCTTATTGTGGTCGAAACTGTGTGTGAATCTGAGGTTAGGATCGCACGTGTTTAACCATGTACAAAAAGAAAGCAACGATTCTGTATCACCTTCCCAGATCATCAAGATGTCGTCGATATAACGTTTGTAGAACTTGATCTGAGGGATACGTGGCGTCAGATTATGCAGTAGGTATCTGGTTTCAAAGTGGTACACGTAGAGTCCCGCTACACTGGGGGCGAAGACGCTCCCCATTGAAGTCCCATACTTCTGTAAGTAGAGTTGGCCTTCATACTCAAAAAGTTCTCTTTCAGGGCTAATGCAGCACACTCCAGGATGAGTCTCTTGGGGGTCTGATATTGCCAATCAGATTCGTTGAGAGCTGTTTTCAACACTTCAAGGGTATCATCTTGCGGGAGGCTGGTGTAGAGGCTCTCCACGTCAAGACTTACCAAAAAAGAATTGTCAGGGTTGAAGGCTAGAGTATTGATTAACCTCAAAAGATCTTTAGTATCCTTAAGGTACGTACTCGTGGACTGTACCATTGGTTGGAAAAAGAAATCACAGTAACGTGATAAGGGTTCCAATAAGGACCCAATGCCTGATACAATAGGGCGTCCAGGAGGTGGAAACTTATTTTTATGTGTCTTAGGCAAAATGTAAAAGTAAGGTATGATACCAGGAGTAGAGACCAAAAATTTCGCTTCTTTGGTTGTGATTTGACCTGAGTGTTCCGCGTCTTCAACCAATGTTTGGATGCGTGTTTTGAGTCTTGTACTCGGGTCTTGTGTCAGTTTTTCATAGTTCTTGGGATCGTTGAGGAGGCGGGCACATTCCTGTCGGTAATCTTCCAGATTGAGGATCACTGTGCCTCCGCCCTTGTCCGCTGGTTTAATGATGATCTTTTCATTGGTTCTAAGTGATTCCAGGGCCTGATGTTCCTTGCTACTGAAATTCTGAAAGGTGTGTTTACCTTGTAAGTTTTCCACGTCCTTGTAGACGGCCTGCTCGTAAACAGTGATTTCTGGTGGTATAGAACATGGTGGTGGCATGTAAGTAGATTTGACTCGAAAATGGGTGTCGGCCTGTTGATGAGTTTCAAGTTGAGGTGTGCTTTCAAAGCAGGCCTTTAGTCTCAATTTGCGAAAGAATTCTGCCAATTCGCAATGTAATCGGAACTTATCAAGTTTAGCCGTAGGTGAATAGCCGAGTCCTTTCTCCAGGACTGATAATTCCGATGGTGATAGGGCATAAGATGAGAGGTTGGTGACCAAACTCATCTCGTGCTGGGTCCCGGTTGTGGGTCCTTTGTCTTGCTCCTTGTTAATGTGCCTTGGGGTTGGTCGTCTTCCCAATGCACTTGGTTCGCTCGTCGTCTCCTTCCGCGGCCTCGGGGGCCTCTTCCTAAAAAAGGAAACAGTTGGTTTTGGTTCAAGTACGGTGGAGGGGAGGAGGCCCGAGAGGCGAATTCCAACCGTATCCATTCTGTGGATGCATTTGAGGGTAAGGGGTCATGAAGTGCATATTGGCACCTGGTGGTCCTTGAGCCCAAGGTTGTTGCCAGCCTATATTTCTTCCCCTGCCCTGTTGTCTTCTGCGATAACTGCTAGAACTTGAGCCGCTGCTGCCAGAAGAATCATCATCCGAGGATCCCCCTGAAACATCAGCTCGTATAGGTGGTTTGTAATCACTATCCGCGTAGGGATAGGTTTTAGAATAAGAAAACTTTTTAAGATCCTTCTGAAACTTGTTGATCTTAGTCTGAGTTAGGCTCTCCTTATATTCATTCACTTCTTTGTTGGTTTCGTCAAGTTTCTTCTTGAAAGATGTGAGAGTGGCCTTGAAATGAGTCTCCGTTAACTGGATGTCAATCAGGATCGCCTCCGATAGGCGTGTGGCGGTCTGAATGATTAAGATCATCCAGTCACGAGTGCAGCGCCATGCTATCTGTGCCCAGTCCTTGCGGAAAGTTGCATCATCTAAGAAGATGCGTGGCGCATTTGTAACAATCAGGCCCCTTGGAGCAGTGTTGGTTCTCAAATACTCCGTAAGGATCAGGCCGTGAAGATTTGTCCTGATACGGTTATGTTTTTTCTCATTGAGATTATCCCAATCAGCTGTCTGTGCAATAGAAGTGGATACATTAAAGTCTGCCAGTAGAGGAGGGTTGGATAGGATGTTGTTGACATCATCCAGGGTGAAACCCAAACCTTGATTTTCTGCCATAATAGGATACGCTATAGATGTGTTCTACCTGAGAAAAAGACAGCTCTCACAGCTGTGCGCTGCGAAGTAATGCGAAAAACAAAAAGAGAGAGCGAGGATGTAAGGGTACGTCCTAATCCCCTGGGTAAAGTTGCAAAAAACAATGTGGACGGACCCTGTTGTAGTATGAATCTATCAATCACTAAGTGTGGTAAGTCCAGGGACCCATTAGGTATATTTAAAAGACCCCTCACACACCAACCTGGTTGGTGTCATGCTTCATCATAGGGGTCCCAACCGGGTGGCCTAATGCCGCCCGGTTGTGCTACGACGCCTGATTACAGCGGAGCAGGTGTGATGTGAATGTGTGATGTGAATGTTAAAAATACCTCTGAGAATCCTTGCCAGGTAAATTTAATAGTGGCGGCTCAGGGTATGGTTAAAAACTATGTGATGCCATCTGACAAGAGATAATAATCTGTAGTTGTTTAGGGTGATGTGGTCTACATGTTTCAGCCCGTTAAAAAATTTGAATGGGCTTTCTTCAGGACCGAGAATAAAAACGTGAGTGGCAAAGTGAAGGCCACGTGAAAAGTGAAGTACCAACACACGCGCTAACGTGTGTGGACTAGGTGTCGGTATACTTACTGACACCGATAAAAAGCCTATGAAGGAAAAAGACAAAACAAGACATGTAATTCTTTTGAGCAACATAAAATGCAATCTTTCAAAGCAACACAAAATCGCAATCTCAAACATGCCGTGATAGTCGAACTGACCACCACCGTGACAGTGATAGAGTAATAATGGTTCAGCATGCAAGTATCTACAGCATGCTTAGCAGTAACAATGCCGTAAGGCTGGATGATCACAAGGAAGCACCGTGAAACAAATAGTACACTATGCGGATCAAGTACCCACGCTAAAACGTGAATTAGATGGTCACATGGGAGCATCGTGAAGCGAGTGGCCATGATGTGATGGGAGCCAATGCTTATGTATTACGGGCAGCGGGTAAAAAATATGCGCTGCTTGCAGGGTGCTGATTAAATAATGCGAAGTGGCGCGCAGGGAGTTAGTCACATATGCGGCCAAAACAAACGCCTTAAAAAATGCATAAGTTACGAATAGGCAAAATAGCATGTTTAAAAAAAGGTAGAAACAATTGTAACAGCGTAAATCCCAAAAATATAATTACTATGAAGAAGAAATCTAGGCAGCTAATCAGGGCATAGGAGGGGTCTCATCCGGTAAACCAATCTGCAAGGAAAGAGATGGCCTTTCAGTATAAAGTCATGGATAGAGCAGCGGGTCGCCCATGGTCCACAGAAACACAACCTTAGTTGGTTCCGTGAGGATTCCCGTTATACAACCTACTGCGGTCTCCCGATGTCCCGGCTGGTATCGGACACGCTGGGAGAACCGTATTAAATCCATTCTTTAGGGCGCTCGGTTTAGGAAGTGACGGCACCACGTAAGGGGATGACTAAGCAAAAAAAGCTTGTCTGAGTATAACGGGCTAATACGTGGCGGCCATATTGGGAGACCTATGAGCTAAAGGCAGGCAATGGCGGCAATGGCAGCCATTGATAAGAGGTGAAAATTCACAATACAGGTGCAAGGAAGCCGTGGTGTGTTATAACACGGCGGCAAGAAAAAAAAAAAAAAGAAGAGTATTACTCAGAAAAGCGCGTTGAACAGTAGTGTTCAAAAAATATATAGTGTTCAGAAAAATGACCTAACTGGCAGCGCTGGGCATAAAGTGTGCTCAGTGTATATCCTGAAGAAAAACAAAACAAAACAAATGAAAATAAAAAGTAAAAATAATAATTACATGAAATGGAAAGTGTTACACAGAAATCGTATTTTGGGCATTTTGCAATGACAAACAGCACTGAATATAGAATAAGTATCCTGCGCTGGTATAGAGTGTAATGGATAAGTATTATCTCCTAAGGCTTTGCCAGGGAATATTATCGTTGAGTCCTGTCAGATGACTGGATAGGCGATAAACCCATCTTTGTTCTTTCTCCAATAGACGATTTTGTATGTTAGACATGTTAGAATCAAGAGCCTCGATGACCACCCAACTGATGTAATTCGTGGTATGACCAGCTTCAAGGAAATGGCTTGTCATTTTTGTGGTCGTCTTCTTGCATCTAATCATACTGCGATGCTCGCAAATTCTAGTCTTGACTTTCCGATTAGTCATCCCAATGTACGTAAGATTACAAGGACATGTGATGCGATATACGACATGGGCTGTGTTACAGTTTGTGTGTGTCCTTAAATGCCAGGTCTTGCCCGGTTCCAAGTTGAGATTTTTGGTAGTCATGGTTATGTGGCACACACTACAGTCTCCGCAAGGATAGTGGCCCACCACATTAGGGAGTCCCCACGCATTCAGAATTGTATTAGGGGGTTTCCTTTGGGGTGTTGGTCGTGTAGCAACCAAAGCGTCCTTAATTGATCTAGCCTTTCTGTGAGACATCAACGGAAGTTCCCAATTCAGGGTGCCTGTCTTTAGAATCCGCCAATGTTTTTTATGATGTCAGACACCTCATGTGAGACAGCGTTATAGGTGGTAACGCACGTGAGTGGAATGGGGGTGGATGCACGATTCTGCACTTCAATGAGGCCCTCCCGGTTCTGATTCCGAGCCCGCTTGTTGGCTTTATCGGTGATACGTTGAGGGTAACCACGCTGCCGCAATTTGGTACTCAGATCAGAGGCTTGTTGTTTGTAATCTCTTATGTCACTACAGTTCCTGCGGAGACGAAGGTATTGTCCATAGGGAAGATTCTCCCGCAGGGATCTGGGGTGAAAACTTGAGAAATGGAGGAGTGAATTGCGGGCGGTTGGTTTGAAGTGGGTTTTACTTTTCAGAAGGCCTCCTACCGCTTCAATATCCAGATCAAGAAACGTCGCCTTATTGTGGTCGAAACTGTGTGTGAATCTGAGGTTAGGATCGCACGTGTTTAACCATGTACAAAAAGAAAGCAACGATTCTGTATCACCTTCCCAGATCATCAAGATGTCGTCGATATAACGTTTGTAGAACTTGATCTGAGGGATACGTGGCGTCAGATTATGCAGTAGGTATCTGGTTTCAAAGTGGTACACGTAGAGTCCCGCTACACTGGGGGCGAAGACGCTCCCCATTGAAGTCCCATACTTCTGTAAGTAGAGTTGGCCTTCATACTCAAAAAAGTTCTCTTTCAGGGCTAATGCAGCACACTCCAGGATGAGTCTCTTGGGGGTCTGATATTGCCAATCAGATTCGTTGAGAGCTGTTTTCAACACTTCAAGGGTATCATCTTGCGGGAGGCTGGTGTAGAGGCTCTCCACGTCAAGACTTACCAAAAAAGAATTGTCAGGGTTGAAGGCTAGAGTATTGATTAACCTCAAAAGATCTTTAGTATCCTTAAGGTACGTACTCGTGGACTGTGCCATTGGTTGGAAAAAGAAATCACAGTAACGTGATAAGGGTTCCAATAAGGACCCAATGCCTGATACAATAGGGCGTCCAGGAGGTGGAAACTTATTTTTATGTGTCTTAGGCAAAATGTAAAAGTAAGGTATGATACCAGGAGTAGAGACCAAAAATTTCGCTTCTTTGGTTGTGATTTGACCTGAGTGTTCCGCGTCATCAACCAATGTTTGGATGCGTGTTTTGAGTCTTGTACTCGGGTCTTGTGTCAGTTTTTCATAGTTCTTGGGATCGTTGAGGAGGCGGGCACATTCCTGTTGGTAATCTTCCAGATTGAGGATCACTGTGCCTCCGCCCTTGTCCGCTGGTTTAATGATGATCTTTTCATTGGTTCTAAGTGATTCCAGGGCCTTTCAAGCTCTAGGGACTCCCTGTCTATAGCCAGCTGCTCTCTTCTGAGTCTCAACTGAGCTTCTCCATACTTGAGCAGTCTCTCTTTCCTCTCACTGGAGGATTCCCTCCTATGAGAGGAAACAGAGGTCCCTGTTGAGGTGTCAGAGTGGTTAGACTCCTGAGAAGGAGATCTAGGCCTTCTGGGCACACTCGCAACTCTTCCTGGGGGGACAAAGGGGAGGTCATTCTGATCCTCCTCCTCATCCTCAGGAGCAGCTGCATTCTCCAGGTCAGGATCATTGTCATCCTCCTGGCCAGTTTCAGAGGGCAGGTCCTGGGCTGGTTCACCCTGGCCCCTTCCTCATCTTCTGCCCCACCCTCTCTGCCTACCCCTTCAGACCCTAGGGGTCTTCTGAGATCATCTAGCAGAAGCATCTCCATGAGACGTTGGGTGTTGGCACTTTTGCCTGTCTTCAGCTTCCTAATCTTGCATAACTCTCTCAATTCCAAGAATGGGAGATTATCATACTTGGAGGGAAGAAGCCCATTGGCTTCTGGCAGGGACCCACTGGTTCCTGGCCTTGAAGACATTACTAGTGTGGTGTGGGGTATGCACTACCTACTCTAGTGTGGCCTACTAAACTCTCTTGAGTTGTGGAAAGGGTGTGCTAGCCCTTAACACACAACTCTAAGTTCAGTAGAACTTACTGTATACTAAGCTTGAATTATATGTACCTAAGGTACCTTTAGTGGTTTTCAGTTGATCAATTCAATTGAGATTATCTGGTAAAACAATAGCAAGCTGGAATCCCACACGCTGCACACCAATGTGAGAAGTTGGCCTGGTATATGCTGTCCACTAATTATAGTGGGCACCTTGCACCAGTCCAAACAACCCCTTATTGGAGATAGGTTAAACGCAACCTTTATTGAAAGCTATCCTAGTGGTAGCTATGGAGAGCAGCCTTCAGGCTAAGTCTTGAAGGAATGTAAAGCAGCTTGTTTTACCAGTCTATAATCTCTTGAGTGACCAAATGAAAGAGGACCACACCAGTATATATATAAAATATATGTATTTAGTCTTAAACACACCCCTCTAGTCTCTTTATGAGGCTAGAGTTCGAAGTACATAAGTTACAAGTCAGTTATCAACAGTAATAGCACAAATACACGTTTGAGCCCTAGGGGCGTACCAAACCTTATACCAATAAAGTGGTATAAGAACCACGACTGAGCTAGACACAAGGCCTAGAGCCTGTAGAAGTGCTTGGACCCCAAGGAACCACCCAAGGTAGTGACACAGGGGACCCACGGGGGACAGGTGCAGTGTGAGAACACAGCCGCGAGCCACCGTTAACTTCTATGGGGAAAGTCGCGGTTGGATCTTTAAAAGGAAAGGACACTTAGAGGAGGACTTGGAGCAAATCCCTTTAGAACTAGGCAGTTCTAGAGTCAATACCCACGGGAGCACCGGAGTACTCGAGTTACCTCACCCAGGGAAGCCGGGTGCATAGGTGTCTTTTGGCGTCGGGTTTCGTCGTCGTTTTCAATGGCGATCTGCTGCAGCAGGCTGCTGGCGACCCAGTCGAAAGTGTCCGGGTGGATCCAAGGGTGGATCGAAGATCTGAAGAACCTGAAAGCAGAGGGGACAGAGTCTGGGTCACTAGCCAGTGACCAGGAAGGCGATGAGCAGATGCCCACCGATGTCGGGTGCTTCAGGTAGGCTGACGGTCGTCTTGACTCTTCAGCCACGAGGTCCAGGAGGCGTCGACGACGCCCAGGAGCTGGATTCGAGCTGTCTCACAACGTCTGTCGATTGCTGAGGTGTCGGCGACCGGATTGGACCCAACAAGCCCTGGCAACGGCAAGTCACGTGGAAACAAAGAAAGGACGTTGATGCAGACCAGCAAGGTCTGAGGGACTCACCCAGCGAGGGTAAGTCAGGGCACGTCTGGAGCAACCAGGAAAGCCCAAGCACAAGAAGAGTTGCCTTCGGGAGGGCCCACTAGCCAACGGACTAGCGACAGCGAAGGAGCCTCGAGGAGTGGAGGCCAGTGATCTTCGGTGCAGTCGGTGCTGGAGGCGGGGGCTACTCGGAGCCCAAAGCACCACTTCGTGGGAGACCAGGAAGAGGATGCACTTGCAAAAGTTCTCGGTGTCCAGGGGTCACGGTTCCACGTTACCCACGACAGCTACGGGCCTCAGCTTCGCTGGGGACTCAGGGCAGCCTCGGGGAAGTCTGGAAATCCACCTCTGGTGTTACAAAGACTTCGGCGTCCGGCGGGAGCTTCAGCGATGCAGACCGAACAATTGTTTCTTAGGTGCCTGCCAAGCAGGGGAGTCACTCCTTGACCCCAAGGGAGATTCTTCAGTCCTCTAATCTTGAAGTAGAGCGTCGAAGGTCCAGGATTCAGTTTCAGAGTTTCGTCCAGGGATATCTAAAGTCCTAAGGACTGGGGTCCCATACTTCTACTAAGTTAGGGGATTGGACATACTCTGGGGACCCACCTATGGGAGGGTCAGGGAAGAGGGGTGGTTACACCCATTCCCTTTGTCCAGTTTCGCGCCAGAGCAGGGGCAAGTAGCCCCTGCAACCGGTTTGAACTGGGCTATGCAGAGGGACACCAAATGTGCCCCCAGTGCAGGACTTCAAAGCACCAGAGAGTGCTCCCGCCCAGCCCCAATACACATTATCCCGTCTGGGGAGGTGGTTACACCTCCCTTCGACAGGAAACCTATTGTCCAGGCCTCCCCTGCCGGAGTTTCAGTCAGCAGCAGGAGGCCAGACCCGTGTCTGTGGCAGCGGCATCCATTTTGTGATGCCAGGGCTCTGTAGAGAAGTTACCGGGTAGGCCGGTGGGTACAACATGTTTTGGTGCAGCCAGTCCAAAGTTAGCATTGTACCGCGAGGATATAATGCGCTTAAGAGTATATAGTCAGGCTGTACCACAAACAGCATCAGAGGAGGGACTCTGAACGCTGCAGAGGGGCTCTGCTCATGCAGGGGCACCCTCTCACATAAAAACCAAGCACTCTGCCTTCAGGATTGTAAAGGCCTGCCATAGGAGTGACTTATAGGTTTATATGTGTGTGCAATGGTAGTGATATAGGTAGCCTATATCACAGTAAGGGGTGCATGCACCACCTTACCCAGGCTGCAGTAGCAGACCTGTGGTGTCATTTTGGCTGGCCTTCCAGGGGTGGCATAATACATGCTTCAGCCCCTGGCAGGCCTCTGGGATACCTATGCCCTGGGTACATAGTATACCATATACTAGGGACTTATAAGGGCACTCCAGATTCCAACACCAACGACATCCAGCCGTCGCGAGACCTGTGCGACTCACTGGCCACCTTCTTCCACCGCAAAATCGCCGACATCCACGACAGCTTCAACACCACGACCGCCCCGGCAACCACCGAGACCACTGCCCCCACAACCACCAACCGCCTGCTCTCCTGGACCAACATCAACGACGAGGACACCAGCGAGATCATGAACACCATCCACTCCGGTTCACCGCTAGACCCGTGCCCTCACCACATCTTCAACAAAGCCAGTACAGCCATCGCGCCCCATCTCCGGAAAATAATCAACATCTCCTTCGAGACAGCAACCTTCCTGGAAAGCTGGAAGCACGCCGAGATCACCGCCTTACTCAAGAAACCCAAGGCAGACCCCAAGGACCTCAAGAACTTCCGACCCATCTCTCTGCTCCCGTTCCCCGCGAAGGTCACCGAGAAAATCGTCAACAAACAACTGACCCGCTACCTCGAGGAGAACAACATCCTGGACCCTTCCCAGTCCGGCTTCCGCAGCAACCACAGCACCGAAACCGCCCTCATCGCCGCCACCGATGACATCAGGACCCTGCTAGACAACGGAGAAACAGCAGCCCTCATCCTCCTGGACCTATCAGCCGCCTTCGACACGGTCTGCCACCACACACTACGAACACGCCTTCACGACGCCGGGATCCAAGAGAAGGCCCTGGACTGGACCACATCCTTCCTTTCCGGCAGAACACAAAGCGTCCGCCTCGCCCCCTTCCGATCCAAGGCCACCAAGATCATCTGCGGCGTACCCCAAGGCTCCTCCCTCAGCCCAACGCTGTTCAACATCTACATGGCACCCCTCGCCCACGTCGCCCGACAGCACAACCTCAACATCATCTCCTACGCCGACGACACCCAGCTGATCCTCTCCCTCACCAAAGACCCTCACACCGCCAAAGCCCACCTCCACGAAGGAATGAAGGCCGTCGCCGAATGGATGAGGACCAGCCGCCTGAAGCTGAACTCGGACAAGACGGAGGTCCTCATCCTTGGTTCCAACCCTTCAGCCTGGGACGACTCCTGGTGGCCAACATCACTGGGAACAGCCCCGCCACCCACCGACCACGTACGCAACCTAGGGGTCATCCTCGACCCCACCCTCTCCATGACTAAGCAGGTCAACGCCGTTTCCTCATCCTGCTTCAACATCCTCCGAATGCTCCGCAGGATCTTCAAGTGGATCCCCACCGAAACAAGAAAAACAGTCACCCAGGCCCTCGTCACCAGCAGGCTGGACTACGGAAACGCCCTCTACGCAGGAACGACGGCTAAGCTCCTGAGACGGCTGCAACGCATCCAGAACGCCTCTGCACGTCTTATCCTCGACATCCCCCGACGCAGCCACATCACACCCCACCTGAGAGACCTGCACTGGCTCCCTGTCAACAAGAGGATAACCTTCAAACTCCTCACCCACGCACACAAAGCACTCCACAACTCCGGACCAGCCTACCTCAACAGACGACTCAGCTTCTACACCCCCACCCGCCAGCTCCGCTCGACCAGCCTCGCCCTCGCCACAGTCCCCCGCATCCGGAAAACGACCGCCGGCGGCAGATCCTTCTCCCACCTCGCCGCCAAGACCTGGAACACCCTCCCCACCAACCTCCGACAGACCCAAGACCTACTGGCCTTCAGAAGACTCCTCAAGACCTGGCTCTTCGATCAGTAGCAGCACCACCCCCCTCTTCCCCCAGCGCCTTGAGACCCTCGCGGGTATGTAGTGCGCTTTATAAGTGACATGATTGATTGATTGATTGAATCAAAGATGTACCTAAGGTACATGGAAACCATTTTAGAGAGGAAGCAGCTAGGCTGGGGTTCTGATTAGCAGGGCCCCAGCCAGACTAAAGTCGAAAAACTGTGAAGCATCAGCAAAAAGTGAGGGTACCCATGTGAAGCAGATCCTACTCTCCTACACAACCCCCCCCCCCCAAACGCAGGGACATTAAACTAACCTTGTCCAGTTGAGTCTTCATGTTCTAAGTGGAAGTACCTAGAGAGTCCATCTGCATTGGCATGGTTACTCCCAGGTCTATGTTCCACTGTAAAGTCCTTCCCCTGTAGGGAAATGGACCACCTAAGCAGTTTGGGGTTTTCACCCTTCATTTGTTTTAGCCATAGAGGGGCTTATGGTCTGTTTGAACAAGGAAGTGAGTACCAAACAAGAATGGCCTCAACTTCTTCAGAGCCCAGACCACAGCAAAGGCCTCCCTCTCAATGGCTGACCAACGTTTCTCTCTAGGGGTCAGCCTTCTGCTAATGAAAGCTACTGGCTGATCCTGACCTTCTTCATTCAATTGTGACAGTACAGCCCCTACCCCCAATTCAGATGCATCTGTTTGGACAATGAACTTCTTGGAGTAATCAGGACTCTGTAGAATGGGAGCAGTGCACATGGCCTGCTTCAGGTCATCAAATGCCTTTTGACAGTTAGCTGTCCACTGAACCTTTTGGGCATTTTCTTGGAAGTTAAGTCATTCAGGGGTGTCACTATTGATCCATACCCCTTGACAAATCTCCTATAGTACCCAGTCAGGCCTAAGAAGGCTCTCACCTGAGTCTGGGTAGTTGGAGCAACCCAGTCCATGATGGTCTGGATTTTGCTCTGCAGTGGTTGAACCTGGCCTCCACCTACAAGGTGGCCCAGGTACACAACCTGACTCTGCCCTATCTGGCACTTGGTGGCCTTGATAGTGAGGCCTGCCTTTTGCAGGGCCTCCAAAACATTTCTGAGGTGGACCAGGTGATCCTCCCAGGTGGAGCTAAAGACAGCAATATCATCTAGATATGCTGCACTATAGGCTTCCAGACCTGTAAGGACTGTATTCACCAACCTCTGAAAAGTGGCAGGTGCATTCTTCAAACCAAAGGGCATTACCACAAATTGATAATGCCCACTAGGGGTTGAGAATGCTGTTTTTGGCTTGCATCATCAGCTAGCCTGATCTGCCAGTAGCCAGCTGTTAGGTCAAATGTGCTCAGATACTTGGCTGAGGCCAAAGTGTCTATTAGCTCATCTGCCCTGGGTATTGGATGGGCATCAGTCCTAGTGACTGCATTGAGACCCCTGTAGTCCACACAAAACCTCATCTCTCTTTTCCCACCACTGGTGTGGGTTTTGGCACAAGGACCACTGGACTAGCCCAAGGGCTATCTGAGGGTTCAATAACTCCCAAATCCAACATCTTCTGGACTTCTGTCCTAATACAGTCCCTGACATGGTCAGGTTGCCTATAAATCTTATTTTTAATAGGCAGACTGTCCCCAGTGTCCACTTCATGAGTGCACCAGGTGGTCTGACTTGGTGTCAGAGAGAACATATGCCTGAACTGATTGAGCACCTGTCTGCAATCAGTTTGCTGCTGGGCAGTGAGACTGCCTGCCCAGGCTACACCATCCACTGACCCATCATCAGGGTTCTGTGAGAGCAGGTCAGGGAGTGGGTCACTCTCTTCCTCCTGTCCCTCATCAGTAGCCATGAGCAAGCCCATGTCTCCCCTGTCCACATATGGTTTCAATCTGTTGACATGGAGAACCCTGTGGGGACTCCTGGGTGTTCCTAGGTCTACTAAATAGGTAACCTCACCCTTCTGTTCAACAATGGTATGGGGTCCACTCCATTTGTCTTGGAGAGCTACTGGGGCCACTGGCTCCAACACCCATACCTTCTGTCCTGGCTGGTAAACAGTCAGTACAGCCTTTTGGTCATGCCAGGCTTTTTGGAGTTCCTGGCTAGCCTCAAGGTTTTTAGTTGCCTTTTTCATGTACTCAGCCATTGTTGAATCTCTCAACTAAACCATTGCATTGTGGGTGATAGGGTGTGGTGAACTTGTAAGTCACTCCACACTCCTTCCACATTGCCTTCAAGTATCCAGACATAAAGTTTGCACCCCTGTCTGATACAACCTCCTTAGGAAAGCCCACTCTTGAGAAAATTCCCAGGAGGGCTCTTGCCACCACAGGTGCTGTAGTGGTCCTAAGGGGAATAGCCTCTGGGTACCTGGTGGCATGGTCCACCACCACCAGGATAAACCTGTGCCCAGATGCTGGTTGGGGATCCATGGGACCAACAATGTCAATCCCCACCCTTTCAAAGGGAACCCCCACCACAGGTAGTGGTATCAGGGGGGCCTTTGTTGTGCCACCTGCCTTGCCACTGGCCTGGCAGGTTACACAGGAGCGACAAAACTCCTTTGTGTCTTCAGACATGTGGGGCCAGTGAAAGTGAGGGACAATTCTGTCCCAAGTCTTGTTCTGGCCCAGGTGACCTGCTAAAGGAATGTCATGGGCTAGGGTCAATAGGAAGCCCCTGAACTTCAGAGGTATAACCAACCTCCTGGTGGCACCAGGCTTGGGGTCTCTACACTCTGAGTAAAAGAGTCCATCATCCCAATACACTTTATGGGGACCACTAGCATTTCCAGCAGCCTCAGCAGCAGCTTGTTGCCTGAGGGGTTCAAGAGAGGGGCAGCTCTGCTGCTCCTGGCTCAGATCTGCCCTGGAAGGGCCCCCTGTCCCTAAGACCTCAACCTGATCAGGCTCAAGCTCCTCTGGGACAGTTCCTTCCTCAGGACTGAGATCATCTCCCTGAAGAGACTGATCTTCCTTCTGAGCCAAGGGGGAAGGCACTGCCTTTACCCTACTACTCCTCCTCTGGGATGGCACTTGGTCCATTGTTCCAGGATCCAAGGCCTGTTCAGTGTTAGGCATTTTGCTCTGTGACCTGGTCACAGCAAACACATCTGCAGGGATGCCCAGAATTTCTGCATGGGTCCTGAGCTCCACTTCTGCCCATGCTGAAGTTTCTAGATCATTGCCAAGCAAGCATTCAACTGGTAGGTCTGCACTTACCACAACCTTCTTAAGGCCAGTTATCCCTCCCCAGGAGAAGTTAACAACTGCCAGAGTATGGTCTGTTCTGACATTGCTAGCATTGGTCACTTGGTACATTTCACCAAGTATAATCTGCCCAGGATCCACAAGATCTTGTGTCACCATGGTGACACTTGCTCCTGTTGTATTCCTCTTAGGGTGTCCATAAACGGGCTTTCCAGTATCATGTCCTTATATAGGCACAATTCGCCCTGCCCTTATATAGGCATAAAATCCCAGCCCTTATTTAGGCATTAAACCGTGCACTCCAAATACAGGCATGGTTTCTGACATCCGTCCACCCTAACGTCACAACGAGTTCATGAAGAACAGACCCTTAGGCTGCGGGAGTTTCCCTAGCCCAGGACTATTGATTTCTTCAAGGACTCATATATTATGCATGAACCATTATTCCTTAGGGGTTCATTCATGACGTCTTCCGCTGTCCGATCCACGTCAATGCTAACATTCTGAGGTACTTCTCAGGTATAAATATACCTTCCCTAGATACCTTCCCTAGCCCCTGTAAATCAGAGGAGACCTCGACTTCAGAGGAGCCCGTTTCCCGGCCTGACGCACTGAGAAGACGCTGTCATCCCTGCACGCAGAGAGTCCAGCTTCCAGTGATATGACTTCCCTTGCGGGATGTTGGAGTTCGAGTCTGGCAAAGAGATTCCTACCTCTCTCATTCTTCAGGTATGGAGCTGACAAGAACCTAGAGGGACTCTTGGCATACTAGGCATACTAGGCTTAACATACTCTTAGTATACCATAGTAAGGAATACTTCACCTTCTTCATACCTCTCCCTACACCTAGGTTAGGTTAGGTACATTGGGGTAGAACTAGATTAGAAACGCATCGTATGAGTACTCGCATTTTTAGTCTGTGTTATTTATGTAAAGGCATATGTACTAAAAGATAATGCTATCGCAGTATTATTTATTTCTACTGCTCACACTGTACATTATTTATCTCGCATACTGTCTTGTGATCGTAACAGCACATTTTACTTACACCAGAAACAAGACTGTTCAATAAATCTTTTATTGAAACGCCCGTCTGTTCTTTCTGTGTAACTTGGAGAAAACTAAGCATGCACGATTGAGCTGAGTGAAATAGTTATCTATTGTTTCCACGACTCTGGGACACGTTCTGATTCTAAAGGGAAACAAAGTGGTCATGTTTTGCGGCTGCCAGAAACTACTCCCTTCTTGTTTGTCAAGGAGTTTCTAGTGGCCTCTGAGCTAGCTGGCACAAGTAATTAAGTTTAATATACTCGATAGGGACATACTGACCTTAGTCCTATGTCAAACCTATAGGATATATTATTCCAATGCGCAGAGCCCATTAGGGAAATAGGAGCTACACTACATGGCGCCCAACGGTTTGGTAAGGCGGTAATTCAACGTTAGATACTGAGTAACTCAGCCGTGCTTTTTCTCTCAAGAGACCCCTACCCATATACTCCAAAAGACGTCTGGAGTGGGCAGGGTTAAGTATCCACCACGGCTACATAGGGAGACACCCTATATATTAGCTGTTTGGTTTGCTCAACGTTGAAGGATACAGTGTTCCAAAATATTGTGCACCTTATCTTTGTTTCCTTGAAACTTGTTCTACATTTTTCAAAAAACAAAATGACTGAAGCCGGAAACGGTGAAGCTGCGGCTGATCCAGCCCAAGCACCAGTTTTTAACATTACAGGTTTAAATGAAACCGAGGAGGGTGTTATAGACATCACTCCAAACTTAAGAAGAGCCATCACTCTAAAACTTATAAAACATGGCCTACCACCAAGAGGAGGTAGAGCAGTTTTCGTGATAGAGGCACATGAATCCTTTCAGACAGAGCTATTCTATTCATGGGTAATATTTCCTGAATCCAATCCAGTAACACACATGTTTCACTTCTACAAAGAAGATGATCCACCAGAGGAATACATTCCTTTCGAGGATATTGAAATTCCATTAACATACCAGGAGCATCAGCTCTGGTTTAAAGACGCCCTAAAACATCACAAAAACATTACTAGGCTCGGTCCACTAGGTAGACCAGGAGCAACATGGCCGATTCTAGTCGGCTACACACCTCATCCTGACATTGAAGAGATGTCAGACGAGGATTTACTTATTCAACTTACAGAGTTAATAAAAATCTACAGACAATTGGTCCAATATGTCATGCGGACTTTTACAGTCCAGCAACCATTAACAATTCCAAATCCAACTCCCCAACAGGGGAATACACAAAAAATTACATCACAGACTCTATACGCAGTCATGGGTAAAATGCCCACAAAACGTGAGCAAATTCCATTCTGGATAGCTCAAAAAATTACTCAAATCGAAGCAGTATTTCCAAATACTAGCCCGTATGAGAAACACAGAATCCTAACAATCAGTTTACCAATGGGGATCACACCACAACTGGAAGACTGCACCACTTGGGGCTCAGTCTTTGCTGCCATCTATACTAAAACACATGGCATTCCGTCAATTGCGGTAATACCTGATGTCCTGAAACAAATTCAAAACGAATACGGGGCAGAGCCTGCTCTAAATTTAGGTATGAAGTTACTGAAAAATTTCGACCAGGTCTCAACAATAATATTATCTAATATTAAAGGGGAGGCAGCAGCAGTGGCGATCCGCCAAAAATTAAGGGAATTTGATGTTACAGAACTTCAAACTGAGCTACCCAGAATAATTGAACAATATTATGCAGAATTAGGCAGAGATAGTTTGGGTGGAAGACCAGTGAAGCCGAAGCTATCTGAAAGTCCTGAGAAGGACTCTATTAAACAAACTCCTACATCTTCTAAAAAGAAGTGGGAGACTAATAAACAAAATTCAAATGAGAAACGTTCTCAATCCCGAGGTAGGTCTCCTCAAAAGGAGCCCTCTGAAAGGAGGTATAACCTCAGGAATAGGGATAATTTGAGAAAGCCTGACAGGTATCAAGATACTGATACACGTTCCTCTCGTCCCTTTCAGATCTCATCACAGACTTCGGAAAGAAGAGGACGATCGGAACATAGAGAAGAACGTGTGAAATCGAAAGACGACAAACACGCTCCAAAAACTAAAGCAAAACCTCAATTCTCCAAAAGAAAGTAGCAGGTCTAAAGATCAGACATGCCGAGAATACTGAGAACACAACTCAAGAATGGAGAATGGGCTCAGACAATGCTGGACAGTGCAGCAGAAGTCACAATAGTTCGCCAGAACCTGAAGGAACTTCTGGAGATAGTGGACTTGAATGAGTACATTAAAGTAGAGACTGTAGGCACCAGGGTTAGTACTCCCCAAAAGTTATATGAAATAACTCTCCGGATGGAGAGAGACAAACCTAGACAGGTGAAAGCACTTTTTTGGGAAAGACTATCAAAGGGCTATGACATACTTCTAGCAGAAAAAGACTGGCCACCACAATTTGTCAGGGAGTGCCCACATGGCGAGGACATTATTATGCCTGCCTTCTCCAACCATATTCCAATTCACCTAAAATATACATATGCCAGGAAATGGGCAGTGGCCCAGGCCCCAGCATTATATAAAAATCATGTAGGATGGGATGAGGACTCACCTCACCATAAAATACATCTGAAACATGAACCAACTGCACAACGGCAGTACCCAATAAAGCAAGAAGCTAAAAAACAGGTCAGGGAGATCTTAGATCAACTTGAATATCAAGGGGTGATTGAAACATGCACCTCCTCAATGAACAATCCTTTGTTTCCTGTCTCCAAACCAGACAATACATATCGTCTAGTTTTGGACTACAGACACCTAAACACTTGTTCTAAAACTTTTGCAGTGCAAAATGCACATAGCACAGCATTAATGAATAACATTGTGTGTAAAAAATATAAAACAACATTAGACATCTCAAATGGTTTCTTTTGTCAAAACATAGCACCTGAAAGCAGGTACTTAACAGCATTCTCCATAATGGGGACCCAGCGTCACTTTTGTCGACTCCCACAAGGGTTCAAGAATAGCCCAGGTTTATTCTCAGAGAGGGTAACGGAGTTACTACAAATTTATGACAATGAGACATTGTCCTATGTCGATGACATTTATCTGACAGACGATGACCTGGACAAACACTTGAACAGGGTGAGCACCATTATACTGGGCTACGCCTCTGAGGGCTACAAATTCAACTTTAAAAAGTCCAGAATTGCCCATCTCAATGTCCTATTTCTAGGATATGAGCTTTCAAATGAAGGCAAGAGCTTGGCAGCTAACTTTTTAGAAAAGTGTGCGCTGCTCCAACCTCCAAAAACGCAAAAAAACTTACAATCCATCCTGGGTTTCCTAAATTTTGGAAGAACATACATTCTAAATTACGCAGAAAGGGTTAAACCTCTCTACGCATTAATCAAACCTGATTTTTGGATCAGAAACTGGACACAGGAACACACAGAAATCTTGCGTTCACTACAGGCTAACATGTTAGCAACAAATCACTTACAAACACGCGTAAGTCAACGCAACCTGGTGATCCGAATAATTTCGGGTCAATGCGGATTCACCTACTTAACCTTCAATGAGGGTGAGAAAATACCAATCGCATACAAATCTCATTTGTACACACAAGCGGAAATGCGCTTCAGTTCAACTGAAAAAATTCTAACAGCAGTTCAAACCGCTGTAGCAAAAGAAAGAGCCTTAGCCCAAGGGAAACGCATTATTGTCGTAACCCCGGTACCAGCTTTAGAAGCGGTCACAAAAGCAAGCATTCCAAATGCTAAAGCATTACATCCAAGACGGATACAATGGGTTAATTCTCTTGCTGCAACAGATGTTGAATATGTTTTTGATCCAGATTTAAAAACACAAGAATTCCTGCAATATGAACAAGAATGTCCTCTGCCTACTGAAATTCTGTCTCTCGATCAGTACAAATTCATAATTTACACAGACGGATCGGCACAACCTGCAATAGGGAGTAAGCAAGCTTACAGTGCAGCGTGTGCAATCGTTAAAGGTCGCGTGCGAAATGGCATCTTCAGACCTATGGTCACAAAACCTCAGTGTCTAGGAGATTGTACAGCTCAGCGAGCTGAACTACAAGCATTCAAACTGGCACTTGAAAGTACAGATCGAGAATTCCCCACACTAATAGTGTGCGATTCCTTTTACTGTGTTCAGTCGTATAATGAATATATACAAAACTGGCTTGAAAATGGTTTTAAAGATGCGAAAGGTGGCACAATAAAGCATAAAACGCTTTGGGAACAAGTAGTTCAGTTGAAAAACGAACTACCAAAGGCTCACGTGATCCACACACTGAGTCATCAACGTGATGGCGTTCACGTTGCAGGGAATTCATTGGCTGATGAAGCCGCAAAGGGGGCTGTGCAGACGGCTTCCGTAGCTGCGAACACTCGTTCAAAAACAAAAATAGACGGTGCGATAATGTTGGCTGTCAATGCTTCAAGCAAATGCAGCAGTGCAGCGTTACCAAAAAAGTTTCCACTCAAGTACTCTTATGTAATTGATGCGAACAACGTTCCTTTTGCTCGAATCCCTGGAGTGGGGGATAGGGTAATCCCAAACATGGAACGTAGAGCAGCCTTGATTTATGAAACACATTTAGGGGAGGGTCTGTCACATCAAGGGATCTCTAAAACAATTTTGACGTTAAAAGAGATGTACTGGTGGCCTGGAATGAATACAGAAATTCACATATTCATCAACAACTGCTTAGACTGTAAATTACAGCGAGAGAGCCACCAGACACCATGCTGCGAATGCGGTAACCCAGTACAGACACCATTGTTAGACAGCATTAGACTATCTACCCACCTGCGTCCTACTGGACAAAGGCATTCCCACAAATAATGAATCTAGGTTCCTATGGATATGGCCTCAGCGCTCGGCTGACGCTCAAACTGTTATAAAAGATTTGCGAGTCTTTATCGGCACATACGCAATAGGCACGCTACATTCTGACCAGGGTCCTGCGTTTAGCTCTCTGGCTTACAAAGAAGCCATGGCCAGTCTGGGCGTTGCATTGCGGTACTCCTCTCCATTCCATCCTGAGGGAAATTCGGTTGTGGAAAGGAAAAACCGGGGCATAAAGCAGTCTATAACAGCTAGGGTATTAGGTTCGGGTGATGGGTGGGTCAAACACCTTAATGGGGTCCAACGCTCATTGAACAATCTGCCAAGAAGTTCTCTAGGGGGGTCACTCCATATGAGGTCCTATTTGGGACAAGAATGTGGGTACCAGACCTTGAACACGTAGGCACAGTGGTGGAAAATAAACCGTTTGATATCAAAGATCGTTTGGCTGTTTTACAGGAACTGAATGAGTTAAGAACGAAACAAAGCAACGTATTCCTACAGCCAACCACCACTGGGGAAAAATCGGCGGTCCCAGCAAGGCCTGTCTGGATTCCAAAAGTTGGGGATCTAGTCAGAGAAAAGATTGCGGACAAGAAGGAATTTGGACCTTCTTACAGACAACCAGTACCTGTCCTAGCAGTTCAAGGAACAAGAACAGTACTTCTGCCGACCCTTGCTGGAAGAAAGGAGAAAAGATTTGTGTCCATCGACCTGATCAAACCACAGTATGTGGCCAATACTAAATAGTAGGCCTCGTGGACTCCGACCTAGTAGCAGACGCACTCCTCTCGCTACTATCCAAGAGGTTCAGACTGAAAGACAGATAACAATCGAGAATTCAGCTGTAACAGATGGAGGACTAAGCAACAACGCTATGGAACTCATCCCTCTTGAACACCAAGTAACAGTTCGTCCAAATACACCTGTCTACACCAATGTAGCAAGTGATGAACTGGTTCCAGTGATTTCTACGAATCCTGATGCAATTCCAACAATTGATAGAACTGCTTCTGGCTATTTCATTAACTTTGATACGTTCTCAGAAGATCCGAGTGAACCTGAAACGACGCCAGCATCATTCAAATTCAAGCAGCAAGTACAAGACTTTCTTCACTTTCTGAAAAAGACTTATTTGGTTTCTCCATGGATTGAACTCTGGATTGTATCTGGACTTTTTGTTTTCCTGCTCTGGCTAGCTTTGGTTACAACTGTGAGCGTGCTTATAAGTGGCAGATACATCCATGTGAATACTGAAGGAAAAGGCGTGAACGTACTTTTGAAACCTCATAAATCTTCCCATCGTGAAGCAAGAGACTTGTTATCAGTGAACATCACAGCTGTTCCTATACAGGATGGTATAGTGTGGGACAAAACAGATTTTGACATCTTCGGCCCGACGGAACAATTGAACATTCCACATTTGTTTAAAATTTCACTAAGTGATCTAATTTCGTCCAGTACCTATTCTGATGATTGGGACTTTGAGACTGTTATCGCCATAATGTATGACCTAGAAAAATCTGCTGCATTTTCTAAAAATGAATATTTAGAGGGTTTGTCAGACTATGAACAACTGTATTGTTATAACCACTATGGTCATCATTATTTGCATAGATCTGCATATCCAAGAAATGTGTTTATGTTTAACCAATGGGAACATTGTCCAACACCACCTAAAGGTAGTTCAAAAACATTTGCTAGTAAATTTCCATATTTTTCAGGATACAATACATCTAATCCAGAAATGTTTTACTATAAAAATGTAAACAAGACAGGACTGAAAATTATGTTAACTAATACAAAACAGATTTACTCTGCAGCCTTTATTGCCCAACTGTCTAGACAGGGTTTCGACTTATGGAAAGATACAATAGACACAAAAACTGTCTGGGGTACTAAAGATTGGCAAGTGCAGGGGATAGAAGCTTTATTTAGAGCCTGTATCATCCCTGAACAAATAATGTTTTTGAATGAAACCATCCAACAAACATCTTGTCTTGGATTAGCCAAGATCAAGGAGATGAACACACCTTCTGTACCAGCACCTGCAAGTGATAACGATACACAGGCAGTGGTGACAGTTGACAATATACTACAACTCAACAGATCTAATCCTGATTGGAAAAAATGGTTGATCTGGCCCACAGACACGAATAACTGTCAAGAAAGATTCCTGAATAAAACTCAGGGCTTTACTATTCATAGGCCAGACCCAAGATACGTCCAAAGACAACATCCGGGGGTAGTAACAACATACAGTGTAGGAAAATTATGCCTCGATTGGCTGCATAAGTCTACACTACAGGATGTGAAACAACACTTAACCTTACTTAAAAAGGACGCAGACCGTAGGGAATTCTTGCTTGGACCAAGAAAACCGCGTCAAAAACGTTTCATATATGCCGGCATTTATGCTGCCTATAATGAAGCATGGAAAGTATCACAGATGGAGGCCGCAGAACGAATACGTGAACTTGATCGTATTAATTTAGAGAAAACACTCTCTGTGGTCGACAATGGGTTAACAACTTTGTCCTCCAGAATATATTCATTGGATGGCATTGTATCCTCTGCTATCGACATACTAGAACAAGATTTGGCGATGTTACAGCAAGGCCAGTCTCAATTACGTTCTATTGTGTTACTAAGCTGGACGCTGCAATCTTTGCGAGCGGGCTATGTGCCTTGGCGTTTAATCAACACGTCAGCTCTGTTTGCAGAATACAATCTGACTGATAAACAGATCGAATTGGCACAAAGAGGAGCAAGGTATACAGTGCTGAGCATTGAAAAACTGGAAAAATTACCATTCACAGTGGCAGAAAAACCAGCTACAGAATGGCTTATTCATGGCAAAATAACATTACCTGTGACTACTTTTCAGTTTCAGTATTGCCTCAGACGAATGCAAGCAGGCAAATATGAAAGGTTGGGTAAGGAATACATTAAGACATCTTGGGATTTACCGTATACATATAGATGTTGGAGTGGGGATCGTGAAGTGTTTTTGAGCGGTACACACTGTAAACGTGCACTGAGCGGTTCGCTTATATGTCAGGACATATCTTTACACAGGGCTTGTAATGGTTCTGTGGCAAATTTGTCTTGCCATCAGCAGGGTACACCAGCTGCTGTGATTAATCCAACGTTTGGACAACTTTCTAATGGGAGTTACCTCATGTTGAATGATCAGAGTTGCTGCGGCATGCTGCCAGGCATCCCATATCTAGTAACGGTCAACTCCAGGGTCACTTGCTGTATGCAAGTATTGTTTGCCCCAATAGACACAGTCAGGGAGTCGCCTCTATGGCCTTCGCTGAACGTCTCTTTTATAAGATTTGATACTTTGAGCAGAATGAAAGCCATGCTTTTACAGCAAACAGTGCCTTTGACCTCGGCCAACGAAACCTATGATCTACAAGTAGCAAGGACTTCGGCTGAGATACAGACTTTAATACGTACAAACTGCCCTATACATTTTGTAGAAATGATAGGACGTATCTTCAATATGTCCGATACAACCGGAATTGTACATGTATTTAAGAGCATCTGCTCCGGTCTGTTAGCACCTTTCCAGGCAATACTCGGAATCGTCCCGAACTTTGCACATTCGGTGTTTGGTGGCATACCATTAATTCTAGCACTTGTTGCCGAAATTCTATTTCTCTTCCTGCTATCGCGCTATGGCCAGCCTATTCGCAGACATCCCTCCGAGCGAAATGGAGAAAGCTCTCCTTCAACGAAAGTGTCGTGAGCGAATAGTACAGCTATTGGGCATGACTCGTCTACGGGACTTGAATACCACGTGGTTCCTGTCATTCAGACCAATCTGGCAAGATTGCATCTTACCTGTTCTACGATGCCTGCTATGCGGTGAAGAATGCGTGTTAGACACTTGTCTCACATTTCCATCAGCTACGCCAATGGATGTCGATACTCTGCTGGTCCCGATAACGGCCCATGCTCTGTGTTGTCCCCAGAGGCTACCAATCCTGATGTCAGCATTCATTGAGATCTCACAGACGCTTCTGGCTCCTGCTGAGGTACGAGAAAGATCTACAGGCACACAGGTAACAACGGACGCGAACATTGCGACGGCAACCTATGCTGGAAGCGATGCTTCTCATCTCTGTGCAATTGATCTACTACACAAGGTGTTCCAACTGACACCAACTTCAGTGGATGATGTTTTGTCTATAGAAATAGATGATCTCATGTTTACACCAGACCCGTAAACTGACTCTGATTCAGCATACAGTGTTCCAGAGATGCAGTAACAATTTGGCCTACATTTTCAAAAAAACTTGAAACTCTACCAAAATTGAACTTTTTCCCATTTTTCGAACGAAAATGGCACTTCAATCTGCTTAAAGTAGAACTAGCCTTATAGTACAGACTTCACGGTACTTTCACGGACACTTAATCATCTTGTGTGTCTAAAACAGTTCATTAATTTTCATGACATGAAATGACTTTGATTTTTGAACAACTTATCGATCATTTTCTGTCACATGTAAATATTACTGCTTATTTCATTCCAATTGCATTTATTTTCTAACTTTATGCCTGAAATGAAAAGCATTTGCTTCAAATGTACAGTACCTTTTGCATTTTTTACTATGTTTTTTAATGCTTTTAAGAAATATTTTTAAATATGCGGTACTCCATTTAATGTTTAGCATTTTAAATGTTTAGCATTTTAGTATTATCGTACACACGAAAGTGGAGTGGGTGTTGTATTCCTCTTAGGGTGTCCATAAACGGGCTTTCCAGTATCATGTCCTTATATAGGCACAATTCGCCCTGCCCTTATATAGGCATAAAATCCCAGCCCTTATTTAGGCATTAAACCGTGCACTCCAAATACAGGCATGGTTTCTGACATCCGTCCACCCTAACGTCACAACGAGTTCATGAAGAACAGACCCTTAGGCTGCGGGAGTTTCCCTAGCCCAGGACTATTGATTTCTTCAAGGACTCATATATTATGCATGAACCATTATTCCTTAGGGGTTCATTCATGACGTCTTCCGCTGTCCGATCCACGTCAATGCTAACATTCTGAGGTACTTCTCAGGTATAAATATACCTTCCCTAGCCCATGTAAATCAGAGGAGACCTCGACTTCAGAGGAGCCCGTTTCCCGGCCTGACGCACTGAGAAGACGCTGTCATCCCTGCACACAGAGAGTCCAGCTTCCAGTGATCTGACTTCCCTTGCGGGATGTTGGAGTTCGAGTCTGGCAAAGAGATTCCTACCTCTCTCATTCTTCAGGTATGGAGCTGACAAGAACCTAGAGGGACTCTTGGCATACTAGGCATACTAGGCATACTAGGCTTAACATACTCTTAGTATACCATAGTAAGGAATACTTCACCTACTTCATACCTCTCCCTACACCTAGGTTAGGTTAGGTACATTGGGGTAGAACTAGATTAGAAACGCATCGTATGAGTACTCGCATTTTTAGTCTGTGTTATTTATGTAAAGGCATATGTACTAAAAGATAATGCTATCGCAGTATTATTTATTTCTACTGCTCACACTGTACATTATTTATCTCGCATACTGTCTTGTGATCGTAACAGCACATTTTACTTACACCAGAAACAAGACTGTTCAATAAATCTTTTATTGAAACGCCCGTCTGTTCTTTCTGTGTAACTTAGAGAAAACTAAGCATGCACGATTGAGCTGAGTGAAATAGTTATCTATTGTTTCCACGACTCTGGGACACGTTCTGATTCTAAAGGGAAACAAAGTGGTCATGTTTTGCGGCTGCCAGAAACTACTCCCTTCTTGTTTGTCAAGGAGTTTCTAGTGGCCTCTGAGCTAGCTGGCACAAGTAATTAAGTTTAATATACTCGATAGGGACATACTGACCTTAGTCCTATGTCAAACCTATAGGATATATTATTCCAATGCGCAGAGCCTATTAGGGAAATAGGAGCTACACTACACTCCTGTGTCCCTAAATGCCAAAGCCTCTTTTCCATTTATTAATGGCTGTTGCCTGTACTTGCCCAGATTACTGGGACTCACAGAAGAGGTCACATCCATGCCTCCATCACAGACTAGGACAGCCTGAGTGAGTTCTCTGACTAGGCCAGAGCTCATCTCCTTACCCAGGGTCAACCCTACTAAACCCTTGGCTTGTGTACTCCCACCACCATTTGTGACTGCACTAGGGGGAACAGGTGCCTTAGGGGTATTGGTGGGGGCTGGAATAGAGTCTTTGGACTTGGTGCAATCACTGCTCCAGTGTGTCTTTTGCTTACAGACTTTGCACCATGGTTTCTTTTGGCCCTTCCCTTTGTTAAGACTGTGAATCCCCACCTGAAGAAGATTTTTGGGGGCCTTGTGAAGACTTCTGGTCTTTACCCTTCTCCCCACCCTTGTCAGAGTTCTTAGAATCTTGCTTCTTTGGGTCACCACCTTGGTTCTGTACCTTCTGCCTCACCCTGGTTCTGACCCATTTGTCTGCCTTCTTTCCCAATTCTTGGGGAGAGGTCAGATCAGAGTCCACCAGGTACTGATGCAACACCTGATTTTGACAGTTATTAAGAATCTGCTCCCTCATGATAAGATTGTACAATCCTTTGAAGTCACATACCTTACTGCCCACTAACCAACCTTCCAGAGCCTTAGCAGAACAATCAACAAAGTCCACCCAGTCTTGATTCTGTGCCTTTTGGGTATCTCTGAACTTTAACCTGTATTGTTCAGTTGTTAGGCCAAACCCATCAATCAATGCACTTTTTAAGACTGGATAATTATCAGCATCCTCTTCTCTAACAGAGAGGAGCTTATCTCTACCTTTGTCTGCAAAGGAGAGCCACAAGATTGCTGCCCACTGCTCCTGAGGGACTCTCTGTACTTTACAGGCCCTCTCCAGTGCAGAAATCCATTTGTGGATGTCATCCCCACTCTGGTAGGGAGGGACAATCTTGCTCAGGTTTCTATGGTCATAAGACCTTTCCCTACCACTAGGGAAGTTGCTGCCACCATGGGACTCTAGTCCCAACTTTTTTCTTTGCCTTTCAAGCTCTAGGGACTCCCTGTCTATAGCCAACTGCTCTCTTCTGAGTCTCAACTGAGCTTCTCCATACTTGAGCAGTCTCTCTTTCCTCTCACTGGAGGATTCCCTCCTATGAGAGGAAACAGAGGTCCCTATTGAGGTGTCAGAGTGGTTAGACTCCTGAGAAGGAGATCTAGGCCTTCTGGGCACACTCACAACTCTTCCTGGGGGGACAAAGGGGAGGTCATTCTGATCCTCCTCCTCATCCTCAGGAGCAGCTGCATTCTCCAGGTCAGGATCATTGTCATCCTCCTGGCCAGTTTCAGAGGGCAGGTCCTGGGCTGGTTCACCCCTGGCCCCTTCCTCATCTTCTGCCCCACCCTCTCTGCCTACCCCTTCAGACCCTAGGGGTCTCTGAGATCATCTAGCAGAAGCATCTCCATGAGACGTTGGGTGTTGGCACTTTTGCCTGTCTTCAGCTTCCTAATCTTGCATAACTCTCTCAATTCCAAGAATGGGAGATTATCATACTTGGAGGGAAGAAGCCCATTGGCTTCTGGCAGGGACCCACTGGTTCCTGGCCTTGAAGACATTACTAGTGTGGTGTGGGGTATGCACTACCTACTCTAGTGTGGCCTACTAAACTCTCTTGAGTTGTGGAAAGGGTGTGCTAGCCCTTAACACACAACTCTAAGTTCAGTAGAACTTACTGTATACTAAGCTTGAATTATATGTACCTAAGGTACCTTTAGTGGTTTTCAGTTGATCAATTCAATTGAGATTATCTGGTAAAACAATAGCAAGCTGGAATCCCACACGCTGCACACCAATGTGAGAAGTTGGCCTGGTATATGCTGTCCACTAATTATAGTGGGCACCTTGCACCAGTCCAAACAACCCCTTATTGGAGATAGGTTAAAGACAACCTTTATTGAAAGCTATCCTAGTGGTAGCTATGGAGAGCAGCCTTCAGGCTAAGTCTTGAAGGAATGTAAAGCAGCTTGTTTTACCAGTCTATAATCTCTTGAGTGACCAAATGAAAGAGGACCACACCAGGTATATATATAAAATATATGTATTTAGTCTTAAACACACCCCTCTAGTCTCTTTATGAGGCTAGAGTTCGAAGTACATAAGTTACAAGTCAGTTATCAACAGTAATAGCACAAATACACGTTTGAGCCCTAGGGCGTACCAAACCTTATACCAATAAAGTGGTATAAGAACCACGACTGAGCTAGACACAAGGCCTAGAGCCTGTAGAAGTGCTTGGACCCCAAGGAACCACCCAAGGTAGTGACACAGGGGACCCACGGGGGACGGGTGCAGTGTGAGAACACAGCCGCGAGCCACCGTTAACTTCTATGGGGAAAGTCGCGGTTGGATCTTTAAAAGGAAAGGACACTTAGAGGAGGACTTGGAGCAAATCCCTTTAGAACTAGGCAGTTCTAGAGTCAATACCCACGGGAGCACCGGAGTACTCGAGTTACCTCACCCAGGGAAGCCGGGTGCATAGGTGTCTTTTGGCGTCGGGTTTCGTCGTCGTTTTCAATGGCGATCTGCTGCAGCAGGCTGCTGGCGACCCAGTCGAAAGTGTCCGGGTGGATCCAAGGGTGGATCGAAGATCTGAAGAACCTGAAAGCAGAGGGGACAGAGTCTGGGTCACTAGCCAGTGACCAGGAAGGCGATGAGCAGATGCCCACCGATGTCGGGTGCTTCAGGTAGGTTGACGGTCGTCTTGACTCTTCAGCCACGAGGTCCAGGAGGCGTCGACGACGACCAGGAGCTGGATTCGAGCTGTCTCACAACGTCTGTCGATTGCTGAGGTGTTGGCGACCGGATTGGACCCAACAAGCCCTGGCAACGGCAAGTCACGTGGAAACAAAGAAAGGACGTTGATGCAGACCAGCAAGGTCTGAGGGACTCACCCAGCGAGGGTAAGTCAGGGCACGTCTGGAGCAACCAGGAAAGCCCAAGCACAAGAAGAGTTGCCTTCGGGAGGGCCCACTAGCCAACGGACTAGCGACAGCGAAGGAGCCTCGAGGAGTGGAGGCCAGTGATCTTCGGTGCAGTCGGTGCTGGAGGCGGGGGCTACTCGGAGCCCAAAGCACCACTTCGTGGGAGACCAGGAAGAGGATGCACTTGCAAAAGTTCTCGGTGTCCAGGGGTCACGGTTCCACGTTACCCACGACAGCTACGGGCCTCAGCTTCGCTGGGGACTCAGGGCAGCCTCGGGAAGTCTGGAAATCCACCTCTGGTGTTACAAAGACTTCGGCGTCCGGCGGGAGCTTCAGCGATGCAGACCGAACAATTGTTTCTTAGGTGCCTGCCAAGCAGGGGAGTCACTCCTTGACCCCAAGGGAGATTCTTCAGTCCTCTAATCTTGAAGTAGAGCGTCGAAGGTCCAGGATTCAGTTTCAGAGTTTCGTCCAGGGATATCTAAAGTCCTAAGGACTGGGGTCCCATACTTATACTAAGTTAGGGGATTGGACATACTCTGGGGTCCCACCTATGGGAGGGTCAGGGAAGAGGGGTGGTTACACCCATTCCCTTTGTCCAGTTTCGCGCCAGAGCAGGGGCAGGTAGCCCCTGCAACTGGTTTGAACTGGGCTTCAAAGCACCAGAGAGTGCTCCCGCCCAGCCCCAATACACATTATCCTGTCTGGGGAGGTGGTTACATCTCCCTTCGACAGGAAACCTATTGTCCAGGCCTCCCCTGCCGGAGTTTCAGTCAGCAGCAGGAGGCCAGACCCGTGTCTGTGGCAGCGGCATCCATTTTGTGATGCCAGGGCTCTGTAGAGAAGTTACCGGGTAGGCCGGTGAGTACATGTCTCTCCCTCTAGAAGGGTGGAATGCTACCCCCGCCGCCAGGACTGGCGGGGGGTAGTATTCCAAGATGTTTGACACCAAACACAACATGTTTTGGTGCAGCCAGTCCAAAGTTAGCATTGTACCGCGAGGATATAATGCGCTTAAGAGTATATGGTCAGGCTGTACCACAAACAGCATCAGAGGAGGGACTCGAACGCTGCAGAGGGCTCTGCTCATGCAGGGGCACCCTCTCACATAAAAACCAAGCACTCTGCCTTCAGGATTGTAAAGGCCTGCCATAGGAGTGACTTATAGGTTTATATGTGTGTGCAATGGTAGTGATATAGGTAGCCTATATCACAGTAAGGGGTGCATGCACCACCTTACCCAGGCTGCAGTAGCAGACCTGTGGTGTCATTTTTGCTGGCCTTCCAGGGGTGGCATAATACATGCTTCAGCCCCTGGCAGGCCTCTGGGGTACCTATGCCCTGGGTACATAGTATACCATATACTAGGGACTTATAAGGGCACTCCAGATTCCAATCAAAGATGTACCTAATGTACATGGAAACCATTTTAGAGAGGAAGCAGCTAGGCTGGGGTTCTGTTTAGCAGGGCCTCAGCCAGACTAAAGTCGAAAAACAGTGAAGCATCAGCAAAAAGTGGGGGTACCCATGTGAAGCAGATCCTACTCTCCTACACAGCAGGGGTACTGTGTGAGTTCAGGATGTATACTGCAGGTGAACTGAGGGTGCCCTGCAGGCCTGCTGTTGTAATTGCCCTGTTGATGCACTTTGGGTGGCCTGTAGGTGTTTTGCAGGTGTCCTGCATGTGTACCGCGGTAGGCCTGTGTGTACTAGTTGTGTACTGCAGCTGTCCTGCAGGTGTATTGTGGCTTCCCTGCAGCTGTCATGCAGGTATATTGTGGCTTCCCTGCAGCTGTTCTGCAGGTGTATTAAGGCTTCCCTGCAGCGGTCCTGCAGGAATATCGTGACTTCCCTGCAGCTGTCCTGTTGGTGTATTGTGGCTTCCCTGCACCTGTCCTGCAGGTCTATTGTGTCTTCCCTGCAGGTGTAATGTGGCTTCCCTGCAGCTGTCCTGCTGGTGTATTGTGTCTTTCCTGCAGGTGTATTGTGGCTTCCCTGTTAGATTTGAAATATTATTCCCGTGATGCACATTATTAAAATGCCCCCTCTATATTCAAACCCCTATTCATTGTTAAGTTAGCATGCATGGCGCCATCTTTATCGACGCCATGTTGTTCTGTAACTAAGATCGAGTGTCTGTCTCATAATGCTTGCCTCTGCAGAAAGGCTGCCCTGCGCCTCCCGCTCGTACTTCTCAAGGTTGAAGCTTTGCTGCACTAATGAATGTACTATCCATTGTTGCATACCTTTACCGTTAGATACACTCGTTACCACGTCTTTCCATGGTAGAGAGCCGCCGAACAGCCTTGGGACGGAGATAGCATGTTCCCTGCCCAGTGGCACTGCCCACTTTATGTGCCTTCTTTGTTCTTTATGGCCTGAACTGGAAAATTCCAGTCTGGGCGGGACTCTCAAGGTGTTGGAATTGTATAATTTGTGTTACCGTGTGTAGGGAGACCAGACCCCTCGGCAGTCATCTAAGGAGACTGATCAGACTGGGCTCCGCTGCAGTGTATTACGAATAAACTAACTGGTTTGTATTCTTTACTGCCTAATCGACTCTTCATTTATTGGGAAGGCGTATAGGTGGTCGTGAGTGACCCGAGTGACCCAAAATTGGGCCACTTCCTTCATTTGGCGCCCGAACAGGGACTCCATCGGATGTCCCATCCTCGCTCGTAACCGGGTGTAGGGAGGACGGGGCTGCGTCTGGTCGGATCAGGGTACCCTGCATGATAGAGCCTCGCACTCGCAGCTGCCCCGCCCGTCTGCTCAGGCAGTGCCTCGTCTAGTGGTCATCTCGGCGGGGGTCCTAAAAGGTGAAACCCTTGGAGTAGGCCATTTGGTCCGAAGGGTCGGCAGTGGAGAATAACTTTGCTCGACCTGTGTGCACCAGGTGAGTCTGTCTTGATTTCTAGTAAGAATGGCGCCGTGCTGAATAATTTTGGATGCGGTCTGAAGACCCTTTTTCTTGGGTTTGTCTGCATAATTGACAGTTCTGCGGACCGTTTTGGAGGTACAGGGTGTCTGTGTAGGCCCTCTGCCAGGCGACTTGGTAATTTGGCTTTCTCTTGAAAACGCCTGGGGTTTGGTTAGCGTTTGAGACTCGCGAGGTAGAGTCTAATTTGAAGAATTGGTGCGGTCTGGTGACCGATTGTTGGGTTTTTAACGTTTTCACGGACCCAAGAAGTGAATTTGTTTCTCTGTATTTTTGAAAATGCCTTGTTTTAGCTGGTTTTGCTGTTTCGGATGCCGTTGTTGCTCTGCTGATGCTCGATTGGAGGAGAGGCAACCTGCGCCTCCGGAAGGCACTACGAATTTCGACATGTATGTTAAGCATGGCCTTGGCCCTATTATGTTTAGTACACTATGGCACAAGTATACGAGGGACAACGCCGAGCTGCAGTGGCCTTTGACAGGTACTTTTGACGAACAGAAATTGAATTTCCTGCAGGATAAATTGTTTGCGAGAAGAAGTAGGCAGTCTATGTTTGACAACCTTTGGGTGTGGCAAAAGGAAGCTAAGCAAAGACGGATAAGAGCGGAGAAGGAGGCACGGAGAGGAAAGACGCAGACAGTAACGTAAAAGGCTATAGCGTATGAGAAGGAAAAGATAGAGAAGGGTATAGAATGTGCTGATCGAAAGTTTAGGTTGCAATGTGATAAGTCTTATGTTACCCGTGAAGAAGGCGATCCTTTTGTGGAGGATCTGTTAGATGTTCGGCCCCCACCCCCATATGCCCCTCAAAGGGTATATACAGCAGTTCCACCAACGCCCCCCGCTGCCGCTCCTGGCACCCTTGTCCCCAATACGGCCGTTTCAGATGGAGCATCCCACATTTCCCCTTCGACTTCAGTGGCCGAGATGGCGGGAATAGTGGGCCGATCTGCTGTGCCGTTACCCCAGACATTGCCTTATCTCCTTCACATTCACACCCTCCTCCGACATTGGGGACCCCGGTTCCTGTTGCACCAGCAAGCGCGTTCTCCCCGCTTTCTTATCCCCCGCCTTCGCTGTATGCGGGGACACCCCTGAGAGGAGAGAGTGATGAAACACGAGAGGCTGCTAAACAACGGATGGGGCGAGTGTTGATTCAGTCGGACGTGGGTGATGCAGAGAAGAAGATGGTGGCTGATCAGACCTCTCAGTGGGCTCGGAATCCGATTTACAGTGTGGAGGATGTGTGGAGTGTGTTGAAAGACTATGAGCCGTTTGTGCAGCATCATGCCCTTAAGCATATGTCGGCCACTTTGATTCGGTTATGGGAGCAGTGTTTTAATGGGGTGGCCCCTCAGATTATTTACAACATTCAGGATAGTGTGTACACAACTGGTATGGCTCCTTATGATGTTTTTAGCAATGTTACCACGTTGATTGGATACCGAGGCAGGTTGATCCAAAAGAGTCCGATTGCAGTGTCTCAGTTCCCTATGAGAGAGGTGCATCCCATTTATCACCCTGAGATACCGGAGCTACGAAATGGACAGGACCAAGTTATCAGACAGCGGGTGGAAGGCCGTTTTCAGGAACAGTGGGTTTACACTCCTTGGAAAAGGAGCGAGGTTCTATCTCTTAAGACTCAGTTGCCCGACCCCCGGAAGATTCCGACTGCCTATTATAAAGAACTGACGGAGGCTGCGTCTTCGACGGTGATGACGCTGGCCGATATTGAGATGTTTTTCGGTTTACTGATGCCGGTTGATATCTGGCGGCAGGTGCACACGCAGGATCACGTAGTGGAGTTGGGTGGCACCTGGAATGAGATTAGAGCATGGGATCAGGAGAGGAAGCCTGGTGACAAACCTAGAGCTGAGATACTAGCGTTGCCGGGCCGGATTATCACGTATATGCACTCCTTGATCCCACCGAGGCGAGTAGATTGGGATAAGTTGACGGCATGTCGCCAAAAGAAGGATGAAAGTGTGTCTGATTTTTTCACCAGGTTCGAGGGGGTGTTCTTGGATTTTAGTGGACAGGATCTGTCAATGGAGGGAGGTATTCGATTGTTTGTTAATAGGTTTGTTACGAACTTGCTCCCCGAGATCGCGTCTCCGTTGCAGGCTTCGGAAAGCACTTGGACTACCTCCTCCCCATCAGTAATATTAGGCATGGCTCAGTATTATGAGCACAGGGAGAACGAAGAGAAGGAGAAGATAGAGAAGAAAAATAAGGACTTGAAGTCGAAGGTGTTGATGCAGCAGGTGTCCCGGGGCAGTGGTAGAGGCAGGGGGATTGGTCCGGCCCGGCAGTTGCCCCGCACTAGTCGGAATACCACGCCCGTGGGACAAAATCAATGTGAGTACTGTAAGGAGGAGGGACATTGGCGTAGCGAGTGTCCGACGCTGTTGCAAAGGGTGGAGGCTCCGAGAGGGCGGGGTCACGAGGAAGAGGCAGGGGAGCAGTCGGATAAGGCGGGAACAGGGGAAGTGAGAAACAGCCGGGTCGGTCTGAGCAGAACTATTTTGATGATCCGAGGGGGCGCTAGTATTATCATGATGATTATGATTTTGACGAAGTGACGGGACTTACCCACGGCTAGGACAGCCAGGGACAGGGTGGGGGATCAGTCCAGATCCCTGTTGACCAGAGAGGACCTTATGTCACCGCTGGTCTGCAGGGCTCAGCGAAGAAATTCTTGGTGGACACAGGCACAATGAATAGCTCTGTTTCTCGTTCACTGGTCCGCGGGGCAGCCCTGTCTGGCCAAAATAATGTTTCGGTAGGCTTTTCAGGCATACCAGTTGTGAGCCCCATCTTCGAGCCTCTGGCTTTGACTATTGGTCCTTTTACCGTAGACTCGCCTTTCTTATTGACATCAAATTGTGGAGAAAACTTAATGGGTCTGGACCTATTAAAGAAGTTACATGCAACTATTTCGTGTTCTCCGGATGGTGTTTATATGACGATAGGACCCAATGTGGTGAATTCCAAGCAATGTTTGTCAAAAGATGAGCCTCTTCCTGCTGAGTTTAGGGAGGTGTCAACGACATTATGGGCTACGAGTGACACAGACGTAGGGCTGTTGCAGATACCCCCGGTCTCCATCAGTGTTAAGGACAATGCTGTCCTGCCTCGCCTTCACCAGTATAAGATACCACAGGCAGGGGAACGGGCACTGCTGCGGATTATACAGGACTTGATTGCGTCTGGTGTGGTGGAGGAGACGAATGCTAATGTGTGCAATAGCCGTATTCTTCCCATCCTAAAAAGAGCACCCTCGGGTTCCCCAGATGACCATTCTGATGTTTACCGGTTTGTGATTGATTTGCGTGCTGTGAACAAGATAGTCGTTCCCCAGTTCCCTGTCGTTCCTGACATCACTGCCCTCCTGACGATGATTCCCCCTACTGCTACCTATTTCTCTGTTATTGACCTGAAGAATGCCTTCTTCAGCATTCCCATACATCCAGAAAGTAGATATCTTTTTGGATTTTCCCTGGCTGGCAGAAGTTTTAGATTCTGTTGAGCTCCTCAGGGCTATACTGAAAGTCCCAGTATATATAGTCAAGCCTTGAAAGCCTAATTGGATTCCCTCACTCTTCCCTCGGGTAACGTATTGCTCCAGTATGTGGACGACCTTCTCATTGCCTCTGACACTAAAGAGGGATGCAAACAGAGTACTGTTAAACTGCTGCAACATTTGGCACATCATGAACATAAAGTGTCCCTTTCTAAATTTCAATATTGTCGACAGGAGGTCAGCTACTTAGGTCACCTACTGTCGAAGGAGGGAAGGAGACTAACACCTGAGCGTGTGGCTGCTATAACTAAGATGCCCATCCCTAAGACGTAGCGGTATGTGCGAGCGTTTGTAGGTATTACTTCGTATTGTCGCCACTGGATTCCTAATTTTGCCTTACTAACAAAACCCCTATTGCAGCTAACCACTAAAGATGTGCATGAACCCCTGCCCTGGACGCATGATTGTCAGCATGCTTTTGAGCAATTAAAGATAGCTGTTTGCTCTGCACCTGTGCTTTTTTTTTTTTTTATTAAATTTTTTATTTATAAATTCGCCAATAAGTATAACAAATTATATGTTTACATATCATCAAGACATTTTACAGGATCCATTCCACATGTAATACATTTCCGTAACACTGTTGTGCATTTCTTATACATTATGCCAGTAAAATTTAGTGATAGCTGCACATCTGCTAAGTTTATACAATAATTATCCTTCAACCGTTAGCATATCAGGGTGTTCTTGTAAGTAAGTGGCTAGTGGTTCCCAGAAATTAGTTGGTTTAGCGGCTGTAGGTAACTCCTCCGCATACAACAGAAGCTTATCTTTACAATAAATGGAGTCTAATATCCATTGCTTCATAGTGGGGCTCTTCCTTCCGCCCCAATACATAGCAACTCTCCGCTTTGCTAGAAGTAGTAGGATTGCAGCTAATTTTTTCTTTGCAGATTTTAATTGTGTTAAGTGACCTAACAAGCAGAGTTGTAGTGTACAATCCAATTTACAGTTCAAAATCACATTTATGAGCTGCACTACTTGTTCCCAGAATCTTCTGACTTTCTCGCATTGCCATGCTAGGTGCACGAAATCAGCGGCATCTGCCTTACATCGTTTGCATTTTGCATCCTCTCGCAGACCGTGCTTGTGTAAATGTAATGGTGTATGGTATATTTGATGTAGGTATTTCAAGTGTATTATACGTAGGTTACCATTTGGTGTTAATAGTGTAGTTAGTGCACAACATGTCTGCCATTCCACTGCCGTCAGTGGAACGCCCAATACCTTATTCCAGCGATCCCGCGCCTTCTGTGTACCAGAGCCAATTTCTCTTTGCAAAGTTTTATAAAGCCGAGCCACTATATGTTTATTATCTGCGGCAGTTAATACTAACTGCAGCGTTGTCAGGGAGGGGGGCGCTGCCGGGAACGTGGGGTACAATAACCGGATTGCCGCCCGTAGTCTATGGTGGGCAAATCTGAATAGTAGCGTCTGATTGCTTACGTATGTTAAGTCGGTTGGTGTCAGAAATAGTCCATCTGGGTATAAGTCGCCCATTGTAGTGATACCAATGTGTTCGAATAGTGCCATACTATTCCTTTCTTGCGTCATGGACAGGGCAGGATGTTGAGCTAGTGGCAAATTAGGTGCGTATAGTGGAGTCTTACCTGTCATTTGGCCAATACGTTTCCACGCCAAGGACGTTGTGCGTACGGTATTAATTTCTTTTTGGGATAAATGGGGTCTCGTGTGTGGCAAAACGTGTGCTAGGGAGATGGGGTGAGCATCCCCATCCTCTACCGCAAGATGAGGGAGATACTTCACTGGGTGATACCAAAAATACGCATACTGTGCTTGTGCACATAAATAGTATAGATAAAGATCGGGGACCGTGAATCCACCTGCGGTATAATCTAACGTCATTGTGTGCAAGCTTATTCGGACTTGTTTGCCCGCCCATATTAATTTATTCACAAGGGAGCGCAGTCGATGAAAGACGGGAGCTGGGGGAGTTATAGGGATGTTGATGAATAAGTATAATAATTTAGGAAGGAGAACCATTTTAACTAATGATACTCTGTCTGCCAATGATAATGGTAGGGTGATCCAATGGTCTATTTGGAATTCTAATTGATCAATTGCCACACCATAATTGCGCTGGATCACTAAGTCAGAGTCTCGGTGTATCCAAATTCCTAAGTATTTTATAGGATCTTCTTGCCAGATCAATGGGAAGTCCATTGGCGGGGCTTTGGTATTTGTTGTTAAAGGTATCACTGCCGATTTTGACCAATTTATCTGTAAACCAGAGTGCCTACCAAATTTTATGTATTCTCTAAGTAGCCTAGAGAGGTTAGCCACAGGGTCTTTGAGGTAGAGTACCATATCATCCGCATATAATGATATGGCTATGGGTCGTAAATTAAATTGTAAAGCTGTATCCGCGTATTTCTGACGTATCTTACACGCTAGGGGTTCCAGCGCAATGGCAAATAGCAACGGCGAAAGTGGACAGCCCTGTCGCGTCCCTCTTTGTACGGGGATGACATCTGATATGTGTTTATTAACTTTTATGCGCGCAGTGGGCTTTGTGTATAATAGTTCGATCCAGTGTATTAGCATTGGTGTTAGGCCTATTCGGTGAAGTATAGTAAATAGGTACGTCCACTCTACGGAATCAAAGGCCTTGGCTGCATCCAATAACACGGCCACAGCTTCCAACTCTGGGTTTAGTTGATGCAATAAAGCAAAGATTGTACGTAAATTATGTGTGGTGGAACGGGATGGTATAAATCCCGATTGATCCGGTAGCACAATAGTAGTCATGAACGGTTGAAGCCTAGTCGCTATTATCTTTGCTAATATTTTCACGTCAGTATTGATTAATGAAAGTGGTCTGTACGATTCCGCCTTTTCCGGGTTTTTATCCGGTTTAAGCAATGCAACTATGAGGGCTTCCCGGAGTGTCGGCGGGAGTAGTTTGTTATTATATGCTTCGTCATACATTTCTAAGAGATATGGGCTAAGTAATTCAGAGTAGGTTTTATAAAATTCTGATGTGTATCCGTCCGGCCCTGGGGTTTTTCCATTTGGAAGTGACTTTATGGTGTCTTGTACCTCCTCTATGGTAAGTGGCTGTGCCAGGTATTCCCGCTGGGTGTCCGATAGCCATACCAATGCTATATCGTCCACATAGTCTAGGATCTCTTGTGTGTGTGCTGTATCATGTGTTTTGTATAGTGTGGCATATGTGTCCATAAATGTCTGTAGTATGCCGGTCGTGTCATAATGTTCTATGCCGTGATCATCTATCATTTTGAGTATCACATGTTGCTTATGTTCAATGCGTATTTTCTGCGCGAGTACATGTCCTGGTCTACCACCCTCGCCCATCCTGCGTGCGGTATGTCGCCTTGTTAAGTATTTTACTTCAGCATCTGCTAATGCATTATAAGTGTCTATTTCATTTCTTATCGTGGCCAGAATATCTGCTTTACATGTTGCAGAAAATTCTGCCTCCAGTGTTTTGATGCGGCTCTCGCAGTTCGACAGTTGAGTGCGAATGTCTGTCAGGATGCCCGCCGTTGTGCTGATGCAGATACCTCTCAATGTCGCCTTAAAGGCGTCCCACAGTGTGCCCGCACTTTTCACTGATGACTTATTGGTGGCAAAATAATCCACTATTGCTGTATGCAACGTGTCGGCATATAGAGGGTCCAGTAACGACTTAGCATTGAACCGCCACATAAATGGTGGTGGAATATATGTGGGAATCTGTACAGTTAATAAAACAGGGTTATGGTCTGATAATGTTTTCGGCATATGCTGTATCGTTTGAGTCCATGTGCATGCACGTTCCGTTATAAGCCAGTAGTCGATTCTGGACCAGCTATTATGGGCGGCGGACGAATGGGTACTATCTCGTGTAGTAGGATTACACATGCGCCACACATCTTGTAGTTTAAGCTCAGACATGCCATGTTTAAGGACTGTAGCTGCACGCTGATGTTGCTCAGCGGTGTCATGCGATCTATCCCATGTATCATTCAGAGCAACATTCATGTCCCCGCCCCAAAAAATTTCTATATCTGGAAATTCCCGTATTCTGGCATGCACTCGCGCAAAAAACTCTGGGTCGTCCACATTTGGACCGTATGTATTAATGAGCCCCACCCTAGTGCCGCGTAATAGGCCTATAATAATAACGTATCGTCCCTGTGCATCTATAAATGTATGTTCCGTTACAAATTGGGTCCCCTTTTTCACCAGTGTCATTACCCCTCTTGCATACGCAGAGTAGGTTGAGGAGGCCACTAGTTCTGCCCATCTTTTCCCAAATCCCTCAGTTTTATGTTTGAGCAAGTGTGTCTCTTGAATCATGGCTATATCCACGTCATGTCTATTTAAATAAGCAAATACCTGTCTGATTTTCCTGGGGTTATTGAGCCCTCTTACATTCCATGTCGCTAGTGTTAGAGGCTTAAGCACCATATTATTAAGCATTGTCGTAACACCAATAGTGCTGAAGTGTAAATATGGTTATGTTACTCGGTTTAGTGAAGGATATTACTATCTGAGTGCGCAAGATGTCCACAGTATCTCTGCATATGCATCTATAGAAATGCAATACTTGTTTGATGACTTGATGATACAATTGTATATTCTGTAATATGTTCAATCCCATCCCTCCACCCCACCCTCCCACTACGTCATCCCAATTATGACGGAGACATTTCCCCTTAACAGAAAACAACATTCCCCAATTTCACAACTATCCCTACAAAAAGGAAAAGAAGAGACAATTAACTTGGTTGTGGTGCACACAGGGGGGCGGGAGCTGCCAGCTGGATACCCTAACGACTGGTGTCCGCCAGGGGGTTACTATATGAATATTTAGCGCAATTTCCCACTACATCTATTTTCAGGAATAGTGGTCAGGGTATGATGCATACATATTTAACAGAATGAACTTTCCTAGTATCGTAGCTGTATCTACTAGCAAAACCCATGCGGGTACATTAGAGTCTCAAAGACCTATTAGAGTCTGTAATACTTATCACCACTGGTCAGCCGAGTCACCACTCGTCACGCTGTTTGGCGTAGATTGTTCCATACTCAGTGTAAAGTAGACTTCCTGCTTATTCAACGTCTGAGGTCACACCATGTTCCCCAGTCACATTTCTGGGTGATTTCCGGCGCGTGGACTGAGGTCCTCTCTGTTGTAGGTATTTTTGCACATCTTTCGGGTTATTGTATAGTACAGTTGTTCCGCCGTCAGATACTCTCAATCTAGCTGGGTATAGCATTGCATATTGAATGTTCTGTTCCCTCAATTTCTGCTTAACCGCTACAAACTTTTTCCGCGCTTCTTGTACTTGTGATGTAAAATCGGGGTAGATGGATATGTCCATGCCTTGGTGGTTTAGTTTACCCAACTCGCGTGCTTTACGAAGCGCCGCATCTCGATCTCTGTAATTTAATATTTTGGCAATAATGGGTCTCGGTCTTGCCCCAGCCGGTGGCGCAGGCGCTAAAGCTCTGTGGGCTCTTTCTACAATGAAAACCTCAGAGAAGATCTCTCTACCCAGGAGTGTGATAAGTAGTTGTTCCACGTATTTCTCCATGGGCCCTGTGTTGGTTGTTTCCGCTATGCCCATAAGGCGGACGTTGCTGCGCCGAGACCTTGCCTCAAGGTCCTCAGTTTTGGCCATTAGTGCGTCTACACTTTTTTCCATCTTGCTTTGCTTGGTGTCCATCTGATGTTGAGTGTCCTCCACGTCTGAGATGCGTCTCTCCGCCATGTCGATGCGCTCCGTATGACGGTCCAAGCGTTCTGACATCCGATCAACACGATAGGTTAAATTATCTATTTTACCATCTATGTTGGACAGTGAATTTTGTATCGCAGCGAACATGGTCCGGACGTCCCCAGAAGTCGAGTCACTTGAGGCCGGTATTGTTTGATGCGTCTCTGGGTGACCCTCCGGTACCTGCTCAGGAGGTTTCTTTTGTTGATCAAATGTCAGCTTGGGTTGGCACTTATCAGGTTTCCCCATATTGCAACAGGAAGTGATAGAGGCAGGGCTCTGCAGCGTCCGCACAGTCTAGCACCAGGACACAGGTACGTCTACAGAGATCAGAGATAGATGCTGGTAGCCAGAGAGTAATGAGGCAGTCTGTAATCGATTATTTTCGCTTGTGGTGTCGCAACGGCCCGCTCTGCACAGCACAAGTCTATGGGCCTTTCACCATACACTGATGCGTAGTTGAGAATGACACCGCACAATCACCGGGGACCAAATCAAGGCGCTGCCATTTGATTACTATTCTTGCGCCCTGTGTGAGGTAGTTAACCGTCAACTGTTCTTGGCCTTAAACTATGTAGCTCCGCGACATGGGGCACCTCACAGTTCAATCGTGGCAGCAAGAGGGATCCTCACCCGGTATATCAAGGCAACAATGCAGTGTCCTTGGCTGCCCAGGTATCTGCGCAGCTCCACTGCTTGACACGTAATGTCGTCCGCCCACCGTGACACAGGCTACGTGGTAGGAGCCGTCATGAGGGGAGGGATGCAGATGGAACTTGGCTACAGCGCTGGCCCTCTCCACCGGCCCGTATGCCGTGGCTCGTGGTAATATTCTGTGCGTGTGTCGCAGGGCTGTCCTACACAACCATGCGCCCCAGATACACGCCAAGGATCCAGGTCGCAGCAGACAGAACCGCCCCCGCAAATGGACTTCCCGCGTGTCTACACTGTGCAGTCGTGTCGCCCCGGGAGTGCATTCACCGCATTGCCCTCACCTCTACCGTTGAGAAGCAGCCGCGGCGGGACCCAAATCGCTCCGGCTGGAGGTGCCGATTACAGGAGTGAAGGTACGGGCACCGCTGCCGCATTTGTCTGCCCAGCTGATGGTCTCCGAGTTTATTTATTTATTCATTGTTTTTTTTTTTACACCCGGAGGTAGTGGCCCTTTCCTCGGCTACGCCGCGAGCGCGCTCACGTATCCGTCTTCCCAGCGGCCTTCGTCACCTTCCGGGCTGGAGTTCTTCCGTTCACAGCGGATTGGGCGCAGCTCGGCAAAGGTAGTTTGCAATCGGTTTTCCCGCAGTCACAGCTCGCTTCCAGGCCTGAGAGTTAGCTCATTGTATTCACGGCAGATTCCGGTTGTACATAGCGCTATGCAGACCACCTTTGGAGCATTGTGGTGCAGGATAGTTTCAGGATAGTTCGAGTAACCGAAGGAGCTCGCTCAGTAAGCGGCCATCTTCGAGCGTGGCTAGCTCCGCCCCCTGCTCTGCACCTGTGCTTGGTACTCCGGACTACCGGAAGCCGTTTGTGTTGTATGTACATGAAACGGCTGGTTGCGCGCTCTCTGTTTTAACACAAGCCTTTGGAGGTAAGCAAAGGCTGTGTGCTTACTTCTCTGCTCGACAACGCCGCCAGAGCCCTTCCGAGCTGTCTGAGAACAGCCGCGGCAGTGGCCATTTCCATCCGACAATCGGCAGGGCTCATCCTTGAAACTGATCTCACAGTTATGGTCCCGCATGCTGTGGACATACTTTTGAACAGAACAAAGACACAGCACCTTACCAGTGCACGTCTGACTGGCTATGAGCTGACCCTGTTTGCTCCACATGTCACCATCAAAAGATGTGCCACTATGAACCCAGCCACGTTACTACCCCTCCCTTCTGAGAGTGAGGAGGCGGATGTGCATGATTGCATCTATCGCACGGAGGAGACGAAGGGACGGGTAGACCTGACTGATGTTCCCTTATCTGAACCCCAAGGGGAGCTATATGTTGATGGCTCTTGTTTTAAATTACCAGATGGCACAACAACGGCAGCATATGCCATCACCACTTTACGCACTGTAGTTGAGACATCACAGGTTCCCTACCAATCAGCGCAAGCTGCAGAGCTTGTGGCCCTTCTTCGCGCCTGCGAGTTGAGTGAGGGACTGGCTGTCAATATATATACTGACAGCCAGTACGCGTTTGGTGTGGCTCATAATTTTGGGCGGCTTTGGGCAGAGAGGGGGTTCTTGACGTCCCATGGCATGAGGATTCACAATGGCCCCCTGATACACAGACTCTTGTCAGCCTTGACACTCCCTAAGAGACTAGCAATAGTGAAGTGCAGTGCTCATAAGGCAATCACAGATGATATCGGGAGGGGGAATGCATTTGCGGATCAGACAGCAAAGGAGACAGCTCGGACTCAAATGAAAAGGATGTTTGTGGCGGGTCCAGCTAGATGGGTGCCTGAGAATGGGATGTTTGAGGATACCCTAGAGAATGTGAAGGAGATCCAAAGTGAGGCAACAATCGAAGAATTAGCAGTATGGCAGGAGAGTACGGCTAACTTGAACGAAGAGAGGTGTTGGACAGACAAGTCTGGGAAGCAACGATGGATGCTGCCGGATGCGTATGTCCTCCCTGTGGTCACCATGGCGCATGGGCCACGCACATTAGTGCAAAGGGTATTTGTAAACTGCTAGCCCCGTATGGCGAAATGACAACATTCCCAAAGTTGCAGCTCACCCAGTGAAGTATTGCATGGTTTGCTTGATGCATAATCCTGGAAAGGGTACTCCCACTCCTGTTGGCAGTTTTGCACCCCCTTCCTTTCCTTTCGAGGTTCTCCAGATGGATTACATCGAAATGGAACGGGTCAACAATCTGAAATATGTATTGGTGGTTGTTTGTGCGTTCAGTAAATGGGTTGAGGCTTACCCCACTAAGGAGAATACTGCCATGGCGACGGCGAAGGTACTCTTGAAAGAGTTCTTCTCGCGCTTCGGTTTGCCCCGTTTGGTTTGGAGTGATAATGGCAGCCATTTTAATGCCAAGGTTATCCAGTTGGTGTGTGATGGGTTGCACATTAGGCTGAAGTTCCATGCGGCGAACCACCCCCAATCAGCAGGCTTAGTTGAGAAGTACAATGGTACTCTCAAGTTGAAAATGGCCAAGATCAAAGAGAGCACAGGATTGAAGTGGCCCGATGCTTTGCCCCTAGCATTAATGTCTGCAAGAGTCACAGCCCACTCTAGAACAGTATTGTCCCCTTACGAGGTCGTGTTCGGCCGCCCGGCGAATGTCTGGGGCGTCCCGCGACCGCGTAAGATTTCCGAGATAGAATACCCCTTACTTATCGATTACATCTATGAATTGACTAAAAATGTGCGTTCTGTTCACCAACAGATCGCTGAAACATTGCAGCAGCATCCAGAGGCTCCTGGTCACAAAATTCGGCCCGGAGACTGGGTGCTGGTCAAGAATTTTCAGAGGAGCAGCTTGGAGCCACGCTGGAAGGGACCCCTCCAGGTCCTTCTGGCCACCAGGACCGCAGTGAAAGTTGACAGTCAGAAAAACTGGATCCATAGCACCCATTGCAAACGGGTGCCCCTACCGCTGCCCTATGACCAGTGGGTCACGCACAGGATTGGGGACTGTGAGGCAGAGCAAGTGCCACGGTTCATTCCCTTCTCGGACGCCCATCTCACATGGGCACCGTCGGAGGAAGAGAGTAATGCAGTGCTGACTGAAGCGGTGCCACCTGAGATTAAGGCCATCCAAGAGCCCCAGCCTGTTGGCCCACTTGTGGTTGAGACACGTCCAGCTGAGATCCAATTTGCCAATCTACCTGAGCCTGCCCCTTTGCCCCTTGGTCCCCTTGAGCCCGACCTCTTGTTCCCTGACCCTACTGTGCCTGGGGCGTTGAGATACAATTTGCGTCCCGGTAAGAGGAACAGTGCACCAGAGGTATAGTCAGGTTAGTAGGGATGGACTGCATTGCTGGAGAATAGAGTGCGTGTACCTTGCCTATGGTACCAACGATAGTTTAGGGACAGAATACTTGGTGCGTTACTTGGACAGTCACCGAACAGGGCAAGTGGACGGTGTTTCCGAAGAGAAGGTGTTTGCCCTGCAACGTGGGATCCGGATCCGAGCTGGACGAGCAGCTCCACCGCCGGTGCTCAAAAGCGCCAACGATTAATGAACAATATACTGCCCTGGTTTCCTTTTTTAATTTTTCTTTTCATTCCAGCTTGGCTCCAAGTGTAAGACTCTTCTGTTGTTGTTGTTGTGTGAATAGAGGAAAATAAAAATGTATCCCTTTGGCTGCCCCATTCAGGAGGAGGAGCCTTTCACGGCTCCGTGTCCTGAGCAAAATGGGCATTTTTGGTCCACCTGGTCTGTTAGAAGCAAGGTCGTGTTTGTGCTGATTATCTTGATCTCTTTGATACTGGTACTTGGGGTGACATACTACATTGAGGAGAAATATCCTGCACGTGTTTTGATTGGCACTACGCCTATTCCTCCTGAACACATCTTTGTTACTTTGGCTCCTCACAAGAAGGAACATAGAAAGTCTTATAAAGATATTGTATTTATCCAAACGTTGCATCAGGCGCATGCTGCTTACAATACGACAAAGTGTTGGGTATGTGGACTACTGCCCTCAGTGACTCACAAAAGTGAGAACCTGTTATCCATGCCCTTGTCATATGTTAATAGTTGTGAGGGGTGGTTTGCTTTACTTAGCATGGTCACTTTTCTTCCCCAGGCTGAAACATTGGAGCGGAAGAGTACTAGTTCTCGTACCCAGACACAGAGAGTACGCTCCCAGCATAGAGTTCCCCCTGGTGCCCCCACAGGCCAAGAGCCGTTTGGCAGGTTGTTTCTGAGCTCTTGCATGCAGGCTTACAAGGGAGTGAAAGGGGGGAATTGGTCTCAAGTGGAGAGAGATAATATCCTACAGTTCAACTCATTAGAATATTACCAGTCTTTCCAGGCCCGCAACGTTACTGAGGACAAACCGATACCCTTGTCAGTGGTGGACATTATGGCTCCTTTCTGTGTCCAGGGGGTAGGAGACATAGAGGTGGGAGAGAGCAGATGCAACACTACCTATAATTTGAGAGGAACGAGAAGTCCACCCTTTATTTCGCCACGTAATGTTTATTTTGTTTGTGGGCACCATGGTTATGTTTGGCTCCCTGAAGGGTGGTCGGGGAGGTGTTACCTTTCCTACCTTCTGCCACCCGTGTATATAGCCCCTCCCAATTATCATAAGGATCATCGTTTGCAACGAAGAGAGGTCCGTGTGCCCCGGACTAAGAAAATGATTAACACTGATGACATTGATCAGACAGACACCACCTTGCAGCAGTTCACGGATGCCATGAAAGGCATCATACCTATTTGGGACCCCATAGCCAATAGTCTTAATATTAGAAGGCTTACGAGGGTGGTGGAAGGAGTCATTAATACGACTGCAGGAATACTAACCAATATCACCATAGAGGTCCAGGCTACGAGACTTGTTGCCCTTCAAAATCGTATGGTTTTAGACGTTATCCTGGCTGACCGGGGTGGGGCCTGTCGCGTCATCGGGAGTAGCTGTTGTGTGTATATCCCTGACCACGCCCCCACTGTTTACACCGCCATACAGAAATTGCATAAGATAGCATCGGAGATACATCAGGATAATGGTACCTGGTCATTCACAGGGTGGTTCTGGAGTTTATTCGCTACTTGGGGTTGGAAGATCCTTACTTTCCTTATTGCTGTAGCTGGTGTAATTCTGGCATGCTGCCTGTGTATACACTGCCTCCCTGCTTGTTGTGCATGTTGTGCATCAATGATCAAGACGCGTCCTAAGTCCCCGAGACGAAACACTGATGCAAGAGTTATGATGATGCAAGGTATTCAGGCTTTATTAAACATGGACGAAGGGATATTTGAATACTGATTGCATGTATGCACATTCCTGTTTTCCTCTCAGTTCTAGAATTGTAAAGACCCTGACCTGATGGCGCCAATAAAGCTTCTTAGCATGCATGCTAAAAGGAGGGTCTGTTAGATTTGAAATATTATTCCCGTGATGCACATTATTAAAATGCCCCCTCTTCTATATTCAAGCCGCTATTCATTGTTAAGTTAGCATGCATGGTGCCATCTTTATCGACGCCACGTTGTTCTGTAACTAAGATCGAGTGTCTGTCTCATGATGCTTGCCTCTGCAGAAAGGCTGCCCTGCGCCTCCCGCTCGTACTTCTCAAGGTTGAAGCTTTGCTGCACTAATGAATGTACTATCCATTGTTGCATACCTTTACCGTTAGATACACTTGTTCCCACGTCTTTCCATGGTAGAGAGCCGCCGAACGGCCTTGGGACGGAGATAGCATGTTCCCTGCCCAGTGGCACTGCCCACTTTATGTGCCTTCTTTGTTCTTTATGGCCTAAACTGGAAAATTCCAGTCTGGGCGGGACTCTCAAGGTGTTGGAATTGTATCATTTGTGTTACCGTGTGTAGGGAGACCAGGCCCCTCGGCAGTCATCTAAGGAGACTGATCAGACTGGGCTCTGCTGCAGCGTATTACGAATAAACTAACTGGTTTGTATTCTCTACTGCCTAATCGACTCTTCATTTATTGGGAAGGCGTATAGGTGGTCGTGAGTGACCCGAGTGACCCAAAATTGGGCCACTTCCTTCATACCTGCAGCTGTCCTGCTGGTGTATTGGGGCTTCCCTGCAGCTGTCCTGCAGGTGTATTGTGGCTTACATGCAGCTGTCCTGCAGGTGTATTGTGGCTTCCCTGCAGCTGTCCAGCTGGTGTACTATGTCTTCCCTGCAGCTGTCCTGCAGGTGTATTGTGGCTTCCATGCAGCTGTCCTGCAGGTGTATTGCGGCTGCCCTGCAGGTGTCCTGCAGGTGTATCGTGGCTTCCCTACAGCTGTCCTTCAGGTGTATTGTGGCTTCCATGCAGCTGTCCAGCTGGTGTACTATGCCTTCCCTGCAGCTGTCCTGCAGGTGTATTGTGGCTTCCATGCAGGCGTCCTGCAGGTGTATTGCGGCTTCCCTGCAGCTGTCCTGCAGGTGTATTGCGGCTTCCCTGCAGCAGTCCTGCAGGTGTATTGTGGCTTCCATGCAGCTGTCCTGCCAGTGTGCAGTGGCTTCCATGCAGCTGTCCTGCAGGTGTATTGTGGCTTCAATGCAGCTGTCCTGCATGTGTACTGTGGCTTCCCTGCAGCTGTCCTGCAGGTGTACTATGGCTTCCATGCAGCTGTCCTGCAGGTGTATTGTGGCTTCCAAGCAGCTGTCCTGCAAGTGTATTGTGGCTTCCATGCAGATGTCCTGCAGGTGTACTGTGGCTTCCCTGCAGCTGTCCTGCTGGTGTATCGTGCCTTCCCTGCAGCTGCCCTTCAGGTGTCTTGTGGCTTCCCTGCAGCTGTCCTGCAGGTATATTGTGGCTTCCCTGTAGCTGTCGTGCAGGCGTATTGTGGCTTCCCTGCAGCTGTCCTGCTGGAGTATTGTGGGTTCTATGCAGCTGTCCTGCAGGTGTATTGTGGCTTCCCTGCAGCTGTCCTGCAGGTGTATAGTGGCTTCCCTGCAGCTGTCCTGCAGGTGTATAGCGGCTTCCCTACAGCTGTCATGCAGGTGTAGTGTGGCTTCCCTGTGGCTGTCCTGCAGGTGTATCGTGTCTTCCCTGCAACTGTCCTGCAGGTGTATTGTGGCTTCCATGCAGGTGTATTTTGGCTTCCCTGCAGCTGTCCTGCTGGTGTATTGTGGCTTCCTTGCAGCTCTCCTGCAGTTGTATTGTGGCTTCCCTGCAGCTGTCCTGCATGTGTACTGTGGCTTCCTTGCAGCTGTCCTGGTGGTGTATTGTGTCTTCCATGCAGCTGTCCTGCAGGTGTATTGTGGCTTCCATGCAGCTGTCCTGCAGGTGTATTGTGGCTTGCATGCAGCTGTCCTGGTGGTGTATTGTGGCTTCCCTGCAGCTGTCCTGCAGGTGTATTGTGGCTTCCCGGCAGCTCTCCTGCAGGTGTATTGTGGCTTCCCTACAGCTGTCCTGCAGGTGTATTGTGGCTTCCCTACAGCTGTCCTGCAGGTGTATTGTGGCTTCCATGCAGCTTTCCTGCTGGTGTACTATGTCTTCCCTGCAGCTGTCCTGCTGGTGTATTGTGGCATCCCTGCAGCTCTCCTGCAGTTGTATTGTGGCTACCCTGCAGCTGTCCTGCATGTGTACTGTGGCTTCCTTGCAGCTGTCCTGGTGGTGTATTGTGGCTTCCATGCAGCTGTCCTGCAGGTGTATTGTGGCTTGCATGCAGCTGTCCTGGTGGTGTATTGTGGCTTCCCTGCAGATGTCCTGCAGGTGTATTGTGGCTTCCCTGCAGCTCTCCTGCAGTTGTATTGCGGCTTCCCTGCAGCTGTCCTGCATGTGTACTGTGGATTCCCTGCAGCTGTCCTGCAGGTGTATTGTGGCTTCCCTGCAGCTGTCCTGCAGGTGTTTTGTGGCTTCCATGCAGCTGTCCTGCTGTTGTATTGCGGTTTCCCTACAGCTGTCCTGTAGGTATACTGTGGCTTCCATGCAGCTGTCCTGCAGGTGTATTGCGGCTTTTCTGCAGCTGTCCTGCAGATGTATTGTGGCTTCCATGCAGGTGTACTGTGGCTTCCCTGCAGCTGTCCTGCAGGTGTATTGTGGCTTCCATGCAGGTGTATGGTGGCTTCCCTGTAGCTGTCCTGCTAGTGTATTGTGACTTCCCTGCAGCTCTCCTGCAGTTGTATTGGGGCTTCCCTGCAGCTGTCCTGGTGGTGTATTGTGTCTTCCATGCAGCTGTCCTGCAGGTGTAATGTGTCTTCCATGCAGGTGTATTGTGGCTTCCATGCAGCTGTCCTGCAGGTGTATCGTGGCTTGCATGCAGCTGTCCTGCAGGTGTACTGTGGCTTCCCTGCAGCTGTCCTGCAGGTGTATTGTTGCTTCCCTGCAGCTGTCCTGCAGATGTATTGTGGCTTCCCTGCAGCTGTCCTGCAGGTGTATTGTGGCTTCCCTGCAGCTGTCCTGCATGTGTATCATGGTTTCCCTACAGCTGTCCTGCAGGTGTATTGTTGCTTCACTGCAGCTGTCCTGCAGGTGTATCGTGGCTTCCATGCAGCTGTCCTGCAGGTGTACTGTGGCTTCCCTGCAGCTGTCCTGCAGGTGTATCATGGTTTCCCTACAGCTGTCCTGCAGGTGTAATGTGGCTTCCCTGCACCTGTCCTGCAGGTGTATTGTGGCTTCCATGCAGCTGTCCTGCAGGTATACTGTTTCTTCCCTGCAGCTGTCCTGCAGGTATATTGTGGCTTGCCTGCAGCTGTCCTGCAGGTGTATCGTGGCTTCCCTGCAGCTGTCCTGCAGGTGTATCGTGGCTTCCATGCAGCTGTCCTGCAGGTGTATCGTGGCTTCCTTGCAGCTGTCCTGCAGGTTTATGGTGGCTTCCATGCAGCAGTCCTCCTGGTGTATTGTGGCTTCCCTGCAGCTGTCCTGCAGGTGAAGTGTGGCTTCCCTGCAGCTGTCCTGCTGGTGTGTCGTGGCTTCCCTGCAGCTGTCCTGCAGGTGTATCGTATCTTCCATACAGCTGTCCTGCTGGTGTATTGCGGCTTCCCTGCAGGTGTATCGTGGCTTCCCTGCAGCTGTCCTGCAGGTGTACTGTGGCTTCCCTGCAGCTGTCCTGCAGGTGTATTGTGGCTTCCCTGCACCTGTCCTGCAGGTGTATTGTGGCTTCCATGCAGCTGTCCTGCAGGTATACTGTTTCTTCCCTGCAGCTGTCCTGCAGGTATATTGTGGCTTGCCTGCAGCTGTCCTGCAGGTGTATCGTGGCTTCCATGCAGCTGTCCTGCAGGTGTATCGTGGCTTCCCTGCAGCTGTCCTGCAGGTTTATTGTGGCTTCCATGCAGCTGTCCTGCTGGTGTATTGTGGCTTCCCTGCAGCTGTCCTGCAGGTGAAGTGTGGCTTCCATGCAGCTGTCCTGCAGGTGTATTGTGGCTTCCATGCAGCTGTCCTGCAGGTGTATCTTGGCTTGCATGCAGCTGTCCTGCAGGTGTACTGTGGCTTCCCTGCAGCTGACCTGCTGGTGTATCATGGTTTCCCTACAGCTGTCCTGCTGGTGTATTGTGGCTTCCCTGCAGCTGTCCTGCAGGTGAAGTGTGGCTTCCATGCAGCTGTCCTGCAGGTGTATCGTGGCTTGCATGCAGCTGTCCTGCAGGTGTACTGTGGCTTCCATGCAGCTGTCCTGCAGGTGTATTGTGGCTTCCCTGCAGCTGTCCTGCATGTGTATCATGGTTTCCCTACAGCTGTCCTGCAGGTGTATTGTTGCTTCCCTGCAGCTGTCCTGCAGGTATATTGTGGCTTGCCTGCAGCTGTCCTGCAGGTGTATCGTGGCTTGCCTGCAGCTGTCCTGCAGGTGTATCGTGGCTTCCATGCAGCAGTCCTGCTGGTGTATTGTGGCTTCCCTGCAGCTGTCCTGCAGGTGAAGTGTGGCTTCCCTGCAGCTGTCCTGCTGGTGTGTCGTGGCTTCCCTGCAGCTGTCCTGCAGGTGTATCCTGGTTTCGATGCAGCTGTCCTGCTGGTGTATCGTGGCTTCCCTGCAGCTATCCTGCAGGTGTATTGTGTCTTCCATGCAGCGGTCCTGCAGGTGTATCGTGGCTTCCCTGCAGCTGTCCTGCCGGTGTATTGTGGCTTCCCTGCAGCTGTCCTGCAGGTGTATCCTGGTTTCGATGCAGCTGTCCTGCTGGTGTATCGTGGCTTCCCTGCAGCTGTCCTGCAGGTGTATTGTGTCTTCCATGCATCGGTCCTGCAGGTGTATTGCGGCTTCCCTGCAGGTGTATCGTGGCTTCCCTGCAGCTGTCCTGCAGGTGTATTGTGGCTTCCCTGCAGCTGTCCTGCAGGTGTATTGCGGCTTCCCTGCAGGTGTATCGTGGCTTCCCTGCAGCTGTCCTGCAGGTGTATTGTGTCTTCCATGCAACGGTCCTGCAGGTGTATAGTGGCTTCCCTGCAGCTGTCCTGCTGCTGTATCGTGGCTTCCCTGCAGCTGTCCTGCAGGTGTATTGTGCCTGTCCTGCTAGCTTTCTTCCAGTTTGCCTCAGCTGTCCTACAGGTTCTCGGTGCGGATGCTCTTTCACTACTTCCGGTGGCTCTTGGCACACTGGCGCAGAGGGCATTGTTGCTGAAGGAGGTGTTGAGCGCCGAACAGCAAAGTCACGGAGTCCTTGTACCCTCCTCTTCCGCTCGCTCTAAGTCGGCCTTCTTAAGTTACTGTAATTGCGCCTGCTTCCCATGCAGAGGCGCGCTCATGTCACCCCGAAAGGTCACCCGCTCCGGCGCCATCTGTTCTCGTGCCCTTGTCACCCTCCCCGCCCGCCCAGAGCTGTCTCAAGATGCCCGGCCCGCTGTACCATCCTCTGCCATGCCAGGCCTGCCATTATATCTGCCCCAGAAAGCGCTCCCGCGGCTCTGACCCCTTCACCGAAGAAAGCAGGCAGCGAGATCCGCGGTTCCGGCTGCCCCGCAGGCCCAGCGCTACCGAGAGGCACCGGCTGCGCTGCAGGCCCAGCGCTACCGAGAGGCACCGGCTGCCCCGCAGGCCCAGCGCTACCGAGAGGCACCGGCTGCGCTGCTATCGTAATCAACATTTTTGTATTACTTGTCAGAAAGCATAAGCCTCGCAGCATTTTCAAGGCAATCTGAAACCGAGCTGTACTTCCGCAGAAACAATAATGAGGCAAAGAGGCGGGAAGGAGAGGAGTGTCTGTTATAGAGTTCTGAGCCTCTGGAGGGTGGGGGAGGGGAGAGGGATGAAAAACAACAAACTCTTTATTGAACATGCAGAATATATGAATTTATTCATTGCTTTGCGTACCGTTCTTATCCCCACCAAAAAGTTATGACGTGCAATGCAGAGGTAAATGAATTATTGAAAGATTAGGGTCTGGCCAGCTGCTGCAAGGGATGAGGCCTGGCTGAGGCTCGCCTGTCTTTCGGGGTATTCATAAATGGGGTACAGGATGCAAACCCCCACTCATAACAGGTCTTTAAAACTAAAAAGGATCACATTGGGAAATCAATGTCAGACACATCTCTTTTTTAATCACATCAGAATCCATATGGCACTCTGTACATTCAGATTTAGTTCAATTTTTCAATATCATCCTCACCGGACTCTCCTTTCCTGAGAAATCTCTGACAAATGTAGATCTGTTCTTCGCGTGCCTTAGGAATAATTTCGCCTGTTACTTGTACTCTGGAACTGGAAGCGGTATCACAAACTTCACCGAAACCATCTTTAGTCCGATACTGTCCTTGGAGATCAGGCCTCTCATAAAAACTTGGTCATGTTTCTCCACACACCTTCCAAGCACCCCAAAATATTGTCCTGGAAAACATCACTCTCTACTCGAGACCCCCAGAAATACTGTAGCAGCTGATGCAAGCCTCTGGTCATCTGCCTGAACCCATAATCGCTCAGTGGTGTCACGAGAGGCCTAATGTGACATCAACCCTCATGACCCACCTAGTAAGACCGAAAAGGCAGATTTGTCACACTGCACACGCTCAATTTGGACTACAAGGTCAGCTCTGAGAGGTTTGTGAAGGGATGTAGGTCCACCCAAACAATGGTTGAAATCTCTGACAAAGGAGAAAACTCTCTCTCTCTCGGGAAACAGCCTTTACAACGGATGCATTGTAACGCATGCCATTACCCCGTATGTCGTTACAACGCGAAAGGCTTGTTGCAGGGGGTTGGATTTAACTCCAACACCTTCCCTACTGTTGCACACACTTGAGTTGGAATAGTAAATTATACTATTCCAACTTCCAGCGCACCCCCGACAGCAAGTTGGGGTAAAGGTATGCGTTGTAACGGCATGCAGGGTAATGACATGCATTGTAACGTCATACAGCGCTCTCTCTCTCTCTCTCTCTCTCTCTCTCTCTCTCTCTCCCTCCCTCCCTCCCTCTCTTCCCCTTCATCCCGACCCTGTACTGTTACTTTCTTTAGAATTGTACAGGATTAAAATTCTTCCAACAAACCCTACTTATTAGCAAACACACTGGAAAGCTTCTCAAACGTATCCATTCTTGCTGGATGGAAGGGACACTGGCCGGTCTGCAATTGGGTGTAACTTAAATCCAAAGCCCATGAAAAGGTTCTCCCCAGTAGGTTTACCCCCCCCCACTGTGTGCCACACACACCTTACCAATTATTCTCCTGTCTTTAAACAAAATGCTTCTCCACACTATCCAGTTACATCAAAATCTTTGATTTCCCGTCTCCTCCTGCATTGATATCTGCATTCTGCAGATTTTTAGAACATCCTCAAAATTTTTCTGGAAAGTCTGCTCCACAACATTGATATAAGGACACCCCGAAACTGCAAAAATGAAAAACATACCCCTATCCAAGACCACTCCGCTATTTGACATTTCTGTATCATCATCTTCATCCACTGCACCGCTACATAAATATAGGATCAATTTATTTGCTTTTTCTATAAGATCTTCCACCAAGGTACCTTTCTGTCCATAAACACCTGGCGATAATGCCCTCTTTGTCCTTATGAAATGTATATACAGTGGATTTTGCTACAAAGTAACACAATGTTGCGCATGGGGAGGGTTTTACTGTGAGTATTGTGGAAGGGCGACACAGAGAGCGAGGATACAATAGCGGTGACGGGGTAACAAAAGAGGGGGGTGTACATTTTACTGAGGGGGGAGACAGCTGTGCATGGGGCAAGAGGTTTATTCTTTGTTTTATGTGCACACCTGGGCATGCACTCATCTATGCAATGTGAAGTTCAAAACAATACCGAGGTGTAAGGTCGAATGCAATAAAAGTGTTGTCAGCAGCACTTCAGCACATTCAGTTCAGTCTAGAAGAATGCAACCCATAATGTTAGGAGAAGCATTTACACAAAAACATACACTCCTAACAAACAAAAAAAAGTCTCTCCCGAGTTGAGCCCATGTGTTACTGACTTGTAGGTTAGAGCTTTGTTTTGCTTGTTGTATGTATGTATTTGTTTTTGTAAAGTCCCAGCTATTGCTTCATTGCGTCAGTCCTGCCATGCCTGCTTCTCTTTTGTCTACTGGCTCTTTCTCTGCTTTGTCTTGCCAGTCTCGCTTCACTGTTCCGTGTCTAACTCATCCTGCAGGCTGCTTCTCCGTGGGTACTGCTTGCATCTCACCTGCAGTGGCGGCTCCTCCGCAATGGCGGAGGAGCGTCGCCCCACTGCCTGGCGCAGAGCCAGCAAACGAAAACTAAAACGATGCTCTAGCATCGTTTTATTTTTTTGTTAGCCAGCTTGTGCATGGAGGGGCGGGGCATGGGATGGCGGAGGAGTGTTTGTGCCCTCATGTGTGTTTGGCCGGCCGTCTCAGGCTCACCAAAACACACATGCGCACTTAGGTTTCTCCAGTGCATCTGCATTCAGCAACCGGGCTGGAGATACCCCCACAGACTCCCTGGTCTGAGCAGGGCGTCTTTTCAGCCTGCTCAGACCAATCCCTGCGCTGCTCTGCAGCACAGGGATTGGCTGGGAGTCTGTCCCAGGGGCCGCTGGGACCGAGGAAGAGGCCAGTGGGAGTGATGCTGCGCGGGAGACGGCCGGCGGCATCAGGCAAGTTTTTTAAATTATTATTAACCGGTCACCCCCCACCCCGCGCGCTCGCTCTCCCCCCGCCCCACCACCCTTTGTTAGTGGCGGCTGCCACTGCTCATCTGTGCCTGGCCAGGTACTTCTGTCCGCTGCCAGTCGCTCTGCCTTGTCCCACCAACCTTTCTTCTGCAAACTGCAGGCCTCCCTACCAATCCGCCATTTTGTGTTCTGCAGTTTAAATTCTGACAACCTCTGTTCTAGGTCTGTCCTGCCAGCCTCTCTGACGTGTCTCACTATTCTCTTAGCCAGCACTTGCCAACCCTGCTGCTGTATCCTCTAGCTCCTGCAAACCTCTCCGCCAGGTACTCTACTGGGCCTGGCCAGCCTGTCAGGCACCTACTCCTAGCTCCTACCAGGCTCTCTGCTATGTTCAACCTGTCTATGCCTGTCTATCATTTTTGTAAAGAAATATTAGCTCAACATTGAGTCTTGCTAAATGGGTACGTTTGGCGGTGTTAACCCTCACAAACACCCCCTCTCAAAAAAATCCCCAAATAAGGTTGAGCCTGATTTAGATCTTGGCGGAGGGGAATACTCCATCTCAAACATGACGGATATCCCGTCCGCCGTATTAGGATCCCATTATATCCTACGGAGATTGTATTACGGCGGATGGGGTATCTGTCACGTTTGTGACGGAGTATTCCAACTGCCGAGACCTAAATAAGGTCCTTTGTCTTTTTCTCTATTTATCGGGGACCGTTCATCCTTTACGTGAGATTTTGTCGGGAAATACTTACCAGCTGCTAGCCTCCTGCCCTGTTGTTTGCATCACAGTTTCTTCCCACCTTCCCCGCTAATGTCATCACTGGGAGTGGTGGACAGGCGATCGCCATTACGGGCTAAACAGTCTGTGACAGTATTAAGTGTAGTTCATCACATTGAGGGTTCGGGAGGGGGTCTGTCCAGATATTAATGCTTCCCTGAATTAGGTTATTGGGCATGAGTGACCGAGAGGGAAACATTTCTAATCACATTGTGCCTGGTGAGCTAAAATAGAGGAAATACGTCCCTGAAATATGTCAAAAATGCCGAAATCTATTTAGAAGTCTTCAGACACTTTTTGGGCAGAGTAGGCATATCGGTTTCAAATGTCGATAGAATTTGAAGAACATCGGCTAATTCTCACCTACTAGTTGGCTAATGGCTTGTGCATCAGACTTTCCCCTATCTATGTTTATCCATGTCTCTGCAAGAAAGAGAGTGGTCTACGTCCTTGTGTATGGGCTTGGCCATGGATGTGGTCTGTGTGTTTCACCGCTCGGCTTGTATTCTTGACAGGCGTGTTGATTTACTTCCTGTCTTGGAGAGGATCAATTCTTCAGGCCCCAGTGGCATGAAAATACTCAACTCAACAGAATGAAATTTGGAAAACTGAATTACTTGGGCAATCCATTGCACCAATCGATCACTAAACTGAACATGATGGATTGTCTGTTAGCATTTCATGCACAGGTATTGATTATGGCTGCATGTACCCTCTCAACAGATCAGCTGGAGTAGCAATAAACTGTACTGCATGCAGAGTAAAGTGTTTGCTGTGAGAGGAAGCAATACAATTATTTTGCTTTTTCTGCATCAATAACTCCCCTACTTGGACTATGTGCAATGAATGAAGTAGAGATTCTGTAAATATCTAACTATGTTTTCTAAAGGTTTTATCATTACCAACTTATTTGTTCTTTCTCCTATGCACAAGGGGTAGCAATACACCTGAGAATTGCACTTTTAATGTTTGCACTGCTGTTCTTTGCTATATCATTGCTGCTATCAAATTGAGAAGAACCTATGCACTTTAATGACATTTTGCTTTATGATGCTTTTAAAGTGTTATTTATATTTCTGAAGATGTAAATGTTTTAATCTGTGCTTTTATGGTCCTACAATGAACGAATAAAGATGATTTTGACTTTGAGTGAGCACTTTTATCATAGATCTTCTTTTATTTTCTTTCAATGAAGTAAAATGTTGATTTTGAGGAGGCAAGCGTGACGTAGACTATAGTCTCATTAAATAGCTCAAAGACTGAGATTTTCTGCTTCTTACTCAATCTTTTCCACATGTAATATTGTAGACACTCATCAAAGAGGGCGGCGACGTAGCCTCTCTCTGAAGATAGCAAGTATGTACAAATGTGACTCTATCTCTCTTACATGCTTAAGAAGAACAGCAAGTTTGCATTGACATATTAGGAGCACCCCTCCAAGCCTGAGGAATTACCCCCAAATATTTCTCTCACGGACCACTTTATAATCCCCCACTCTACTACCAATACTCAACTTGGGGAGAGGATGTGGTCTAACGGCTAGGGTGGTCGATCTCAAATTTGGGGAACCGGGTTCGAGTCTCGGCAATGACGCTCAACATCCTGTTATTCTGGGCAAATCACTTAATCTCCCTGTGCTTAATAAAAAATGAATGTGTCCTTGTGTAACGCAACTGGTGCTCATGTAAAGCGCTCCGATACCCGATGCCTTTGGGTCAAGTTTGCGCTATATAAAACTCCGGGAAAAAACGAATGGAGTAACATCTTACTCAAAGCGTTTTGTTGTCTCGTTCGATGGATGAGGTCCTACGCAAATGTTACAATCCATTTTAATTTGATGTTGGGAAAAACAGTTGGAAGTATGCAATAAAACATTACAATTATTCTATCTTATTATTTGTTATCCCTACAGCGGGGTGATGGCAAACCACTATAGGCTTGTGCAAAGGGGGACATTTTTGTCTTGCAAACATCCTTGTGTACCTTATGATTACTACCCATAGTTTGAGAACTTTTCTTCATGTGAGTTTTCTGGTAAAAATATAAACTGTATTGCACCAATAAAGTCGTTTCAGGAGAAAAAAAATACATCAACATCCATTGAGTTTCAAACTCATCCAAAAATGGCAAATTCACTTTAGCACCACTTAGCACTTGCAAAGAACTATCGGCACTTTTCAGCGAAAACAACATCAAGACGCAGATGTGGGAAATGGAGAAACCTCCAAGCGTTGGACAATACTGAGGATCTCACAAGCACCCCTGGTACTAAACTTCACCTGGTATGATTAACGATGAAGAAATCATAAGCAGCCCTGTGCGTGGACACCAAACACACAGACAAGTTGGATTAAGTAGGAAGTCTTTACGAGAATTGAACAACAAACTTGACATGAAACTGGAGAAGGAATGGATATCTTGGCCTCCTGGGCGCATAATTACTCATGTCTATGGTGTGGAAATACCAAAAATCAGGTAATCCTTCGCCATTGTCATTGCCAATTTAGTTTACGTCAAAAAAAATTGAAAAATCACAAAACCTTGTGCGCCCATGAAACACAATGATTAAGGTTTCAATGTGTAAAGCAACTCCTATAAAAGAACACAAATAAATCAAACCAAGTTGTACACCTGATTTTATGCTAAGTGCCAAGAACTCAAGTAATCATAAACATATACAGACATTATTGGAGATACAGTAAATGGCATTAAGTTGTCAGTCACACAAAGAGTTATTGTTAAAGCAAAATGTACAGAATACACCTAGTGCCCCTAAACTGTGACTAATCAATATTTCCGAATATGGTCATTCGAGGGCAGAAAAACATAATGAGCAAGACTATTTTAGGGCAAATTCAACTTATGGGGCAAATTGTATGTCTTTATTGTCATCTGTTTAATATTTTTTGGTAAATGTACTCAGTTGAAGAAAGCCCATCTTGGTTTCCCCAAAACAATTGGTCAAGATGACACGGTATTAGGGCCCAAATAAAATCGAAAATCTTTAAAACTTGTATTCCCAAATAATTTGTGACTAACATACTATTAGTATAGCCTTGGCATTTTAAATGACTTTTCCATGGATAACATGTCATTTAGAGAATTCATAAATGTTTCCTCCTCTGGAGTCAACCAAATCTCTTTCCCCATCAGTAGTAGCTTCCAGTTGGCATCGTCACTACTTGATCTGATCCCCGATTCTACTTCGACGCAGATTGATGGGGCGTTTTGTCAATGCAACTCGCGCCTTAAAATGTAAGTTCATCAAGCTCTAAAGGCTTGTCGTTTATATACCCCACGACTCCATAAAGGAGTAGCGCCAGCGACCTTCGCTTTATAAACCTCTAAGGTCTCTATAACAACTCTGCCGCTTTCTTTGTTTTGTAGCGCTATACAGATGGGCTCCTATGGGCCAGCATGCCCTTTGCTTTGTCAATACTTGGGCCTCAGACATTTTCACTTAATCAAAGCTTGTGTGTGTGAGATTATGCCTTCTACCAAGCATTGTGTCTAAAGTAAAAGGTGTGTATTCTATGTCAGGGGTGGCTCCTTCGTAATAGCGGAGGAGCGTCGCCCCACCGGTCAGTCAGTCACAGAAAAATAAAATGATATTAAAACAATAATATTTTATTTTTCTGTAACTGGCTCTGGCTGAGGTGAACGTGCGGGCCGGGACGTGCCATGTCAGGGAGGAGTGGTGGGCACTTAGAAGTGCGCATGTCAGCTTGGCCAGCCGTTATAGGATTTTGGAATCCAGGAGGCCGAGCACGGGCAGTGTTTCATTAGCATTTACACAAACTGATTAGGGAGCTCGTCTTGAAAGGGGCCTCTCACTTCACTTCGGATGATCAATGCATCCATTGCTCACGCTGGTTTGAAATTTCGGACCTGATACCATCCCGTGCTGCTTTTCTTGAAGCAATTTGACGCTTGTTTAAATGCATCCCCATTGTAGGTGCAACAATGGTATACTGTCATATCCAGCTTTACCATTTTTTTAATACCTTGGGTGCGCAAACTCAATTTTGAAGTGGTCCTTAGGAACTATGTGCACTTCTACATATATGGGACTTTCAATGCCCAAAGAAAATTAGGGCATGCCAAATATCTACTTTGAAGTTGGTCCAGGACAAACTGTCTGACATTTATTTGATTGAAGGAATTTATGCCCCAATCCTTTGGTGTCTCTGTTTTAGATAATTCTCGTCCTGATGATGACCCTGCTCTAAATGCCTATGTTGAGGGGTCGAAACATCGACAAATAACATATGTGGACAGTGTATTTAAGAATCCTGATGGTGGATGTCAACACTCTTTTAATGGATGTGGACTTCAAAACAATCTATTGTCCCCATCAGCCACATGTATATATTTTGTACATAGCACAAATGCACTTTTCAATCACTATATATCACTCTCACTGTGCCGTCACTCTTTAGGAGCACCTTGTATAATTATTATATTATACTGTGTGCATTGATCAATATATTCCTAAATGAGATATGTATAAATAAATGAACTAAAACACATAACTGAACCTTATTCTTTTGAGAAGGTTTTTCTACTTTCCGTAAAATAACACTATTACCGTTGTAGTCAAGGGCTACACTACCCCCAAAGGGACCAGTTTATTGTTTAGTTATTGTCCAGCCCAGGTTACTGGGTTGCCCCTTTTTCTAGTTAAATAAACTATTAGAAAGTGGGCATTTTCTTGCTTAACCATTCTCTGCCTCTGCCTGTCTGTAGAATACATGTCTGGGTTGGCTAATGGTTGGGCTCTTGTGCATTCACTCTAGACAGTCACACAAAGGGAGCTGAAGTGTGCCTTGCATACCCTGATGGCCCATCACCAGGCTGATGGGTCATCCTGATCTAGGGTGGTGGGAGGAGTTGTCAGTGACACCTGAATAAGGCTGTGCCTGTCCTCACACAAAGCTGTCTCCACGCTCCCCCTGTAGTGTGTCTGGAGCCAGGTCAGGGAAAGGCAGGGTCTTGTGCACTACAAAGACTTTCCATTGAAGTTTGCCTACTTCAAAGGCAGAAAGGGGTATAAGTATTGGATCCCTGACACCCCAAAATCAGAACACTTCTGGGGCTGTATTACATAATTTGCCACCGGGGTGCAACAGGCATTTGCGCCCGCTTTGCATGCCCCCAGGGCACTTTGATATTACAGTAGGGGCCGCAGGCGCTTGTGCAGCCCCTTCTGTAATACAATAGCACGGGCAAACATAAAGCGCAGGCGCTATCTGCAGGGGGCGTTCCCTCATTTGCATGGGGGCGTGCCCCATGCAAATGAGGGAATCCCTTTGTCTCTGTGCTCATGCCATAATACAGATGTGGGCACAGAGGCAAAGAAGCTGTTAGGGGGCGCACTGACAGTGCGACACCTAAAAGGTGGCACACTGTCAGTGCGCTCACTGAGAGCAGCCCTCTGGCGGGGGAAAGGGGGTCCCATGGATCCTCCAGACATCCCCTTGCAGGCGGGTGCAGTCACTGACTGCACCCGCCTGCAAGGAAGTCCCTAATCCCCTTTGAAAGTGCAGGCGGGTTGCCGCCTGCACTGTGGAAACACAGAGCGGCTGTAAAGCAGCTGCTTCGTTTTTTCACCGAATGCGCTGCCCCCAGGACAGCGTGAGTTCGCGGTTGCCCTGGGGGAGGCGCAATCATTATAATGGGGTGCATTTTCATTGTTTGCCCTGGGCGCACCTTTTAAAAGTTGCACTCGGCACAAACAATGAAATTGCGCCTTCACCGTAATACGGCCCCTGGACTGAGGACATTCTGCCAGGAAGAAGAGCTGGATGCTGTTGGAGGGATTGCCACTCTGTCTGTTGCTTTGTTGTGCTGGCCTGCTGCTTGCTGCTTCTGTCCTGGGAGTGAAAGGACTGGACTTTGCTTTCTACATCCTGCTTCCAAGGTTCTCCAAGGGCTTGTGCATGCTTGCCTCCTGTTAAGAACTCTCAGGGCCATCAAAGACCTCACCTACCAGTGCCTGGGCTCTCTGCTGAGAGTCCTGACTTGCCATGTGGTGCCAAATCCAGTTCCTGGGCCCTTGGAAGTGTAACTTGGTGATCTTAAGGAGAAGATCCATGCATCGAATCTCAGCACCTGTTGTCTCAATGCATCACTGCACAAGATTGACGCATCGCCGCTGCCTGTCCTGAAGCGTGGTTCCCGATCGGCGCATCGACCATGGCTTTCATCGCAGTCCTCAGTTCACTGTCCCTGAACATCAGAAAAATCGTCGCAGCATGAGTCCCGAGCACCGTGTCACCGATGTCCGTGACACCCGCTCCAAGTCCGATGCAGCACCTGGTTGGCAGCTGTGGAATCGACTCAGTGCCAGCTTTGCAGCTGGAAAATTGACGCAGTACCTGCTTCGCCACTGTTGTATCGAGGCAGCACATCTGGATTTTCTACGGAATGTCCCTCGATGCCGATACTTCATCGACGCCACACAGTGTCGCGAAATACACATCATCTACCCTTCCAGTAAGGAACTGACGCATCACCTCTCCTGACAGTAAGGAACCGATGCATCACCTCCCCTGCATAGCAGTAAGGAACTGACCCATCACCTCCCCTGGCAGTAAGGAGCCAACGCTTCACCTCCCCTGTGTAGTAAGGAACAGGCGCATCGCTTTACTTTTCCGTCCCCTCATCTCCCCTGCACCTGCTTTGTCTTTGATTTTTTATGCATCCAAGGTACTTTGTGCTAAAAGAAACGCATCCATTGATTTCTATGGACTAAACTTACTTATTCTTTTAAAAGTGATATTTTGACTTGTGTATGTTGGATTTTTGTCTTTTTGGTCTTCTTTTATATAGATAAATATCGGATATTTTTCTAAACTGGTGTGGACTCCTTTTGTAGTGTTTTCACTGTGCTACTGTGTGTGTGTGTGTACAAAAACTTTACACATTGCCTCTGAGATAAGCCTGATTGCTCGTGCCAAGCTACCAAAGGGGTGAGCAGGGGTTATTTGAATGTGTACCTCCCTTACCCTGACTAGTGCGAGGTTCCCTACTTGGACAGGGTGCAAACCACTGCCAACTAGAGACCCCATTTTTAACAGACAGTGTGGCTTATTCGGTTGAGTTGGCCCAGAACCTTGTTCTGAGTCAAGATTAGCAGTAAGATCCAGACTCCAGCCAAGTCCCAGTCAATGCTAGCCCTAGCAGGCAGAGGCACTGGCTGTAAAGCATCTGGTCCCGCTCTAACTAAACAAACTTAACTGTATACATAACAAGCATTGGTAATGCTCTGGTTTCGCGTATGTAATGAATAAAGAGCTGTTTTCATCAATCATCGTCCGGAGAAGGAAAGAGCTCCCTGACAGATAACACAGGCATGGGGAGGATGTGGCGCAGCGGCCAGAGCTTCTGACTCGAGAGCTGGGGATCTCGGTTTGAGTTTCGGCGGTGCCGCGCAATATCCTGTGATTCTATGCAAATCACTTAATCTCTCCGGGTGATAAAGTGTTATATAAATATGCTGCAATAGTAAAGGACAAAACTTTATGAAAATAAAGTTCCACCAAAGTGTATGTAAACAGTATTTCGGCGGCGGGAAACTGATAAGAGAAGCAGATGAGGAACAAGCATTGGTAAATGCAGGAAAATATGCTACAGCCAATAGAAATGGAGGAAAGGTAAGTGTCACGCATAGGAACCAATGAAAAGCCAGGTAAGAGAAGAGGCAGGATGTAAATCCCTTTTAAGTTTATATTAAAAACAATAGATTTCTCAAGCACAGCGCAAGCGCTGTGCAGGCGAAAACTAAAAAGGGATTGACTAGGGGCTGCGGAATGCTTTGTACTTGAATCAAGGGGTGGGCAAAATCCGTTTTTTTTAAACCCAAGGTAAATGAATGTGAAACTGCAGGCAAATCTACCATTCTACAACTTCCTGCTGCTGATGAAAAAAAGGAGGAATGGGGGTGAAATCCCTTTCAGAACAAGAATTCCTTGTTCCTCACAACGAGGAATGCATGGAACTAGAATTTCATATGTCTCCAGCACTGTCTGGGCTGGAAAATGTAATTAACATAGAGGTAATTACATTAAGTTAATTAAACTAGCCAGGCCCTCCCATATAATCTGAATGTGAATGACAAGTAAACAGACCAGTGGATGAGGAGACCGATCAAAGCCCCTATTAATTATTGGCAGTCAGTTTCCAGACTCGACAACCAACACTCCACAAACATACGTTATTGTATTATCATGTCCTTGCCTGGTTCTAGTACTGATGGTATGGAGTATTGTAGGGTAAAAATAATGTAGCCTTTATTATCTGGTCTTTTATGTGAATTATGTTTAACAATATTCCTGCTAGAACTGAGAGGAATAACAATATAACCAAATATGGTTCACTTAAAGTGAATTAATGATTTTATTTCAGTAGCTATACTAAGAGCCTGATTTAAAGCTTGGTGGACCAGTACTCCATCACAAACATGACGGATATCTCATCCGCCGTATTACAAGTACATTGAATGTGGCTGTGTTCAGACAGGGGTACAATCACAACCTTGTTTGCGATGTCCATCACCTATCACAGACATTTTGTAGGAGATAACTCTTACTAGTACAAGACCCTGCCCCACAGCCTCAGGGCATCTCTACAAATGTTGGTTATAAATATTATCAGAAGTGCTTAATTTGAGCAGGTGGTTGCCGTCAGGGGGGAGGGCCAGAACTCACTTTTTATTATCAGACTTTGCCTCAGAGCATGTGAGTGAAGGCAGAAAAGGGAGACAGGAAGAAGAAGAGGAAGATACCAAAACTGTGACAAACGGAAAGCAAGGATAAAAAAGAACATGCAAGAGCGAGATAAAGAGGCAGGGGGTGTAGTCTCCTGGAAGAAAAGGTTGTGAAGTGAAATCAAGCCAAACAATCTTGGTATTTGGTAACACCAGCATTTGATAACACGATGTTCGGCAACCCCGGCGTTCAGCATAACGACATATAGGCAGCGACAGCAGCTGTTTTCTTAGATAATTTGGACCCTATCTTTTTTTTTTTTTAACAAATTAAGCATTGGTTTTAACGATTTTCAGCTCCACAAGTTATCTTGTTATCGAGCTTCGCTCATTGTCTTACTACTTATCAACTTTGTATTTTGCATTACTTTTCCCTGGTTAACAACTCTTATTATTGTAATTTGTAGAAGGTCCTCCTACTTGGTAATCTATGTGCACTTTCACTTATCTCACACAAACCTAAACTCCTCCATGCCCATACTGTTTTCAACCCATGTTCCCCTTTGCCTTTCTCCTCCTTTGCACTGTAATTTTCTCTCTATGGTCTGAAGGGGTGTATGGTAATTGCAAGATGATGCATTTATGCAGAGTAGGGAATTAGCTAGTTTATACTTGACAGACCCCCTCTCTGCTGCTCCATCTTTTTCCTACTCATCCATTAAAAATCAAGCTCTAATTCCTTTTGAAACAGTTAATAAACACTGATTTTACTGCCACAGTTGGTAAGCGGCGGAGTCTTCTATCCGCTAATTATCCTATGCCTCGATGGCTGCCATGTTACTGAAAGTTAATTTACCTAAAGAGTTCTCATGTCATTAAAAATAACTTGAACAGGGAGATCTATGTGTGAGTTGTAGCTCATTGACAAGACAGTGAATTAGAGTTTTAACCAAAGCCCCGATGACTTATGAGACATCTGCCAAAACTCTTTGCGTCAGGGCTGTTTCCTACCCAGAGATGACAGTGAGTGTGCATCGATCAACAATTTCACAAGGCGCTACCGTTTTTCATTTCCCTGCGTTCTGTAGGCTGTCTTATTCCAGATTCACCGGTGCGCTCCCAAAGTTGCATCAATTTATTTAGCTACTCATTGAGGTTTGGGGACTGGGGTCTTTCTTTACACCTTTTTGCCGGGTTGCTTATGGTAGTAATCAGCATTGGTGAAGTTCTGATCCCACACACAAATCTGTTGTTTAATTCAGAGTGCAGCGACATATGTGATAGCCCGTGTGTGTACTGCAACGGAAGCACTTAAGGTGCTAACGAGAGGGATATAGTCCAGCACTGTTATGGCACTTCGTAAGCGCTCATAAGTATGGTTCTGAGGAATCCTCAAACCTGATCTGCTGCCAGGGGAATTTAAGCAAACTACAGCAGGAATCCACCACCCTGTGGTCCTGAAGGGAGACACTATAGCTAACAAAGGCGTACAATGGGATGTGCTGGAGAAGCCATTATAAATGGTGGATATAACTTATGAATAGGCCATAGGGCTACAATAATTAATTCATTTGTTCACTCACAAGGATTTCAGACCTATCTTGCCAGCTTCAGGGAGATGCATATGTGCCACCATTTAGACTCTGAGCCTGTATCTGTCAACTACTTGATCATGTGAAGGCCTAGATTGAAGAGTCTGGGAGGAGTAGAAAGCACAGACTGAGTGTGAGTCCCACCAATAGACCTTTCCAGCACTCATCTATTTGATACAAAGGTGCAGGAGAATGAAGAAGGGGCAGGGAGAGATGGGGATTGGGTAGCCTGGAGGAGGGAGCCAGTGAACACTGTTTTTATTGAGTAGCATGCAGCTTGAGGGGGGTAGTACCATTTCGATCTTATTGAGTGGCATCCACGCCGAGGCCCGAGGAGCTCCAAGCCCATGCCTAAAATAACATCCCCATTTTATAATTCAACCACTCCGAGGCCGCAGAGAGTACATTTGTAATCTGCCAAGCCTTCACCATCGCTACCTGTAGTGTCATGAGACTATGTGTGCTAGGACCCTTGCAGTTCTGGGGGGAATCAACAAGGAACTACGTAACTTGCTGGGAGGTATTAAGGTGTGGTTATTAACGGTTGTGATGTAATGAGTGTGCAGTGTGTGATCGGATGCTGAGCAATAAAGACGTACATTCCAAAGCTCTGTGTGTGGCGTATTCCTTTGTATTCTCCTGGGATTGGGGAGGACGCCACACTAATGAGTGTTTTCCACCTAGGAGATGGGCTCCAGCAGTGTTTTATGGGCCATGAACTCCAACCGAACCACTCAATCTGCAGCCCTCAATCTAGAGAGTCGCACAGTACCTCGGGTCGAGATGATCGGCTATTGATGGTGCTGGACCCGGCTTCGATGCTCAGCCAGGCAGCTGGCAGGGGGTAAATGACTTTCTTCCTTGAAATGGAGGAAGCGCACACAGCACATTTTCGATCAATTGCAAATGGACTCATTACGAATGGAACATAACTGTGGAGATCATCTGAGCGCAATAATTACATGGAGGGAAGCAGAACTACGTTCAATGAGCCAATAAGGAGAATTTCAAATCGAATCAAATCAGATTTTATTGTAGATAGTTAATAAAAAAACATTACAATTTAAAAGCAAGATAAAAAGGTAGCAATAATTAAAAAAAATAATTAAAAGTTAGTGCAAAAGGTACTGGAAGTTCAATTAAACACCGTGTTAAAGGTTAAACACTAAAGTGGGGTATGAAAAAAATCGATTAATATCGGTTGACTAAACAGCATGTTACAAGTCATTCGATAAATGTCATGTCAGCTAAATAGCAGCTCAATGCAATTTGACTGATACATTGTGAATCCTGCTCTTATGTTTAAGGAGCAAGATGGTACTAGCTCTTGGCATAATCGCATGACGATGCGGTGCATGTAGATTGCTGCATGATATAAGTAGTCACGTGTTGTCGGTCAACCCAAACGACCTTACTCCTAATTATATAAGGTGCTGCATCCTCGAGCAGCATCTGTTACAAATTATCCAATCAAATGCTGTGTAATTAAATTGCAGCATGGTACAGATTGCCCAGTTCATCCTCGATCTTGGTCATATATTTAGTACATTTGTTTATAAAGAGACCTTCAGTGAAGTTACAGCACTGCAATACTGTCTCATTGCATGCTCGAATTGCTAAGGACTTAAAAACTGGAGCTAATGAAGGGTCCATTCCCAAGCAAATTGTGGACAGCAGCAGACTAAATGAACAAAATGTTCCCTATGATAATTTGCAAAATCTGCATGCAGAATTTGGTCTTGAGTGTACCCATACCTCTTTAATTTTCGCAGCATCAGAGGCCAAACCGTAGTCGTAAACACTTTCATCTCAAAGACCAGGGAATAGAAGCCACATCATAAGACAAATAGTGGTTATTTGGATAGGACATTTAAGTTAAAAAAGAATGGTCACACAAACTAAATTTTTGTAAGTGTCTTGCTTGAGAGAGAGGAGAGTGATGTGTTTTTTTAGGAGACATGTTCATGTCACTTAAGAGATTTGCCATTTTTGTGTGCCAAGATGTCTTGGCTTGCAGAGTAGGGCTGGCAAACCCCTGACATGAAATTCTTCTGAGGGTGTTGGCTGGAACAGGAGCATTTTCAGTTTGCCGTGCTCCATTTTGGTCTTAAAAGTGCCCATCTGGCTTTCACGAAAGTGATTGTGGTGGTGGCAGCACATCTTCGAAGGTCGGGGTACCAGTCTTCCTGGACCTCGACGACTGGCTGTTGAAGGCAGGCTTGCCCCAGGCAGTCATCAACCAACTACAGACTACGGTGAACCTCCTGTCATCTTTGGGGTTCACTATCAATGTGCCAAAGTCACACCTGACTCCATCCCAGACACTCCCCTTTATTGGAGCCATTCTGGACACATTTTTTCTTCCGGGAAAGAGTCCAGGACATGCAGGCTATGATCCCGATATTTCGGCCTCGGTCCTGGATTTCAGTGCGGTCGACTCTGAAACTGCTGGGACTGATGGCCTCCTGTATCCTGGTGGTAGAGCACGCCAGGTGGCATATGCTTGCTCTGCAGTAAGATCTGAAATCTCAGTGGGCCCAACATCAAGGGGACCTCCCTGACCAAGTTCAGATTTCAGAGGAGACTGCAAAGGATTTACAGAGGTGGTTGCTTAAACGCAATTGGTCCTGCAGAAGACCCCTCTCCCTTCCCCACCCAGAGCGGACAGTGGTGATAGATGGATCTCTTCTGGGCTGGGATGGCCACATGGGAGAGGTGGAAATCAGAGGCCTCTGGGCGCTAGCTGAGTCCCGCTCCTTATCATGCTTCTGGAGCTGAGGGCCATCCGCTTGGCACTGACAGCCTTCCTTCCGAGACTGATTAAGGTGCTCATGGCCATGTGGTACTACTACAAACTGGTCGTGGTGAGGTAATGGACTCTGTGCCAGGAGGCCTTGCACCTTTGGAAGTGGCTAGGCTGCCAAGGAATTGCCCTGGTGGTGAATCCCCAGCAGGTTTTTTGAATGCCAGAGTAGATGAGCTCAGCCATCGGTGCCTAGTGGACCACGAGTTGCATTTACACCTGGAGGCTGCAAGACGTCTCTTCCATGAATGGCGAGATCCTTGGATAGATCTGTACGCCACCACTGAGAAGGAGTAATATCAGCACTTCTGCACGTCGGAGTTTCCAAGCCAAACGTCACTCGGAGATACGTTCCACTTCACGTGGAACTCAGAACTTCTGTATGCCTTTCTGCCGATACCAATCTTGCCCCGAGTTCTCAAAAAGATCAGGAACAACAGGGCCCAAATCATCCAAGTGGCTATGGTCTGGGCATGGAGAGGTTGGTATCCAGTGCCTCTGGGCTTGAACATCTGTCCGCCGAGCAGGATGCCCCTCTGGAGGGTTTTGCTGTCTCAGCAACAGGGAAGCATTCTGCACCCAATCCTTCGCAATCTCCAACGATCATCCTTGGAGAGTGTGCAGTGACAACTGAACAACTTCGACCTTCCTCTGGAAGTGGTTAATGTCATCTTGGCAGCCAGTCGTCTCTCGACAAAAACTGTATACGCCTGTCGTTGGGACAAATTTGTGGTTTAGTGCGGCACCCGCTGAATTGATCCCATCCAGGCCAAATAATCTGACTGTTTTTTATCTCTTGCTTGGCGTGGGTTTGCTTTGGGCACAGTTAAAGGTTATCTTTCAGCCTTCTTACAGTTGCCAGATCAGCCCTCCTTGTTTAAGTCACCAGTTGTGATACGATTTTTGAAAGGGCTTTAACTCATGTTTATTCTCCTTTTGTGATGCCCCAATGGGACCTTAATCTGGTCCTTACTTACTTAATATGCACTCTGTTTGATCCACTTCAAGGCTGCCCCTTATGGCTCCTTACTATCAAGACGGTGTTCCTCATTGCCATCACCTCGGCGCGGCACGTCAGTGAGCTTCAGGCTGTTTCTATTAACCCAGGTTTTTAATGTATGTTCTTCATGTCCAAATTGTGAGGTGCGGCCTTTATTTTCGAATATCTTTCTCAATTTGTTGAAAAACCTATTGATTTATTGGAAGCCAGCAAAAAACTTTCAAATTTGTGTCACTTGTTTGCTGTGAATGGAGCAGAAGGCACAATAAGTCCCTTCATGGCAGTGGAGGATGAACACAGAGCTATGTGACAGCGGGCACCCTTTTAGTATGACATTGCATCAGAGGATGACCATTGCACTGTGACAACTAGCACACATGTTGACATGGCAGTGTAGAGTGACTATCAGCTGTGTGACAGCTGGCACACATTTGTGTCAGTGACACGGCAGCGGAGAATGATCATTATGCTATGTGGCAGCAGGCATAATTAAGGCTCCCTGTTTTCCATTTTTTCTGAATTTTACAGATAAATACAGACAGAACGCAATTTATTTTCCTGTCCGTATTTATTTTCAAATGTGGATAAAAATGAAAATTAAGTTGTTTGTGAGTGAATATAAATGTTGTCAGTCATTGCTTCCAGGCAAAGAGCTGTCTGGATTGACAGCTAAGGTAGCTAAAAAAGAGAAACATATTAGGAATGCTGCTTAAACAGATACTGATGTGCGCGCTTGATTCTAAAATGTTTATGTTTTCGTACAAGTGTATTGATTTATTATTTATGGGTGTTCATATCATTGAAACCTGTCAGGCATTCAAGTATGGGTTTACTTTTTTGGTTTAATAAATGCGGAAATATACTAGTTTCAGCTTCAATTTCTCACGAAATCCAAAATAAATATGGATAAATACAGGTAAAATGACCAAAAAATAAAATAAATATGGATAACTACAGGCAGAAATGTCAAAAGACATATACCCGGGATCCCTAGGCATGATGTATCACTGATATGGCTGTGGAGGCAACTGGCGGAGGACGTCGATTGCACTATGTGACCACTGACACACATCTGAACCACTGACAGGCAGAGGAGAACAACCACTGCACAATATGACATCTTGCACACGTTTGTGACATTGACTTGGCAACAGAGTGGATGCCTGGGAGTTGATCCATGGGATCCTATTTTGCATTAAGACTTACATAGCAGTGGAGGCACTTACAACCAATGTACATAATCTTGGTTCACATTGTGTGCATTGGCGTAAATCAGAAATTCTTAGCCAAGGTCCATGATCTCCTGGGGTTCCATGGAGCTGTTTCAGGGACCCAGCTGCCCTCTAAGGAACGCAATCACTAGGAAAAATACGAACAACCCAAAAAAGATCACGGGATGGTTTGATTCTTCCTGTACTAAAACAAAGAAAGCCCTAACCAAAGCTCTAAGCTGTATACCTAGGAATCCCTCCGATTTTGCCATTTACCGTAGGGAATACAAAATGGCCAGAAAAAATTGGGAAAAGGCGCTTAGAGAAGAATCTTGGGCCAAATTAGAACAGGCTGCGGCTTCAGGTAATTCAAAGGAGTTCTGGGGTATAATAAATGGCCCACATTTTAAAACACCAAATGGTAGTGCACTCGAAGTTAACGTAGGGGAGGAGGAGTGGGTGGCTCATTTTGAAGGTATTTTTGCTCCAACTGCTTATTTGAGACCCCTGGTTTGTACCACCTCTGGGCTCCCTCTTTCTTTTCGCACTGAGGAAGTTAGGAATGGGATTAAGGCCTGTAGTGCTGAGAAAGCCCCGGGTCGCGATGGCGTCCCAATGGACTTTTTCTTTGAGTATACGGACATTTGGGTTCCCCTTTTAACCAATGTTTTTAACAAAATTGCCATAGTTGATCCCCCAATGTCCTGGAAAACTAGTATAATCATCCCAGTGTATAAAAAGGGAGATAAAAGCAACCCAAAAAATTATCGATCAATATCGTTAATTGATACGACGGCCAAACTTATGGGTCGCCTTCTTCTGACAAGACTGGAGGAGTGGGTGAGGAGTAAGAATATTTTAATGGAGTCCCAATACGGTTTTCAGGAGGGAAAGGGCACGCTAGACCAATGCCTGAACCTCTCCCTTATTATGGATAGATATGTCAGAGCCAAGGGTGGGAAGGTCTATCTTGCCTTTATGGACTTGTCCGCAGCCTTTGACTGCGTGTCCCATCCTAGACTCTGGCAGATAATGGAGGAGATCGATCAGACATTGGTCGATTTCATCAGACAGCTGTACTCTGACGCATCTTCATCGGTCCGCTTCGGGAAGAACGGGGAATGTACCCGAACATTTAAGATCTTAAGAGGGGTCAGGCAGGGCTGCGTCCTGGCACCGTTTTTATTTTCCATCTATACCAACGGTGTGGGAAAACATCTTGAGGGCGCAGTCTTGGATGTCCCCTTGCTCTCTGACCATCAGCGGTTACCGATTTTGACGTATGCTGATGATGCTGTCTTGATGGCCCGAACTGAAATGGGGCTTCAGCGTCTTATAGCGGCCTATGCGGTTTTTATGAATTCATTGGACTTAAAGGTCAATCAATCTAAATCCTTTATAATCATAGCAGGGGCTGGGAGATGCGAAAGACCACCATGTTTTACTATGGATTCTGTCAAAATTGAGGTGGTAGACTCGTTCCCCTATTTACTTGTCGTCTTATGTGCCAACCTGCTTCCTCTTTTTAATGCATGCCCATAAAAATGACGCTAACGAAAAGCACACAAAAGAATTTTGCAAAGATATGAGAAAAAACAGTGCTACGCGACAATATTTAAAATTGTAGCGCTTGCAAATTGGTACGATAAAATTACGCCTTTCCTGATGGTAGAAGCCACAAAAAAATAAAACATGAAGATCATCCTGTGTAGATAGGTTGTCACACGGACATAGGGAAAGTTTCGAATGTTTATATTTCTTCCCTGGATATCCCACCATCAGAAGAATAAGATTTAAACGAAATCTAAGCAAGATATATTTATGCTGTGGGAATGTAACATCAGCCAGATAATAATAGCTATTCTCCTCCAATACTGGGGTTAGATCATACAGTCGTGCCGACTGAGTGTGGAAGTTTTTTCCCTTCTTAAATATTGGGCTCTCTTAATAAAAGTCTCAGTTACTTTCCGCTTGGATAGGAATTTACAGGTAGAGGGATCATTAAAAAGGCGACTTAAACCGAGTGCAAAAAGTTCTGACTCCACATATTTTATCCATCTAATCCTACTGTGGTTATCTGACTTTAGAATAGTTGTTATTAGATTTTGCGTAAGGGGGACTGTGTCCTCCTCCAGATCGAATGCCACAGTAGGAGTGGTGCAAAAGAAACAATTGATGGACGGAATGCTGGACAATGCAAACATTCACCCCCATTCACAAAGATCTGGGTTAAATCCATCATTCTTTTGCTCACCACACCACCCCAGTTTGGACCCAGCCATATGCAAATCAGTCTTGACCCTGTTCCTTGTGGGAACAGTCCAGCCCGAACTGCCAAGCCAGGTCCTCCCTGGACCGGAAACAAGCATCCTGGGACCGGTTTCAGGGCATCACCCTTCTTCAGCCAGGCTAGCTTGAATCCAGTGGTGTAGTGAGCACGGGACCCACGTCTGGGCATACCCTTCCCACTTAGGGCGACAAATGCAAAAGAAACAATTGATGGACGGAATGCTGGACAATGCAAACATATGACTGAGGTAGCGAAGTAAAAGACTTAAAAAATGTATTCTCTATTACTTGTATGGGGCAGCAGTTTGGGGAACGGCTCCCTGCGACTCATTACAAGTAATAGAGAATACATTTTTTAAGTCTTTTACTTCGCTACCTCAGTCATATTCGAATTATGTGCTTCACATGGAACTGGCTTTACCTTATATCACTGACTCTATTAAAATGGCACCACTCCTACTGTGGCATTCGATCTGGAGGAGGACACAGTCCCCCTTACGCAAAATCTAATAACAACTATTCTAAAGTCAGATAACCACAGTAGGATTAGATGGATAAAATATGTGGAGTCAGAACTTTTTGCACTCGGTTTAAGTCGCCTTTTTAATGATCCCTCTACCTGTAAATTCCTATCCAAGCGGAAAGTAACTGAGACTTTTATTAAGAGAGCCCAATATTTAAGAAGGGAAAAAAACTTCCACACTCAGTCGGCACGACTGTATGATCTAACCCCAGTATTGGAGGAGAATAGCTATTATTATCTGGCTGATGTTACATTCCCACAGCATAAATATATCTTGCTTAGATTTCGTTTAAATCTGATTCCTCTGATGGTGGGATATCCAGGGAAGAAATATAAACATTCGGAACTTTCCCTATGTCCGTGTGACAACCTATCTACACAGGATGATCTTCATGTTTTATTTTTTTGTGGCTTCTACCATCAGGAAAGGCGTAATTTTATCGTACCAATTTGCAAGCGCTACAATTTTAAATATTGTCGCGTAGCACTGGTTTTTCTCATATCTTTGCAAAATTCTTTTGTGTGCTCGTTAGCGTCATTTTTATGGGCATGCATTAAAAAGAGGAAGCAGGTTGGCACATAAGACGACAAAAATGACTTTCATAATTTTAACGGCATTATGTATATAGATGAAATGAATTTTTATATAAACTGTATGGTAGCACATTTTTAAGATTTAGGTTTTAAGCTATTTTTATAATGCTTTTTCTAAAATGTGATTGTAAATATTTTTCGGACACTTTCATGATCTTATGTGTAAGATCGAATAAAGGATTTGATTGATTGATTGATTGACCTCTAACCATTATTTTCTGTCAATAACCATAAACATTTTGAGTGAGATAACTTTAAAAAGACGGTTTCAACTACGAGGATAATAGTTCCATCAAGTAACAATAATTCTTACTTGAAGTCTACTGTATTGCGTTCCCAATGTATTTGATAGATATTAATAAGGGTATGCTTAAAGAAGCATTTTAAAACCGTTTTGCGTCAAAATTGTAATAGACATGAAGCAGATGGCTAGTTAAGGACTGAGCATGTGCGAACGGGCACAGTCCCTGTTCGCTCTCAAACATGCTTCGACCTGAACTAGCAATCAGCTTCTATTACAGTTTTGAATTGCTTGTGATTTTCCATAGATGCATAAGCATCTGCACACTTAGAGAGCTTCTGTTCTAGCTCTCAGGGATCTATGCATGTATACACCGGAGGTGCGTCTGCCCTTCCACGCTGCACGTTCTCCCATCCACTGCTTTACGTGTGCAGGTACTTGTACACTTCTAGCGCCTACATTTTTTTTATTGGAACATGCCTGTCCCTTTTTAGCAGAGCTGAAATACTTCTACAAGCCGAGTACCACTTCCCAGTAGGCAGCATGTGCCTAGCACAATGAGCAGCTGGTCTTGTAGCTTTTATGCAATTGCCGTCTTTGTCACCTTAGACAAGGGCGCCAACTTTGTCAATACTAAGCTTGATTGCTGCCCGAACGTGATCTGTCAATGTCAATCAAGTTAATAATTCTGCCCCATCACTTCTATTGAGAGCTCTGATTTGTCGAAGTGACGCAAGTGTTATACTGGTGTGTAGTCGCTCTCATATTTAAACGTGCACTTGCAGAAGAAAGTAGATGTAGTTCATATAGTGTGCACTTGTTTGTGTATTATTGTTGAGTTATAAATCCTATAAATGGCTTGGGGGTTTCTGGGTTTCAGTGGGGTCTACAGAAGTCAAAAGGCTACAAACCACTTGCTAAACTCACTTCTATTCAGCTGTCTCGGGGTACACATTGGTCGTTGACAAAGCAATGGATTGAACACTATGACTGACATGACAGAGAAGAAGACCATAAGCGAAGCAGGTATACCCTCTCACAGCGCCTGGATGCCCTCACGGGTGACAAGAAGCACTCTACAAATCTACTGATTGCAGTGCTTAATTTGTAAAAAAAACAAGCATTGGCATAGCCAATAGGTCTCGCCTTTGGGACCTTATAAGTATTTAATTATGCAGCACAATATCCTTGGTGCAACATCAACTGTTGCATGGCTAAACACTTATAATGTCCCAAAGGCGAGACCTATTGGCTATGCCAATGCTTGTTTAATGTATATTGAATTAATAAACGACTGTTGTATTGCTCATTTCTAAATTTGACAGACAGCGCCACCATATGGCAGACTGTGATAAGTGCCGGTGTTGACCAGTGCCATGCCGAATACCGGAAACCACCAGCACAAATTAAACACTGGCATGGGGAGGGATTCTGGGCGATTCACTTAATCTCCTTGTGCCATAAAAAAACTAAAAAGTATGCTTTTAAGAGTACAACTTCTGCTTCTCTTGTAAAATGCCGTGGGGCCAAGTTCGTGCTATATGAAGCTGCAAAAACATACAAAGTACGTGTTGCATGTGGAAGCAGAACTTGGCCGAAGATCACTAAAGAGGTTTCAACTGTATAAAAAAATGCTGATTTAAACGTCTGCCTCACAGCCATGCTAGCACAACAAATGCTATCCGTTATATTATAAATCACGGACAACGCTAGCACAGCAAATCCTATCCGTTATATTATAAATCACGGACAACGGTCTGTCCGTGTAAACTAACAGATAGATGGTCACCCTAGCCAAGCTACTTAAATCAAAACATGCCGCGATTTCTGGATATAGAACGTAGTGCAAATGCTTCTGCTGCCATTCCTTCGTCAGAACAAGAAACAGACGGGGGCATAGGGTTAAAACAAAAAGCAGCGCCTACGTATAAGGGAAATGGACTGAAAGACAATGCCTTTAAGCTGTCACGAAGAACCTCAAACAAGCTGGCGCAGCAATGCATGAAAAGGTTTTCTCTTCAAGACAGGGTGGTGAGAGAGGGAGGGGTCAGGTGAGTCTCAGACAAACGCCACAGTTCAGGAAAGAAGACGGATTGGCGGGCAGACAGACGGGAGGACGAGAGAACAGGGGAGGCAAGAGTAACGGAGGGTATACAAAGAGAGATAGAGAAGGGGGCAGAGAGAGTAGAGGCGCGAAATTTAAAGAGAAAGTAGGGCAGATCGAGAAAAAGAGAAAAGGGCACGGACGCAAAAAGTAAGGCGAGAAAGAGACGAAAATTACAACATGAAAAAGAAAGTAAGAAGATAGCAGGGGAAGAAAGACTGAACCGAGAGAGGGAAAGACAAGAAGCACGAGCAAAAAGAAGACGGAGAAGGCGGAGCGAGTGAGTGGCCGGGACGTGTGGGCTAGGAGAGAGGCGCGCGCGCGCGCCTGGGAGAGCAGTCTGCTCATTTTCAAGCGCTGCACTCGCGCTTGTGGCGCGCCCCTGCTCGCTCCCGCAAGGTGGATGCCGCCACAAGCACGTGTGTGTGCTTGAAAATGAGCAGAGCGACGGCTAAAGGCCCTCCTACGCAGCGCATGCGCGCTGCGTAGGCGAGACCTAAAAATTAAGTGCTGGGGCTCTCGTGAGGAGGTCACTGCAGCTTGCACCACCCATTGCCCCTGCCATGCTGCCAATGATAGTAACAACACAACTACTGACCATCACACTTGAAGGAAGTGACCCGATTAGGGTCACCCGGGTCACTCGCGACCACCTCTCAGCCTTCCATACAAATGAAGAGTCGGTGAGACAGTAGAGAATACAAACTAAGTAAGCTTTATTCAGGATACACTCGAGTGGAGTCTGGTCTGACCAGCCTCCTTGGATTGCTGCAGAGGGACTGACTTCAGCAAGCATGGTGATACAATAAGTATAGTTCAAAACCAATAAAAACCCACCCTCACTGGAAATTTCCAGTTGGTAGCTGGTGAACAAAGGAGATACAGAAGGATGGGTTTCGATCCTGAGACCGGGTACATGCTATCTCAGCGTCAAGGTCACTCCTGCTGGCACCCGCCGCTCTAAGGGTGGGAGCAGGCCTATCTAGTGGGAAAGGTATGTACAGACAAAGACAGTGTATTCATTAGTACAGCGAAGCTCAACCTTGGAGAAATGAAAATGTTTGCAGCTGCTTTCAACTGGGGCAGAACATGAGAGAGACAGAAGTTAATTTCGATCATGAGTCAAAATGGCTGCCACAGTCCTGCCAAGCATATTACAAGTTTCCTCTCCACCACGGTTTTCATGGCAAACCGTGGAGGAGAGGCAACAAAGGAGGCCCTACAGGGCCCCCTGGCACCTCGAGCCATGTGGATGTACACAGGGGGGCACAACATGTGCCCCCGTGTGTGAATGCACACCAGTTCCTGCACAGCATGGACTGTGCATCGACTTTACAGTCCATGCTGTGCAGAAACTGTTTGTGGCGTTCCCATTTTCTGAGGCACCACCGTGGGAATATAAAAAAAAACGCCAGACACAAGAAATACTCGTAATCTGCCAGGGAGCCTGATTACGGGTTTGGAGGTGTGGCGCAGATCCGGTGCCGCACCTCCAAACTCGTAATCAGTCCCTATGTGACTGAAATGGGGGGGCAGAGAGGACGTCACAGAGTCATGTGACTCAGACTGTCCTATAGAATTACACAAAAACAAAGTGAACTTCTTTGTTTTCCCATTCAAAACTGCATACACGCCAACAGACCTGATTCAGGCGGGAGTCTCTTAATTTTGGAAGCACCCTACCTAAAGTTGCCTTTTCTTCACATGAAGTCGATGGGGATAATACATCCCCTCCCCCCCCCCTCCATTTTTTCAAAATCTCCCTCTTTCATGATTTAAAATGTTGGCAAGTATGAAACAGAGGGATTTGGGACAATTTTACAACCAATAGCCACCAGCTGATCATGAAGGAGGGATTGCGCGCAGATGCAAGGTCACTGTACAAAAAAAAAAAGAAGAAGACTGTGGAAAGGCTGCTCATTTCATTCTTCTAGCTCATTAGGCCATCATCCGGTATCTACTCTGCGGCTACCCACAGCGCACGCAGTGGGCCCTGTAAGAGGGCGGCCCCCTTAGTGCTGCATTAGGCACATCCCCACAGACCAGCTGCCGGGACCCCTTCCCACGGAAGTCCCGCCTATGTCCGGCACCTCTGCGGTGTCACTTCCTGTGCACAGTGGGCTGGGGACAGGTATTTATGCCTGCCCCCACCCATTGGCCATCCTCTTTGTTCCCGGCTGGACACGCTGTGTCATCGTCGTGGTGGTCTCGGTCCGTCGGGGTTTTTGAGGTGAGTCAGGGCAGAGAGTTGTCGTCCCTGCCTCTTGCTCAGGTGATATCGTAAATTAATTGGTGGAGAGACTGGGCTGACCAGGTGCTTTTGGGCACAGATTGTAGTTTGAGAGGCCCCCAGTTCTCTCCCTAAACGGTCCGCCCTTATGCTCGCTGAGGTCCAGCTGTTGTGGCTTGAGGCTGTATCTATGTCTCGCCGCTGGTGGCGTGTTGCGCCCGAGCCTGGCGGTGGCTCCGATGCTACGGTGAGTCTGGGGCCCATTCGTGGGTAAAGTAAAAAGAAAAAAAAAACATAGTAAGCGCCAACGCAGCTATGCCGGGATGGTGAACTTCCCGGGACAGTCTCCAACTTGCAGGGACTGTTTAATAATGCATCAAAACACGGAACCTGAAATAATTATGCTAATTTTGACAATTGTTCGTCATCTAAAATTGAGTAGTACCGGTTGGAGCTATTGTTTAAATTTCTGTCTTAAAGTTACTTGTCTTGCGGTCCATTTGCGGGGGCTCCACGGGGCGAATGTGTTGAGGCCAAAGTGTTTAAAGGTCATTGTCGGGTGCTACTTTGTGGTGGTAATACGATGCCCGAGGCGAACAAGAGAATGCCATTGAGTAGTTTTGCAGTCCATTTGCAACTGCCCCTCAGGACGAATGTTAAGAGGCCACATCGCTTGTGGAGGGCTCTTGTGGGGGAGCTTGGTTGAAGGGCTAGTGTCGGGCAGGTATGGCTTGCGTCCTCGTTGCTTGTCATGAGCTGAGTGTGTCAGTGGGTGCTGGCTGTGTGTCAGGTAGCGCCGATTCATCGGGAAGGTTGGTGAGGCTGGTCAGCTGCAGTGTCCCTGCGGGACGGTCCGTGCACGAGTGGATGAGGATGCATAGGTGCCCATAGGTTCGAGACTAGCTCAGACTGAAATGGGTTGTAATGGTCTATTGACAAAGGTCGTTGGGCGTTTCGGGGCATGCATGGTCGGACATGACAGGAGAGACAGATTGAGCTGCATGTTTATTGCCCAAGAGCGGCAGCTCCGAGGCAAAAGTTTTATCAGCTGGTGTCAGGGGACACCTTGAAGGGCGCCTTTTCTAATTGATTTCGCTATGTCGGCAGAGAGGGCAAATAATCCAGATGGTCCGCCATGCCAGTTTAGGTCAAGATAACTCTGGTGATTTAGGTTCTTCCGAAAGAGATCGGAGGTATGTGGTAGGACTGGTTTCAGACCCTTATTTAATTTCAAGTAACATCATCGTTGAGCGATATTAAACAGCACCATTAATTTAACCCCTTGTCTCGTACAGGCATAAGGACTGCGGAGTTCTTAGGATAGAACCTGGTGCTTAGTAAACCTAGATTGAGCATGGGTAGATGCATTGTCAGCGGGTCCACAGCAATCCCCCAGTTCGCACCCTGGCACTGGTATTAAAGTTACCCCATTTTATTATTATGATAATGGAACTCATATTCTCAGTTCTCCAAATGGGTCAACAAACTCACATCGTCCCATAAGAAGCCATTAGCTTCAGCTTCTTAAGTAAATGATTCTATATATGCTTTCATAATTTAGTGGCTCAGAGTACCTTGACGGACGCAGTCTGTACGTCTTATTTATTCAGACCTCGGAAAAGTAACTGGGCTGCTTACAGGGCCTGCAGCTCAGAGGCAAGGTCTTCCGCATCTGGTGTCACGGGCCCCGTCCAGGTCAAGGGTTCAAGTCCCAGAAGTATGGACAAGGGCACCTTTTATGGAATCACCTGACTGCAGCGCAATCATACTCAAATGCAGCAGGCTTGGGATACGATTTCACCTGTCTATTTAGAACTACAGCTGGCTGTTCTTTTGGGGGGCTTCATAGCAGTGGTTCATCACTTTGACCTAGAATGCAAACGTCTCTACAGACATAGTAGAGCGCACATTGGTCTTCCATTTGCTGCTCTTTCCAGGTTCCCGTAAAGGCGCCATATGGCTCCATACTTTAAATTTGGAGGTTTCTTTAGGCAAATGCCACATACGTTAATGCTTCAATTGGCTAGAATCAGGAGCATTTTCTGCAGCCTGTGTCCCTAAAATTTGGTTTAAACAATAAGTCTGTTTTCGAAGGCAGGTATTAGTCCCCCCACCCACCTCAAAATCCTCCAGGCTCCGAATAATGGAATAAAATTTACTTTCAACAGGCCTGGGCAAACAATTGTAATGCATTTTAGTCGCAGCTTCAGCCAGCTGATCTCATTGAGAGTTTCAGAGGCGGAGGGGTTGTTACCTCCATGCAAAATGTTCCCAGTTCGGGAGCAGGGGGAAGCAGACTTTGGTGCAGGTTAGCATACCTCAAAGGTGTCTCTGCGGGTGTGATGTGTCTTTTTGGTCATTATGGCTAAGTAGAGCCATTCTCATTTCATACTGCCTGTGTCTTGCGTTCTCCGGCACGAAATTTCAAGCTGCAACCGTTAATGTCAGCAACTGCTCACTTTGTTCGCAGTTAAGCAGCCTGGGAACACTTGGGACAAAATACCACAGAATAAACAACTGAACATGCAAAATTCCTGTAAGAAAGGAGGGACTCATGGCAATTACATGAGGACACCCTTGCTTAATGTCACATATTTCTACGCTCATCTGATAGTGGAGCCGTCACACATCATACTGGGATAGTCACCAACTTTAAACGGGCTATTGGGTCTGCCTTGTCATGACACCTGCACACAGTTTATACACACTGGTGCCGCTATAATGTATTTAAATGCTGAAAATACGGACTTTGATACGTTTGGCCCCGAAAATCCACTTCACCAAGCTGCAGTGCATCATGTTGTTGCTAGGTGTCTTTGAGTGACAGGCAAGTGCATTAAGTGAGCTGTATTAAGTAACGAGGTTACTTACAGTGAGTCAGAGGGGTCCCAGCGGACCCACAAAAAGGTGGGCTGCGTCAAAACATGAAACTTGGAATCTTAGATCCCGACATTGTCATTGGACCGCTCACACTGTTAACGTACCGCCGGGGAGGATTGAGAGCAGAACTGTCAGTATCCATCAGCATGTGGGAAATTCCTTTAGGGAAGAATAATCGCAAGGTGGTCTGGCTATGCTGGGTAAAATGTTTGAACATGAATTACATAGTTACTAGAAGGTAAGCCGAAACACGGCAGGTCTTGGATTCTGGTAGAGGGCAAACAATTCTGGGGATAGACCAAGTGAACTAGGTCTGTTTGCTGGTTTAAGCAACAAGGGTCACAGCTGGTTAGCACGTAGTGTGTATCTGTGAATGGACTGGGCACACTCAGCAGTGAAGAAAGCAAAAAAGCAAGCACATTGCTACAATCCTGAAGTGTGACGGAAGCAATAGTGTTATCCCAGCCTAACAAATCAAGGTGCTTACTGGCAGATGCACAACAGACAAGCATTCACTGGAACCAGACTTGACACTATTCAGTTGTTCACCATAGCTTTATCTATAAAACTGCCTGTGCAAATGTCTGGTCATTTCAGCAGAATATGTGCACTCCATAAACCAGTGCGTGTTACTGGCTGCTTCAGTTAAGCTAATTTTGCTCTCCTTATCGCCCTTACAGCCAGGCGGGTTGCGTAAGCTTGTTACTTAACATGTGTTCTGTGGTTCCAAGCTGGAAACACTGGGTTAGAGCACAAACGGTCACAACTATTAAAACACATTGGGCATTCCCATTTTCAAGAAAGGGCAGGTATCCGTACATATTGTTCTCCTCCTGTCCACCATACCAAAAGCTTTTCCATCCTCGGTCTGCATTATGGTACCCATTAGCAGACGTATGGAACTGGACAACTTGCACCAGGGTGGGGACATTTAGCAGGCGACACAGCATCTAAAGATCATTGTCAGACGGGGAGGGGCTGAAGGCAATAAGGCCAGGTATTGAAGCAGAATCTAGGGGTACAGACCCCTCTCCCCCCGATCGCACTAAGATGTTAGGGCGGTGAGATTCGCAATGCTACAGGTATTATATTTGCCCATACATGGGCAGAAGGGTACATTGCAGGAATCTGTGTAAATGGAGTGGGGACCAGTCCTATAGAAGATGTGCACTGGGTAAACATGAGAGTATGGGTAACGGATCTTGAATATAAAAAACAAAAATACTCTCTCTCAGCGGCCCTTCAGCCAGGTGGGTTGCGTTAGTTTGTCATGCCAGAAAGTGTGCCGTAGCTCCAATAGTGTCGAGAAACATGGGTTTGGAGCACAAATGCTGACAATTCCAGAGCACATATTGCATTCCTATCTAAGAAGGTGCAGGTAAATATGCTCATATATTTTACTCCATGTCCTCACAAACCAAAAGCATTGGCATCTTTTTCAGCACCTGGGATAACTTCAGTAAAGCTGGCTATGGGCCATATACGCTTGGTTGGGGACACCAACATGGCGACACAGCATCTGAAGATCACAGTCAGACTGATGAGTGGCGCAGGCAAGAAGGACATGTGATGTAGCAGAATATTTGGAGTACCCTTAGGGGACCACAGGACTCACCCCCCTGTGGTTAGATCCACCTTTGTCTTGGTTTAGGTGGGTAGGTCCACCTGGCGTCCTCGGAAGGCACGACAAAGCTCAGATTTGATACATGTCATATGTTTCCGATGGGTGAGAGGGCTATGCCAAGGTGCTAGTTCAGGCAGGGGGGGCTAATATCGGTCACAAGACTCTACCCTGTCCCCGTCCAATGACACTCTCCAGGGGTCCATAATTCACTTGCTGTGCAGCAGATGGTTATCAGTTTGAACCCTCAAAGTTAGGACTCGCCAAGTAGGGTTGGGGTGGACAAGGGCTTAGTCAACCCCCAAATGTAAATGAATAACCTTGCACACGCTGCACAATGGATTATATCACACAGATCTGTGTTACGATGAGACCAGTAGTTTTTAATGCTCTTGGGGTCCTATATACGGTTGGCACTGCGCTCCCATACAATTGGAGGTCAGTGGGTAGAGATAAGGGTATTGGTTGGCCCCAAGCAATAACTTGAAGGGTAAATAAAGAATTGGTTAAAGAAGAGAACAGTATTTCCCAACTCCCGGGGAGGCCATTGAACAGTCATACAGAAGGGTAAATAAAGCCATGTACAATCCCACCAAGCAGGAGGGCTTGGTTCAACTCAAACTCAAGTCAAATAAGAAGGGTTTGGTAAATTAGGTGTGGCCTCTTGTGCAAACACCACACGGTACCCCGATAGGGACGGGGCACACCAATCAGAGGTAGATAGGGAAATGGTCCAGCTAGAAGGACTGGCAACTGCAGGTTTCAGGAGGTTATAGAGCCTGCAATAACTGGAAGGGTAAATAAAGCTGTGATTAAAGAAGAGAAAAGTAGATCCCCCTTCCGGGGAGGCCATCACATTCCTACAGAAAGGAAAATAAAGCCATGTACAAGCCCACCAAGCACAAGGGCATGGTTCAACTCAAAATCAATATAAAATAAGAAGGGCTGGGTAATTTGGCGTGACCTCTTTCGTGTAACATCACATGGTAGCCCAATAGGGACGGGGCACACCTGGCAGTGGTAGAGAAGGAAATGGTCTACCTAGAAGGACTAACAGCAGGTTGCAGGTGGTTATGGAGCATGCCATGGTGGGGGGGGGGGCCCGGATATGACGGCGGCCACATCCTGGGCATTGGCGAAGTTACAGGGCAATCCGGAGGCTGATTGGTACAAAGGGGTGCCTTATGCCAAACCCAAGGAGTCTTTACGGCAGGACCCTGGATGAAAACGTCGGCGCCCCGCTAGTCCTTCGGGCGGTTGTAAACCTGAGCAACCGGGGGCTTGTAATCAGGCTCTATGTGACTGAAATGGTGGCAGAGAGGACGTCACAGAGTCACGTGACTCAGACTGTCCTATAGAATTACACAAAAACAATGTGAACGTCTGTGTTTTCCCATTCAAAACTGCATACACGCCAACAGACCTGATTCAGGCGGGAGTCTCTTAATTTTGGAAGCACCCCACCTAAAGTTGCCTTTTCTTCAAATGAAGTCGATTGGAATAATACATTCCACCCCCCCATTTTTTCAAAATCTCCCTCTTTCATGATTTAAAATGTTGGCAAGTATGAAACCGAGGGATTTGGGACAATTTTACAACCAATAGCCACCAGCTGATCATGAAGGAGCGATTGTGCGCAGATGCAAGGTCACTGTACAAAAAAAAAAAAAGACGACTGTGGAAAGGCTGCTCATTTCATTCTTCCAGCTCGTTAGGCCATCATCCGGGGTTACGCAGGCCCTGGTAGAGAGTCCCCGCTGCCGTTTGCAAAACCAGGAATCTGCTTGTCGTGCCTTTAATAATGAAAAATCATTAACAATCACAACCTGACTCCAGCTCAGCCGGCAATCTCATTAACCACTTCCAAAATAAGACTGTGCGCGAGGCCAGGCGCGCAAGGCGGCAGGGTGGCAGGCTGCTCAGCTTCCCGCCCCCACAAAGGAGGTCGCTCCTACCGCCCACCATCGCAGGTGCTCGGGATGTGTCATGTTACTTAGCACTGCTGCGCCCAAGTCATACTTAAAAGGTTATTCGAGGACACATGTCATCAGGGACTCCATGATCCAAGCCTTAGCCTTCATTTTCCAAATCTTTGTTGTGTAGCTTAGTTGTAATTGCATTTGTATAGTGCTTCATACCGCATTACGAGGCGCTGCACTGCATTATCAGATTATTTGCATGCTACACTGTGAAAGAGTGCTTGGTTGGAGGTGTGTTGTACTTGCAATTAAGCAGTGGCGGCCGCCATAAACAAAGTGTGGTGAGGCGGGTGGAGGGAATGCGGGAGGGGTCGCGCGGGTGGGTGGGGGTGTTTAGAAATACCTTTTTTTTAAACTTAAACCTTTAGCTGCCGGCCGCCTCCAGCGTCGGGTCGCACCGACTCTCCTCTTCCTGTCTGGTCCCAGCAGCCCCTGGGACAGACTCCCATCCAATCCCAGTGCTGCAGAGCAGCACGGGGATTAGCCTGAGTGGGCTAGAAAGATGATCCGCTCAGGCCAGGGAGTCTGTTGGGGTTTCTCCAGCCGGGCTGCTCAATGCAGTCGAGCTGGAGAAACCTAAGTGCGCATGTGTGTTTTGGTCAGCCTGAGACGGCCGACCAAACACACATGAGCACTTAGGGAGTGGAGTGCACGTAGCACTGCTCCTCCCCCCTCCCATGCCTCGGCCCCGCCCCTCCCTACATTGCTGGCTCAGGGCCGGCAAATGCAAAATAAAACGATGCAAGAACATCGTTATATTTTTCATCTGCTGGCTCTGAGCCAGGCAGTGGGGCGACGCTCCTCCGCCATTACGGAGGAGCCGCCACTGCAATTAAGTACATGTGGGGCACGTTTTGGCATCACTTGAGCTCAAATGGTTGACATTAACCAGGACTACAGTTCCCAGAATGCAATTAATTGTTGAACCATAGCAGAGGACTGTCAAACCTGTCTCTGCTGACAAGTACAAACACAAGGAGATGATGGACGGAGTGCTGAAACTTTTCAGACACTCACCCCCAGTCACAGATCTGGGTGGAATCCATCATCTGCTGACAAGTAGCCATCTGCCAACCTTATTTTATCACACAGTTTCATTAAATAACAGCATTTTGTGAACAAATAACTGAAACCACGCTATTTTTAAAACAAGCATTTGCAATGCAATAGGTCTCGCATTAGTTAGAGTTAGAGCTATTGGCGTTGTAAACGACAATGTCTTTTAGCTATGTGTTTTGGTTTGAAGTGTAGTGGTTGTATGAACATAAACTCAGCTGCAGCACTGCTTAGAGGATGTAGAATAAGGAATTACCACTGGTACCAGAGAAGCAGCTGCACCACAGTCTAGAGGACTAAGAATGAGGAATTACCACTGGGGCCAGAGAAGCAGCTGCAGCACTGCCTAGAGGACTAAGAATGAGAAATTACCTCTGGGAACAGAGATGCAGCTGCAGCACTGCCTAGAGGACTAAGAATGGGAAATTACCACTGAATTATGTGACAATCTTGCTGTGGTACAGAGGGTGTGAGAGGAAAGGCTGTTGGATGCCTTTTTTTGTAACACAAAAAACTGTAAATACCTGTAAATTAACTGCACATTCAGCACTTAAGAAAGCAAAAAGGAAGCACTTTATTGTAATTCTGAAGTGTGATGGAAACAAAGTTTTTAATAGGATCAAAACAAATCAAGACACATTACTTGGTGATGCACAAATGATAAATATTTGCTGAAACCCGATTTCCACACATTATCATTTGTGTGCTATATAGTTTTATCAGTAAAACTGTATGTCTGTGCAAATTTGGTGGACATTTCACTGGAAAATGTGCTGTCTGTAAATGACATGATGCTTTAGTTACATTAAGAAATCGCCCACCTCATGTCCATTAAAGCTAGGTGGGTCGCGAAAGGTTGTCGTTTAAAAAATTGGGTCGTGGTTGTAAAACGTTTGGGAAGCACTGGTATAGAGCTTCTGCAACAGGAGCACCACTCCTCCCTTGGATATGTTTACAGCTTCTACAGCGGGAGCCCCCATCCCTCCTCTGTACTGCACACAGTGCTAGCACTGGAAAGGCCTCCCCTTGCACAGTACTGCTGTTTTCTTGCAGGTGGACCAGTGCTTAATTTGAGCCGGTGGTTTCCTGTGCTCAGCACCGGCACTTAATCATCAACACCAGCGCTTTTCATGAAGGACACATTCATTTATGGTAGGCACGGTGAGATTAAGTGATTTGCCCAGAATCAGAAGATGTTGAGCCGATACCGAGATTCAAACCTGGTTCCCCAGCTCCGAGGTCGGCAGCTCTGGCCCTTAGGCCACATCCTCTCCCCAGTTTCACGGTTAGTAGATAGTTCTGTTTTAGGCGGCGCTAACAGGAGAAATGGGCTGGTGCAAGCTGCCTTCTGACGAGAGCCCCGGCACTTATTTTTTTACAAATTAACCACTGAGGTGGACTAACCCCTGTCGCCACATGGACATCATTTAGGGGTCGCCAGGGGTCGCTATTGCGACCCCTAGCATGGCCCCTTTGACCCCTAGCACTGCCTTTGCGACTCCTACCGTCAGCAGTGGCAAAATCAGTGGCAGGAACAGAAGCAGCTCGTCCTTATGGATGTCGGTGGGTTCACTCACCTCGTTTTTTGACAGTTTTTTTTATTATACTAATAGTGAATAATATTACATTATTCGCTATTAGTTTAATAAATAAAAAATTAGTCCTAATAGCTGGAATATGACTTTCCCTGGTAAAGTAAAAAAAATGCTTTTAAATGTATGTATGTTGTGTGCGTGCTTGCAGTTTTGAGTGTTTATGTAAGAGAGAGTGTGTGAATGTGTGTGCATGTGTTTGTAGTGTGTGTATGTGTGAATGCGTGTGCATGTGTAAGCATATATGTGTGAGTGAAAGTGAAGGTCAAGGGGCATGTGAAGTCACTTCCGCTACCCCTCACATTTTGTTGAATTGACGTCCATGCGTAGCCACCTGTTCTGGCACGTCACGTGACCTTGGACGGGTCAGCTAACATTGGAAGAGCCTCATCCCACAGACGCCCTCTCCAGGGGAGGCTCGGCACTCGCAGCACATCCGGTTCCAGGACACCTGCAGACCTGCTTTCTAATATCTTCCATTTAAGACACAAAAACACCTGATGGATGAGACCACCGGGGCGTCCTGAGGAAAAGGGTGAGAGATTTGCCAGGCAGTGGATGAGCGCCATCCATCACGGAGCGGGGGGCGGGGGGAGGCTGCCGCGTGGCGCGAGCTGTGCTGGGCCCCTCCTGGGCCTGGAAGGATCAACTTTAATGCATGAATAATGCATGGCCCGGTAGTGCGCGAGGCGGGAACGCAGGCCTCGCCAGAGACCAGGGCCTGATGAATCGTCTCAAGCCCAGTCATGTTTCCAGGCCCGGCTCTGCGTTGTGCCGCTGAGCTGCTGGGAGCTCCTGAGAGACGAGATCTAATGCCGTCTCAGTCCACAAACTAGGGGCATTTAGAGACCGGCCTTGCAATTAATTATTCTGGAACCTTCTCTATGAAAAGCTAGAGGTTCAAAAAGTACAGCGGCGGCATGGACACTGGAAGGAGGCCAGAACACCCCAGGTGCACGTGATCGCTTTTATGGGGCAAGGGTTTCCGGCCACGTGTTCCAGGAGCAGCGTGGAGACCAGGACATCCAAAGTCCAAAGATTCCTGAATGCAACAGCACAGTCGGCAAGCAGATGTGGCCTAACGGTCAGAGCTCTCGACTTTGGAGCTAGGGAACCAGGTTTGAGTCTCGGCGTTGGCTCAACATCCTGTGATTCTGGGCAAACCACTTAACCTCCGCCGTGCCTACCCAAAAAATGAACGTGTCCTTGTGTAACGTAAATGGTGCTCATGTAAAGCGCTCCAATACCTTCGGGTCGAGGTCACGCTGTATAAAACTGCAAAAAAAATAAACTAAAGCAGTACCATTGTCTAAACTTTCCCAATGACCATGTAGCAGAAAATGTTAGCTGTAATATGTTCCTAAAATTATTGCCTAGATCTGCTAATACCCTTGAACGGAACATTTTAACCGTTACGCAACATTCCCTCCCACGCCAATCTACACACAGACCCTGGTTAGAAGTCAAAGTGTGGATATTACATGCAATAACATCAAGTGACAGATCGATAGGGAGGCCAATCTACATAAACCAGCAGGTCTCACGCCCATGAGTTTGACCCTCAGTTTTTGCCGTAGTGCCCGAGAGCTCAGCCATTCAGTACTTGCCTAGTGCTACCCAAACTCCTGTCACTTTTTGATAGTTTAGGGCAGCTAGATTCTAAATTTGCTCTGCTCTTTCTCCACCCTGCTTGGCACCTTCAGAAGCCCCCACTTAGCCGCCCCCTCGTGTCTATGAGCTTCTCTTTCTCCAGGTCACACCATGTCATTTAAAAGGCCTCAGGACAACAACATCTGATATCCATCCCCTTGGCCCCAATGTCTCAAAATCCCCATTAGATACCGATTTCCTGTACTCAATCAAGGTCTTACTGATACACTTGTTCTATCCTACACTTTTGTTGGCCAAGGACCTGCTGGGAACCTCACTCTCATCCTTGGTACAGGTGTCAACACGACCACTATTAGTACTACCCAGGGTTGGACTGGGAACCCAAGCAATCCTGGCAATTTTCTCAGACTAGCCCCTGGGAAAGCACTGCCTGGCCCTGGGAGGCTGGAAATGCTTGCTTGCTGCTTTTGTTACTGGGGGAATATTGCAGCACCGCTGCAAAACCAGCCCCCAGTAACAAAACCGGACCCCACCTCCGCAAAACTGCCCCCACCCTTCCAGCTTCCTGGGAAAACGCACAATTCTTGGTCCTGCCGGTCCTGCCCTGGTACTGCCCGTGATCTCCAAACTCCCAGAAAAACAATCCGCTTTCTGTGCTTTTTGACAACTCAAGAGTCCATTCACTTTGACAGCAGATTGGTGTCACCTCATAATAATGCACGCAAGTCTGAGCTTTGGACTTAGGTGCTGGTTCAGCTCGGACATCCACTGCCCCAGAGCTCTTTTAGATAAGCGTGTCCCTTCCCTTTCTACCTCAGGAAGCAGTTTTGTGAAAGCAATACCCTTAAAAGAGAGGAGACATCATCAGTTTCTTTTTTACAAATGACTGCAGACTTCACTATAAAATAAATGTTCATTTTCAGACACTTCACTGTTAATGCTAAAAACAGACTGAAATGTGCAGGCACCTGGCACACGGGTTGTTCAGCATCTATACACTGCATTCCCCAATGACTGAAGCCCATCCTAGGACTTCTAAACACAAGGCATGGGAGGCCCATGCCCGCGAAACAGGAGGTACTATGAACTCCACTTGCCAGGTGATGCCAGGTGAGGAGTCCTTGAATGGCTTTGGGGAAAACACAAAATCAGCAGCGAATTCCAGACAACCTGAACTCCAGTCTCTTGAGCTTGGTATTCACCTATAGGAAATAGGTGTCTGGCCATAGACGTTTTACAGCATGGTCAAAGTGGGCCCTGGCCCAGGGCACCAGCCTTTCAGGGGATCCCCTGATAGAGCCAGCTCTGTTCTGCAGAGAGTCTTGCTCTGATAATTCTTAAACAGGCTGTTCTCCGTTAATCTATTTTTAATGTGTGAGAATCTATTACAGACATTTTGCAGTAAAATTTGTTTACGTTTCATGCAACATCCATAAAAAAAGTGTTTTAGATCAAAACAGGACCTTCACCTATGAGAAATGGAAGGGTGTCACAGAAATTATTTGCAGTAATATTAGTGAGCTTCTGCTGTCTTACAATATTGAAAACACACCTAACGATCCCTGAATATTAGATGTAAACACATTGAGAATTTGGAGGAGTGTGCCTGTGCACTGTCAGTGGCCTGGCTAAAGACGGCATGAAAGAGCTGAAATTGGACACAAAGAGGTCCTGTAGGAGAACATGGCGGCCGGATAGGAACTCTGGTCGGGAGCTCCCAATCTCTATAGGTAGTCTACGACTTAAAATACAGGAATGATGTGCCAAAGTATGTATTAACTTACGGGATTTCTTCGTCTTTCGTCTCCCGATGCCTGTGATGTCCGTGACGGTTTTTTTTCCGCCGTTGTAAGGCGATAGAGGCGATCGAGACGCCTTGCGACCTGAGGCGGTCTTTTTTTTTTCTTTTCTCCTTCGACCTGTTTTCAGGACTTGTGTTTGGGCGTTAAGGTCCGATGTTCTAGCTGTCCCGGCGTGTCCAGCAGCAGAGCCTCGGCATTCGGGGATGGCTCGGTGTGGTCCCAAGCAGGTTTGGTCCTGAGAATAAGCAGGAAGGTGGCGGCCAGGGTCCCCTTCCGGGGAACAGTATCACTCAGCCCCAGCAATTCGAGCATCAACCGCAGAGAGAGCAATACAGCGGCGCCAGCAGCTCTCATCACGGCACCCACGGCAACAACAGAGTATAGGAGAGGGCGAACTCCGCGAACCCCGCAAACACAGCAAACAGGTCAAAGAACCTTAATACAAGCAAATAGGGTAAGTGAGGCGGCTAAGGGGGGAGGCCCAGGAAAATCTCAGACTCTAGTGCGTAAAGGCAGGGGTCAGGAGAAGTGTAAAATTACTGATACCCCCATTGAACAGTTACGGGAGGCTCCTGTGAGTAGAGGTTTAAGATATTGCCTGAGAAGTAGAAATCTACCAGATAATCTAATAAAAGTTGTAGAACACCCGCAGAGCCTAACTATTGCAGTGAATAAGAGTGGGAAAAAAACCAATAAAGTGGTCTCTCCTCCACAAATCCTGGAGTCTATCACAACATCAGCTCGAACGAGGGCTGTATCCACCAAAGTAAAAATCACTCCCTCACTTAGATCCTATTTTAAAGTCAAACAATCTATTCCAAAAGAGGACACACTGCATAGGGCTGAACACACTGAAAGTGGACAAAAAGTTATAATGGCGGAAGACGACCCCGCAACAGGCATCCCGCTTAGTGCTAATAGATTTGAGAGGCTTGAATTTGATAAAAGTACGGGGGAAGATGCTAATACTAGCCCGATGAGCCAGCTAGTGCCTGGGGTGGGTGAAGAGCCTCATGTATTAGAATCTAAAGGGGTAGAAGGAGTTAAAAGTACAGACAGTTTAATTGAGCTATTGAGCTCTGAGATGAGAGCAAATTTTGCCACTTCCGAGAAAAACCAGCTCCGAATACAGGGGGTATGTGAGGTCCTAGAAACCAAGATCAATACGATTATGGAGAGAATTAGCACAGTGGAGGCCTCGGTGGAAGAGTTGGGGAAAAGTGTAGAGGCTAACAAAGAGGAAATAAGAGTCCTACAGGCAAATGAGAAAGAGCTAAGAAGGAAGATGGAGACTTTGGAAAATCATTCAAGACGAAACAACCTGAGACTCTTAAATGTCCCGGAAGGTCTAGAAGGGGAAGACATAAAAATCTTTGTGGTGGACTTGTTGAAAGAATTCTTCCCCTGGAGTGAAACTAAGGCTCTTTATGAAGACATCCAAAGGATACATAGAGATCCGTTTGGGAAAAGTAGGAATAGAAAGAACCCGAGGAAGATCCTAATCAATTTTAGAACTTATACACTTAAGGAAAAAATACTAGGTGAGGCGATAAGAGCAGGATTCTATAAAAAGAATAATTGGTCCTTTCGAATAAGATCAGATATATCGAAGGCGACCCAGGACCGTCAATGGGAACTTGGTCAATATATGCAGGAGTTGAAATCCTTGGGAGCTTCAGTACAAATGAGATTTCCGGCATCGCTGAGAATAATGTGGAATAATCAGATGCTCAATCTGAGGGAGACAAAGGAGGTAGAGTCCTTAATAAGTAGGATCAAAGCACAAAAAACATAAAAAGGATAAAATGCCTATAGAGTAGGGCACTGAAATCGGCGGGACTGACTCGCCAAAATGAAAAGGGGAGGGTTCTCCTTGGGTGGGCAAGGGAGGGAAGAGGGGCGGTAAATAACTCACGTAAAATAAAGTGCACTAAGGGTGGGGGAGCATATGGGAAAAAAAACAAAAAAAGTTTGGTCCGATTTGCGCAAGACATGGATAAAAAACAAAACAAAAAAAAACATATTTTATAAAACATGGGAGTTAATGTTCTAACTTGGAATGTGAACGGTCTGCGGGTCAGAGCTAGAAGACAAAGAATCCTAGAATATCTAAGATGTATAAAGTGCGATATAATAATTCTTCAAGAGACCCATCTCTTAAAGGCAGAATGGGGTGACATTTTGAAAAAGCATAGTTGGGTAGAATCTTACATATGCACTGACCAGGCATGTTGTATTAAGGGGGTAATTATTCTCTTTAACAGATCAGCAAATGCGACTATAGAGTCATCTTAGATACAAATGGGAGGTGGGTCATAGCAAACATACGAATGAATGGTAAAGTATTGGCAATAGCAGGATACTATGGTCCTAACGTAGATGACCCCTCGGCAATGCAGGCCCTATATTTACATCTTTTGGACGCCCCGGGTCAAATTATTTTGGGGGGTGATTTTAATATACTAATTGATCCCAAGAAGATAGGTACCCACCAAGTAAAACCTTTACGCTACCCAAAATGAGGAGTTGGTTGAAGTTATATCAAGAGGATCTTGGTCTGACTGATATATGGAGAGAAAGGGGCCTAAAATCCCAAATGTTCACCTTTAAAAACAAAAAACTAGGTCATTCTTCAAGGATCGACTACTTCCTAATTGACAAGTCATTAGGTGCAAATGTAAGGAAAGTGGAACACCTCCCAGCTCATTTTTCAGACCATTCAGCAGTAATGATGAGGATGGAGATACAGGGTCTACAGATTCAATCTAGATGGACATTAGATAGGACCTTGCTTATGGACCCCCAGATAATAGAGGACCTGAGAAGGGACACTAAATCTTTCTTTTGGTCAAATTCTGATGAGACCTCCCGTCAGGCTAGGTGGGATGCATATAAAGCGGTACTTAGGGGAAACTGATTAGTTTAGCTGCCCATAGAAATAAACTATGTAAAAAGGAGATTGGGAGCCTAGAGGAAAAAATACAGTTGTTAGAAAGGAGAATATGGGAAGAAAACTTGACAGATAAAAAGAAGTACTTACAGGGGAACTAAATGATAAGAAAAGAGAGCTCTCCAATATTTTAGATATTAGAATAAAAAAAAAGGGAGGCAAGTAAGCTTGCTCATTACCAATATGGGGAAGGGTCTGGCAAGCTGTTAGCATGGAAAGCCAAGACGGAACAAAGTCGAAATAAGATTGCATGTATCCATGAGGAAAATAGGGTACACCCTACCATAGAAGAGACAGACATTAGAAATGCCTTTCATAGTTTTTTTAAGGATTTATATTTGGAGAACACTCAACCTAGTGAAGCTCTTATAGAGGACTACCTTAAATTATGGACTAAACAGACCCTGTCAGAAGAGTATAGAAAAGAGCTAAATGCCGAGATAACGGAAGTAGAAGTTACCGAGGCGATAAAGGGTTTATAAAAAGCGAAGGCGGCAGGTCCTGACGCCTTGCCAAACGAAATATATAAAGCATTGAAGGAGGAACTGGTGCCTGAGCTCACTATTTTATTTAACGACATATTTCTAAGGGGCCAGGAACCTCCAAAATCTTGGGATGAGGCAATTATATGTATTATATTAAAGCCTGGGAAGGATCCCAAGCGATGTGCGTCATATAGACCCATTTCAATGCTAAACAGTGACTATAAGATCTTCACTCAACTGTTGGCAATAAGACTCGGGAAGAGGGCAGGGAGTTTAATCCATGAGGATCAAAAAGGCTTCATAAGAGGCAGACAGATTCATGAGCTCACACACGAGTTAATAGGGGCAATAGATCTGGCGGTGGAAAAAAACTCCCTCTGTCGATAATCACTTTTGATGCCGCTAAGGCATTCGACAGGGTTAGCTGGGGTTTTTTACATAAAATATTAGATGCCCTTAAATTGGGGAGCAATTTTGCAAGAGCAGTAAGATTACTATACAAATCCCCATCGTCTCGTGTGTTAGTTAATGGGTCCCTTACAGACAAGATAAGCATCGGCAGGGGCACCAGGCAAGGGTGTCCTCTCTCACCTCTGCTATTTAATTTATATATAGAGCCCTTAGCCAATGCCTTAAAGGCAAACCCCCATATATCCCCTTTCAGCTTCGGGAATTGGGTGAAGAAGGTCGCACTTTATGCAGACGATTTAATGGTATTTACAAATGACCTGACCGTTTCACTCCCAAGAATAATAGAGATAATGGAACATTTTGGCAAAGTTTCCGGTTATCAAATAAACCAGCAGAAGACTGAGGTTATGGGCTGGAATACTCAATATAATGATCCTTTGGTAAAACAACAAATCAGATATTTGGGCATTCAGATTGTGGGAGAGGTGAAGAAGATCGCGCAAGTAAACTTTAATAAAGTTCAAACAGAGTCAAAAACTCCTTAATGCATGGAGGAGTCTCCCTCTCTCATTTTTGGGTCGCTCCAATTTAGTCAAGATGATGATATTACCTAAATTCACATATATTTTTAATACAATACCCCTGGAATTTAAAAAAGAGTGGATTAATAGAATGCAGGGAGATATTAGTAGTTTCATCTGGGCTTCGAGAGGGGTTAGAATTTCCTGGAAGAAACTAAGGATGAAGAAAGAACAGGGTGGTATAGCCAGCCCAGACCTGCTCCAATATTATAGGGCTTTTCATTTCAAAAACTTCAGAGTGTTATTTAAGGATTACCGTTTTTTCCCACGATATATGCAAGCTATGACAGGCCCAGAAGGAAGTCATTTTCTGTACAAATTTGGCCATACAAAATTCTTCAAGAAAGTAAAATTAAAGGTTCTGGACTCGGCAGTCAGACTGTGGGTCCAGTTAAGGCGTTTGTGGAAGATTCCTTATTATAGTCAACATGTTCCAATCTGGGACTCACCAGGAACGCCGGAATGTCTAAAGGACGTATTATCTGCTCCTTTAAGAGATGAAAGAATAGTGGAATGGGGACAGATCTTAACAGGGTCCACAATCGTCGACTGGGACTTTTTAACTGTATTGACCAAAGGAGCTTTGTCTAAGTTTAAATTTTATCAATTGACTAGCTGGGCAAATTCTTTGAGAGAGGAAGGTGAAGGAAACCCAGAGTTGGAGTTTAAGATTCACGGGGAATCTTTCAGGAAAGAAGTAGCATACTGGTATTGGACGCTTATTTCTGAAGGACGGGAGGATTTCACCTTACCCATCGAGATCTGGGGGAAGGCGCTGCCATCGCTGGATGTATCATTATTAAGGCAAGTATCTGCAGCTACTTGTGGCTATGTCATTAAATCTGCACCACTTAGGAAAAATTATCTATTCACCCTGCATAGAGCATATTGGACGCCAAAGAAGATGTCTAAATTGAGAAGCGGAGGTGTGAGACGGTGTCCGAAATGCGATGAGGAACGAGCGGATGATATCCATATGTTTTGGCAGTGCCCCCGATTACAGAGCTTCTGGGAAGCGGTGGGTAAGATCCTGTCAGAAGTATTTCATCAAGAAATACAGGTAAGCGTCCAATTAGTTATGTTTGGAGTGATGTGGTTACGGAAGACAGGGTAGGATTTAATTTAATTAAAAAACAAAGAAATTTGCTCTTTTTATTAGTATTATTGGCCAGGCGTGAGATTTGTATTAAATGGGTTAGTCCAGCAGTGCCTACCCAGGAAGAATGGTGGAATTCAGTGCTTATGATAAATACTCTAGATAGGGCTGGTACACATAGCAAGAGATTACATTTTTGGGATATGTGGGAACAGTATTGGACAGATAATGGGCTATAACTAAGGTCGATGGAAGTCCAATGATTAAGCGCTGCTGCAATAAAGAGATGGGAGAGGTTGGTACAGTTTTCGACTCCCTGTAAGAAAGGAGTAGGCAAGATGCGTAGGGGATGGCTGGTGTCCAATAGAACACTCTCATACGTGAAGCTAAATCAAGCTGTGTGAGATGGGAAAGCTCCGAAGTCGGTACAGTGTGGTACAAAGGCTCCCCTAACGTGGTAAGCTTTCTATTGATTATACTCCATTCAGTTATTGCGTAATGAGGACGAAAAAAAAAAAAAATGAAAGAGCTGAAATTGGATCAGAAATTGAAAGTTTTTCCAAACAGGGGCCCCCAAAATACGTTTGGCCCAGGGCTCCCAAAATCCATAAATTGTCCCTGTGTCTGACGATTCTAAAGTTGGGAATATATGCACGCCTTCGTGAAGGGTGAGAGGAGGGGAGAGGAGTTGGCCTAACGGCTAGGGCGGTCGACCTCGAATCCTGGGAACTGGGTTTGAGTCTCGGCAATGACGCTGAACATCCTGTGATTCTGGGCAAATCACTTAATCTCCCCGTGCCTAACAAAAATCAATGTGTCCTCATGTAATGCAATTGGTGCTATGTAAAGCACTCTGATACCCGATTCGGGTCAAGTTCGTGCTATATAAAACTCTGTAAAAAAAAAAAAAAGTGTGATGCTTCCACACTTCGCCCAACTTGACAGGAGAAGGTTTTCATCGAGCGCCCAAAATTTTTATAGAATTATATGACAGTTTGAATATCCATTGTCAGATTGGAAGTCCTTGATAGTTGCCTTGATAGTGGCTGTCCGTACTATGATGTCGACAACTCGGAAACTGTCAAAGGTTTGTTATCAAGGACAAGGAAAGAGAAATCTCTGATAATATGTTATTTTGGGTCAGAGCTTGAATCTTTCGACAAGACCAAAATGTAGCCCTGCTGATGGTAGGAACTCTCATTGTAAGCCTAAACAACCCACAAAAATTACAGGAGTAAAATGCTTTACCAAACCAACACTTGGCGAGGTTTGTTAACACGGTTTTGCAATGTCCAAGTCCTCGGGCTCACTGTGGCCAGAAAAGAAATATAAGGCTGTGGGCGAGCCACTATTAATGCCCGGTCTTTCAGGCTCAGCAGCAGCAAAATCCTTTAATCAGGCTTTAATATCTTCTGTTCCTGCAGACAAGGAAAGTCGTGAACTGGAAGCAGTTGGAACAACCATCTCAAGCATAATATCATTCGCAGTCAGAGCAGCAAATTCAATTCAATTCTTCTTACATGCTGAGACAGACTAATGAGAAAATGTCAAATTTTATACATTTTCTTTCAGAAGATAGCCCAGAGTAAGTGAAGGCCCTCTTGCCAGAAGGATGGTTAACTTCTCGACGAAGTATGAAGACCATCTTTGAGATTGCAGACTCCATCTTTAGATATATGTGCAATTGGTAGGTTATAAGTCTCCGACTAACACAAATGTTCCTTATTCAACGGATGGGCTTGAATAACTGTACTGTATGCAATGTCACAAAAGTGATAGTTGTTTGATGATGCTATGAAACTCAATAAAATCTGTTTAAAAAAAAAAATCCTGATTCAATGTAATTGTGCAGGCAACAATATCAGGCATTTCACCTATAGGCACAGAGATTTGGGCAAGGATTTTGTTGAAACCATGTGGATCATGAAGACAGACACTAACATTCACAACTCTTCCTTGGTGTACATGGGCTTAGTCACAACAATCAAGCACAGCACAAATTGATGGTAGGAATGTTTGCATTAAGTCTGGCCACTGGCAATCGCTCGGAATAGCATTCCAACCCATTGTTTCTTTGCCCAACATGCGACCTCAGATTAGAACCACCCATATGCAAATCAATTTTGGTCCTGCTCCAATAGGAAGAGTCCAGTTGGAATTGACTAGATGGACCCTGTTTGAACTGGAACACAAGCAACCCAAGATCGGTTCCGTCCTGGATGGGGCTCGTTAGTCGAGTGTAGCTTGGTTCCCGTGGCACAGTGAGCAAGGGCGATGGCCAGTGGGTAGACAAGCAACCGGCATTTCTCCCATCACCTTTTGTGTGTTTGATGTACTGGCCTAAGTACCAGGGCTGTGCCCAGATTTGGGCCCGTGCTCTTTGTGCCACATGATAATCTCACGGATGGTGCAAGTGATGATCACACAATTCCTTGCATGCATTGACGAGGGTGGAGGTAGAAGGACTCCCGCCTTCGTACAAGGCCACAGTAATTTGATGCCTTCAGCTTCGTGCAGAGCGTGATCCTTTTAGGAAGGTTGGATGCCAAGTTAAATCACTCTCGTCGGTTTTCATGTTGGTTTTTCCCAACACTTTAACCTTGGGTTGGCTGTTAAATTCCAGTATGTGTGGACACTCCTGTTGCAACACATATTGGAATTTTGAGTGTTGCGATAAAAGATGGGATCAACCAGATATATTTTGACTGGTCAAACCTGCTGCTATATATTGGGGGGAAAAATAGCTGGTAAGCAACGGAACGTGGATTTCGGTGCATTAAGCTCCATATTTCCACTTTTTACTCCCCATAATCAAGGAAAAATTTGGAATTGGGTGGTACTTATTGCGCACGTTAAATGTTGACTCAGCAGAGTCAGATTTCATGTTGTGTGATAACTATTGCTGGCACAGTCTTAATGAGGGCCATAGTGGTGCGAATACAGCTTTAAGGCGCCATCTGCCTGTGCACACTTTACGCCGATTTTATGATGTCACTGGAAACTCCCAGACTAACTCTCACATGAAGGCACAATTACCCTTGAGTCTCGAAAAAAGTAGTACTTCTGCACTTCTTTTTTACTGGTCACCATAATTTTCAGTAGTACGACAGGAAAGCTACTGCAAACCCAGGCTTCCTGGTGTGGTGTACAACTGCGAATGTAAGGTGGCTCCTCCCAAGGGCCCTTAATTCTGCTCAGTGGGGGTTCTCCACAGCAAAGAACTCTGTACGGACAGAATTAATTCCCCTTTGCAAATGGAGAAAGAACTTTCCCCTCACCCCCAGGAAATCTAGGAGTGGTCTGTTCCTCTTCCCATCCTTTGACGGAGGCAAATTTACAACCATTTTTCATGGTGGAAAAGGCCGAAGAGGAGTTTGGGACTGCCCTCATATGTACATTTGTCAAACCACACCCTGGAACTCCCACCCCCCCCCCACCCTTGAGTGGTTATATGCACTCACATCAGGATTTCTGCATTCATTGAGACACATATGCCTTCGAGGAACTGCATTTGAGATCCTCTTGACCCCTGGCAGGCGCAACTAAGGGAAATTTGGCTTTAAACTTAGTCGCCTGAATGTGTCTTTGAGAATAGGCCCCAGTATGCGGTGCGTCTAAAGTTAGCTTCATAGCACTACAGACTATGGAATCCAGACTGCCAGAGTGGTTCCACACATCTAAAGAAAACTATTTGTTTAAGGAAAAACCCCAAGCTTAATTCTTTACCAGAAAAACGAATGTAACCATTCTAGTCAATGCACCTCTTTCAAGACTGATTTTCCGTGCCTTTCAAAGCAGCCTTTCTATTCCCCAAGCCTTTTAATGAAAGCTTGCACCTTGACGCAACGCGTGGGATCCATTGGCACAGTAAAGAAACCATGAATTTGGAAACTGTAATTATATATTTTCCGCGTTTATGCGAAAAACAAATTCAATGGCTTGCCCACAGAATGTTATTTTGTGTGCACTGCAGCTGGACTCGTTCTGCGCCGCTGTGGGCTTCAAGCTGTGGTGTAACCCCCCCCCCCCCCCACTCACCCATGGTGGCACAAGGAATGTGAAATATTAAAATATACACACCTAACCTGCAACCCCCCCAGCCCAGGCGCTCTGAGACTGCTCTTCAGTCATCATGGAGGTGGGTCCCTAGACTGCAGGCAAGAACTGAGATGTGAAAAAGATCTCTGATTGACTGAGGAAGGATCGATGGAGGGTGTGGGGGGAGGGGAGTAGGCACCATAACAGACAAACATGGAAAGCCTTGTGTCAGGGCTGTGGTCTTACAGGGGGTAATTTTTGGAAGTTAAAGGGAAGCACATGTCATCCCTTGCTTCACACGTAGCAGTGCATCATGGACAACGTGTAATGGGCATGCAATAATAAATTAACTACATGGTAGCATGTTAAGACTGAGCCTGCACTGAGGATGTGGCCTAACGACCAGAGCTGCCGACTTTGGAACTGGGGAATCAGGTTCTCGGCAGGGAGGGACGCTCAACATCCTGTGATTCTGAGCAAATCGCGTAATCTCCCCGCGCCTAACAAAAATGAATGTGTCCGTCTGTAAAGTAACTGGTGCTCATATAAAGCGCTCTGATACCTTCGGGTCGAGATCGTGCTATAGAAAACTGCAAAAATAAATAAATAAATAAAATAGTGTTTGACTTTCCTAAAAGAAGTAATAGAACAGTTATTTGCACGCACGCTTGTGCGAGATACTTTTTTAAAGCTTGCTGACAAGATGTCTCACAGCGGTTAACGCTTCCAGCTGACATCTGCTGTGATCAGAAGGTTATGAGTGTGAAGCCTGTCAAAACAAAATCAGCTTTGCATCTTATTTTTAGTTTGCTAAACGAGTACACTTATTATTTACAACTCCTACAAAAAGAATTAATACAGAATGAAGCGCTACACAAAATGCAAACTTATAAGCCCATAAGCCTTAGCTAGGCGGAAAGTGCTCACAGTTTGTGAAACACGTCAATCCAAGTACAAGAAAAAGAAGACATCACTTGACAGTTAGAAAAGTTATTTTCAGCAGGGCTTAAGGCTCAGTACATTCAGAATTTGTCTCAATGGGGTGCACGCTTCTTCTGGCATAATTGATACTCTGCTGTGGAGAAATAATGCCCCTGGGTGCTGTGTCAAAGCCTCAAACATGAGACTATTTCAGGAGTTGTTTTTTTAGACTTGTCTGTAAAACTAAGTGCGTTGTTGCTAATAGATTTGAGGGTCTGGCGGATCACGGAATAGCATTTTGCCAGAATAGTAGGCTGGGCTTTTAATGAGGACAACTGAACATCACTGCAATGTCAATATGTTTATGTTAAGAAATTACAGGAAACGATTCTTATTTTTTTTCATAACCTCTTTTACAATATATACCCCTAGAGTCCTTGGCTCCCTGCCTTATAATATACTTTTCATTTCATGCACACTGATTTATTGTGTGAAAAAAGTAAGGCAAAGCATGGCTTTGATACTTTTCTGTCATATCATAGCAAGTATTTGTAAAGCGGGGCATCTTAGCGCTGAATAACAGATGGTAATTGTTATTCAAATCAATGGTGTTCATTTTATTGACCTTAGAATGATGGCTGGGCTGCAGCGATTCAAACCTGAGACAATGAGATGAAACATAAATCCCTGGAGTGGATGCATAGTCCACTGAGCAACCAAACCCTGCTTGGAAAACACTCACACCCTCAATTGCACTCGAAAGGTTCGCTCACTTGCTGCATTTAGCCAAGCATGGGAAAAAAACCAACAAAATCTACATTGGCTAAATTGAAAAGCAATACAGCGTATGAGTTTTCTCTGCATTTACGGTAGATATGTGCTCATGTCCCACTATGAAGTCTTAGCTTTTGTGTATTAATTTTTAACACTATCCATAATAATTCTGAGAAAATTAACCCTGGGTGGTGAACTCCGCTTCGTTTGCGGAGTTTGCAGAGTTTTCCGCGCTCCGTGAAGCACGTGGAGCTCCCAAAAACTCCGCTCCGCTGAGCGGAGTTTCTTTCCTCGCTTGCGCTTGTCAACGTCAAGTTGGTGAGCGCGAACGAGGAAAATCCACCTCCTGGCGAGATTTTTCCTTGCTCGCGCTCGCCATGGTCTGGTTGGCGAGCGCGAGTGAGGAAAATCAACCTCCGGGGGAGATTTCTCAACGCGAGTGGTCGGATTTCTCAATGCGAGTGTTCACGGCAGGTCACGACCACTCGCATTAAGAAACCTTCCGTTGGCGTTGAGAAACCTTCCGTTGGCGTTGAGAAAGCTGCCGCTTGAGTGGAAAATCTACTCGAGCAGCAGAAAGGAAGCTGCGCCCTATTGCGCTGCGCATGGTGCCGTTCACAATGATTTTACAGCGCAGGACAAACACCCGGCACTCAAAATCACCATGAACGGCATGACCCTAACGCACTCTATCGCTTGCGGAACTCTGCGAAGCGTGGCCGAGTTTTGTTGGCACTCCTGCGGAACTCCGCAAACTCCGCCCAGGTTTAGAGAAAATATGTTTACTTTAGTTTGGTGGACCTGAACAAATTATTTAACACTGGGTTTTTAACTTTAAAATGTTTGAAGACCAACGTCCACCTAAACTAAACAATAACTGGCAAAGCCAATAGATCTCTGTGGTGAAATCTGTTGACGTTGCCAATACTTTTTTGAGGTATTTTAACAAACCCGTTCAAGCATGGTCTTGGTGGTTGTATGCAATTCCACAGCAGCCTCCTTGAATGCTTTTGTCATATAACCATTCGAAGATGGCCACAGTGGATGCGCGCACATCTACGACAGCCATCTTTGAACTGTTTGATAAAATAATACAAGCCGGTTTCTAGGTGCCCACAGAGAAAAAATAATGTTTTTATCAGAGTGTTTTTCTGGTGGGAAAAACAACCCTAACAGGCTGTTTGGGATTTTACATCTACCCCATTCATCTGACGAGTACGGTAAGCAATGTATTACTCATTGAGAATTTTATTTCCAGTGCTCTTGTAACTTAGCTCCTGCTGGCGGCAGAGCAGCATGAGTGACTATGTTATATAAACCCTGAAGGACTGCGGAGATGTGATATTAATAGTTGTCATTGACATGATCCCAATGTTTCTGCCTGGTGGGAAGTTGACTGCATAACTAAACAAAATAAGAAAATACTGTTTTAAACTGAACGTTCATTAATACAGGATGTTTTGTAAGGTGCATGAATCATACAAATACTTAAAAGTCCTGCTCAGGGAGTCTAAAGGGCAACCAGAGCTGGAGGGTCCACACTGGGTTAATGGCGACCACTTAGTGGCTCAGACTGGCCAATGGAGGAATCATAAGACTTCATGGCGGGTCTTTGACTCTGGAGGTAGAGACAAGTGTCAGTCGCACATGGGACTTGTTGCAGTCTTACATAGGTAGATACCTCCAAGAGAATATCCTGATTTATGATAGGAAAATACATTCCCCCTTTTGTGTTTTTCTCTCTCTTTCTCTGGTTCAAAGTTTGTTGGGGAAAAAATAAGAGTCAGTCCCCAGAAATGAGTGCCAGGGGCCCCACCTGCAACCACCGGCTAAAATTAATCACTGTCTGTAATACATAGATCAATTTATCTGGCTTCATGTGGCTTCGGAAGGTGAAGTAGTGTTACAATCAGGAAGTAGCCTTTTGTTTTACCTTGATGATGCTCTCAGAATGCTGCTGTACATGTCATATTTTAACACAGTGTGAGCCATCTTGTGGTTTCTTTATTAGTTTGGTGGGTTGGGAGCACCAACGTATATTGGCGCTGCTCCCACCCTGTTGTTCTCACTGTTCCTTCACCTTATTTAGAGTAGGGTGAACCACAAGGTTTCCGACAACAGAGCTTCAGCTGGCTCCACCACAAGAAAGTCTTTACCTGGTGGCTAGTCCACAAATCAACCAGGTCACTGTGGTGGTAGCCCTTCCATGTTTAGGGTATGGCTAAGTCAACATATTTTCACTTCCTGGGTCCACCATGCATTTCCGGGCAGGGAAAACTAACAACAATCCATGGGATTGTTGGAAGAAAAAATCTGAAAAAAACTTCAGATTTGGGAGCTTGTTTCAGAAACACAAAAAATGTATGCTGAGCGAGCGAGAGAAACATTGCACCCTTCTAGCTTTCATTTACATCTACAATGCTTCTGCCATAGATGCGGATGCACTGAAAGTATAGAGATCCATGTCAGACAGGTGGACTCAATTCAATTCAAAAATACGCTTTATTCGATTTCTTAGGTGGAAATCATAAAAGCAAAGTACAAACATAAAATAAATACTATTTACAAGTCTAAAAGTCATATATAAAATGATTAAGTATGCAATAGGCTTATTTAGCAAGTTGGAAATCTTCAGCTGCAACTGATAAGGAATTAGTCATAAGATACAATCGTATTTACATCACCAACCAATCACAATATGATGGTTGTTCTACAGCTAATTACATTCTTTAAGAAGATTGCCACAGACCGCATGATGTACTCATTATCTAAAAGCTGGAGGAATAAAAAAGCTGGGCGGCATTGCCTAAGACCAAGCTGCTGTAAGATTGGTAGGATCCAAAACTTTCTCTGAACTTCGTAAAATTTACAGAAAAGCACTACATGGATTGTTGTTTGCTGTGACATTCTGTCACATGGGCATTTACAGAGTGAGCTTGACCAGTTGTTAATTACAGGAAAACTTGTTAGGCGATGGTAAGGACCAAGCCTAATGCGAGTTAAAACTCATGCGCGCCCTCCATGATTTGTAAATAGGGCTGTATATCATAAGTGGTCACTACCATTTGGTTACTATGCACAGTCGGCCTCATAATTTCCGTGGAGAGTCTATTTGACTCTGGTAGTGTCATGCTATCTCTTTTAAGATCTTTTCTGCTCATGAGTACTTGGGATTCCAGTTCTTCATAATATTCTGGGTGGCCTATGTCGCTCGTGAAGTCTTTGATATATTTCAACCAAGGTATGTTAATTGCCCTTTCTAGTTTAATACAATCCATTATATTATCCCTATTAAGGATGGTTTTCTCCGAGACCCAGATCTTGTGCCTCAGGAGCATTGGCTGGATTTTAATTAAGTCTATTATATAGGGTAGCCCCAACTCCGCGTGGCATACATAAGTGGAACAACTACCCGGAACAGCTAGAATAGATCTTAAAAAGGCATTCTCTGCTAGTTGTAGGGGCTGGGAATTGCAGTAACCCCATACACCTGCACCATATGTAGCAGTAGTTACACATTTGACCTTATATATATTTATTAACTCTACGGGCGGTCTTTTGCCCAGCTTTCTTGAGAAGTTAGCCAAGGCTGCCGTAGCTTTCAGAAGCAATAACTTCCTGGATTTAATTGCCTGAGACCATGAACCATTCTGATCAAACGGGATTGCCTAAGTAGGGAAATATCTTGGTGCCTTAGACCTTTTTATTATCTATGAAGGTGAACTCTCTAAATGTGGCTGTCGGTCTTCCTTAGGGGGTGGGGGCCAGAGTGCCCATCACCCTTGTGAACCTTCACCGCACATCTACATTGTGTCATAAATTGGACGAGCCAAGATTTTTATTAATCCATACATGCTATTAATTAATTCAGACCAAGTGTAGAGTATTGACCGAAGAGAGACGAGTGCTGAAATTAATGATGGGCCGCCATGTAAAATATATTAAGGTACTGATCTTTATTGAAAAACAACTAACAATCATAGGTTCAAGCCTAGGGTATTGTTGGATTGTATTTATTGGTGTTTTTTGGTTGGAGCTAAGTTTGATTGTTGACTTGGTGGTTGTTGATTGTAATTGTTTGTTGGATCTCATTTAGTTGCTGGATCAGTGGCTTTTGTCGGTTGTTTTTTCAATCAACAATCTCTTGGTTTTCAGCCTTTGAAGATAACCCTGAGAATGAGTTAGTTTAGGAATATATAGGATGATGTTAAAAAAGCAAGGCACCTGAATGTAGGTAAGCGAGCACCATGCTCACCAGGAAACACAGCAACACCAGATGGAGGAAGTGAGATCATAATGAAAGAAGGTGATTAAGAGGCTGTTTCAGAGCTATTCCTCTGTTCCTGCAGGAACAGACAATTAAAATGATACACTGTCCTATTATTCCCAAGCGCCCGCTTGGCAGAGTAATATACTGATGTATCATTTCACTAAGTGAGATTGAATCAGCTCCCCTGTTCGATGAACGCATGTAGACGAACAATTATCACTGCAAAGAATTTGTATGTACCTGGATATCATCTGTTATGAGGTGGATTGGGAAAAGATGCGCTTGATTCCAAAACTGAAGATCGCAGAAGGAATGTTCTCTTCCAGGGAGAGTGGAAATAGAATAATTTACAAGCAATACATTGAACTTGGAAATAGCTCGAAAAATTGGTTCCGGCTCCAGATGGCACAAGGATTTTTGAGGCACATTAGTGATCTAACACATTGTTGTCCTTCTTCTGGCTTTGTGGGTAGATATGATGATTCTTGGGCAATCTGGTAACAAAGCGGGCTTCCTCAGTAGTGAATTGCTGTAGGTTTGACCCCGGACCCATATCATTCAGGGAAAAGAAATCAGCAAAGATTACAAATGAGGGAGAGGTAAAGAGCTCTATACCCATGGGCGAGAGGGTTTGTGTGGGAGGATCAAATACCTTCAGTGTTAGTGTCATGATTTAAAGGGCAAATAGTAATTTTGGGGTCAGATGAACGACCATTGAATTTTGCGACTCGCAAATTGCAACAAATTGCGAGTCGCAAAATTAAATGTACCACAGTGTCTCAGACACTGTTTGCGATTCCCCAATGTAGTCGCAAATTGCATGCCTCATGAATATTAATGAGGCTGTCGCAATTTGTGACCCCATTGGGAATGGCTGGCACTCCCAGGGAGGGTGGCCTGCTGGGGTCAGCAGACCACCATGTCTGGGACTGCTTTATCAATAATGAAGTTGTTTTTTTTTTTAAATGCAGCCCGTTTTCCTTAAAGGAAAACGGGATGCATTTAAAAAAGAAAAATGAAACTTTTCAGTTTCATTTTTTAAGGGCAGGCAGTGGTGCCTGGGACCACTGCCTGCTCTTAAAAATATTTTCTCACACACTCATAAAGGGGAAGGGGTCCCCTGGGGACCCCTTCCCGTTTGCAAGTGCTTTATCACCCTTCTGAGAAGGGTGGTAGACTGCGAGTGTTTTGAGACCGCAGTAGCGGTTGCAAAACAATCATACATTGGGTAAGGACTCACTATTAGGAAGGGACACCCTTGGCACGCCCCTTCCAAATAGCGAGTCGCTAACCCTAATTTGCGAGTCACTAATAGGTTAGAGACTCGCAAAATAGAGTTAGTACATTGGGCTGACCTATTTTGCGGTCGCAAAGGGGCCGAAATCCCCTTTGCGACCGCAAATAACGGTCGTACATCTGGCCCTTAGTGTGTTAAAGGGTAACTAAGCGATTTTATTTATTTATTATGTAACTTGTTTCCTAAAAATATTGAATTTGGTTTCTTGGCTTCCAAGTGATCACAGGAAGAGATGACATTTTGAATGTTTTTACTTTATATTTTTTCTTTTTCACAATGCTGATACTAAGAAACAAGGACAGCAAAAGCTGTGTCTACTTTGCTGGGATTGCGCTTGGAAGGAGGTGAGCTTGGTTCTAGTATCTATTGCGGAGTGCTATATTTTTTGATTAGTTTTGCACAGACTTGTTTTTTAAGCAAGGCGTAAAAGTGGACCGACCAGCGTCCTATTTATCGGCATTGTAAGGATGAAAGTGTTGACTGTAATTGGCATGGGCCCTTCTCTGTATTTCTGTTTTTAAATTTGGTTCATTGGTTTCTCCCCTGTTCAACCCTCACCCTGCAAGTTCTCACACCCTTAGCCAGGCAGGGTGCAAAGCTTACAATGTGAGCTACGTGCCTGAGGCTTTGTAAGAAGGTGGAGTACCAAAAACTCCCCCTTTTCCAGCAGGGATATTCTCCAAATGATTGGGGGAGACAGCCAGGTTGGTTTCCCTAAATTGTGCGGTATAGCCTTTGGCTTTTACCCAGGTAGGCAGTGACTCCTGCGCCCTCGTGTAATGCTGTGCAATTTCTTATTAAAAAAAAACATCCGTCCATCCTCCTTGAGTGTGTACAGAAGCCCTCTAAGAGTTCGAGTTGAATCCCTCCTCCAGAGATGTGTGCATGTAATTCAGTAGTTCACCTGTAGGGAGCAAAAATCCTTGCCACACTATCCTCACTGTTGAGCCACTAATGGACTAACAATGTCCCAATAAGTTAATGCTTTTCACCGTATGGAATGGCTGGGCAGAATACACAAAATTCTCCCCAAACCAGCTTCTTCCATGTTTTACAAAGCCTGTAAAAATAACTTCTTCCTTCACTGGCCAGAGACTATTCAGCTTGGAAATTGGTCTCTACTCAATTGGAAATGGACTTCCGTATAGCTACCCACACCAAGATAAATCATGGTCTGCTGTAGCACGCACCTTGTATCATCTTGATGACTTTCAAAGATATTATAATGACCCCAGTTTTTGTGGATCAGTTTGAAGAGTGTTTCCTTTTCAAATTTGGGACCAGGTGGACGAGAAATTGACCTGGTTCTTGCAGCTACCCTCTGCCGGATAATCTGCATACCTCTGAGCAAATTTGTAATTCCAACAACTGGCCTGATTCACACACTGCATTTTGTAGTGCTGTTTCTAGTGCTACAAAACGTACTCCTCAGTGCTACTCACAAACTACGTGCAGAGTTTGCACCTCAGCATTGCCTATACTTATGTGTGGGGGTTCTCTGCCCAACAGCGGAGTCTCCGCACACGTATGCATTTGTTTTAGCAGTAAATGCGGGAGGTACTGGAGAGAGTGTGTGGAAACAGGGGCAGACTTACTACAAAAAGGGGATGGGATTAGGGAGAAGTAAGAGTGGCTTAGGGATGGTCATGGAGGGGTTTAGGGAGGGACGTCTTCCACCTACACAAAAGCAAGCAAATTACTTTAAACAGGGGCAGGAGGCACATACCTTACACTTTTGTAGTAAATATACACGCAGAATTTGTGAATACCGAAAAGTAGCAAACTTACTGCAAAGTGTAAATTATTCAAAAGTGTAAGTTACTTTTGTGAATCCGGCCCAATGCCTTTTGTGGTACATACTGTTAGAAATGGGGGTCTCTAGTTGGCAGAGGTAGGTACCTTTGTCCAAGTATGGACCCTTCTTCCTAGTCAGGGTAAGGGAGTTACACTCCTAAAATAACCCCTGCTCACCCCCTTGGTTGCTTGGCACGAGCAGTCAGGATTATCTCAGAGGCAGTGTGTAAAGCATTCGCACATAACCAACAGTAATACAGAGAAAACACTACAAAAGGACACCACACCAGTTTAGAAAATTATCCAATATTTTTATAAATCCAAAACAAGACCAAAAAGATAAGAATCCAACATACAGTACTTCAAAATATATACTTTGCAAGATATCCTTAAAATTGCAGCAATATCTCAAAAACACAGTTCTCACGAGTCGGTAGCTCTGTCCGGAGCTACCGCGATGTTGAAAACAACAGAGTCTAACAGTTCCAGCCGACCGCGTCGGTACGGGCCAGCTAAAGCACTGACGGACTCGTGAACAGTACCTTTTCCGTTGCGGCCAACCGTCGCGGTTGCGTTGTAAAATGGAAGCGGTGAAGGGTGCGGTGCCCTCACGACGTGGTGCAGGCAGCGGCTCGGTGACGATCGTCCAGACGGTGTCAGTGAGACCAAAGATTATGGTGCGGGGTGAAGCGGTGCTCGATGCGGTGCTGGCAGGTTGCGGTGCAAGCGTGTGAGAAGTTGGCCTGGTATATGCTGTCCACTAATTATAGTGGGCACCTTGCACCAGTCCAAACAACCCCTTCTTGGAGATAGGTTAAAGACAACCTTTATTGAAAGCTATCCTAGTGGTAGCTATGGAGAGCAGCCTTCAGGCTAAGTCTTGAAGGAATGTAAAGCAGCTTGTTTTACCAGTCTATAATCTCTTGAGTGACCAAATGAAAGAGGACCACACCAGGTATATATATAAAATATATGTATTTAGTCTTAAACACACCCCTCTAGTCGCTTTATGAGGCTAGAGTTCGAAGTACATAAGTTACAAGTCAAATATCAGCAGTATTTAGCACAATACACGTTTTAGCCCTAGGGGCGTACCAAACCATATACTAAAATAGTGGTATAAGAACCACGACTGAGCTAGACACAAGGCCTAGAGCCTGTAGAAGTGCTTGGACCCCAAGGAACCACCCAAGGTAGTGACACAGGGGACCCACGGGGACGCGTGCAGTGTGAGAACACAGCCGCGAGCCACCGTTGACTTCTATGGGGAAAGTCGCGGTTGGATTTTTAAAAGGAAAGGACACTTAGAGGAGGACTTGGAGCAAATCCCTTTAGAACTAGGCAGTTCTAGAGTCAATACCCACGGGAGCACCGGAGTACTCGAGTTACTTCACCCAGGGAAGCCGGGTGCATAGGTGTTTTTTGGCGTCGGGTTTCGTCGTCGTTTTCAATGGCGATCTGCTGCAGCAGGCTGCTGGCGACCAAGTCGAAAGTGTCCAGGTGGATCCAAGAGTGGATCGAAGATCTGAAGGACCTGAAAGCAGAGGGGACAGAGTCTGGGTCACTAACCAGTGACCAGGAAGGCGATGAGCAGATGCCCACCGATGTCGGGTGCTTCAGGTAGGTTGACGGTCGTCTTGACTCTTCAGCCACGAGGTCCAGGAGGCGTCGACGATGACCAGGAGCTGGATTCGAGATGTCCCACGACGTCTGTCGATTGCTGCGGTGTCGGCGACCGGATTGGACCCAACAACGGCAAGTCACGTGGAAACAAAGAAAGGACGTTGATGCAGACCAGCAAGGTCTGGGGGACTCACCCAGCGAGGGTAAGTCAGGGCACGTCTGGAGCAACCAGGAAAGCCCAAGCAGAAGAAGAGTTGCCTTCGGGAGGGCCCACTAGCCAACGGACTAGCGACCGCGAAGGAGCCTCGAGTGGACGCACTTGGAGCTGGCTCACAGGACACTCGTGGAGTGGAGGCCAGTGATCTTCGGTGCAGTCGGTGCTGGAGCCGGGGGCTACTCGGAGCCCAAAGCACAACTTCGTGGGAGACCAGGAAGAGGATGCACTTGCAAAAGTTCTCGGTGTCCAGGGGTCACGGTTCCACGTTACCCACGACAGCTACGGGCCTCAGCTTTGCTGGGGACTCAGGGCAGCCTGGGGGAAGTCTGGAAATCCACCTCTGATGTTGCAAAGACTTCGGCGTCCGGCGGGAGCTTCAGCGATGCAGACCGGACAATTGCTTCTTAGGTGCCTGCCAAGCAGAGAGTCACTCCTTGACCCCAAGGGAGATTCTTCAGTCCTCTAATCTTCAAGTAGAGCGTCGAAGGTCCAGGATTCGGCTTCAGAGTTTCGTCCAGGGTAATCTAAAGTCCTAAGGACTGGGGTCCCATACTTATACTAAGTTAGGGGTTGGACATACTCTGGGGACCCACCTATGGGAGGGTCAGGGAAGAGGGGTGGTTACACCCATTCCCTTTGTCCAGTTTCGCGCCAGAGCAGGGGCAGGTAGCCCCTGCAACCGGTTTGAACTGGGCTATGCACAGGGACACCAAATGTGCCCCCAGTGCAGCACTTCAAAGCACCAGGGAGTGCTCCCGCCCAGCCCCAATACACACTATCCTGTCTGGGGAGGTGGTTACACCTCCCTTCAACAGGAAACATATTGTCCAGGCCTCCCCTGCTGGAGTTTCGGTCAGCAGCAGGAGGCCAGACCTGTGGCAGCAGCATCCATTTTGTGATGCCAGGGCTCTGTAAAGTTAATACCGGGTATGCCGGTGGGTACATGTCTCTCCCTCTAGAAGGGTGGAATGCTACCCCCGCCGCCAGAACTGGCGGGGGGGGGGTAGTATTCCAAGATGTTTGACACCAAACACGACATGTTTCCGTGCAGCCATCCCAAAGTTAGCATTTAACGCGAGGTTATAATGCACTTAAGAGTATATGGTCAGGCTGCACCACAAACAGCACCAGAGGATTGTCTCCGAACGCTGCAGAGGGGCTCTGCTCAAGCAGGGGCACCCTCTCACATAAAAACCAAGCACTCTGCCTTTAGGATTGTTAAGGCCTGCTATAGGAGTGACTTATAGGTTTATATGTGTGTGCAATGGTAGTGATCCAGCGGGTTACTAGCAACAAGCATTCATACACAAAATACTCACTTGGGCCCATACATTCATACTATGCTAGCATTTTCCGCTGGTGGGTCAGTTGGTACTCTTTATCAAGATCCCTGCTACCAATTACTTTTCCGATTGAAGAGTAATGACTTACCAATGGACCCTTTGCTAATTGGGAAGTTTAAAATGAGTGACGTTCCATATAATTCATTATATTCTAAAATAATCACTGAGTCAAGAAGTTTTAAAATATTTATCTAAAGATTTAGCAGAGTAAAATACAGAACCACATGATACTTAAATCGCATATCAAGGATGAAGCATAATAATCAATTATCGATCAATGACGGTCCCTAGGAAAGGAGAAGATAGAGACAGCAGCGTAACTAAGGTTTGCATTTATATTTACCTAAAGTGCGAGAACCAAACCCCTTGGCCAAGGAGTTGGAAAGATAGGACCCTGGAAGGATGAAGAGCAAAGGCCTCCTCCCGGATCAGGACAGGACCGGTGACCTCTCTATCAACGACGCCTGCGTCGTTCCCCTCTCTGGTACTACGCTTCTCCTCGATTCTCCCGTGTCTTCCTTCTAATGGATTCCGCCGCCCCCACCTCAGGACCTCTCTGGACAGCGGTTCAGTCTGCAATCGATCAGCTCGTCTAGCATCCAAGTCTGAACATCATCTGCATCCCCTTCTTCTTCTGTTTCTGCGTTCTAATGCTAACTAATTTGCTAATTCTATATCTATTATACCTTTCTACGCCCATGTACCTCCCCTAAATGTTGCAGAATTATGGGCCCACTATTTCTGATTGGACGGGGACAGGGGGTTGATCCTCACACCATATTGATTTAATTCATTTTTAGGTCGAGCCTCGAGTAGCGCGCAAGCGCTACTCTGCGAGACTTTATGTAAGGGGCTTTTGAAAGCTGACCACACGCTCGTGCACAATGGCCTTTTCCGTGCGGTTACCCGCACGTTTCAAGCACGATGCACGAGCGTGTGGTCAGCTCAGCACGCTGCCGCGCTCGCTCGCCCCCGCTCCTCTCTGTTCCGGCACGGGTCAGTGCCACGCTGTGCTGCGTGTACAAAGGCTGCTTGTTTCTCCAACGGCGCCGCATCCTCCTGATGTCGGAGAGTGACTTCCTAAGCGATCTGGCCACAAGGAAGCCTCAGACCAGGGCCAGAAGCAGAGGAATGGGCCTGTAGTGTTTGCTGGTTTGTTGTGTGACCCGCCAGTGTGTTTGGGGGGCGCTGAATCTGTGCTGCGTTGCGGCATAAGATGGTTTTGTGATAGTGTGTCTGTGGCAGCACACAATGTGGCTGTGCCAGGGTACAGCGGAGTCCAGCGCCAGGGTGTAGTCGAAGATGAGTTGGCAGGACCCCGGAGCGATGACCCCCACTTCCCCAGTACCAACAAAGTGGTGCGGGCCCTCAGTACCTCAGTCCCTGGAACCTGCATGGAGGTGGTTTGACTGTCCACAGGCGGCAGCAAGTAATGAAACATGAGTGGGAGAGGTGGTTGCAGATGTGTGTACGATGAGACTCCGGGTTCCATCAAAAAATGGAGGACAGAGTCCAGCAGGTGGCGCCAATGATGCCCAGACGAAACCATGTCTGCATGGGTAGGGCTTGCATCACAGTTAAAGGGTTGTTTAAAGGTCAGTTGGCTAATTGCCAGAGGAAATCTTCCAGTGCCCGACTGGGCACCCCGCTGTTTTTGAGGGCAGTGGGAAAATGAGAGCAACGATGAATAATTCTGGTCTTCTTGGTGGTAGAACCCTCTTCAGGGCGATGGTGCGAGGCGCCCTGCTCAATGTCTGCTCACCGTTGTGCCAAACCGATTGTTCGCTGTTGTATTTTATATTGATACTAGTGCCTGCCAACGTCTTCATAAGAACGCTATGGATTTCTAATAATCTGCTTATAAAGGAAGGATCTGTGCGATGACGGCTAGTGTTGGGAGGCCACGTGGAGCGAAGTGGCAGGAGGTAGTCGTATAAATCCTATCTCCCTGGGCGTGTTCATTGCTTTTTTCGTTAAACGGCACTTGTTTCCCAAGTACGTGGACAGCGACACTGAACTGCTGCGACCCCTGGTGAACCGCAGCACCCCCGGCTCTAGAGAGGGGGGACTCGGCGATCTGGGCCGACGTGACTTGCATAAGGTCACACAGAGAGTGCGCGCCGAGCATCAGCACGGGGCTATCATTGAGATCTTTTATTAGCCACAGTCTCGGGTTGTTGTCCTGTGATGTACTAAATCCTTTGCTGAAACTCTCGCCACTGGTGTCCGCTGTGTGCCTACTTCCGGCAGGCCCAGTGATATTACTGCCGCTCTCCAAGCTTCGTTGTTTCCAGTTAGATTTGGCCCAACACTCAGCTTCAGTGGGATGGGAACTGCATCAGGCAAATCGGATTCAAGGCGGGACCAGCCGGTGACCGGTGGTGAGCTGCGTGACACAGTAGGGCCTGTGGTCGGTGTTATGCCTGTTTACTGAAACGAAAAAGAGAGAAATGAAAGCAGATGGAAATACAAAATACATCTACGCTTGTTTTTAATTATTTGATGTAAATGAAGGATTTGAACCATATCCCTGGATTAGAACTAGCAGCCCGACCAGTGTTCACGTTTCATCACAGCTCACTAGATGGTCATTTTCAGCACATCACAAGGCATGGCGTCCGCCTTTACACTTGCTTTCCCACTGTTGCTGTTCCCATACACATCCCAGTTCTTAATGGAATTCCGCGTTTGTATCTTCAACACTTGTGTTGGGACTGGGAGGGCAACGCATCATTTGCCTACCAGGGCCTCTGAATTTAGGACTAATCGCCCGCTGGAAAATAAAGCCATTCTCCAACTGCTATTACTTTTAGATTTGCCAGTGCCTCTGTCCATCCGCCCCCGAGTTTCTGCGTTGTAAACATATTAATGTTTTACTGCTTCTCAGGACTGTCTACAATGCGCCTTTAGCCTTCTGGAACCTTGGCCTCCGAATTTGACACAATGCAGACATCTGACCCCCTAGAACAAGACAGCTCTCCGGATTAGTTCTGCCCAGTAAAATATAGTGGCGAATGCAGCTGCGCTTAGTTACCCGTCTCCCTACACAATACCTTAATACGTAATTCGCTTGGAAGTTATGCAGTGGGATATATCTAAGAGCCCGTTTCTGAAGGGGTACTTTAACACCAGCCTCTGCTGCGCCTCGTGTGTTGTAACTGCATACTTTGCACTTGAGGGAATGAAGTCTACGCTGCTACTTCCTTATTTGAAGAAAAAAAAAAAACACTTTTTCCCCTACCAATAGCAAATTAATTGTATTCCAGCTTGTACGTCTGGTTGCTTTTTCTTGTAAGATGCTCACTGGAGCTTTAGCGCCTGGTTGCCTTGTCCTATAAGATGCACACCTGAGCTTTAGCGCCTGGTTGCCTTGTCCTATAAGATGCACACCGAAGCTTGAGCGCCTGGTATTTTGTCCTACAAGACATACGCCAGAGCTTGAGTGCCTGGCTGCCTTGTCCTAAAAGATGCACGCTGGAGCTTGAGCGCCTGGTTACTTTGTCCTATAAGATGCACACCAAAGCTTGAGCGCCTGGTTACTTTGCCCTATAAGACACACGCCAGAGCTTGAGTGCCTGGATGCCTTGTCCTAAAAGATGCACGCCTGAGCTTGAGTACCTGGATGCCTTGTCCTAAAAGATGCACGCCTGAGCTTGAGTACCTGGATGCCTTGTCCTAAAAGATGCACGCCGGAGCTTGAGTGCCTGGATGACTTGTCCTAAAAGATGCACGCCTGAGCTTGAGTACCTGGATGCCTTGTCCTAAAAGATGCACGCCGGAGCTTGAGTGCCTGGATGACTTGTCCTAAAAGATGCACGCCTGAGCTTGAGTACCTGGATGCCTTGTCCTAAAAGATGCACGCCGGAGCTTGAGTGCCTGGATGACTTGTCCTAAAAGATGCACGCCTGAGCTTGAGTACCTGGTTGCCTTGTCGTTTGAGCTGCTCACCAAAGCTCTTTATACCCGGTTGCCTTGTCCAATAAGATGCACGCTAGAGCTTGAGCGCCTGGTTGCCTTGTTCCATTTTTTGTGAGCTGGAACTCCTGTGCATGGCGGACTTGATTGCTTTGTTAAAAGCCGGAGCTTCCATACAGATTGAGTTGTAGTGTGGCCATGCTTTGGTGTTCTGTCCAAGGTCCAGAGAGATGTTCTGAAGTTTTGAAGAGGCTTGATACTTGGTTACCTTTGGGTATGATATTGCTGTGTTGGCTTTGTCTGATTGTAGCGGGCTGGAGCTAGTGATCCTGGTTGTGTGACCAACATACACTCCACACAATACCACTCAGTGCCACATAATTATATGCTGCATAATTACACTGCACTCAATGCAACATACACTCCAAATAATACCACTCAGTGCCACATAATTACACGCCACATAATTACGCTCTACTGAATACAACATACACTACCCATAATACCACTCAGTACCACTTAATTACACGTCACATAATTACACTCAATTCAATGCAACATAAATACACTCCACATATTACCACTCAGTGCCATATAATTACACACCACATACTTACACTCTACTCAATGCAACATAAATACACTCCACATAATACCACACAGTGCCACATAATTATATGCTACATATTTACACTGCACTCAATGCAACATACACTCCAAATACCACTCAGTGCCACATAATTACACACCACATAATTACACTCTACTAAATGCAACATACACTCCACACAATACCACTCAGTGCCACATAATTATATGCTACATAATTACAATGCACTCAATGCAACATACACTCCAAATAATACCAATCAGTGCCACATAATTACACGCCAAATAATTACACTCTACTCAATGCAACATAAATACACTCCACATAATACCACTCAGTACCACATAATCACACGTCACAATTACACTCTATTCAATGCAACATAAATACACTCCACATAATACCACTCAGTGCCATATAATTACACACCACATAATTACACTCTACTCAATGCAACTTAAATACACTCCATATAATACCACTCAGTGCCACATAATTACATGGCACATATTTACACTCTACTCAATGCAACATAAATAGACTCAACATAATACCACTCAGTACCACATAATTACACGTCACATAATTACACTCTATTCAATGCATCATAAATACACTCCACATAATACCACTGTGGCACATAATTAGACGCCACATAATTACACTCTACTCAATGCAACATAAATACACTCCACATACCACTCAGTACCACATAATTACACGCCACATAATTACTCTCTACTCAATGCAACATAAATACACTCCACATAATACCACTCAGGGCCAGATAATTACACGCCACATAATTGCACTCTACTCAATGCAACATAAATACACTCCACATAAATGCACTCTATACCACATACCACCAATCAACATAAATGCACTCCACACCATGACACAATTTCACTAAGCATAATTTCACTCAACACCACAGTTCCAGGCCACACAATTCAACTCCATACATTTCCAATACACACCGCATAATTACACACCAAACAACATATTTCAACTCCACAATCCACAACGTACCTCCAATCCACAGCATATAGTGTCACCACCTGAGCACCAAACATCATTCACCACCACCATTTTGCATCAGAGCACCACCTAAGCATCACCTCAGTCTGCCCTTGGAATCTGGCATCTGTTGATTCTCCCCTAGTGTCCGTCCGCTGCTCGTGTTCTAATTAAAATACTGTTTTCCAAACTCCACTCCCCCGTTATTTATGTCCCGCTCCCCCATAACAAAAAAAATTATAACAAACAAGCATGAGAACAGGCAGGAAGAAGTTGCCAGCAGTGCAAGTACAAAAAAACTAGAAGACATTTTTTATGTTAAAATCTTTTTTTAATCAGGTTTTTCAGTTGTATAATGTCGTCTTCGTTTGTATAAAGGTAACAAAAATGCTTAACACTTTTTATTATTACTTTTCAACATAATGCACAGCAGCCACAATGCTCTACAACATAGCCAAAAGTTCTGGCTAAACACATAAGGTCCCAAAGGCGAGACCTATTGGCTATGCCAATGCTTGTTCTTAAAGCCCTTTGTTTTAAAATACCGCCCCTCACTTTTAATACATTTGCTTTATTTCCCACCCGTCTCATGACAAAGTTTATACATTCTTCATGTACATTGTTACATTTTGGTAGGGACATTCATGAATACAGCAATATTGGCCATCAGGTCATGGCCTTGGACGACGTCCAGGTTGACTTCATCCTTTTCTTTCTGGGCAGCCATTCAGGGAGCATGCGCAGAACCATGGTCACACGAGTTTTCAGTTCACCAACCCCAGGCCCAAATTTACGAACTAATAAAGTCAAAGAAGAAAATATTAAAATCACAAATAAAATGTTTCACTGTATACCCACTCTTTCTACTCTATTCCCATTTACTTATAAACTCTATCCCGCATTAGTAGCGTTAGAATACTACAGTTTAAGTAAAACATGAGAGCAAGCTGTAGCACGTGAAAACATAAAGCAGCCATTTTAAATCACACTGCGCAGAAGCAAGAGCAGAAGCAAGAGTTTCCCTCCAAGCAAAGAAAGACGTCACACCACATGATATGGTTGAGACATGCGCAGTAAAGTTCCCGCGCTTTAGCGGCCATTTTAGAATAGACAAGCGTTACTTGTTAGTTAAAACACATAGGCAAGCTTCCTTCTACTTATGTCTGTGTGTGCAGTGGTTAGTATGAACAATACAATTTTAATACATTAATACTTTTGAGAAGATTGCATCCGAGCAAGTCTCATTTGTGAGTCCTTGCTCCATCAATCCCCTCTCTGATGGCGTTTCTGAGCCATCAAAATACTACCCACAACCAGATGCCAACTTTTAGCATAATATAGTTTCACTTTCATTTTTACACTTTCTACTTTTCACATCTCCTTTCAGTTTCTTGTATAATTCACTTCTTAAATCTTCAAGTTCAATTTCGTCAAACTTTCGCTTCTTTCCTTTTCCTGTCACATTATATGATTCATTCCTTCTACAGCATTTGCACCATATTATTATTGAAAATACTATTATTGCTATCCCTGCTAAGGGTACTAATATTTGACCTATAAGTCCTTTCCCTATATTAGCAAACCAGGTACCAATTGACCTAATACTATTGGTCAATCTTTCCCAGACACTATCAACTTCCAGTGGTTTTAGTTCCTTCTCAAGTTTAGTTATATTCTGTATATACGTTCCAATTTCTGCACTTTTATCAGGTATGTAAGTGCAACAGTGTTTCGTCTTCAATAATTTACAGACTCCGCCATCTTTTGCCAATATAATATCAAGAGCAAGTCGATTTTGCATAACCATAGATCTAATCGCAACCATCTCCGCATCGTTTTTTTGCTCACCATGCCATTCCAGTTTGAACCCAGCCCTAAGTGCGCCAGGTATGCCCAGACGTGGGTCCTGGGCTCACTGTGCCACTGGAATCAAGCTATCCTGGCTGAAGAGGGGTGAAACCCCGAAACCGGTCCTAGGATGCTTGTTTCCGGTCCAGGGAGGACCTGGCTTGGCAGTTCGGGCTGGACTGTTCCCATGAGGCACAGGGTCAAGACTGATTTGCATGTGGCCAGGTCTAAACTGGGGTGGCATGGTGAGCAAAAGAATGATGGATTTAACCCAGATCTCTTGACTGGGGGTGAATGTTTTGAATTGTTCAGCATTCCGTCCATCAATTGTGTGTCTTTTGCTTTCTCGCCCTAAGTGCGCCAGGTATGCCCAGACGTGGGTCCTGGGCTCACTGTGCCACTGGAATCAAGCTATCCTGGCTGAAGAGGGGTGAAACCCCGAAACCGGTCCTAGAATGCTTGTTTCCGGTCCAGGGAGGACCTGGCTTGGCAGTTCGGGCTGGACTGTTCCCATGAGGCACAGGGTCAAGACTGATTTGCATATGGCCAGGTCTAAACTGGGGTGGCATGGTGAGCAAAAGAATGATGGATTTAACCCAGATCTCTTGACTGGGGGTGAATGTTTTGAATTGTTCAGCATTCCGTCCATCAATTGTGTGTCTTTTGCTTTCTCGCCCTAAGTGCGCCAGGTATGCCCAGACGTGGATCCTGGGCTCACTGTGCCACTGGAATCAAGCTATCCTGGCTGAAGAGGGGTGAAACCCCGAAACCGGTCCTAGGATGCTTGTTTCCGGTCCAGGGAGGACCTGGCTTGGCAGTTCGGGCTGGACTGTTCCCATGAGGCACAGGGTCAAGACTGATTTGCATATGGCCAGGTCTAAACTGGGGTGGCATGGTGAGCAAAAGAATGATGGATTTAACCCAGATCTCTTGACTGGGGGTGAATGTTTTGAATTGTTCAGCATTCCGTCCATCAATTGTGTGCCTTTTGTTTTCAAAATCTAGAGCCATAGCAGCTTGAGCCTTGCCAGGTGTGTAACTACCTTCTTTCTCAGCCCAAGGTGGCAAATGAGCCTTATGCTCAGAAGCTTTCTTTTGGAAATCTTGTCTTCTACTCTCCACTAAATTCAAAAATATCTTTTCTTCTTCATGTAAAGAACATGTTAGATTGCTTTTATGTGCATGTGTTATGTCTATTGATTTCATTGTTAAGAAAAATTCTCCCATAAATTGTGCATCTTTGCTACTAAGCACTGGATTCATATTCTTTCGAATCGGAACCTCGGAAAATATCACATCTATATTTGAATAATAATACTGAAGTCGCCCTGTTCTATAAAATAAACTAGTCAATACACTACATGATATGCCATAGGTTAATGGCAAGTGATGATACGTTAACCCTTCTGCTACTGATTCAGGTAGTTTCATACAGATATAACAATTACTAACTTCCATGGTATCTACATATTGAAATAATAACTTTGTGAAAACATTCAAACTAGTGTCGTTATCTGTTACTTCATGATGAAATTCTGGTTCGTCTTCTGCCTTTAGTTCTACTCTATTACTTTTCAAGTTATCTATTCTTTCCTTAGTTTCGTTGTTAATCTTTTTATCTATTATCATAAGATAAGGAATTGCTACGATCACAACTAACCATACTATAAGCATCACTACCAAATTGCATATGCATATAGCACAACATCTTTTACAACCTTTCCTCTTTGGTCTCCCAGTAACTCTATCGTCAGACATTTTTTTTTGACAAGGAAGATTGCTCTTCTTATCGTATTCTTCAAGTCTTTTTACGTTCTCAAGGTGGTTCTATTTCTTTTTCATAAGTCAGTTCTGCACTGGTTCCTTCGTCACCACTTTCACTTGATTCTGAGCTTTCGTAATCTTCGAGAATAATATAAGTCCAATCAGGACCTTTAAATTTGTTATTCACAAGTTTCAGTCTTTTGCTCCTTCATTTTTCACTTTTATTTTCTTGTCCCGTTTGGCTTGTTACTTCGTTCACTTGTTCTGGATCTTCACTTCTGGTTGTTATGTGGTATTTTACTCTTTTGATGACACTAGGCCAATGATCACCTTTTCTTGTTTTCTCTGTTTGCTCTGTCTCTTTATTTTTTTCTTCAAAAATTCTTTTATTTTCAGGTTGTGTTACAATTTTGTGTTCTTCAATTTCTGTTCCTTCTACTATTTGTTCTTTTCCCGGTCTGATTTGTTTTTCTTCAGCTGCTCCACTGTGGGTCTCTAGTAACTGATCTTGTTCTTGATTTACGATTTCATGCTCGAAATTCTCAGGATCTTCTTCTTCTGTGTACTTTTCTTGATCTAACTGGTTCTGATCAGGGCTTATTGCACTTTGTACTTCTGCAGCCTGACCGCGTTCTTCTAGACCTGTCTGTCCCTGCTCAAAATCTGTTGGTTCTTCTTTAATTTGAGCCCAATTTCCTCTCCCTATCTGTTCCTGCTCAGGTTCTCTTATTATCTCTTCTTCTTCTTCCTGAGCTGCTTCTTCTTCACCTATCTGATCTTCTTCAATTTCTTCTAAATTTACTTGACTTCTTGTTCTGTTGTAGATTTCAGGTATTTCCACCACTGGTATCCAGTCCTGACTTGTGCTCGGTTGTTCTTCTTCAGCTTCCTCTGAATCTTGTTCCTGAGATTCTTCAGCTGGGCAACCTTCAGCTTCCTCAGTTACTGATGCTGTCTGAGGATTTTCTTCTTCAGGGTCTGGTACTCTTTTGGTGTGGCTTACATGAATCCAATTAGGAAATCCTGCACACTTCACTACTGTGTTTGTAACCAGTATGACCTGACAAGGTTCGCCCCACCTAGGTGATAGACACGTTTCTCTGGTGTGATTCTTCACTACCACCCAGTCTCCGGGACTCAGATCATGTTCTTGTTCAGGCTGCCTGGAAACTGCGTCTTCTCCAACCTGGTGAGAGACAGAACGCACTAAGTCAGCCAGTCCTTGGCAATAATCCAGAACCATATCATCAGATATATTCAGCAGTTTATTCGTGGGAACATGTGCTTGTCTCATTGCTCTTCCCATTAGTATCTCGTGCGGACTCAATCCGGTGTTTCTATCAGGAATGCTTCTGAGTCCCATTAAAACAAGAGGCAATGCATCTGGCCAATCTAATGATGTTGATGCACACATTTTTCCCAGTCTTGATTTTATTGTGCCATTCATTTGTTCCACCACTCCAGAAGCCTCTGGACGATATGCACAGTGCAATTTTTGCTCAATTTGGAATGCTTCACAGATTATCTTAATCACTTCACTGTTAAAATGCTTTCCTCTATCTGATTCCAAAGTTACTGGAAAACCAAATCCAGGAATGAGTTCGCGTAGCAACAACTTTGCGACTGTAATACTGTCATTCCTTCTGGTAGGGTATGCCTCCACCCACTTGGAAAACAGACACACTGTGAATAGTACATATTTCAACCCTCTACATGGTGGTAACTGAATGAAATCAAGTTGCAATCTCATGAATGGACCCTCCGCTTTTCCAATTTTTCCAAACCCAATGACTGTTTTTCTTCCTGGGTTATGTATTTGGCAAGTTAAACATCTCTGGCAAAGACTCTCTGCTACTGCCCTAAACCTTGGATTGTACCAATTTTGTCTAAAGAGCCTAATCATTGCATCTCTCCCTACGTGTGTGTCTCCATGATACATCCTAGCCATTTGTGAAAGCAGACAATCAGGCATGACTGGTCTGCCATCGGCACAAATCCATACATCATCATCTTCCTTTTGAGAACATCCCGTTTTAATCCATGTACTCCTTTCGCTCTCATCAGCATCATCTTGCAATCTTTTTACGTCATTCCATGTTTCAGGAGGTGCATACAGCATAAGTTGGCAGCTGATTCCCATTCTTTCCACCCTTTTATTTACTGATAATCTGTTTTTGGCACAATGTTGAGCCACAAGATCTGCATATCTGTTGCCGACTACCACCCAGTCATCTCCTGACTGATGTGCGGCACATTTCACCACAGCCAATTCTTTTGGTGATTGTATTGCTTCCAGTAGTTCTTTTACGAACTGTCCATTTTTAATGGGGGATCCTGAAGAAGTCATGAAATCCCTCTGCATCCATAGTTGGCCAAAATCATGCACAACCCCGTAACCATATTGGCTATCAGTGAATATAGTTACCTTTTGATTCCTCCCAATTTTGCAAGCTTTTATCAATGCAATCAATTCAGCTATTTGTGCAGATTTTACTCCTGGTAAATAGGATGCTTCGACTATTCCAGTTAGTTCACATACTGCATATGCTGCAGTTAGTTTACCATCTTCATGCCTTTGGCATGATCCATCAACAAACAGCTCCCTGTCTGGCTTCTTGAGGGGTAGTTCCTGAATATCAGGACGCGGTTTTGTGCACAACTCTGTGACTTGTAAACAATCATGTTCCTCTTCGTCATCTTTAACTTCATGATATGGGTCTGGTAGTAAGGTAGCTGGATTTACTATTGTGCACCTTACAATGGTCACATTTTCAGCACCCAGTATTATTCTTTCATATTTAGTCAACCGACTAGGAGTAAGATGCTGAGTTCGGGTTCTTGTCAACAAAATCACAACCGCATGTGGAACGAACACCTTTAACAGGGTGTCCCATTACAATTGACTCACTTTGCTCAATGCTCAAACAGGTAGCCGCTACTGCTTTTAAGCAGCCTGGCAACGCGGCTGCCACTGGGTCCAATGTAGCAGAAAAATATGCTATAGGACGTCTGTCTAAACCATGTCTCTGGGTTAAGACTGAAAGTGCACAATTTTCTCTTTCATGGCAGAATAATGCAAATTTTCTCTTATAATCAGGCATGCCTAGGGCAGGTGCTGCACATAAAGCATTTCTTAATTTTACAAACGCACCTACGCTCTCATCATCCCACTCAACTGGGTCCTTTGCCTTCTTTTTCGTCATTTGAATTAATGGCTTTGCCAACAGGGAAAATCCTAGTATCCATTGTCGACAATATCCTACTATTCCAAGGAACATTCTCACTTCTCGTTGAGAGACAGGAATCTGCATTTTCTTTATTAATTTTATTCTTTCAACTGTTATTCTCCTTTTGCCCCTCTCAATCTGGTGTCCTAGGTACTTAACTGCTGTTGTACAGAACTGCAATTTTTCAGGTGAAACTTTATGCCCTTCTTCAGCTAAATGATTTAATAATGCAATGGTGTCAACAACGCAGTCTTCTCTGGTGTTAGACGCCACTAATAAGTCGTCTATATACTGCACTAAGACTGAGCTTCCTGGCATCACTAGTTTCTCTAGGCACTTTTTCAATATTTGATTGAAGATGGAAGGACTTTCCGTGTACCCCTGAGGAACACGATTCCATACATAGACCTTGTTCTCAAATTTAAATGAAAACAGATACTGACTATCTGGATGTAGTGGTATGGAAAAGAATGCTTGGCATAAATCAATCACAGTAAACCATCCTGCACTCCAAGGAATCTGGTATAGAATTACTGCAGGATTTAGTACTATAGGACAACAGGGTTCCACAATCTTATTTATTTTGCGCAGGTCTTGAACAATCCTATACTTTCCACTAGGTTTCTTCAGACCCATGATTGGTGAGTTACAAGGGCTACTCATTACTTCTTTTAGTATTCCTTGTTTTACCATTCTGTTAATTTCTTCAATGACTCCTGCTTTTACTTCTGCACTCATTTTATACTGTCGGGTGTTTGGGAAAATCGCACCTTCTTTTACAGTAATCTTAACTGGGTCTATTTTGGCCATAAGTCCTACTTCTTTTCCCGTGAAATCCCATACCATGGAATTCACTGTAGTTTTCAGTTCTTCTGATAATTCGTCTTTTGTTATCAAAGAAAACATCTCATCTACTTCTGTACCTTGCTTTGCAATCATAAATTTATATACATGGTCTTCATCTGGGGTCTGAACTGCCACACCATCCGGCGTGCAGAAAATTGTACAATTCATTTTACACAGCAAATCCCGGCCCAATAAATTTACTGGACTGGAATCACACACTACAAATTGATGCATTTCTCTAAAGTTTCCGATTTTTACTTCCATTGGTTCGGTAAGAGGTGTTCTAATCTTCTGATTAGCCACCCCCACAACTTGGATAGCTTCTCCAGAGAGAGGAAGGTCTGGGATGTCTGCTGTTCTCACAGTAGACCTGGTAGCACCAGTGTCCAAAAGGAAAGTAATATCATTACCTTTCACATTCCCTTCAACATATGGACCTGACTGATCTACCGGTAAGGATGCACCAAGTACGCACTCCTTCTTCCCCTCTCCTAGGCACCGTCATTGGCTATAGGTACAAAAGTCGTCCTGTAAAAGAAATTGTGATGTTACATAATCATTCTTACCACTTCCTCCTTGATATCCGACGTCTGTACCGTGCTTTGCTCTGCTTACATTACCCTGTATAGGTGCAGGTGGCAACTGACTCTGAGGATTTACACTCTGCTGTGAGTCATTCTGCGTCTGTGGATTTAAATTTTGATTTGGGCCATTATTATTCCGAATCTTTTTACATTCATCCTTTTAATGCCCTAATTTTCCGCACCCGTGACAAGGAAACTTCTTTTTAGCCTCTTCTCTGCTCATTCGTCCTCTCACTTTTCCTCCATTCCCAGTGTCACCATTCGTTCCAGAATCTTTTCCTTGATTATCATTTGGATTATCCAAATTAATTCCCTGTCGCTCAGCCATTTTCACCTGAGCCCACATCACCTTCTCTTGCAATTTCTTGTGCCTATCCTCAATGTCATCTCCACAATATTTCGCATATTTCAAAATTTCGTCTATTGGCTTCCCTTGCCAACATAACATGTGCTGCTTAATCATCTGACAAATCTCTGGCTTCAGACCGTAGACAAATCGGTAAACAAACTGACTCATTTTTTTATCTCCAATGTCCTCAAATCCACTATATTGCTTAAATACCTGCAATAAACGCTCATAGTAGGCGTGTACCGATTCACTGGCTTCTTGGGTAGTTCTGTCTATTTTCACCCAATCTGTTTCTTTTGGTGGTATTTTCCCCTTCAAGTAAGTTATCACCTGTTGATACTTTTTCATTACATCATTGGACGGGGCACCTGTCTTTGGATCTCTAGGTTTCTCCTCACTGGGCCAATCAACTGTGATTTTGCAATCTGTCCACAAATCTGCAGGTACCACTATGTCGAACAAACCATCCAAGTCTTTCAACAATACCTTTGACACCTTCACAAACCTCTCAACCTGCTTGTACCATTCAATTGGCTTTTCTCTCAACTTTGGAAAATCATTCGTAAATGACAAAATATCCTGTCTGCTCCATGGGACATGTACATATCCCCTCCTGGAACTTCTCGCATCGGGTACATTTGATCTCCTTTCCCTGTTTCCTTCATTAAATATTCTGAAGTGGTTTTACTATATCGTGCCTCTTCTTTTTTCTTTGTCCATCTAACTTTCCATTTATCTAGCTCTCCCCATTTCTGCAAAACTGTCATTAATTCTTTTACTTGTAATTTTCTTCCTGAGGCATTCATAATTTCCAAATCCTTGTCTGAAAAATCTGCTCTGTAGGGTTTTTGTAACACCTTTGACTTCCCTATTTCAATTCCCATCTGTTGAGCTAAATCTGATAATTTTTCATGAAATATTTTTGCATTTCTTGTGATGCTTCTGCATACGAACAATAATTCTTCTTCATCGTAAGTATTTAGGCGATCTACTCCTACATTTCCTGCTATCATTTCTTCTAACTCAACTTTTAATTTATAAATGTCCATGATCTTTGGGGGTGAATTCTGTTTGTCGGATCCTTGTGCCCACCTTTCTAAGTCTTCAGGTGTAACTACTGTGGCACTTTTCGTTCCTGATGAAGTTATTATGTTTACATCTTTAGAGCAACTAGGTGTTACTCTTCTTGGAGTACTATTTACAGAATCTCTAATGGGCAAGTCCATTAATGAAATCATAGACTCACAATCACTAAAGTGATCCTCAACCATTACTACTGCTTCAGGTTTAGGAACATTCACAGGTGTAGGCATAACTAGAGGTTTGGGATAAGTTACCTTGTCACCATATAAGGGAACCACTGGACCAATCGTTACAGGTATGGTCAATGAATCAGGATGAACACTCAATTGTGTTACTTTCTGAATTAATTCTGCTCTGTTTTTATCTATCGCTTCTTTTTCTTTATCGTGAAGTACTCTACTAACTGCGGAATCATGCAATATTTGTGGTACCAAAGGTGTTCTTCACAAGGGTGCACTTGGGGTGCATCCACTTGTCCCTTCCTGATATGGTGGTGGATTCTTTAATATATCTTCCATAAATTCATCTTCGGAATCTCCAAATCTAGTCAGATGTTTTGTCTTTTCTGTGCATTTATTCCCTACTGATTCTTCTGCCATTAATATCGGATACAGACCCTCTGTAAGCATTGCTCTTCTCCACTGTTTCATCTGACCATCCCTTGACTCATTTTGGTATCTGGGAAAAAATCCCCGATAACCCTTATTACTTCTGGTTCGATCACGTTCAAATGCCTCGGTTTCCCATTCTTCTAAGGCTTCGTATTGAGTCAATCTAGGTCTGGGTTCTAAGTCATTCATTCTTAATCTCAAATTTTGAAGAATCCTCCCATTGAAAGTACCATTCTCGGGAAACGCTAATATTCCATCATTTTTGGTATATTCCATCCAATTTTATATCCATACGCAAGTATGATAACCTCTCTCCATCATCATAAATGAAGCGGGCGTTTTAGCTGGTGGAATGATAATTCCTTCCCTAGTTTTGACTGGTTTGTCCTTTTTAAAATAATTCTTAATCTTTTGTAGAAATGAAATGTTTCTCTTTTCTCCATACATTTTGGGTAAATATCTGTTTATTGAATTATATTCGGCAAAACCTAGGAATCTCCTGTCTGGACGAGTTCCTATTAAAGTCGGATCGCGTTTTAACATATATTTTCACTGTCCACTAAGATTTCGACTTCTATGCTGACAACCAATTAAATTCCAGCTAACAATTGTCTCTGAACCAATCCTAGCGCGTCTTTTCAGTGACGTCTTTTCTGACGACCCCTCCTTTACAATCTGCGCCTTTCTGTCCTTTGCTGTTTCAACCAATCCCAGCGCGACACCTGTGACGTCAGTGTTACTCCTGACTACTGACCCCTCCTTTACAGGAGTCTTTTCAGCCCGCGGTTTCAACCAATCCCAGCGCGGCGTTTGTGACGTCAGCTTCCTCTCTGCCAGCTGACCCTCCCTTTACAAAAACTTACGCATAGTTTTATTTTCTCTATATTTTAATTAAATTTCAGTAACAACATAAAACATTCGCTATCGTGTCAGTTTCGCTAACTTGAAAAGATAGATTCTCTCACTTCTTAGTAAAACTCTTCCGTTTACTAATCATACACTACGAGTAAAACACTTCCGTTTACTCTTCACTTAAGCTTCGAAAATACCTGCTACTTCTTCAATGTTACCCTTTCTAGGTGATATAACATCAAAATTTCACTAGCATATTCCTTTGCTCTTACTCACACACATAGAGTCCCTAACAAGTACTGATAGCCCTACTTAACTTTTCAGTACTATTTCTGCCTGACAGATTAAACCTCACTGCAGTATGGCTTCCACTTACCATCCGCTTTTCAATTTTCCCCGGGGATTCTAGACAACATAAAACAAACTTCAAACAATAACGGATGTTAGTTCATAAAAATAAAATTCTCATTACCCAATTAACAAAGTACAACCATCCTCTGATAACCAGAAAACTGATCCAGCGGGTTACTAGCAACAAGCATTCACACACAAAATACTCACTTGGGCCCATACATTCATACTACGCTAGCAATTTCCGCTGGTGGGTCAGTTGGTACTCTTTATCAAGATCCCTGCTATCAATTACTTTTCCGATTGAAGAGTAATGACTTACCAATGGACCCTTTGCTAATTGGGAAGTTTAAAATGAGTGACGTTCCATATAATTCATAATTTCTAAAATAATCACTGAGTCAAGAAGTTTTAAAATATTTATCTAAAGATTTAGCAGAGTAAAATACAGAACCACATGATAATTAAATCGCATATCAAGGATGAAGCATAATAATCAATTATCGATCAATGACGGTCCCTAGGAAAGGAGAAGATAGAGGCAGCAGCGTAACTAAGGTTTGCATTTATATTTACCTAAAGTGCGAGAACCAAACCCCTTGGCCAAGGAGTTGGAAAGATAGGACCCTGGAAGGATGAAGAGCAAAGACCTCCTCCCGGATCAGGACAGGACCGGTGACCTCTCTATCAACGACGCCTGCGTCGTTCCCCTCTCTGGTACTTTGCTTCTCCTCGATTCTTCTGTGTCTTCCTTCTAATGGATTCCGCCGCCCCCACCTCAGGACCTCTCTGGACAGCGGTTCAGTCTGCAATCGATCAGCTCGTCTAGCATCCAAGTCTGAACATAATCTGCATCCCCTTCTTCTTCCGTTTCTGCGTTCTAATGCTAACTAATTTGCTAATTCTATATCTATTATACCTTTCTACGCCCATGTACCTCCCCTAAATGTTGCAGAATTATGGGCCCACTATTTCTGATTGGACGGGGACAGGGGGTTGATCCTCACACCATATTGATTTAATTCATTTTTCTTAAAGCCCTTTGTTTTAAAATACCGCCCCTCACTTTTAATACATTTGCTTTATTTCCCACCCGTCTCATGACAAAGTTTATACATTCTTCATGTACATTGTTACATTTTGATAGGGACATTCATGAATACAGCAATATTGGCCATCAGGTCATGGCCTTGGACGACGTCCAGGTTGACTTCATCCTTTTCTTTCTGGGCAGCCATTCAGGGAGCATGCGCAGAACCATGGTCACACGAGTTTTCAGTTCACCAACCCCAGGCCCATATTTACGAACTAATAAAGTCAAAGAAGAAAATATTAAAATCACAAATAAAATGTTTCACTGTATACCCACTCTTTCTACTCTATTCCCATTTACTTATAAACTCTATCCCGCATTAGTAGCGTTAGAATACTACAGTTTAAGTAAAACATGAGAGCAAGCTGTAGCACGTGAAAACATAAAGCAGCCATTTTAAATCACACTTCGCAGAAGCAAGAGTTTCCCTCCAAGCAAAGAAAGACGTCACACCACATGATATGGTTGAGACATGCGCAGTAAAGTTCCCGCGCTTTAGCGGCCATTTTAGAATAGACAAGCGTTACTTGTTAGTTAAAACACATAGGCAAGCTTCCTTCTACTTATGTCTGTGTGTGCAGTGGTTAGTATGAACAATACAATTTTAATACATTAATACTTTTGAGAAGATTGCATCCGAGCAAGTCTCATTTGTGAGTCCTTGCTCCATCAGTAGTGATATAGGTAGCCTATATCACAGTAAGGGGTGCATGCACCACCTTACCCAGGCTGCAGTAGCAGTCCTGTGGTGTCATTTTGGAGGGCCTTCCAGGGGTGGCACAATACATGCTTCAGCCCCTGGTAGGCCCCTGGGATGCCTATGCCCTTGGTACATAGTATACCATATACTAGGGACTTATAAGGGCACCCCAGAATCCAATCTGGGATGTACCTAAAGTACATGGAATCAATTTAGAGAAGAAGCAGCTAGGCTGGGGTCCTGGATAGCAGGGCCCCAGCCAGACTAAAGTCAAAAACAGTGATACACCAGCAAAAAGTGGGGGTAACCATAAGAGGCAGATCCTACTCTCCTACAAAGCGACAGAGCCAGTTAACGGGAGCTGGCGTCGGTCAGCCTAGACTGCTGTGTGGGACGAGGCGGTGCATCGTGAAACTTACGAGCGGTGCCCCCAGCTACGATGTGGCCATGGGTGTCGAAGTCAACAGGCAGCGACGGCGTCGGTGAGACCAGGGCGGCGAAGTGACACGAGGCTGTGCGGAGTGCGGGGCCCACAGGTCACTGTGCAAGCAGCGGCTCGGTGGCGGCGGTCGTCGTTGTCGTTGAGACCAGGGTTGCGGTGCGAGATGCGGCGGTGCCTTCTGGACACAGAGCCAGCGATGGAATCGGTGACGGAGTTGGTTGCTTTCCCCTTCTCTATTGCAACTGAAACAGCGGTTCCAGAAGTGGTACCCAGAGGTTGGTGAAGTCTTTGCAGTCCCTGAGACTTCAGAACAGGAGGCAAGCTCTACTTCAAGCCCATGGAGATACTTAGCACAAGTAAAGAAAGTTCAGTCCAGTCCTTTCACTGCCCAATGCAGATGCAGCAACTGCAGGCCAACCCAACAAAGTAACAACACAGCAAAGGGGCAGTACTCCTCCTGGCAGCTTTTCCAGCTCTTCTTCTTGGCAGGTTCCTTGATTCCAGTGAGTTCTCTGAAGTCTTTTATCTCCCTGAGACTTCCAACAGGAGGCAAGCTCTACTTCAAGCCCTTGGAAAAAACTCTTAACAGCAGGATGATGAAAGTACAATCCTGTCCTTTCCCTGCCCAAGACAGAAGCAGCAAGTAGCAGGCCAACACAGCAGAGCACGCAGCAAAGTGGCAGTTCCTCTTGACAGCTTTTCCAGCCCTTCTTCCTGGCAGGTTCCTTAGTTCAGCAGTAATCTAAAGTTCTGGGGTCTTGGCCCCACTTTTTGTAGCACAAATTCTTTTGTTCTCTGGTGGCAGAGAAGCTCTTTGCCCAGCCAAAACCAGTTCTGTCCTCTCTGGTGCAGCTTCCTGGCAGGAGGCGGAGGCAGCATTGTCCAAGGCAGACAGGGCCTATTCAGGTGCAAGGGAAATCTCCTCCCACCACTCTGAATGCAGACCAGGCCTATTCAGGTGCTAGTGAAAACTCCTCCCACTACTCTGAATGCAGCCCAGGTCTATTCGGCCCAGCCCTGACTCATTCAGGAAAGGCAGGACACACATCAACCCCCCCAGTGGCCGTCTGAGAGAATGCACATCCCCAGCCCATGCCACTCTAAAGTCAGACAGTCAATACACAAACCAGCAGAGGCAAACAGGATGGCTAAGCAAGAAAATACCCACTTTCTAAAAGTGGTATTTTTAAACACATATAAAAATCATCTTTATTAAAAGATGCATTTTTATATTCTGAGTTCAGGCATACTAAACTTCATCTTTCTATCTTGTCCCAATGGGAAGTTATATTTATAAGATGTTATAAATAAACTCCCATTCTATCCTATGGGACAGATAGGCTTTCCATAGTGAAAAACGAAATTGGCAGTATTTCACTATCAGGACCTGCCACACACATCAGGGCATGTCCTACCTTTCACATACATTGCACTCTGCCCACAGGGGTACTTTGGGCCTACCTTAGGGGTGACTTACATGTAAGAAAAAGGGAAGGTCAGGGCCTGGCAAGTGGGTGCACTCGCCAGGTCGACATGGCAGTTACGAACCGCGCGCAGACACTGCAGTGGCAAGTCTGAGTTACATTTACAGGCTGCTCATGTGGGTGGCACAATCAGTGCTGCAGGCCCTCTAGCAGCATTTGAGTTCCAGGCCCTGGGCACACACAGTGCACTGTACTAGGGACTTACCAGTAAATCAAATATGCCAATCATGGAAACACCAATCCATAACATAATTTCCCTGGAGAGCCTGTGCACTTAAGCACTGAATAGCTGTGGTAAAGTGCCCAGAATCCTAAAACCAACAAAAACAGGAGGCCAAAAAGCAAAAAGTCTGGAGGTAAACCCGCTGAAAAAGGCCAAGTATAACACATACATTGATTTTTCAATAGTATAAGGGTCCTTTACACTCTCCCTACTCCCAAACCTTGCTTTTCGTACCAGATTCTGACTGTATTGATTTTTTCATGCAGAATTCTTGATTTTGGGTGAAATCACAATTCTGAAAAAATAAGGTTTCACATATTTCTTGCAGAAACTCTGGAAATGGCACTCACTCTCCTTGTTCTGCATTAATGCTCATCTTGCCCCACTTCCTATTACAAAACAATCTCTCTAAAATTTCAAATTTGATCAATAAAAACTATAATTTCACAATCTTGAATGTATTTGTCAATATCTCTCTAACTTGACTCAAGTTTTTTATCTTTTTCACAAAAACTGTTGGATTTGTTTTGTCAAACCATAAAAGGATCACAAGATGAGCCAGGCTACTTCCTCACCCAAGGTTTGTGAAGTCTGTGCATCAGTTTTTGCTGTAGGTCCAACAGTTTTTTTCTCAATGGTAATCAGCATGGGTTACGCCTTTTTTGTGTCCCCCGCCCCGTCGCCTGTTGACGGATCTTCATGAAAATCTCCAGGATCAAACAATGATTTGGAAAGTTTTGTGCGGTTTCATCGATGATATCAAAGTTTTCGAGATTTCAAGAAATGCATTTCCTGTGGAGACTACTATATAGGCATATTGCATCTCTGCACTCTCAACAGTACTCGCCAGGATCTGGAGCATCTCTGGGCCCATCTTCATCCCAGTTCAAGCCAAGTTATTATGAAGGTCTGCTCAACAACAGTCTGTCGATTAAAATAAACTTTCTGGAAAGATTTAAGCAACCGTAGCAAAGGTGTTACTGAGGCACTTGGAACTGCGTGCATGAGGGAGAAATAAGTGTTGATCGAGAGATGGGTGCACCAGCCCTGGAGCCAGCCTTAACTATGACACAAGTGCACCGGAGGAATAATGTCCCAGGTGCCAGGAGGTTGAGAGAACAGTTGGGGATCACTCCTTTTAGGAGCAAGGGCCCTCACACACCCCGAAGGATGTCATGCTTCATCATCGGGCAGCTCCTCGTTTGGCCAGCGCTGCACTGCTCAATAGGTCTTGCAGGGGGGGCTCTTTGCCGGAGGTCTTCTCTTTTTGCCGATGTGAAGTCTGAGGGGAGAGGGGGCAAAAAACTAGTGTGAGTAGAGATGGGAGAGTGCGTGTGAAAATTAAAAATAGCTATAGGAAACCCACAAGATGTCCTTTATTTACTGGGTTTCTATGCTATATTAAAAATAAGGACTGTAAAGTTGTGGCTGGAGAGGGAAGAAATTTATAACCTCTTGAGCTCAAATTTGGATAAATGCAGTGAATGGGGCCAACATGTTTCATGCCTGTTTAAAGTCCAAGGGATCTCGGCATTTCATCAGGACCAAGGGATCATCGTCTACTCTGACAGGGACGGATTGTATGTGTGAGTGAAGTGCCGTACCCTGGTAGCTGGACTCGTGATGTAGCCCAGTACAATTGAAAAACAAGGTACCTTCAGGATACACCTGGGGGAGAGAGAGAGAGAGAATATTAAAACTGACACGGATAGCACACTCAGGCACCCTGTATTCAGATGCCGGGTCGTGCGATGTCAGATTGATGCAGGACAACCAAAACGGGACAGACATGTATAGCAAACAGAGAGACACACAAACCAACATAGATTGCGTCACAGGCTTCAGAACAAATACAGTAACTTACTGTTCCTAGTGTGATTTTCAACCTATCCTTGACTGTAGTAGTCAAAGAGCTTAGTAATTCATATTATAGACAAACATGGTGCCGTGTTGTACAGATTAAAACACAAGACTGTGCCATATGGATGCATGGTCGAAGAGGTGCTACTCCAACCCATTGTAGATCTCACCCCTGGCCACACAGAATGTCATGTACAAGTAGAGGATCCGAGGAAAGTTTGCCACAATCAGGAGAAGGCTTACCTAGGGGGGGGGGGAATACTGGCCCCCTCGTGTCATTCCAGGTGTCTGCGCAGTGGCGGGAGACGGAGCCTAAAAGAAAAAGGTTATACACTGAGCCTGGTAACAAGGGCTATAATAGGAGCCCAATCGAGAAAAAGTTGTAAAATAAGTTGTAAGTGCCTCGTTCAAAAAAGGATGTGCTCGGTCAAACACCTAAGCCTGTGGTATACAGGGTGGTGCCAATGATCTAAAGGGGTTGGGAGTGGGTAAGGAGGGTAGCGGGCTCGGCTCTCCTCTCCTCGAGCCTTCCTCTGGTGGAAGCCAGGGGGATGTGGCGCCCTATAGGTGCAGGGTCCTGAGTACTGATGGGGGGGCGCGGCCATTTGATGGCTGTCGAATCGCAGGACAGAAAGGGGTTAGCCAGAGTTAGTGGGTCCCCCGGTGGAGGGGACCCAGGTGGAGGAGAGAGAGACGGTCCAAGTCTCTTAGCAGCGCGGTGCAAAGCCACGCCAAGTAGTTGTGAGCACCGATGGGGTAGTGTTCATACTTACCGCAATTGGCGCTCCTCCAGGGTGTGTGACCTACCCAAGCCCGGTGGAAATGGAGAGTGCCGAGCTTCTAGTCAGTAGGACTCAGACTAAACTGCTTGGTGGGACGCATCAAGGGGCACACACTGCAAGAGCCGCAGGGGTAGTGGCCCGTCAAGGGGGGAGCCCCCCATAGTGATTGCTGCGGTCTTGATCTGGGAGTGGTTGGTCTAGTGTGTACGATGATGTCTTTTATGTTTGTAGTCCTTTTAAAAGCAAACCTGGGTCTAGCTGGGGACATAGCCCCGTCTGTAGTATCGCCCAGTGTTTTTTGATGATCTTTTGTATACGGTTGGATTGTGGTGTGAAGGATGCAACACAGGTCAAGACGTCAGTGGACTCCCGTATGTGGGGTTCCAATAGACCCTGTCTGTTATTGTTTTTAGCTCTCTTGTAAGCTCTTTGTACCACGTTCTGGGGATATTACCCAGCTGTCAAATCTGTGTTCAATGATTGGGCCTGTTGTTTAAAGTCGTTAAGGGTGCTACACTTACGACGCAGGCTTAGGAATTGCCCAAACGGAAGGTTATCTGGTAAGTGTTTGGGATGGTGGCTGTCTTATCTGAGCAGACTATTGCTGTCTGTGGGTTTCTTGTATGAGATGAGGCTAAGCATATCTCTTCCGACAGTAATCCCTACCTATCGAACATCCTGGTATGGCGGAGGTATATTGATGGCATACTGATTCTATGGCATGGGACTAATGACATGTGCCAGGAATTCTACTTATGGATCAATACACTGAACCCGTATTTGAGGTTCAGTAAGAACGTTTCTGCAACAGAACTCCCTTTCCTTGACTTACTTACTCATCTCACTCACAGGAGGACATATCCAGACCAGGACATACAAGAAACCCACAGACAGCAATAGTCTGCTCAGATGCATCCTTAAAAGACATCATCGTACACACTAGATCAACCACTCCCAGATCAGGACCGCAGAAATCACAATGGGGGGGTCCCCCCCGTGACGGGCCACTACCCCTGTGGCTCTTGCAGTGTGTGCCCCTTGACGCGTCCCACCAAGCAGATTAGTCTGAGCCCTACTGACACATGGGACCAAAGAACCCACACTAACTGCAACACGAAAAACTGCATATACATCATCACATGTCCTTGCCAAAAACGCTATGTGGGGATGACTACATGAGCAGTCAAGACTCGAATTACCGAACACTGCAGCAATGTGAGGTGTGGTAGGACTACGACCAAATTGCTCACCCATTACATAGAGATGGGCCATACCCCGAACAATATGTATTGGACGATAATAGAAGCCCATACAAACATCTGCACGAGAGCCAGCCCTGTTCTACAAAGAACAACATTGGGTGTTTCGCCTTGCCACTCACCACACAGGCCTGAATGATGACATACCATGGGTGGACGTGTCACAGTGATTTCTTGCACCACCATATGTTTTCGACCCTTCTCTTCGCCCGTTGGCCTCCGTTCCTGCTCCACCTTATCTATATGGAATGGGCTTCGCTGGCTGGCCACACAGAATCCACCATGGCCGTCACGGCTCTAAGCAGGGACACGCATTCCCTTCTGGAGAGGCTTTACCGCCTAGACCTCCCTTGTTTAAGAGAGCCTTGCTCGCTATTCCAGCATGGTCCGCTCGGCTCTACTATGAATATCTATACATTCCAGAAGGGGTGTTACTTTCGAAATTCCATACCCCTCTCTCTACATAGGCACACCACACCGGTATGCTTAGAGAGATTCCGTCAACCCCCGTTTTTTATACGAAGTTTGTTTCTCTGTTTTTTGACCCATGAGGGGCATTTTGCCCCTAACCACATAGGCCCGATTATATCACCCATACTTCTATGTGTTGCATTCAATACGTATCAAGAGACTCCGAGGTCCTCCGACCTCGTTTGGATCCTTTCCAATATGGCCCCCATCCTGGGTTCTCCATTAAGGCGTCCTCGTCCTTGACCCACTCAGGTCACCGCTATAGCTTTTTGCTTGTCCACGGGTTGTGCCGGGGTTAAATTCCCCACCTACCCGGAAGCTCGGCACTCTCCGTGTCCACCGGGCTTGGGTAGGTCACACACCCTGGAGGAGCGCCAATTGCGGTAAGTATGAACACTACCCTGTCGGTGCTCACCACTACTCGACGCGGCTTTGCACCGCGCCGCTATTAGACTCGGACCGTCTCTTTCTCCTCCACCTGGGTCCCAGCCACTGGGGGACCCCTGAATTTGGCTAACCCCTTGCTGTCCTGCGATTCTACATCCATCGAATGGTCGCGCCCCCCCATCAGTACTCAGGACCCTGCACATCAGTTCTCGAGACCCTACACCTTCAGGACGCTACATCCCCCTGGCTTCCGCCAGAGGAAGGCTCTAGAAGAGGAGAGCAGAGCCCACCACCCTCCTCGCCTACTCCCAACCCATTTAGTTCATCTGCACCACCCTGTATACCGTGGGCTTAGGTGTTTGACGGAGCACATCCTTTTTTGAAAGAGGCACTTACAACTTATTTTACAACTATTTCTCGATTGGACTCCTATTATAGCCCTTGCTACCAGGCCCAGTGTATAACCTTTTTTTTAGACTCTGTCTCCCGCCACTGCGCGCACGCCTGGAATGACACGAGGGGGCCAGTATTCCCCCCCCCCCTAGGTAAGCCTGCTCCTGATTGTGGTAAACTGTTCCCCGGATCCTCTACTTGTACATGACATTCTGTGTGGCCAGGGGTGAGATCTACAATGGGGTGGAGTAGCACCTCCTCTACAATGCATCCATATGGCACAGTTTTGTGTTTTAATCTCTACAACACGGCACCATGTTTGTCTATAATATGGATTACTAAGCTGTTTAACTACTACAGCCAAGGATAGGTTAAAAATCACACTAGGAACAGTAAGTTACTGTATTTGTTCTGAAGCCTGTGACGCAAGCTATCTTGGTTTGTGTGCCTCTCTGTCTGTTTGCTAGACATGTCTGTCCCCTTTTGTCTGTCTTGCAACAGTCTGACACTGCACACCCCGGCATCTGCATACAGAGTGCCCGAGTGTGCTATCCGTGTCAGTTTTAATATTCTCTCTCTCTCTCCCCCAGGTGTATCCTGAAGCTACCTTGTTTTTCAATTGTACTGGGCTACATCACGAGTCCAGCTACCAGGGTACGGCACTTCACTCACACAATCACACATACAATCCGTCCCTGTCAGAGTAGACGATGATCCCTTAGTCCTGATGAAATGCCGAGATCCCTTGGACTTTAAACAGGTATGAAACATGTTGGCCCCATTCACTGTATATATCCTAATTTGAGCTCGAGAGGTTATAAATGTCTCCCCTCTCCAGCCACGACTTTACAGTCCTTATTTTTAATATAGCATAGAAACCCAGTAAATAAAGGACATCTTGTGGGTTTCCTATAGCTATTTTTAATTCTCACACGCACTCTCCCGTCTCTACTCACACTAGTTTGTTTGCCCCCTCACCCCTCAGACTTCACATCAGCAAAAAGAAAAGATCTCCGGCAAAGAGCCCCCCTGCAGGGCCCGTTGGGCATTGCAGCACCAGCCCAACGAGGAGCTGCCCGATGATGAAGCATGACATCCTTTGGGTGTGTGAGGGCCCTTGCTCCTCAAAGGAGCGATCCCCCCCAACTGTTCTCTCAACCTCCTGGCACCTGGGACATTATCCCTCCCTTTCCCCTTTCAACGCCTTCTTTAGGAACTGCATACTAATTTTTCTTGTTATACATTTATAGGGTCGTGTATGCAGACCTATCTAAAAGCCCCCGTCTGTGATAAGTGCACTGGAGCCAAGCCTGAGTTGTGACCATCCCTATCTGGATAGTGATCCAGCGCTAACAATAAAAATAATTCTCCTATTTGGCTTTGGTCATCCAGGTGCAACTATTCCTCTAACACACACACTATATCCATATGACGGTGGGGCCCATAACACCGCATATACATTCACTTACTCATTTGTTCCCTGGATTTCCTCCGTCATGAACCTAGGAGAAAAACGATTCGCTGGAAGGAGACGGGATACCTCTTTTATCATGACATAATATTTCTCATTTGCTTTTAAGGTATTCCGCTCATTGGTCGATGGACCAACTAGTAGGAATTAGTTGATGGTGATTAAGACCAGCTCAATCACAATAAACTCTTTAACATTTCATTTTTAATCATTGAGCTAAAGAATCACTGAGTCATTTGTTTAAAGAATAATAAAGTTTATATAAAGTTTTGAATGCAGGAAATGAGGTTAAGCTTATTATTCAGATCATTACATTTATCATCAATATAAGAATAATTTGAAATTGCAATGCATATTTATTAGACGGAAAAATAAGGTTATCATAATAAGAACTCTAAAGATCAATCTATCTATCTGGGGAAAATCTAATAATTCTAAAATAAAAATCTACCAGGAAAAGTTCTCCTAAAGCAGCATCTTTATACTCAACTGGAAAAGGAAAATAGCAGCAGCAGCAGCATCAGCTCGTCAGCATCAGCAACCGCAACTTCACCCATCTACAGCATCTAACTTCTCCAGCATCTACCTCTGCAACTCCCACACCAACTCACTCCCGCAGCAACTTCCGCAGCATTCTAACCCCTCCCACCAAGAGTAGGTCTTCTTATACCCTCATTCTAGCTTACAGCATAAGATGTTTCTTCTTCATGGCGTGATTGTTTCTCATTGGTCAAAACTCAGGCCCATATACATTTTAATCAAACTTCCTGGTCTTAACCAGTTCCGTGTGGAATGTCCATGCAAGCATCGTTTCCCACAGTTCATGCAATTGCTCATCCGTTTCGATCAGTCCAAATTGTATCTTTTTCTGCTACATTTTGTGTTAAACAGTTCCGTCTATTGATTCAGTTGGACTTCTCACGCTTCTTGCTGATCATCTTGGCACACATTTGCTCAGAAAGGTCACAACAGCCTTGACCATACTTCCATCTTAGCCTCTCAGCATCAGCACGTGATCATCCCTTTTCCACAGCCTCTCTCCTCTATCACATGGTCTCCCGCTCATGCGTACTCTAGCAACTGGCGGCCATTTTATATTGCTGCTCGACAGGCCTAAGCGCACTATTTTAAAAGATAAACAAAATATTGTTAAAACAAAGAAATATAAACCCTTTCGTTTCCCTCCCGTCTTTCTACGTACCCCAATTAGGTATTACCTAGCAAAAAGCAACATATAAAGCTGTCCCTTACTTACCATCGCTTTATTTTGCTACCACACGTTTTATTTAAAAGCACAGATCATGCGTTTATTATTGAATTAGTACGCAAATATTATGTTATGTTAGACACGTAAACAATTATAAGTTGATAAATTTGCACACGGAATAGCGTGTTACCTTTAACCCTTAACATATAACATACATTGTTGGTTATTTACTTAAACGAACATGTTTATTAATTATTTAAAAGAAAATATTAGGAGGTTAAAAAAATTTCATTTACCCTGCTCCATCAATAGCATATCCCAGCACTACTCCAATAACATTGACTGTCTCCTTACCATGTTCTAAAAGCACCTACATTTCATCGTCTGTGCCATATGGCGAGCCATGATACCAGATGCTGGCCCAGGTGGGCTTTGCGAGTTTCTGGGAACCCTACGTTTGCCAAAAAGTCCTGTAGAAGATCATGCGCCAGCAGACTGCATCTGACACTCAATTTAGAGTGCATGCCCCCTGAAGCACTGCAATCCACCACAAAAGTAGGCACTGATAAGTACCTTTGAGAGTACAAACGGGACACCCGTGGACTCTTGAATCTGCTTCCCACGGTGGGACTAGGGTGACCACCTCACTCCATGTCATCAAGAACACTGATTCCAGTCTTCGACTTTTCCTTCATAAATCATCGCTATCAAGCGTGTTGGTCTAATTGCTTCAGTTGGACAACACCCAGAATGCATTAAGCTGTTACATGAAAACCCAGGACTGAAAACTCTGTCCATGATGACATTGAACCAGAGGCAAATGACACCAGGAATGGCATCACAGGGAGCGGCGCGGTTCGGTATTGGTTGTTGAATGAGCCTGTCCACGCTTTCCTGTAACGTCTGTAGACAGGAAGGGACAGGCCGAGAGAGGCCGCCCACAGCTGTCCAGTGTGTTTACCTAGGGATGCAGGATCTATTAATGCTTCAGGGTTGCCATGGGAGCCTACTGCTCTGCAGTGCCAGCATCCCTGCCTGTGACTGGGAGGTAAACACACAGCATTGTAACTAAGCACTGCCCGCAAAACTGACTCTCACTTTACCACCTTCAATATCGCCTCCCTCGGCCCAAGAAATGTCCCTCACTGCTCTAACTACGGCCCTCGCAACTGTCTCTAGTCATCACCCTGTCAACCTTACCAGTTATTAATTTGAGCCAGTGGTTGCAGGTGGCGTCAACCGGAACTTATTTTTCCTCAACAGACTTTGATCCAGAGCAAGAGAAAGAAAAACACAAAAGGCGGGGAGAAGGAGGAAGAGAAAAAATGTGAACAGGGAGAAAACAGGAACCTGTAAGAGTGAGATTAAGAGACACGGCGTCAGGGCCAGGGTTAACGCTGGTGGTGCCCGGTGCAACAATCACAAACTTGGGGTACGAACATCCCCCCCAGTACTGAAGATTAGGAAATATATTTCAACTGGTGTCAGAGGGCAGAACGAGTGGTGTATCCAAGTAGGGGATGTCCCAAAAAATGTGAAAAGGGAGAAAGCAGGAACCTGCAAGAGTGAGATTAAGAGCCACGGAGTCAGGGCCAGCGTAGGCACTGGTGGCGCCCGGTACGACAACCCCGGTGCATTCATTCAGGTGTTCCTGTCTTGCAGTAATATTCTTTTTCTTCTGGGTTTTTTTTCGACGAACTTCATTCAGGTTTCTTCCCACCTTTCACTCATAGTCCCTCGGGTCTTTTTGTCTGTCAGGGATGTTCATTCAGGTGGCTTCTTTTCGCCAGTGATTTCCTTCCTTTCACTAGAGTTCATTCAGGTGTTCCTCCTGTTAGATGAAGTTCATTCAGATGTTCCTGCTTTGTAATAATGTTTTCGTTCTTCATTCAGGTGTCTTCCCGCCTTTCAATGATATTCCCTCCTGGGATCTTGCCTGTCAGGGATGTTCATCCAGGTGTGTTTCCCTTTCACCAATGTTCCTTCTTTCCTATGTTTCTGCTTTTCACTGGCATTCATTCAGGTGATTCTGCCATTATAATGAAGTTCATTCACGTGTACCTGCCTTGCTTTAAAATTCTTCGTTATTTCAGCTTTTCTTCTTTTTTGCGAATTCCCGTCATGGCTCTCCCTGCCTCTCACTGATGTTCATTCATGTGTCACTTCTGCTCCCTGATGCTCGTTCACATGTACCAGCCTCTCAGCGATGTCCCTGATGTCCGTTCATGTGCCTTGATTCTCACTGATACAACAAACAACAAAGTGATGGATGGAATGCTTGAATTAATCTCAGCCACTGTGATCTGGTCGGGCAGCGGTCCTTTCTACTGTTTTTCACCCATCATGCCACTCCAGGCAGAGGCCCGTATTATTCAATCAGTAGTGATGCTGCCCCTAACGGGAACAGTCCATCCCGAACTGCTGGGTGAGGTTGCACTCTAGAAAGGACCACGGGCAACCCAAGACCAATTTCAACCTATTTGGGCTTCGTCAGTAGGGTGTAGCTTGAGTACTGTGGCACAGTAAGCATGGGGCCCATGCCTGGACATGTCTATCACACCCAGGGAGTCAACTGTTGCAAACAACAGGATGATGGATGAAATGCATGAATTCATGTCAGGCATTAGAGATAGCTAGAACTGCATTCCAGGAAGGGAAATGCACAAGGCACTTTAAATCGGTCAGAGGTGTATGCCAAGGTTGCATTTTAGCCCCATTACTTTTTACTCTTTATATAAATAAGTTAGGTAAAGTGTTAGACTCAGCCAGTTTAGACATACTGCGAGTAGTGGACAGGGTTATCCCTGTGCTCCTATACGCGGATGACGCCGTTTTATTAGCCCGTACTGCTGTAGGGCTACAGAGGCTTTTGGACTCTTTTGGGGCCTATATGAAATCGCTGGATTTAGTGGTTAATATAGCAAAATCACATGTAATGACCATGGGCCGGAAACCAAAGAAATCCAAAACTTTTTATTGTGAAGGCGCTGAGTTGACACGGGTGAGTTCTTTTACTTACTTAGGCTTACTTTTTGACGAGAGGGGATCCTGGGTACCCCAACAGAAAGTTAAAACTAATGTAATGGCTAGGGCAACGGCTGCTGTGCATGGATTTGCCCAGCGTCTGGGGGCCAAACCAATTGATGCCATGCTCAATATCTATAGGTCAAAATGTATAGCCATTGCACTATATGGTTCGGCTATTTGGGGATACAAGACAATGGAGGGGGTACAGGTGTGTGAAAATAAGTTTCTGCGTACCCTTATGTCGGTCCCCCAATCCACCCCAACTTTTATAATACATCAAGAAGTAGGTGCTGGCTACGTGGCAGATCGGTTGAGGTTGGCCCCGGTGGTATGCTGGCTTAAGACCTGGCTTAACCCAGAACTAACTTTGAATCATATGATTATAAGGGATTGTGTCACCATGGAACGAGTCAACAACATCCCATGGCTTACCTATGTCAAGTTTATTTTAACCAAATTAGGCCGCCAGGAACTATTTGATTACCCCGATAAAATAAGGAAAGAGGACTTGGTATGGGTAAAAACACACTTTTTGAACCTGTTGGTGGCGGAGCGGGAGGAAACTGAGCTAATGAAACCTTCAGTTAAAGCTTATTTCTTGTTGAAAACCTCCCCCGAGATCGAACCTTATCTGAGACTAGTTATGAAGCCCGTCCATCGTTTGCTTTTAACCAGGTTTCGTTTTAATTTAATTCATTTCTCCCTAGGTAACCTGCAAGGCTGGAGCAGGTTGTGTGATCAGGGTCCTTGCACTTGTGACGATTTCTCGACCCAGGACACCATGCACTTTATGATGTTCTGTGACTTTTACAGCGTTATTCGCAGGAGGTTTTTAATTCCAATTCTGAGGGGAAAAGGTTTCACAAAGGTGAAACCCGCCTTACTTTATCTCCAGTTGTTGAATGACCCGTGGGAAATTTTTAATATTGCAAGTTTTCTAGTCGCAGCTGTGAGACTTAGGAAAGCACGGCTCCCTTCGATATCCCATTGAGCCTCTATTTAGTATTTTTATCCTGAACTATTTTTACTGTGACGGTTTTTTGATATGTATTTTTAATGGTAGCCTTGATCCTTATTCAACTCAATGTATTCTGATTTTATGTCATTCTCCCTTTTTATATTGCCCATATTTACTGATGAATTGGATTTTTGTTGTCTTACTGTATGATGTATTGTGTGATATATGTGTTGTACTTTTATGGTTTTTATTAACCGAATAAAGTGGTTTGACTGACTGGCATTCCAGTCCATCATGTTTCACCAATCGTGACTCTCCAAACAGAGGCCATACTTATGCAAATCAGTACAGATCCTACTCTTTATGGGAACAGTCCATCCTGAACGGCTAAGTGAGGCTGGCCCTGAAAGGGACCAAAGGAAGTCTGGTTTCTCCCTATTTGGACCTCGCCAGTAGGGTGTAGTTTGACTCCTATGGCACAGGACCAATGCCACATCTCACTGATGTTCGTTCATGTGCCTCCGCCTTGTACTGCTGGTTGTTTCATGCCCTACTGTCACTGATGTTCGTTCATGTGCCTCCGCCTTGTACTGCTGGTTGTTTCATGCCCTACTGTCACTGATGTTCGTTATGGGGCCCCTCTGCTCACAGATGTTTGTTTCTGTCTTCGCTTCTCACTGATGTTTGATCACGTGTCTTTGCTGCTCAATGAAGTTGATCCACTTGTCCCCACCTCTCATTACCCGACATTGTGGATTCTTGTTTATATCCCTGCTCTGACTGATGTTCATTCATGTGTAAGCCCCCCCTCCCAATCCCCCCCCCCCCACCGGGGCCAGTCTGGCAGAATTGCCAGGGCTAGTTTGTGTTCCCAGTCCGGCCCTATCTGCTTGTAGACCGACTTGCCCAATGGCCTCACCCCAACACCGGTCCCTGTGGAAGCCACGACAGGGCACACAAGAAAGCAGCCTGCCTCCTGAACTCGCCTTCCCCTCATGATTTCCCTTCACCAAAGACTATCCCTCACTATATGGACAAAGACCCACTTAAAAACGGAACCCGCACATCAATTTCTAGACTGATTCCCACATACCAATGGGGTTCTTTTAATTGTGCCACACAGTGCATGCATTTTTTAAAGACTGTTTTTTTCCCCTTTATTTGAAAAAGTTTTAGATCATTTTGGTGATGATTATTTGTATGTATTGACTTTGCTGCTGCATATCATGGTTTCAGAGTTTTGGGGCCTAACCATGAATGATGAAAATTAATGTTTTTAAAGTTTTCAATCTTAATTTTAATGTGCTTTTGGCAATGATTTCAATACACATATTTTATAGATATTATGCCATGCCTAGAAGTTATTCATTTTTCATTATTTGTGGAAATTACACTTTCCCCATGAATTACAGATTTCGATTGATCATACAGCTAACAGGTATTATAGTATACTACAAGATACAGCAGTAGGATCTAGTAGTAATTAAAGTTGGTATTTTCCCATTTTGAAAATTGTGATAGAAAAAGACATACCAGATAACATGTTATAGATTTCGGCTGACATTTACAAACCACTCTGCCACATGGTTGATTATCATGTCACAGTAATCCCTCAATGGAATTGCATCTCAAAGTGTGTGAAAATTACAAACTTGTTCTTGTGTAGTATCCCACTGCATATCTGGTTGTGAGAAAATGTATACTCTACTCTCACTTAGGACGGCGACAGATGGGAAACACAATAGCCACCCCACAACAAGATTCAGAATTCCCCTTCACCAATACCAAAAGTCCTACCCTGTGAGTAGCAGCTCAGTCATTGAGGAAGCAGAGGTACATGGGTCTTTGAAACTGGTAAGAGATGGCTGGCATATAGTATGCTTCTGGGATCTGACCCAGTATGGCTGCAGAAAAATTACCACTGCTGCACAGGCCGCTTTTGTGCACCTGAAGATTAATGAAAATAAAAAAATAGCAAAGTGGTAAGTAAGCATTGCAACTACACGCACGCACACACTCTCTCTCTCTCGTGGCACAATACTGCAGTGATGGCACTGTAGTTATTATTAAATTACCTTTTCAGAGGGGAGTTCTAAATCCATGTTTGCTAAACTTTTAAATCTTTGGCTAAAGTTCACAATATTTCTAATAGCCTTCTTAGATGCTAAACATACCACATTTGGTGAACGCTGAGCAAGGATTGCATAGTTTGAAAGATTATTTTTTGAAGTCTGTTTTTTAGCATTGTTCTAACACAGGTTTATACATAGGTAGTAGAGATTTTATTTCACCGAAGTGTGAAGCACCACAGGGGTCTTCATTGAGAGTTACTTTAATTTCTTTCTTACATGGCAGTCAGAAACCTAGGCATTGGCACTCAGCACATAAGTAAGCTGGGCTCCAATGTTAAATTGCTGGTTGCGACCGCCATGGTTGCGGTCGCATCGTAATATGGGGTGCGGGACCGACGCCTTACAGGCGGGCGGTCACAATCCCCGTTAAGATGGCGGGCGGACTCAAGTCCGCCCGCCATCGTAATCGGCCCCATTGTTTTGTGGCTAGACATCCACATCTGCCTGATACTATGGTTTGAGAAGGGGGTGCTTTTTTACATTAATTAGGCGGGTGTGTGGTTTTGTGTTTCGGTCTTCAAATCACTGAAGTTCGTTTGGCTTGATATGAGTTTCTGTGATAGTAGGATATTCCACATCATAATTAGGGCTCCCGGTTTTATGGTATTTATTTTTTTAACATTTCCGTCTGTATTTATCCATATTTATTTTTTTGCCATTTTATCTGTATTTATCCACATTTATTTTTGTTGCAAGCAAAAAAAGACACTGCAGCTAGTATTTTTTCACATTTATTTAAATAGACAATGGGCACTTGGTTGTTATAGGTTTTGATAGATTTATGTAGATGGGTAAATGGGTTATTGCTTCGAACAAAGAGGTCCTTTTGTTACTTGCAGTTCATAAATTTTAATCCTTCTAATATAGCACAGTGAGCTATGAACGACATGTGGCTCCTACACCTTGTAACTCCCACTGTTTTAATTAACACATCCTCCACATTGATTTACACGCATATGATTTATTGTGAATGTATAATGGGTAACTGTGATATAAAGCGCTCTAACACCCTGCATTGGGATGAGTAGCGCTATAACACTATAAAAGAAATAAAGCAAAATAAAGGTATTTAAATTGTTATTTGTGTAAATACTGGGACAGACCAGCACATCTAACATTCCTACAATGCATACCTATCTCTTTTATACAGAGACTGGAGAGAATGCCTCTTTTAAGTGCCTGAAAAGTGATAAGCTGTGCGTATTTGTTTTACTTCCTTTGCTTTTAGGTGTGCATCTCCTCCCCACCCCCATAGCCCCAGCCAGGATACTACAACAAAAGGAGCCCTGATGGCCCCTTACCGTCTGCCTTTGTTATGGCACCTCCAGGAATGGTGCACTTCAATGCTGTTCAAAGAATGACAAGAAAACAAAAGTAGCGCTTAACTGGCAAACTCTGTAAAGAGGTGCCAATGTGTTCAAGTGTGAATAAACCCAATCTGGCCACTTTGCATCCACTGTGCCTTGATTTATTTATTCTTACATGCTTTGTAGCTACAAAAAATCTCTCAGTTAACATATTTACTAGCATTTTTCCGTTTATATTTATAAATACAGACAAAGGAAAAATATTTTTCCGTCTGTATTTATATGCAAAAATCCGTTTAAACGGAAAACCGGGAGCCTTAATCATAATATATTGAAAATCCTATACCTCCCGTTGTACCCTAGCGCCGTCTTGTGGACTTTGAAAAACAGTACTCGGAGCTCAGCTTTTATGCGTTTATCCCAGTGATCCAGCGCTACTAATATAATTTCTTCTCCTGTGGACATAACATCCAGGTTGAAAACACTCTTTTTAACAACTATACCAATATGACGGTGGGGCCCATAACACCGCATATACATTCACTCACTCAAATATTCCCTGGATCCCATCCACTTTCACCTAGGAGAAAAAGTTATGACTGCTGGAAGAGAACGGGATACCTTTTAAAGCTTGACAAGATGGTTTCTCAAATATCATACATAATCAGTTTTAATCCTGTCAGTTTCTTAAGACATCAAGGTATTCCGCTCTTTGGTCGATGGACCAACTAGTAGGAATCAGTTGATGGTGATTAAGACCAGCTCAATCACATTTAAACTCATTAAACATTACACTTTTATTGAGCTAAAGAACCACAGACTCGTAGTTTTAATTGTAATAAAGTTTATCTACTTCTTTTAAATGCATGAATAAGTTTCAATTTTATTAATCAGTTTAATACGTTTAATATCATTATAAGAAATAACTTTTTAAAAGAATTTATGCATACCCTTTTAGATGAGAAATAAAGTTCACCTCAGCAGATAATTTGCAGATTACAGCATAGAACTCCCAAAAACTGACTGTCTGTCCCGCTAAACAGGCCTCCTCGACGGACCACCTATACAGGTTTCCCGCAACGATCTCGTTCCTTCCCAGTCAGATTTAAAAGCAAAAAGATGAATTATTTTAAAAGAAAATGGCCTATAGAAAATAGCAGCAGTTCTCCGGCGTCAACGTTCAGTGCTCAAAAATTATGTATGAATAACGCTCCTCCTACCTAAGAGTAGGTCCTCTTATACCCTATTACTAGCTTACTAAACAGAAATGTTTCATTCTTTGGGGGCGAGATTCACGCTAATTGGTCCATTGGAGGGGTGGCAAGCATCTCCTCATTGCCCTCCTTGCTTAAACCGGTTCCGAAAATGTTTATAATTTTTGTCCTTTCTCACGGCTTTAGGATATTACTAATCCGATTGACAGTTCCTCACATGTATCTTCTTTTGTAACTTTATTTTAAACAGTTCATTGTTAATTCACAGCTGCATCTTTGGTTCTCATACATTCTCGCTGAGTCCTTTTTGGCACTCATTTGGTGACAGGTCACGCTGTCCTTGACTCGCTTCACTCTGGGCTTTACTTTCAAATCACGTGACATATATTTCCACAGCTTTCTTCCACTTGGAAGCCATTTTGCACTTGCGCATTAAGCTCATCTGCCTCAGCAGCCATCTTTACAGCACAGCTTAACAGGCCCAAACGAACTATCATGAAAACAAACACAATCATAATTAAAACAAAGAAAATAAGCCTTTTCGTTTCCCACCCATCATTCTACGTACCCCAATTAGGTGTTACCTAGCAAAAGCGACATGTAAATCTGTTTACTTACCATCCGCATTCTTTAGCCACAATACAATTTTCTACATAGCACAAATCATGCAACATTACTCTAATTAGTACGCAAACCATTATGTTAATATTATTTCACGTTGACAAATGTAAGTAGGTTAACTTTTGCACATAAATTGCGGTTACCACTTATAAAAGATGTCTATAAGAGACGTAAAGTGTTGATTAGTCATCAAAACAATTAATAGCATTAATTATTAGCATTAATATTAGGGGGTTCAAAAATTTCTTATTTACCTTGCTCCATCAACTCCCCCCTTTGGTGATTTTTAATATCACCACAAAAACCCATGTTACACAATTTTACAGATAGCATGTTTCTTGTTCATTTGCTTTTTGTTAGTTTTTACACATCAGTATCCCTTTCATCTTGTCTTTTTGTTCTCTCATACATACTATCTTTTAGTTCTTCAAGTTCTATTTCACCTAATTCTCGTTCTCTTTCTTTCTTTATCTTATTTTCTCTTTTCATTTTGTTTTGTCTGTTTGTCCTTTTAATACATATAACAACAAATTTCACAAATAATACCACTAAAATTACTACTGTTGATGATATCAAAACTTTCCCTACAATAGAACTACCTAGTTCAGTGAACCATTTTGGTATTGAGGAAAAACTCTTACCAAGTTTATCCCAAGCATTTTCAACCTCCAGTGGAACAAGTTCTTTGTGCAAATTAGTAATATTCTTTATATAGTTTTGTATATTTTCACTTTTATCTGGAATGTAAGTGCAACAATGTTGGACTTTCAACATTCCACAGACTCCTCCCTCTTTTGCCAAAAGAATGTCAAGGGCAAGTCGATTTTGCATCACCATAGCTCTCATGGCAACCATCTCGGTATTTACCATCAAGAACCCTCCAGCAGTATTCGTTGATAAACGATCTACTACTGTGGACAATTTTCGAATTTTAAATGCATTCAAAGATATTCCCACTGCTGGTATCATTGCTCCAAAAATGTCACCCACTATTTCTGAAAAACTTTCCCTCTTTCTACGTGTGAATGTTTCACCCATTTCGTGTGTTCCTTTTTCTTCTCAATCTACATGAAAGATTTTTGGAAAGACCAGGCCTAAGTAGCACGACCCATACCAATGGTCCGGCAACCTGTAATAAGCTCTGTTTCCACAAATATAATAGATCCCTGGAAATATTGGATCTTTTCCTCCTTTGAATCCCCATCCTCCTAAAATTTTATAATTGTCTCGGCAGTCACTGGAACCCACTAAATAGTTGTCATACCTAGTTCTATTTCTACTAATGCACAACTTTCCCTGTTGGGGCCAATCTAAAGTCATAGCTGCATTTGTCTTTTTCTTATCATTACTTTCTCTTTCAAATGTCCAAAGGGGTGTTTTCATCTCTTCCTCTACTACTTTTCTTTGAAATTTGACTCTTCTACTTTCTATCATCTCTAAAAATACCTTTTCCTCTTTCTTTAACTCACAAGTAAGGTTGTGTTTAACTACATCATCTAATGTCAATTCTTTAATTTCTAAGAAAAATTCACCAAACATCTTTGCTACTTTCACCTTGTTCAATTCAGGAATTATAGGAATTTTTGCAAAAATCTTATTTATGTCAGTGTAATAATATTCTAATCTACCTGTTTTATAAAACAAACTAGCTAAAACACTACATGTTATTCCATACGTCAAAGGAAGGTGATGATAGGTCACACCTTCTGAAACAGACGCAGGTAATTGCATACAAACATAACAATCTCTTACATCCATTGTTTCTACATATTCATATAATAATTTTGTGAAAACATTCTTTGAAAAATCTGTTATGGATCTATCCTTATGTAACTCTGCACTATCTATTAATGTTGCTGTATTCTGTATGTTAACCTCCTTATCCTTCTTTGTGTTGTTCTCTAATATGGACGTTTCTTTTACAGCTAATCTAATTGGAATGGTGATTGCTAAAATAAGCCATACAAACATTAATAATCCTGTACAAAAGAAACACATTCTACACCATCTACGTAAAAACGCACATCTATTCTCTGTGTCTACCATCTTATTCTATTACCTATATATATTTGTACAGTAAATGTGTCACCACACCTCAGAATGACGTTTCAGCCACTCTACTCTCTCACTTTGTCTCGTTTGGTACTCTCTTTAGTTCCTCTCAGAACTCTTTCTTGTCTTTTTCAGGTTTTTAATGTCCAGTCCGGCTTTTTCTTTTCATTCTCTTCCAACTTGTTGCACTTCACTTTCACCCATTGGTGTATAGTTTTCTTCGGGGTTATCGTGAGTGATTTCTTCTTCTTTGATATCAGTCAATGCGATGTATAGCCATTCAGGTGACTTATATTTCAAATTAACTTTCTTTACTCTTTTTGTTTTCTGCAATTGTTTTCCACTTTGTTTTTCTTGTTCTTTTTGACTTGTTATCTCATTTACTTGTTCTGCGTTATCTCTGTTTATCGTTATGATTTTATATCTTAAACTTTTGACTTCGTGGGGCCAATTATCTCCTTTTCTCGGCCTTTTCGGTTCACTTCCTTTTTCTTCTCGTTCAGCTCTCCAAGTTCTTTTTCTTGGTCCTAGTCTCTGTTTTCTCTCTCCTTCACTTTCTTCTGATTCTGTTTCAGACCTTACTTCATTTCCTCTTATTTTGAACTTTATGATTTCACCTTCTTTGTCTAGCTCTTCTTCTTCCTGTGTCTTTTCTGTTCGATCACTTGTTTCTATCCCTCCTCGAGGTTCTTCCGAATTTTCGTTGATCTCTCTGTCTGTTTCTATATTTCCCTGTTCTTTTGTTTGTTGGTCTGTCCCTATTGCTCCTCGGTGTTCTTCCGATTCTTCTATCTCTCTATTTGAATCTATCCCTCCCTTGTCTAATTTGACAAATTTTGAACGATTTTTACTATAACTTGTGCTTGGCTGATCACTGTTACTGTCTCTTTGTTCAGTTTCTTCGTTTATGATGTCATTGTTCCATTTATTCTTTAGCTTTTCATCACAATCTGATTGATCTGTTTCAGATGCTGAACTAGTGTCTGATATTTCCAGATGTCGACTTACAGGTCGATCTTCAAGTTCTGGAACTTTTGCTATTTCAAATTCTTCTCCAGTTGTTAGACTTGTACCTGGGTCTTCCAGATGTCGACTTACAGGTCGAGCTTCAGGATCTGGAACTCTGATAGTGAGGCTGGCATGTACCCAGTTTTTCACTCCTGCACATTTGACTGCAGTTGTTGTCACCAGGATCACTTGTCGTGGTTGGTCCCAGCGAGGAACCAAACAGTTTCTTCTTCTGTGGACTTTTATGCGGACCCAATATCCTGGACTCAAATCATGAGCTGGTTTTCTTTCAAGAGTGGTCGCATCCGGTCCAACCTGATGAAACACAGAATGTACCACATCAGCTAATCCTTTGCAATAATCCATCACGAGATCATCAGTTATAGTCAGCAGTTTGTTGACAGGTACATGTGCTTGTCTCATTGCTCGTCCCATGATTATTTCGTGGGGACTCAGACCTGTTTTCCTATCAGGTATGCTTCTGATTGTCATTAGTACCAGTGGAAGGGCATCTGGCCATTTGAGTCCTGTGGCTTGACACATTTTCCCTAACCTATTCTTTATTGTTCCATTCACTTGTTCTACCACTCCAGAAGCCTCTGGTCTGTATGCACAGTGCAATTTCCGTTGAATGCCAAGAGCTTCACATATCAATTGAATTAGTTTGTTTTGAAAATGTGTTCCTCTATCTGTTTCAATCGTTACTGGAAAACCGTACCTTGGAATGAATTCTCTCAGCAAGAGCTTAGCTACTGTAATCCCATCATTCCTTCTGGTCGGATAGGCTTCCACCCAACGAGAAAACAAACAAACGACCACAAGAACATACCTCAGTCTATTGCTTGGGGGCATTTCTATGAAATCCAGTTGCATTCTCATGAAAGGACCTCCCTCTCGTCCTATTGTTCCTAAACTTACTACTGTTTTCCTTCCTGGATTTATCTTTTGGCAAATAAGAAATCTTTGACAAAGACTTTCAGCTATAGCTCTGAATTTTGGGTTATACCATGTTTGTCTAAAAAGTCGGATCATGGCATCCCTTCCAATATGAGCTTGTCCATGGTACATCCGTGCCATGTTAGAAATCATGCTATCAGGCATAACTGGTCTTTCATCTCTATAAACCCAAACATCATCTTCCTCCCTTTTCCTGCATCCTGCTTTTATCCAGCTATCTTTTTCCTCATCATCTGCAGCTTCTTGTAATTGTCTCACCTCATCCCATGTTTCGATAATGTTAGTAAACAGCAAAGGACATGAAACATGCTCTCTTTCTCTTCTCCTGTTCAACGAGACTACATTTTTGGCACAATACTGAGCTATTTCGTCAGCATATTTGTTGCCCACAGTTATGTAGTCTTCCCCATTTTTGTGCGCAGTACACTTCACCACGGCAATCTGTTTAGGCAGCTGTATCGCCTCACGTAATTTCTTCACAAACTCACCATTTCGAATTGGAGTTCCTGCAGACGTCAAGAAACCTCTTTGGGACCAGATCTGCCCAAAATCATGGACCACTCCGAAGCCATACTGGCTATCCGTGATCACTGTGATTCGAACATTCTTTCCCAGTTTGCATGCCTGAATTAGAGCAATCAGTTCAGCCACTTGGGCGGAACGTATCCCTCTCAAACAAGATGCTTCCATTACTGCAGCTACTGTACATACAGCATACGCTGCACTCAAAACTCCTTCACTTGTCCTCAAACATGAGCCATCCACAAACATCACATAATCTGATTCTTTTAAAGGCTCATCTCTGATATCTGGCCTTGGTTTTGTACAGTATTCAAGTACGTTCAAGCAATCATGGTCAACCTCATCTTTGTCTTTCACACTCTCTTCATCCGGCAATGATGTCGAAGGATTCACGCTTGTGCATCTGTCAACGGTTACATTGTCTGCACTTAAAATCACTTTTTCGTACCTACTCAGCCGACTATGTGTCATGTATTGAGTTTTGGTTCTTGTCAAAAGAATTTCAACCAAATGTGGAACATATACTTTCAGTGGGTAGCCCATCACAATGCCTTCACTTTGTTCCAGACTCACACAAGTAGCAGCTACTGCTTTCAGACATCCAGGCAACGCTTTTGCTACCTGGTCTAAAACAGCTGAAAAATATGCAATAGGTCTTTTCATATTTCCATGTTTTTGTACTAACACTGAAAATGCACATCCATCTCTCTCACTACAATACAGCTCAAATTCTTTTTCATAGTCAGGCATTCCCAATGCCGGTGCTTCACACAGTCTCGCTTTTAGTTCTCTGAATGACTTCATTTCTTCATCATTCAATTCAAACGGATCTTTAACATCCTTTTTTGTCAATCGCTGTAATGGTTTCGCAATTCGTGAAAATCCACTTATCCACTGTCGACAATATCCAACCATTCCCAGGAACATTCTCACCTCTCTTTGTGTCATTGGAGGTCTCATTCCTCGGATAATTTTTATTCTCTCAGTCGTTACCTTTCGCACTCCTTTTTCAATTTTATGACCTAGGTATTGAACTTCTTGTTGACAAAACTGTAATTTTGATGGGGACACTTTATGTCCTCCTCCTGCTAAATGGTTCAGTAAAGCAATTGTGTCAGTAACACATGCTTCTCTAGTTTTTGATGCCACCGGTAGGTCATCAATATACTGAACCATCACAGATTTTTCAGGCATTTTTAAATCTTCCAATGATTTCTTTAGGACCTGATTAAAGATCGAGGGACTCTCTGTATACCCCTGAGGAATTCGGCACCATGCCAAAATACGCTCTCCGAACCTGAACGCAAATAATGGCTGACTATCTGGATGTAACGGGATAGAGAAAAATGCATGGCACAAATCAATGACAGTGTACCATTCCGCCTCATGTGGAATCTGATACAGTATTACAGCAGGGTTTGGTACAATTGGACAACAAGGAACGACAATTTTATTAACCTTTCGTTAATCTTGCACTATTCTATATGTTCCATTCGGCTTTTTCAGTCCCATTATAGGCGAATTACATGGACTGCTCATTATTTCTTTCAAAATTCCTTGTTCAATCATTTTATTTATTACAGGTGTTATTCCTTCAGTGATTTCTGGCGTCAATTTATATTGTGGAGTATTTGGGTAATTTGTTCCTTCTTTAACAGAAATTTTAACAGGGTCTACTCCTCTCATTAACCCAATGTCTTCGCCTGTAAAATCCCATACCTCCTGTTTGACTGTTTCTTTTAACTCAATTGGAATTTTCTCTACATCGAACACAGGAAACATGTCATTCACTCCTGGCTCTAATTCTGCCATTGTTATTTTATACAATACATCTTCATCTGGTGTCTGAAATGCAATCCCATCCGGAGTACAATAGATGGTGCAATTCATTTTGCAAAGTAGATCGCGTCCAAGTAAATTTACAGGACTGCAATCACACACCACAAATCGGTGCATTTCTCTGAATGGTCCAATTTTTACTTCTACTAATTTAGAAAGTGGCGCCTTAATTTGCTGATTTGAGACACCAACGACTTGGATATATTCACCTGAGAGAGGAAGGTTTGGAATTTCCACTGATCTGACAGTAGAACGGGTAGCTCCAGTGTCCACAAGGAATGTTACATTTGCACCATTCACTTCTCCATCCACAAATGGACCTGCCTGATCTACCTCTAGAGTTGGGCCAAGGTATGCACTCTTCTTCCTCTCCTAGGCACCGTCATAAACTTTCATCCGATTCATTCCCATCCTGTCGTAAACAATACTGCGTTATCGCAGCTGCGCGCGGCAATTGTGTTACCTGCTCTCCTCCGTAGAATCCTGTCTCTGCACTGTATCTCTGTGGATTTACACTCTTGGGAATTTGTGGTTGTGGCACCTGACTCTGCTGAGTAACTACCTGCGGTTGCTGCAGCTGTTGGTAACTCACCTCACTCTGCACCTGTGGATTTAATGATTGATTTTCTGTATTAGCTTTTGGAGGAAATTTACACTCGTTTCTCCAATGCCCTAACTTTCCGCAGTTGTGGCATGGCCACTTCTTCTTTGCTTCTTCTATACTCATTTGGCCTTTGCCTTTACCTATATTTGGTTTGGATTTCGTTTGTCCTGTCTCATTACCCTGATTATTTAGTTGAGCTTCTTGTTTTTCTGCAACTTTCACTTGCGCCCACATTGCTTTCTCCTTTAATTTACGCTGTCTACATTCAATGTCATCACTACAATACTTGGCATACCTCAACACTTCATCCACTGTACTGTTCTGCCAGCATATCATATGCTGTTTAATCATTTCGCTTATTTCTGGTTTCAACCCATAAACAAATCTATATTCAAAATGACTCATGTCCTTCTCATTCAGAGTCTCATAACCGCTATACTGTTTGAAGACCAAGAGTAGCCTCGCATAGTAGGCATGTACAGACTCCTTACTCTCCTGCCTAGTTCTGTCAATTTTTACCCAATCAGTTTCTTTGGGTGGAATTTTGTTTTTCAAAAAGGTAATAACCTGTTCATATTTCCTCATCACTTCTGGTCCTGGCGCTCCTGTCTTTGCGTCTCTTGGGTATTCTACAGTTGGCCAAACAATGGTAATTTTACATTCTGTCCATAAATCGGCTGGTACTACAATGTCAAATAACCCATCCAAATCTACCCATAACACCTTCGAAACTTTGACAAACCTTTCCACTTGTCTGTACCATTCTACAGGTTTTTCTCTCAATTTTGGAAAGTCATTTGTAAATGACAGTATATCTTGTCTGGACCAAGGGACATGTACATAACTACCTCCTGGAGTTTCTCTCATCGGATACTCCCTTACAACTGGTTCCTTGGCTGTCACTGCAAACGCCAAAGACGCTTTATCTGTTATTCTCTCATTCCTTTTAGTCCACCTGCTTCTCCATCTGTCCACATCACCCCATTTTCTCAATAAAACAATCAGTTCTTTTATCTGTGTTAAACGTCCTGATGTGTTCAGATTTTCTATATCTTTCTCACAAAAATCTACCCTATACGGTTTCTGCAAACTCCTGACTTTTACAAATTCTACTCCTAGTTCATTCGCTGTCTCTTCCAATTTGTCATGTAGATTTCTAGCTCTCCAAGTAATGCTCTTGCACAAGAACATTATCTCGTCGTCCTGGTATGTTTTCAATTTTTCTGTACCAATAGTCCCTAAAATTAATTCTTCCATATCTATCTTTAGCCTAATTACATCTAATGGTTTCGGTTCTGTCTCTTTCTTCTGCAGGTTTCTCATCCATTCACTTAATTCGTCTGGAGTTGGACCTACAGGTGTGCTATTTATTTCTATCCAATTTCTATTCCTCTCTGGTGTTTCTGATGCAGACTCAGTTCCCATAGGAATCCTCCTTATCTCACTCTCGTTTACTGTCAGGTTAGTAGGTGGGCTCGGTCTATATGAACTGACCAAATTTCTTGCCCCTTCATTTTCTAGTTCCGTTCCTTCTCTCATTCTTTGCAAATTTGAGTTCATGGGGATGACTAGGGAATGCTCATCTATTTTCTGGTTCTCAAAAACTGGTATTACTGGTCCTATTGTCACTGGCACAGTCACAGCTTCCATGTTCATTGTTAACTCTCTTATTTTCTCAGTCAATTCTTTTGTAGTTTTTGCTAATTCGGCTGCATTATCACTGTCAATTTTTTCACTTTGTGGGGTTTTTAGCTGTTCATTTGACCTATTTATCTCGTATCTTCGTTCTGGACTTTTATTCCTCCCAGTTTCCATTGACGGTGCATTGGGTGTCACCACCACAGAATTCTGTTGATATGGAGGTGGGTTTCTGTTTAAAATGTCTTCCAGCAATTCATCCTCTGTCTCGCTACCTCCATACCCGTACCTTTCTGTAACTGTATGTTTCTTTTTCTCTGCACACTTCTTTCCTGTACCCTCTTCAACTGTAAAAGCTGGAAACAACCCTTCTGTCATATTAGCATATCTCCAACGCTTCATTCTGTCCTCATGATTCACTCCCCACAACCTTCCAGGAACTAAACTATGATTCTTTGCACCTCTGTACCTTTCTCGTTCATACATCTCGTCTTCCCACTCACCTAATGCTTCAAACTGTGTCGGTCTAGGTCTTGGCTCAAGCTTCGTCATCTTCTCTCTCAAATTTCGAAGTACCGCTATGCTAAACGAACCATTCTCTGGAAAAGCCAATACTCCATCATTCTGAGTATATTTTGTCCAATTTTCTAACCAAATGCAAGTATGATAACCGTATTTCAGCATCATATGCGAAGCTGGTGTTTTCGGCGGAGGAATTACCTGTCCCTCTCTAGTCACTACATTTTTGTCTTTCTTAAAGAAGTTCTTAATTTTCGCCATCCATGACGGTTTCTCTCTACCATATTCATAATAAGCCATTCTTCACAATTTCCTTTCCTTCTGCAAACCCGTAACTCTGCTCTGATCTCTATGTGCTATTCGGACCTATCCCAGCGCATCTCACACCAACGCACCAATCCGAAGCCTCTACGTCACTGCTTTTCAGATCTATCTCAGCGCGTCTCACACCAACGCACCAATCAGGGCGTTTTCCGTGTTTCTACTGAACTGGCCAATCCCAGCGCGGTCTTTTGTCAACGTCAGTTCTACTCCTGACCCCTCCTTTACAAAATTTATCGGCAGTTCTTTTTCTTGACTAAATCTTATTAGTTACAACATAAAACACATTTCCATTGTCTGTTTTCGCAAACAAAAGTGATAGTTTACTCTATCGTACAAGAATACAGTTTTGTTCGATAAGTGTAGCACTTCCCTCTACCTTACTCTTCTTTCAAGCGAGGGGTAAACCTGTTTCTCTGGGGATAAAACACATGTGGAGACTATACTGCTCCTGAGAATTAAGGCCAGAGTTTCACAAGAAAACCGGTTGCTATTTCACTCATACACGTTTTATACAGAAAATGTCCCTATCATAACACAACCTGTGCTATCACCAATTTGAAAAACCAGACAATGCACTATTCCATGTGACTTCTCTTGCCACACGTGTCCACTTCCTACTTCCCGGAAGCTTCAAAATTTTCGACTTACATATAACGTAATACAACTCGACATGAAGTGTTAGACATGAAATAATCAATAATCACCAAACTAATCTATAGTAACCATAACTCTGCTACCAAGAAATCTGATCCAGCGCTACTAATATAATTTCTTCTCCTGTGGACATAACATCCAGGTTGAAAACACTCTTTTTAACAACTATACCAATATGACGGTGGGGCCCATAACACCGCATATACATTCACTCACTCAAATATTTCCTGGATCCCATCCACTTTCACCTAGGAGAAAAAGTTATGACTGCTGGAAAAGAACGGGATACCTTTTAAAGCTTGACAAGATGGTTTCTCAAATATCATACATAATCAGTTTTAATCCTGTCAGTTTCTTAAGACATCAAGGTATTCCGCTCTTTGGTCGATGGACCAACTAGTAGGAATCAGTTGATGGTGATTAAGACCAGCTCAATCACATTTAAACTCATTAAACATTACACTTTTATTGAGCTAAAGAACCACAGACTCGTAGTTTTAATTGTAATAAAGTTTATCTACTTCTTTTAAATGCATGAATAAGTTTCAATTTTATTAATCAGTTTTAATACGTTTAATATCATTATAAGAAATAACTTTTTTAAAGAATTTATGCATACCCTTTTAGATGAGAAATAAAGTTCACCTCGGCAGATAATTTGCAGATCACAGCATAGAACTCCCAAAAACTGACTGTCTGTCCCGCTAAACAGGCCTCCTCGACGGACCACCTATACAGGTTTCCCGCAACGATCTCGTTCCTTCCCAGTCAGATTTAAAAGCAAAAAGATTAATTATTTTAAAAGAAAATGGCCTATAGAAAATAGCAGCAGTTCTCCAGCGTCAGCGTTCAGTGCTCAAAAATTATGTATGAATAACGCTCCTCCTACCTAAGAGTAGGTCCTCTTATACCCTATTACTAGCTTACTAAACAGAAATGTTTCATTCTTTGGGGGCGAGATTCACGCTAATTGGTCCATTGGAGGGGTGGCAAGCATCTCCTCATTGCCCTCCTTGCTTAAACCGGTTCCGAAAATGTTTATAATTTTTGTCCTTTCTCACGGCTTTAGGATATTACTAATCCGATTGACAGTTCCTCACATGTATCTTCTTTTGTAACTTTATTTTAAACAGTTCATTGTTAATTCACAGCTGCATCTTTGGTTCTCATACATTCTCGCTGAGTCCTTTTGGTCACGCTGTCCTTGACTCGCTTCACTCTGGGCTTTACTTTCAAATCACGTGACATATTTCCACAGCTTTCTTCCACTTGGAAGCCATTTTGCACTTGCGCATTAAGCTCATCTGCCTCGGCAGCCATCTTTACAGCGCGGCTTAACAGGCCCAAATGAATTATCATGAAAACCAACACAATCATAATTAAAACAAAGAAAATAAGCCTTTTCGTTTCCCACCCATCATTCTACTTACCCCAATTAGGTGTTACCTAGCAAAAGCGACATGTAAAGCTATGTTTACTTACCATCCGCATTCTTTAGCCACAATACAATTTTCTACATAGCACAAATCATGCAACATTACTCTAATTAGTACGCAAACCATTATGTTAATATTATTTCACGTTGACAAATGTAAGTAGGTTAACTTTTGCACATAAATTGCGGTTACCACTTATAAAAGATGTCTATAAGAGACGTAAAGTGTTGATTAGTCATCAAAACAATTAATAGTATTAATTATTAGCATTAATATTAGGGGGTTCAAAAATTTCTTATTTACCTTGCTCCATCACCAGCAAAGCGCGAAACTGGAACTACATGATTTTATGGCACTTCAGGACACGGTTCTTTTGCGTGACAATCTCAAGCATTGCGGTAATGCGGAAAATTACATAAAATGTGTTATTCTAATGCGAGATGCATGGCACTTGGCAGGAACGTTGGCGAGGTACCACCCTTCTTGGATGTCCAGTATTTGTAAAGCGCAAAGAATTACCTGAGGGTGTCAAGGCGCTGGGGGCCGTGGGGAAGATTAAGCAAGCTATTGCCCAGAGTCACATGGTGCTGGGCTGATCTGCCGCCGGGATCGAACCGTGAGCCCCCGGGTTCCGGAGCCAGCCGCCCTGGCCGCTGCGCCACACCTCTTCCCACATGGATGGAACTTCGAGGAGGCTGCTTTGCTATCTATGCAGCCACGATCACGAGCTATGATCACGCTGAAAGCGCACATCACGAATCTGCAGGGGGCACAAGGGGCGGTGGGCAGAGCGCATCCTCTATATGTAACACCGAGGCAGTGATTAGCTGCTGAAGGCTGATGGCACATTTTCAGCTGATCAGACTAAAAGAGTGATGTAAAACGGAGAATCAAGCATTCAGTGAAAACCTTTCTTTTCCCGCAGTTACAATGATCGAGCATTCACCACTTATGATGCAAAGATCTCTTGAGTGTTTTTTTTTTATTTCAAGGAAATTGCACTTTGTCACTGTGATAAACTCTTGGCTCTGACGTCCTGCTTCACTGAAACACAGAGCAAAGGGACTTTGTCACTGCAAATGCATTAACATTCATACCCTCTCACACTCTGCTATCACGAAGCCTTTGTCTCCCTAGCTGCCTTGCACCCTGGCTGCCCACTGTCAATATCTGTTAGGCTTTAGTATGCAGAGTTTGAAAATAGGCAGCCGGTAGTAAATAGCTCATAGACAGCGTAAGTTGTTTTAAAAAACACACATTGTTTTCCCTAAAAAAATCTTTTTCAGACTTCTAATGGTACAGAAAAATGTCTCTGCATAAATTTAAATACATTGTTGCTTATGAAGTTTGAAAGAACTGTTAATGAATTTGTGCAACGCAGGATTCTAGTGCCCTCTGGTAGGCCACGCCCCTTGTACAGGAGCCCTATTTGTTTCATGGCCATGCCCTTTTGAGACCCCCCCACTTTTTCTCTCCCACTTAAAGAACTGCTTATAACCACATGGATTCTTACGCCTGTTAACCAGGTGTCCCCAAGTGTCATTTCAGACGCCCATGGTTAGATGGCTGCGCCTTCTATTATAAATGGGTGGCTTTGCGGGACCTTCCATATCTCTTAGTGCCAAAATCCAAAGCTGTCATCATTTGGCAAGGAACGTTTGTTCAGAACGTAAAGACTTCACTTGTAGAAGCGGAATGCAAGTGCCAGGACACCACTGGTATATCTATTCAAGAGTAAATGAAATTAATTTACAGATCACCTTAAAGCACAAAGGTTGTGTGATGGAACCACGCATGCGTTTACCGCGCATGCCGGTTCCACGCAGTCTCAACAACACAAGTCTTAACCACGAATATGCCTTTACCACGCATGCCTTTACAGCTATTTATGCGTTGTTATGGCATGTATGCTAAACACATATACGTGGATAAGACTTGACAGGTAAGTCTCAACCCCCCCCGACTCCTGCCCCTGCTTAGAGTCTTAAAACTACCCCCCTCTCTCCTGAAATCCAACCCCCTCCCCCGAGCCCTAGAAACTTCCCTGCCTCCAGTCCTAAAAATTACCCCGCCCTCCCCAAGGCCCTAAAAACTACCCTACCTCCCCCTGAGCCCTAAAAACTACCCCGTCCTTCCCTTATCCCTAAAAACTACCCAACCCCCGAGCCCTTAAAATTACCCTGCCCCCCTAAGCCCTAAAAATATTACGATCCCTGCCCCCGCCTTGAGCTTTAAAACGGCCCCCAAGCCCCTGCCCTAACATCTTAAACTACCCCTTCCCTCCTAAAAAACAACCCCGACCCCCCAGCCCTGAATACTACCCTGACCCCCCGAGCCCTAAAAACTACCCCGCCCTTCCCTAATCCCTAAAACCTATCTGACCCCTCCGAGCCTTAAAAACTACCCTGCCCCTCAAGCCCTAAAAAGTATTATGATTTCTGCTCCCAGGCCTGAGCCCTAAAACAGCCACCAAGCCCCCGCCCTGACACCTAAAACTACCCCCTCCCTCCTAAAAGACAACCCACTCCCCCCAGCCCCGAAAACTACCCCCCAGCCCTAAAAACTACCCGGACCACCCCAGCCCTGAAAACTACCGGAACCCCCCAGCCCTGAAAACTACCCTGAATCCCCCAAACCCTGAAAACTGCCCCAAACCCCCAACCCTGAAAACTACCCCGAACTCCCCAGCCCTGAAAACTACCCCAAGCCCCCCAGCCCTGAAAACTACCCCGACCCCCAAAACCATACAGACTACCCCTCCAAAACCCAGCCCCACTTACCTCACCACATCGCGTCCTCTCCCGATTCTTCCTACTGTTTGGCTGCTTCCTGCTTCCGCCAGCCAGCAGCTAGCAGCTAGACCACGCACTGCCTTAACCACGTGCGTGGTTAAGGCATATGCGTGGTTAAGGCAAGGGTGTTAGCGCTTTTGTAGTCGGAACATGCGTGGCTGAGGCAGCGGTGTTCCGACTGTTTCCCCCATGCCATCCATCCCTTTTGATTCCACACCTGCAACAAGGCCCAGTCATTGCTTGCTATCCCTAAAGTAATTAAACACAGAAAGCCGACTGCAAGCTCCACATGAAGCATTACAAAAGATCCATGTGACGGTCCACTTGTGAACGGCTTTTGGTTGACCAGAGGACTCCTTTTGGGCGGCCTGGCCCACCCCACTCTAGAGCCAGGCATGCTTCCGTAGGAACTGCTCTCATTGGTAAAGTGCTTTAACTGCTAGTTTTCCAGGACATCCCTAGTACTGCAGAGAGTGCTCTCATTGGTCTTCTATGGCATCCCTAGTAAAGCAGGGAGTGTTTTCATTGGTCTTCCGAGGCATCACTAGTACTGCAGAGGGTGCTCTCATTGGTGCAGTGCTAGTGGTTTCAGTGCTCGTCTTCCGAGGCACCCCAGGACTGCAGGAGGTGCTCCCTAGGACTGCAGGGAGTGTTCTCATTGGTGGAGTGCTTTCAGTGCTTGTCTTCCGAGGCATCCCTAGGACTGCAGGGAGTGTTCTCATTGGTGGAGAGCTTTCAGTGCTGGTCTTAGGAGGCAGCCCTAGAACTGCAGGGAGTATTCTCATTGGTGGAGTGCTTTCAGTGCTGGTCTTTCGAGGCATCCCTAGGACAGCAGGGAATGTTCTCATTGGTGGAGTGCTTTCAGTGCTGGTCGTCCAAGGCAGCCCTAGAACTCCAGGGAGTGTTCTCATTGGTGGAGAGCCTTCAGTGCTGGTCTTCAGTGGCAGCCCTAGTACTTCAGGGAGTGTTCTCATTGGTGGAGAGCTTTCAGTGCTGGTCTTGCGGGTCATCCCTAGTACTGCAGGAAGTATTCTCACTAGTGCAGTGCTTTCGCATATGCACACGTGTACACGTACGTTATTGCTCACTTTTTTCAACCTTTTTTTTTTTGCTTCCCAATGCTTTTCTGATTTTACCTGGAACAATGACAACAAGCTTGGTAGACTCACCCCCTCCGTGTAATTGTAAAAGGTATTCACGCCTCACTACTGGAAGAATTCATCACCCCCCACTATTCACGGATGCTCTGTTTTGTCAGCCCATTGTGAAAGTCCATCAGCCATGATCATGTCGCCCCTTGAGGCGCATCGTGCAATAACCACACTCCATGCTGTTATTGAAGCGTAAAAGGCCATTTATTAGGACAAGGTTGCAAACATACTAATGAACTTTATTAACCTTATATAATTTCAACTATAACTCCTGACATAAACCGTACAGTTTCATTCTCCCCTCGCCATTCGCAACTCACCATCTCATTTGCTTCACTCCTCCCACTTTCACTCGCTGACCTCATTCCATATACCCAATCTCTCCTTCACTTTCCCTCCAAACATCCTCCCTTGAATTTCCTTCTGTTGCTCATTGCATCCCATGCACCGCCATCCGTCACCTGTTCACCCCCCCCGAGGGGTGGATCTGCCCGTATGGTACTCACCACCCCTCCAAAGTACCGCCAACCAGGAAACCCCCGAAGAGCGGTTACCTGCCCCACCTGTAAAAACCCATGCACCTTTCGTCTCTCATCAATAAGACCTGCGGCACCAAATGGACTCAATCCACAGCTTGCTCACCTCATCACACAATTTTTTTATTTATTTTATTTTATTTATAGAGTTTTATATAGCGTGAACGTGACCCTTGGGTATCAGAGCGCTTCACAGTTACATGAGGTACATTTTGGAATACAGCGGGTATAGCAGCATTAATATATATAATATTCCGGTACATGTCTTTCTTAGCCGTTTCAGCAATAACAATTTTAGGAACTGTTCAATGTACAAGGTGTAACAGTATTCCTATACAAATGGTTCCGATGTGTCTTTTCCGTGAGTTCTACATCAAAAACAATTCCCGAGCGACGTTTGGCTATTAATCACGATGCTGATGATGAGCAGTCTTGCCTAAGGAAGGAACTTGCTCATTAGGAAGATCTTCGCTTCCCTCTTGAATGTTGCCGTGTTTGGAATTTTTCTAATGTTTGGAGGGAGTGAGTTCCAGATTCTGGGGGCTGCTCCGGAGAAAGCTCTGTCATACGTTTTCTTCTTCCGAAAGATGGGTGGTTTCAGCAACAGCTCTCTGGCACTCCTGGCTGGTCTGCTTCCCCCTGATAGCTCAATTTTCTGGGCTAAGTACCTTGGTGTTTTGTAGTGGAGCGCTTTGTGGGTAGTACATGCCAGTTTAAGTTGAATTCTGGCTTCGTATGGTAACCAGTTTAATGCTTTCAGGTGTGGGGAGATATGGTCGTATTTTCTAGATCCAGTAATGAGTCTTGCGGCCGCATTGAGACATGCTTTTAGTGGTGCTGTGGAAATTTTTGATAGACCTGCTAGAGTTGTACATCCATATTCAATCCTTGAAATAACTAAGGACTGGACTGCCAATTTGAGGTCCGCCGTAGAAATGAGTGGTTTCACTTTTCTAATATAGTTCAGGTGAAACCGGGCACTTTTTGCCATTGATTTGATGTGGGCTTTCATGTCTAGGTTCTTATCAAGCGTGATTCCCAGTGATTTAGTTGAGTCAACTAGAGTAGGGGTGCAGTTTAGCGCTGTGATCAGTTTGGTCCATTCCTTCACTTCTGTGGGGTTCTTTGGTGGTGCTATTAATAGGAATTCCGTTTTTTGTGCATTTAGTTTCAGATGATTGCTAGTTAACCAGTGTAATGACACTTTTAAGGCCTCATTCATTATCTTGATGTCTTCCAGTGACGCGATCTTGATGTAGATCTGAGTGTCATCTGCGTACATGTGATAGGATATGTTTGCGTCTCGGAGAATTTCTGTAAGGGGTTCGACATAAAGGTTGAATAGTGACGGAGATGGTGTTGATCCTTGAGGGACTCCAATCGAATTTGGGCATGATGGGGATAGCGTCTGGTTGACCAGGAATCTTTGTGTTCTGTTCTGAAGGAAGGATTCAAACCATTTCAGAACATTTCCAGATAGTCCCATCCTGTCTTGAAGCCTGGCTAGCAATTTTTCATGATTTACCGTGTCAAATGCAGACGACAGGTCAAGAAGGACTAGTAGGCATGTTTGACAATTCCATCATGTAATACGCGTTTCCCAATTGCGAAAGGTGCACTCCATCATCCCTGAAAAGACCTGATTCCTCTTCCTTAATCCCCACATGAGCAATCTTTTTGATATACCGTGCTTGGCAAAAAACCCTCTTGGCCCTGTTCAACTTCCTTTGAGCTTTATCAATTGCCGCATGTTTGGCGCCCCCCCTCCAGACTCTGCGGGGCACAAACTCAGTCCAAACGACAAAAGTTCCCGAGAAATTCCTTTTGATCGCCTCCAAATCTCTCTGCATATGATGTAGCAAAGTCAGTCCAGACAGCCGCACTAAGTCATTTTCCCCAAGATGGATCAAAAGCATGTCCGGGCAACCTATTTGCGGAACCAACTTTGTCAGCTACGGTAGCAGCGCACCCCAGCGCATCCCCCCTTAACCTCACCAAAGCACCTCGTGGTGGCTGCTCCTCAAGCCCAGGTTTCGTCCATACACCTGTTGATCCACATACTTGGCTGCCCGGTCAGGGCTGGCTTTAGGGTAGTGCGACTGGTGCAGCCGCATTGAGCACTGACCTGGAAGGGGAGCACTGACCTCAGGGGGGACACTGTGTTTCGCAATAAGTTACGATTTAAAAGTACCTGCTGTAGAGTTCCTTTTGCATCCAGCAATAAAAATGTCAAGATAACTCTTGTGATTAATGCTCCTGCTGGAAAGAGATCAGAGTTTAGTCTAGTGGCAGTTTTGACTCACCAAAAGTAGCTCAGAGGATTATTATGCCGGGTGCAAAGAAGATCTGTATTTTATGTGGATAGCCGAGTGGATTAGTAAAGCCAGCCTTTACCAGTGCATTAAAACAATGTGAGAGAGAAGCTATGGAGAGATAAGGGGCACTTTTGCAGGTTGGTAGTGAGGGAATCCAAGGAGAGGTCATGGGACAGCGGGGGCGCCCAAAATTATTGTTGCACTGGGCGCCACCAGCGCGAAAGCCGGCTCTGTGCCCGGTGCACAAAGGAATGTCCCACAATCCAGGTACCCGTCTTGGTTCCTGGCCCACTCACACACCCTGCAGTAGAAAAAGAAACGATTAGCTCGGGAACCCACGCCTTCCCGCATCCCCACACTTCTCCCAGGCTAGCATTCCACCCTACTTCCGCACATATCTCTCGCAGCATCTCGACCTCCATCTACCAATCTGGCGAATTCTGCCCCAGGACCACCTCAGACGCGCCGCCGCCGTCTCAGCGCCAATTCGGAAAGAATGAGTGCCGAAACTAGCTGATTCTCGGCCTAGTTCGCGTAATGCCATGCGCAACACTGCCAATAACTGGAACGCAGTAACCCTGCTGCCTGTTGCATGACAAAAAAAACCCTATAAGCACCTTCCAGGCAACAAAAGGAAGCTTTGCCATTCCCGGACGGGGCATACATCACAACAACCACTCTCCGCCAGCCATACCCAACGACCCTTGCCCACCTGATCAGTTTTAGATCGACTCAGCCAGATCCCCAGCCTCCCATGGTCTAATCGCACTTCCTCATACAACACCCCCCCCCCTCCCCCCATGATGCGTTGTTCCCAACAGTTCTCAGACCCGGAATGCCCCAAAAGACATCCAACTCATGCAAAGTCTAAAAACTGCAACCTGGAACGGATCATAACCGCACAAAGGCAAAACCCCCCCCAACAGCTCCTGTAACAATTCAAACGTAATCGCATCACGCGGAGCTCTCCTCTCCACCCCCGTTCCCTGCCCCACCCTTTCAACATCTTGCCCAGAATCTCATCCTTGGCAGGATCAAAACCCAAATACAGTTTACCGCAAAAGGAGATCCCGGCTAATTTGCCCGCAATAGTCGTGTGTGACAAACCCTTATCTTGGGGGAGAGTAGTTGGCCTAACGGCTAGGGCGGTCGACCTCGAATCTGGGGAACTGGGTTCGAGTCTCGGCAATGACGCTGAACATCCTGTGATTCTGGGCAAATCACTTAATCTCCCCGTGCCTAACAAAAAATGATTGTGTCCTCATGTAACGCAACTGGTGCTATGTAAAGCGCTCTGATACCCAATTCCTTCGGGTCAAGTTCGCGCTATATAAAACTCTGTAAAATAAAAAATAAATAAAATAATGCGACTCAGAACAAAACTCAAAACTCCCTGTTCAGTGTCCTGCTGCTTAAGGCGCATTACTTCTGAAGAACGGCCCGAGAATTCCCCAAACTCACTCCATGCCAGTCTGTAGCTTCTCCTGGTAGATTCGGCCAATGACTTCTCGAACAGGCCAATCTCTTTCATTCCCCCCAGGCCCAGATGTCCTCTGGCATCTCGGTCTTGAATTCCTCCGCTCCTGGCGCCAAACCATGGAAACGGTGCCACTGCAAACTAGACTAGGAATCAGCTATGTCATTGCTGGCCCCCGGTACGTGCTTTGCACTGAAAACAACATTGTCACAAGCACACCAGCATGAACCTTCGCAAAAGCCGCAACACCCTCAGATCCCTTGCTCTTTCCCTGTTCATCAGTTCCACCACAGCCATATTGTCCACATGGAAAAGCACTGTTCTGTTTTTCAGCTCACCTCCCCAAACTGCCAGTGCCACCAACAGCAGAAAAAACTCCAAGAAAGCAATGCTCCGACCCTGACTCAAGCAATGTAGCAGCCACTTCCCTGCGTACCATCTCCCATCCCAAAACAGCCCAAAACCCGAAGATCCGGCTGCATCTGAGAAGATCTGGACCTGCCAGACCGTGTTTTCTTAAAAAAAATACAAGGACACACTATTGAACTCTTCCAGGAACGTCTGCCACACACCCAAGTCTGCCTTGACACCCAAAGAGATTCACACCCTGTGGTGCGGCATCACAGCCCCTGACATAGCCATGCTAGGACGCCTGCAAAAGGTCCTCCCTGCTCTCACCACCCTGCACGCAAAGTTCAGGAAACCCAGCAACTTCTGCGCAGCTCTTAATTCAATCTTCCGCTCTCCCACCACCTGCAGCAGAAAAGTCTGTATTTCTTCCACCTTCCCCTTTGGCAAACGGGCCACCCATCGCACCGAGTCCAGCTCAATTCCCAAGAAAGTCAACACACAACTAGGCCCGGCTGTCTTCTCATGCACCAATGGCACCCCAAAATCCTGTGTCAAGACCTCAAAATGGTGCAGTGCCCGAACGCAGTCACTCGAAGCTCCCTTCCCCACAAACGAGAAGTCGTCAAGATAATAAGACACCCTGTGGTGGCTGCTGCGTTTGGTGGACACTCACTGTAGGAATGTACTGAGCAGCTCAAACAAGGCACAAGAAATGGCACAGCCCATTGGCAGGACCTTATCCACATAGATGGCACCCCCAAATTGCATTCCTAGCAGAGGGAAATCTACTGGGTGAATGGGCAACAAGCGAAAGGTAGACTTGACATCGCATTTTGCCATTTTAGCTTCCCACCCGCACCCCCACACCAGGCGAATAGCATCACCCATCGAGGCGTACAGCACCCTGGAATCTTCTTCAGCGATGAAATTATTGACCGACTAGCCTTCTGGCCAGGAACGGTGATGAATCATCCTGAATTCTCCTACCTCCTTTTTTGGCACTACTCCCAAAGGTGAAATGATCAAATCCGCTAAGTGGCCATTCGAAGAATGGACCAGCAATCCTGCCCTCTGCTACTTCTTTCTCTAGCTTTGTTGCCCCCACCTGTGGAAGTTCCCTTGCTGACTTCAAGATGTCTGCCAATCTGCGCCCCCTCGGACCCTGGTATCCAACCCGAAACCCCTCACTGAAACCCCGCTGTAACCGCAATGCCACCTCCTTGTCAGGGTAAACCGAGAGCCATGGTCCCAGAGCTTTAACTCTAACTGGGGTAGGGGCCCTTGGATCCAGACTGCCCCCAGCCTCTAGAGGCCTTCCACTGTTCCGTGGGGGTGTCCAAAGTGAAACACTGTGTAATAGGGTGGCGTCCCCCGCACTTGGAGCATTCGTGTTTGAATTTGCATGGGTGCCTGGAGCAAAATCCCTTATTGAAGTTCCAGCATGCTCCCGTGGTGGCTCCTGCCGGTTTCTGTGGATATCCAGCCCCCCGCTCCCTGCAAAGCGGGATGTGACTGAAAGGACTGATAAGTCACGGGCAGGCCACTGGCTATATGGGTGGAAGCTGAGGATTGGGTGGATGACATCCACTACATCCAGAGTTCCGAATCCACCTCCCCCCATGGTTTATCTGGGTAAATACTGACCCTGGCCTTAAACTCCTCATAGCTCAACCAGGCGTATCCCCCAAAATGCATCTGTGCCTTGCGAATAATGTCCATGTATTTCAGCAAGGCGACTGCCTTATCTAAATGATGCTCACAGTAAATGCTAGCGCAAATCAAGAAAGCGGAGGCCCAATTTTCCATGTTATTGGGCACCCTCGGCCTCCTGGTCAATTCCCACTCTTCTTCTTTAGATCCCTCTTTGGCCTGGATCTCCCTATAAATGAGTTTGAAAACATCAACATATTCATGCTTCCAAATCCTATTTTTTGTTTTGTCCGACAAATGAGACCCCAACAGCATCGCCAAGCCCATGTAGGGCAATTTTTTGTTATGTTTGTCTTCTGCCTTTTCTTCCTTCCCATCGGCCCCCACTGTACCGTCTGTCTGGACCCCGGTTCCTACCAGCTGTTTACCGATGTCCCCTTTCTTGAGCTCTGCAGGTGCTGCAACTGCGCCCGCCGTGCCTGCCCTTGGTTCCCCCACCACCCCATACCCCACCACCACTGATCTGCAAGCCTTCCCCATAGCACCCGCATCCCCAACATCCCATGCCATCCACAACCCACCTTTACCTGGCATCACTCCACTGTTGACAGCTTTGTCCTTGCATCGGCCACCCATGCTCTGGTGCCCCGTGTGCTTGGCACTCCCCTTGGCCGCACTTGCCACCTGAAAAACACCAACTTTTTTGGTTGTCTGCGCCACTGCCCTATGTCGCCCCACTGCCTTCTCGTCATCACGCTACTCTCCTTCTCCCATTCGTCGCTATCATCCTCATAATCAAGTACTAGCTCCTCAAACGCACCACACACAGGATCCTGCACCACACTCTTCTTCCACTGTACAGATGGCTCATTCCGCTGTGGGCAGTCCTTAGCCACCGATCCTTGTGCGTGGGCGCTCGACAGAGGGCAGGTCGCCGTGAACCCCGCTGCTGCTTCGGGCCAACGTCCTGAGGCCGTCTTGTGCCCCGTTGGCATCGCCCCCTTTCTACCGGCCTTGCTCACCGGTCTCATTCCCCCCTCCTCCACCAGGCTGCTCCAACCTGGGGGGTCCCGTGCACCACCGGGCCCCTCCTCCGTACTGGCTGTCACCTTAACCCCCTCACTGGCTTGATTCTCTGGGACCCACACCCACTGCCCTCTACCTCCTTGGCCGCCTACCTTTCCTTCTGTCCCCTGATCCTCTTTGGGTTGGAGATTCCCCCATCACAGGTGGGAGGGCTACCGCCCTCCCCCTGGCTTCACACGTGTGCCCATCTCTCCTCTGTTGAATGAGGAGGCGCTGTTCCCTTATCCGCGCCTCTAGGTTAATGCCCTGCCATCTGCTGCTCAGGGTGACCCTGGGGGCGTCCCCCCACTGTGTCCTCTCCCCTCATATCCAGGAGCCTCATTGGGACCCCCTCCCCTGCCAGCCCTCCCACCACTGGCCCAAAAATGGACCATTTCGATTTTTTAGTTGCTGGGCCTAGTTGCCCAGCCCTCTGTTCCTTAATACTCCCGGGAGGGCCTCATTGATAGGTCTATTGGCCAGTTTCCCCCTGGGAGATCCATAGCTTCAGTGCATGCCCACGTGCCTGCAGGTGGCATCGCTGGCTCCGCGGTGACAGGCTCCGCCCCTGCCCTCCTCCCTACCCGGTACAGTTTCCAAGGGGAGCCGTGCCGGAAGACTGTTCCTCCTGCCCCGTGCTTCGCTCCCCCCTGGATCACGCTTGGTGCCCCGCCCGCGACCCCTGTGGGTGGCAGCTTAGGCAGGCAAGCCGCCGCCACCGCCGCAGCAACCCCGCCCGATGTGGACGCGTCGGGCGACGCATCCCAATCCAGGCCTGATGGAGGACGCCTGGCTTCAAAAGGTCAACCCTACCTGCTTCGCCCAGGACAATCAGGGCAACCCGAACCACCTCATTGTCCTACGCTGACATCCCGTCTGCTCCTTACGTTGCTCCACGACCCAGGTAGGCCTTGCCACTAAAGGTTCACTAACTTTTGAAGACCCCTCCCGGTGGTGCTAGGTGTCAGGAAGAGGCCGGATACTCCTCTCCTGACACCTTTTGTAGCCCTACCTAACACCCTCCCCTTTCCCTAACTTGCCCTATCCCCACCTTGTCCTTCCGGCCTAGCACGAAGCACCCTGGGGGAAGACTGGTCTGCGACCCAGACTTCCCCCGGGGGCCAGCATTATGCTCCCTCCTGCAGAAAAAAACTGTTTCTGCCACTGCCTCAGTGGTTCAATTGTAATAAAATAAGTGCTGCGGCTCTCGTCAGGGGCAGTTTGCAGCAGCCCATTTCTCCTGTTAGCACCGCTTAAAACAGAACCATGAAAGTGGGGAGAGGATGTGGCATAATGGCCAGAGCTGCCGACTTCAGAGCTGGGAAACCAGGTTTGAGTCTCGGCGTCTGCTCAACATCTTGTGATTCTGGGCAAATCACTTAATCTCCCCGTGCCAACCATAAAGGAATGTGTCCTTAACTGATGCTCATGAAAAGCGCCGGTGTTGATGATTAAGTACCGGTGCTCAACCACCGGCTCAAATTGAGCACTGCACTGCCTTATCTGAGAGGCAAAACAGATACATGTGCACCAATCCCCAGCAGTGTGTCACACCCCATTCAGAGTAGGGCTGACACCTACTGGTGGAGTCAGGTACTGCCTTGCCATTTTTTGATCACCAGTGTCACTGAATGGCGTCAGTGCCATTGCCACTTCTTGATGACCCCACGCGCTGCTTGTTTACGCATCCACATGACCTCCCTTTGATTTATTTCCTGGAAGTTGCCGAAAAGCCCTCTTGCCCAGCTAATTAATTTGTGAAAGCAGTGCTGGATTAAACCCTGTGGAGGCCCCTAGGCAGTCGAAAGTTTGGGCCTCCCCCTCGCAAATTATCTCCTAATACCGAATGCAGTGGATTGTTTTACAAACTAACAGCTGACAGAAGATGAGCTTTTAAGAGACAAACTGTTTTGTGAATCTGATGTCTCTGGTTTATGTTTTTTAATTTGTTAATGGGTACATTACATTAATACAGTATTTTCTCTATAGAGTCTTTAATGTAAAGTGTTTGTTTCTTTGAGTTGATTCATTTTTTTCTATCTTTTGGAAACAGTATGTAAGAAAGCTTGACTGTAATTTTCTTTCAAGATCAATATTATTTTGATCCGTTGTCGCGGGGCCCCTAAAAGGAGTGGGGCCCATAGGCAGGTGCCTACTTTGCCTATTTGGTAATCCTGCACTGCGTGAAAGCCCCAACCCCCATTGGCCGCAGATAGTAGAGAAAGAGGCCCTGCTTCTTCTCAAAGCCTTGGGTTGGGGGTGGGGAGAAGCAGCGTTTCTCTCTGTCAGGGAGATCAATATGGTGCCAGGACACGAAATGGCAAAAAAAGATGTATCACCCGCCAAGTGCCTCTGTACAGATGGAACAGCGTTTGATGACAAGAACCCTGGGTTCTTTTTACTGCAGTGATGAACCGTACCAGGGACCACTTCATCTTCATTTCGCCTGCGCTCGGCCTGTCGCGCACACCGCAACATATTTATTACAGGTTTTTTTCTGTTCCTCGCGCATCTTTTTTATAGCTTACCATTTGCCGTAATGTAGCAGGGCCTTTGCTTTGACTTGTTTTGGGATTGGTGTGTTCGTTATTTTCTTGTTTTCTGAGAATCGTTGAGCGGATGCCTTGTCTCTCTCCGGTTTTGATGCGTTCCCTGGCTTCCGTTTGTCCATGGTAAAATACTGTGGCCTGTAGTCATGGCTACTGGAATTATGGGGCGGGGAGGGGACCAAATTATGAGGCAAGGAAAACTAAATTATGTGCCAAAAAAGGCACATTATGAGGCACAATGCAGCACATTTTGTGATATTACCTCATTATTTTGTAATTTTTTCAGGTTAACACCACCTTGGTAAAGGTTTCACATCATTAGAGCCAGCATAACACCCAAATACGGCAATAAGCAACTGAAAGGTGATCAGCCAATCTTTACGAAGGGCCTTCAACTGCAAGGCGGCACATATCTTGTTTTTAGTAGCTTTCGATGGGTTTGAGCAAGAATTTTTTTTGTTAAAATCAGCAAATTATGCAGCATATGAGGAATTTTATGGCAAATGAAGAAAAATCATAATTATCAGAAAAGCACAGCAGCTGCAGAATCGCATGGTTCTAGTTGCCCTCCTGTAGTTAACCCTTGCGTTCTCCAGGGAAGTGAATGCTGGTCCGCAGCGGCGTAGTGTGGGTTGCCAGTGCCCCGTGCAAGGCAAGTATCCTTCCACTTTTCTTTATAAAATTTGACGCCCCTGTTAAAATTATGCGCCCGTAAAAATGCCCTTAAGAAGTTTGCGCCCGGGGCATCCACCTCTGTGGCCCCCCCACGCTACCCCACTGCTGGTCAGTATCCTCTTGTCTAGTATTGTGACCACGGTGGCCTTGCTGCTTCCCTGCTCTAAATGCAAATATATGACATCTGAGTGAGTGGCAACATATTGCGCCCACCAACCTTGAAGGGATCTCTAGGAGCTTTTGAAGACCCAACCATGGCCGACAAAAGACTACGAGCATGTTCAAGAAGTTCTATACAGTGCAATGCTAAATTAATAATTAAAAATTAATGCAGTGGACACATTTTTACCTAGGAACCCAGCACCAGTGCTTCCGAAGGCCAATGTTGCTGAACACCACGGCTTCCTAGTTGAAGGAAGTGACCCGACTAGGGCCACCCGGGTCACTCGCGACCCCCTCTCAGCCTTCCATACAAATGAAGAGTCGGTCAGACAGTAGAGAATACAAACCAAGTATATTTTATTCAGGTACACTCGAGCGGAGTACAGTCTGACCAGCCTCCTGGGATTGCTGCAGAGGGACTGACTTCAGCAAGCATGGTGATACATTATGTACAATTCAGAACCAATAAAGACACGCCCAGACTGGAAATTTCCAGTTGGAGGCAGCTAGACAAAGAAGGTACAGAAGGATGAGTTTCGATCCTGAGACCCGGCACACACTATCTTACTGCCAAGGTCGTTCTGCCTGTGCCCGCCGCTCTAAAGGTGGGAGCAGGCCTCTATCTAGTGGGAAAGGTATGCGCTAATAAGAACAGTGTATTCATTATAGCAAGGCCCAACCTTGGAGAAACGAAAACTATCACAGCTGCTCTCAGCAGAGACAGAGAGAAATTAGTTTTGATCATGACTCAAAATGGCGGCTAAACATAAAATGGTGCAACGAATGCTAACTTAACATAAATCAATGCATGAGCAGCACAGCGAGAACATTTTATTCCAACATAGTCTTGATTCCTCCTCAGGCCTCTTTCTTTCACCAAACTACACTTTTTGTATCTTTAGCCTTCTCTTGCTGGTTATTTTACATACTTGCTACCTACCTCCTGTTGTCACTGCTTTCCCCTCATTCTCTTTCTCCATCTTTCTTTCTTTTCTGGCTTTCTCGCTCTTGCGCTAAAGCCACAGACCTCAAAAGTCAGTGCTGGTGCCCGCCGCCTGCAGCACTGGCACAAAATAAGCACTGTAACATACACAGCTTTGGAATAAATAAACAACTACAAAATGATGTTCTAGAATCTATCAGTGGTCAAAACATATATTAGAGAATGGATGAAATAATGAAGGGAGACACACCTAATGTTATAAATGATGCATAAAAGGTAAACACATTAAAGCAACTATATATATATATATCTACAGTGCAACATAGTTATACTTGCTTTAGAATCTCTTAGTCATTAATTCATCAATTTTAGTCCACTTTTGGAGTGGAAACTTCAAAAGCATGGTGAAAATCAGCAGACTGCCGAAAGCACCATGAGACCAATTATCTCCATTTTGAAAAACTCCAGTAATTGTAATTGCATTTATATAGCGCTTACTACCCCTGACAAGGCGTCAAAGCACTTTTTCGGCGAGTAGCACGCTACTCCGGAACCCGGTATTTAGGCTCTCAACATGAGTGACATGGCGATCATCCCAGTAACTCCATTCATATGGGTTACTGTTACCACTAAAACTGGGCCTTGGATATGGGATATTACTGGTGGGAGTTATTAAAAGCTTTTGCTCATTTGTTGCCAGAGTTTTATTTGGAGATTCGGCCCCTCGCAGAGAGTAAAACTAAAGAGATCCCATGGATCACATAATTCTAATGGCGATGTAAATCTCCGTTACTGAAAAGGACGCGTGATGATGACCATAGATGATGAATAATCCAGGCCTAAGTGCTGCCTCATCCTCTGACTCTTTGAGTGAAGTTTTACCCCACTAATAACTGTGGGTCCTAGGAATTGAGAGAGGATAAATGACTAAAAGAAACTAACTGGGTAGGACATTTTGGGAGTGAGCAGGATAGGGAGTTGCTGGACCCCAGGTGTCCCTAGGTACAGGCATGGCGTACAAAAAATACAATGGATTTTTACCCAGATTGGTGACTGGGGGTGAATGTTTGATTTGTTCAGCATTTCTTCCATCATCTGTTCTTTTTGCATTTGTTTGCCCTCAGTTGGCAGGGTATGCCCAGACGTGGGTCCCTTGCTCACTTTGCCACTGGAGTCAAGCTAGCCTGGCTGATAAGGGGTGATACCTCAACACTGGTCCCAGGATGCTTGTTTCCGGTCCAGGGAGGACCTGGTCTGGTGGGTTGGGCTGGACTGTTCCCATGGGAAGCCGGGTCAAGACTTATTTGCATATGGCTGGGTCTAAACTGGAATGACGTGGCGTGCAAAAAAAACCGATGGATTTAACCCAGATCTGTGACTTGGGGTGAATGTATGATTTGTTCAGCATTTCGTCCATCTTCTGTTCTTATTTCCTCAGGCACTGCGTCTCACTCAGTTAGTTCTTTTGGTGAGTAGAAGTGTCCTAATGTGATTTTGGCAACAGTTGAGCAGACAGTTGTGCTGCTTTTTGTTTGTATTTCGAAATATCGACTACAGAAACATCGTGCTATCGAAATATAGTGGCCAAAACATCGAGGACTAAAATGTTGAGAAGGTAAGTGCATACAAGTAAGTGTAGATTTACTATTCTTTACTTCACATCTATGTACCTTGATATATAAAATCACAAAAAAAACTAAAGGTTACTGGGATGTTATAGTTAGGTTCAGAATTTACACACACAAAACCGTAGAAATTCAGCAGTAATAGTTAAAGTTATCTCAAGTAACTATAACTCGTTCCCGAAGGTAACTATAACTCGCATGCCCGCCATGCACAGTATTCTCATCAATGATTTTACAGCAAACATTGCAGTGATATTATCACTGATGTCATAGAAGATGTTATGAGTGGTGTAATATGTGGGGTAATTAGCAGTGCATGGAGAGGGCGCGAGTTCTTGAGATAACTAACTATAACTGCTGAGTTTCTATGGTTTTGTGTGCGTAAATTCTGAACCTAACTGTAACGTCCCTGTAACCCTTGTTTTTTTTTAGCGAATTTATATGGTTTTTGAAATTCTATTTCCTAACTATAACGCCCCTGTAACCTTTTTTTTCAGTGGCCAACCCCCACATGCAAAAGAAACAATTGATGGACGGAATGCTGGACAATGCAAACATTCACCCCCAGTCACAAGGATCTGGGTTAAATCCATCATTCTTTTGCTCACCACACCACCCCAGTTTGGACCCAGCCATATGCAAATCAGTCTTGACCCTGTTCCTTGTGGGAACAGTCCAGCCCGAACTGCCAAGCCAGGTTCTCCCTGGACCGGAAACAAGCATCCTGGGACCGGTTTCAGGGCATCACCCTTCTTCAGCCAGGCTAGCTTGAATCCAGTGGTGTAGTGAGCACGGGACCCACGTCTGGGCATACCCTTACCACTTAGGGCGACAAATGCAAAAGAAACAATTGATGGACGGAATGCTGGACAATGCAAACATTCACCCCCAGTCACAAGGATCTGGGTTAAATCCATCATTCTTTTGCTCACCACACCACCCCAGTTTGGACCCAGCCATATGCAAATCAGTCTTGACCCTGTTCCTTGTGGGAACAGTCCAGCCCGAACTGCCAAGCCAGGTTCTCCCTGGACCGGAAACAAGCATCCTGGGACCAGTTTCCAGGGCATCACCCTTCTTCAGCCAGGCTAGCTTGAATCCAGTGGTGTAGTGAGCACGGGACCCACGTCTGGGCATACCCTTACCACTTAGGGCGACAAATGCAAAAGAAACAATTGATGGACGGAATGCTGGACAATGCAAACATTCACCCCCAGTCACAAGGATCTGGGTTAAATCCATCATTCTTTTGCTCACCACACCACCCCAGTTTGGACCCAGCCATATGCAAATCAGTCTTGACCCTGTTCCTTGTGGGAACAGTCCAGCCCGAACTGCCAAGCCAGGTCCTCCCTGGACCGGAAACAAGCATCCTGGGACCGGTTTCAGGGCATCACCCTTCTTCAGCCAGGCTAGCTTGAATCCAGTGGTGTAGTGAGCACGGGACCCACGTCTGGGCATACCCTTCCCACTTAGAGCGACAAATGCAAAAGAAACAATTGATGGACGGAATGCTGGACAACGCAAACATTCACCCCCAGTCACAAGGATCTGGGTTAAATCCATCATTCTTTAGCTCACCACACCACCCCAGTTTGGACACAGCCATATGCAAATCAGTCTTGACCCTGTTCCTTGTGGGAAAAGTCCAGCCCGAACTGCCAAGCCAGGTCCTCCCTGGACCGGAAACAAGCATCCTGGGACCGGTTTCAGGGCATCACCCTTCTTCAGCCAGGCTAGCTTGAATCCAGTGGTGTAGTGATCCATGCCACTGGAGTCAAGCTATCCTGGCTGATGAGGGCTGAAAGCCCGAAACCGGTCCTAGGATGCTTGTTTCCAGTCCAGGGACTACCTGGCCTGGCAGTTCGGGCTGGACTGTTCCCATTGGGCGCAGGGTCAAGACTGATTTGCATATGGCTGGGTCCAAACTGGAATGGCATGGTGAGCAAAAAAATGATGGATTTAGGCCCAGATCTCTGTACTGGGGTGAATGTATGACATTGTTCTGCATTCTGTCCATCAATTGTTCGTTTTGCATTTGTCACCCCGAGTGGGATGGGTATGCCCAGACGTGGGCCCCGTGCTCTCCATGCCACCTGGCTGATGAGGGCTGAAAGCCCGAAACCGGTCCTAGGATGCTTGTTTCCAGTCCAGGGAGGACCTGGCCTGGCAGTTCGGGCTGGACTGTTCCCATTGGGCGCAGGGTCAAGACTGATTTGCATATGGCTGGGTCCAAACTGGAATGGCATGGTGAGCAAAAAACGATGGATTTAGGCCCAGATCTCTGTACTTGGGTGAATGTATGACATTGTTCTGCATTCTGTCCATCAATTGTTCTTTTTGCATTTGTCACCCCGAGTGGGACGGGTATGCCCAGACGTGGGTCCTGTGCTCTCCATGCCACTGGAGTCAAGCTATCCTGGCTGATGAGGGCTGAAAGCCCGAAATCGGTCCTAGGATGCTTGTTTCCAGTCCAGGGAGGACCTGGCCTGGCAGTTCGGGCTGGACTGTTCCCATTGGGCGCAGGGTCAAGACTGATTTGCATATGGCTAGGTCCAAACTGGAATGGCATGGTGAGCAAAAAAACGATGGATTTAGGCCCAGATCTCTGTACTGGGGTGAATGTATGACATTGTTCTGCATTCTGTCCATCAATTGTTCTTTTTGCATTTGTCACCCCGAGTGGGACGGGTATGCCCATACGTGGGTCCCGAGCTCTCCATGCCACTGGAGTCAAGCTATCCTGGCTGATGAGGGCTGAAAGCCCGAAACCGGTCCTAGGATGCTTGTTTCCAGTCCAGGGAGGACCTGCCCTGGCAGTTCGGGCTGGACTGTTCCCATTGGGCGCAGGGTCAAGACTGATTTGCATATGGCTGGGTCCAAACTGGAATGACATGGTGAGCAAAAAAACAATGGATTTAGGCCCAGATCTCTGTACTGGGGTGAATGTATGACATTGTTCTGCATTCTGTCCATCAATTGTTCTTTTGCATTTGTCACCCGAGTGGGACGGGTATGCCCAGACGTGGGTCCCGTGCTCTCCATGCCACTGGAGTCAAGCTATCCTGGCTGATGAGGGCTGAAAGCCCGAAACCGGTCCTAGGATGCTTGTTTCCAGTCCAGGGAGGACCTGGCCTGGCAGTTCGGGCTGGACTGTTCCCATTGGGCGCAGGGTCAAGACTGATTTGCATATGGCTGGGTCCAAACTGGAATGGCATGGTGAGCAAAAAAACGATGGATTTAGGCCCAGAGCTCTGTACTGGGGTGAATGTATGACATTGTTCTGCATTCTGTCCATCAATTGTTCTTTTTGCAACCCCCACATGCAGCCAACCCCACGCCACGCATGGCCTTTGGCCCTGCGGTCAGGCCCTGCAACCAACCCCCGCATGCAGCCAAAACCAAGTCAGGTGGGGGATTGGCAGCAGGGCCTGGCATGCGGTCAGGCCCTATGTCCAACACCCCGTATGCAGCCAACCCCACGCCACGCATGATCTTCAGCTGTGCGTGGGGGTGAGTTGGCTGCAGGGTCTCACCTGTGGCCAAGCCCTGTGGCCAACACCCCAAATGCAGCCATCCTAGGATGAGGCACGCAGCCTCCTTCCCTGGGCCGATTTTGGCCCCAGGGACCCCATCCTCTGGGGCCCACCACATTGTTTACGGGAGGGGGGTACGTGGCTCCCTTCCCGGGCCATATTTTGGCTCCGGGACCCCATCTCCTAGGACCTGGCCTTATTGCAAAGGGTAGGGTGTCACACAGACCCCTCGCTGGGCCAATTTCTGGCCCCGGGGACCCAATATCCCGGGGCCCAGCCATATTTATAAGTGGGAGGGGGGCACGCAGGCCCCCTCCCCGGACAAATATTAGCCCTGGGGGCCCCATCCACTGAGGTCTCATCTTTCATTAATTGGGGAGAAGGGGGAGCGTAGTTCCCTCCCAGGCCAATTTCGGCTCCAGGAACCCCATCTCCCAGGGCCTTGCCATTTTCTGATGGAGGAGGGGTATGCAGCCCCTCTCCCTGGGCCAAAAGTGGCCCCAGGGACCCCATCCCCTGGAGCTAATGCAATTAATAATTGGGCAGGAAAGCCATTTGGCCCCGGGGACCCCATCTCCCTGGGTTCGGCCACAATATCAATGTGAAGGGGGGCACGCAGCCCCCACTCTGGGCCAATATTGGCTCCATCCCACTCAGGGCACCCACTTTCTTTTTTGATGGAAGCCATGGGGGGAGCCACTGTGGACCCAGCCAGCTCCCCGTCACCAGCAAGAGTCGGCATTGCTCCCATTTGCAGGGAGTAGCTAAATGTGCTGCTCCCTGCGGGCAGGAGCAATGTTTCCATCTGTTTTCCTGCCCGCTTCACAATGAGCAGACTTAGTGTTTGCTTTCGCTTGGCAGGAGCTTTAAAATTGCTCCCGCCAAGCTAGAGCAAACACGCTATGTGCCGGGGGTGGGCACGCCAGGACACAAAAGGGATGGGGTCCCCAGGGCTTTTAATAGCTCCGGGAGGGGGGTCCACGTGGCCCCCCTCCCTTTCCTATCAACGGCCGGGCCCCGGGGGATAAGGTCCGGGCAGGGGGGCACATGGCCCCCCCTTTCCATTTTTAAAATAGGCTGGACCCGGGGTATGGGGGTCGCCTGGCCCCCCTCCCTGCCCATATTATTATTTAGCCTGGCCCCCAAAATCACCCTGGGGAGGGGGCTGCGTGTTCCCCCTTAATATGAAACTTATTTCCCCCCGGGACCTAGCCCACCCGGGGGGCAAAGAAAATCAAGGGCAGGAAATTGCGCTTGCTTTTGTTTCCGATTATGCCGCAGATGGGGGTATCCTCCACAAATTCACAGTAAAATTGAAAAAACAAAACATTTGTGCCCCACCACCAGGCCTAGGGCGTCAGGGTATTCCTACCCTGCCCCCTTCTTTTTATTCACATTTTTTCTCTGAGTCCCAAGATGGCTTCCAATACTTCCTGGTTAAAGTGTTGGCGGCCAATCAGATCTCAGCATAAGATCTGTCAGATACCCAGAGGATTCGAGTCTCTTAATATACAAATTTCTTTTTTCTTTAATACAACTGAACAGATTTACACCAAATAACAAAAAGGGCTCTTTTTGGACCAAGAGCTAGCTCCGTCCAGTGGTTCGGGCTGCAGTTGTGTTTAAAATTCCCATAGGAAATTGCATTGAGAAAATGTGTTTTGGGACTCCCCCTTTTTCTTGGCCCGGATGACGGATCAACCCGATTGAAAAAATATCTCTTTGATGTGCATTACCCATATAATGAATTCACAAAGAAAAGGGTAGGGAACTCGTGTAATTGTCCTCACCAATGATGGGTCCCTTTCTTTCCTCCTAAAATAAGATACAAATACATTGTATAGAAAAACACTTGTCCTATGACACATTATAAATTCATAGCTGATGAGGAAAACGGAACATCAGGGTTAAAGAAGATACAACATTAGAAGTGAACAATCCAAACTATATATAGTAGCGCAGAAAACTTGGGCAAGCAACGTCAATGAGTATAAGGATATGTATGGAGGTTCTTCGTTTCATTCAGTGTTTGACCAAGGCTGTCTTCAGCCGAAACGCGTAACTATCTGATTGAATAAACTTACCCTGCATGTGACCAGCCTGAGTGTGCGCTTTATTTGGATTCTTTCGGTTAAAGTTTGACCGGCAGGCTCCGCCGGCTCAGCGCACAACCTTATAATGGGCTCAGGGTTTCGGAAGAAGTGCTCTCTACTTTGCGAGATATATATATATATATATATATATTTATTGGTGGTCGCCAGTAGGTAATGTTAGTTAGGATGCAGTTTCCATAGAAAGAGCGTCTTTTAATTTGCCAATAACTTTGTCGTCGTTTGACGAATCCTCGCAAAGTTTTCAAAACTAGTTCAACGCTCAATTCAGCTGCTACCCTGAAAGTTTCGGGGTTATCTGTCAAGCGGGGGCCGAGAAAAAGGGGGAGTCCCAAAACACATTTTCACCATGTTAATTTAGATTTAGTTAATTTAGGCACATGGGTTGCTGAAAAGCGCGTAGACCCGATCCTACCAAGAACCAACCATGATCTAACCCACTAATGTTCCAAGATATAAAGAAATATACAAATTGTTTTGTGCATAAGTGAAATAATCATTATGACATTGGTTATGTATTAATGATTAGACAATGAATTGATTGATGGACATATTGTTTTAGATTACTCATTGTCAATAGATTTATTATATTTGTGGTTTTTGATTCTATATTTGATAATAAAAATGTATTTCTCTTTTTATATTTTTGTGTTGCTTGGCTTTCATATTTAGGGACACATATCATTATTTGTGTAGTGAATAATAGGCTGCCTAGGGTCTTTACATGTATATTTTCCCTGCCCTGGGAGTTTTCATTATTAGCAGGGGGTCCTGATTTTTTACATTGACACCACTGATGACATCATCCACAGAACCACTCGCACACCTGCTCACACCCCCATACAACCTCTTGTACGCCCACTCACACACCCACACAACTGCTCACATACCCATTCACAGACCTATACCAGGACTCACACACCCACTCACTCCTCCCTAGAGCCACTCACACACCCACTCATTCACTCGTACAGCCACTCACACTGCCATTCATTCACCCATACAGCCAGTCACATAACCACACTCTCACCCATACAGCTACTCACACACCCACCTATTTACCTACATAGTCACTCACACACCCAGTCACTCACCCAATCAGCCTCTCAACGTAGCCACTCACTTACCCATAGAAGCCCTCACACATTCACTCACACACCCACACAATACCCATTCACACATCCATACAAGCACTCACACATTTGCTCACTCATCCATACAGCCATTCACACAAACACTAACTCTCCAATACAGCCACTAACACACCAACTCACTTAACCAAACATCCACTCAAACAGCCACACGCTCACACATACAGCCACTTACACATACAGTCACTCACTCATACAGCCAGTCAGACACCCACTCACTCACCCATATAGTGACTACACACCCAGTTAACCACCCATAGAGCCACTCACCCACCCATACAGCCACTGACACACCCACTCACTTACCAATAAAGCCACTCACACAGCATCTCACTCACCCACACAGCTACTCACACACCCACTTATACACCCATACAGCCACTCACACACCCATATGCACAAGGATACATTGTGTCAAACAGCCACTCACATAATATATATTGGAAGTAGTATCACTCATTAACAGTACACCTAGTATACTACTTTAATTTTTGTAGTACCTTAGTATATATATATATTTAATAATCATAAACTCTTACAAAATACTTACACTCACTGGATGATGTCATCAGTGATGTCATTTGAGATGTCATCAGTGATGTCACTGCCCATATCATGAGTAATGTAATATGTGAGGTCATAAGGACTGCATTATGAGGGTGTAAGTTACAGTTAGCTCAGGTAACTATAACTGCAGAATTCCACTGGTTTTGTACGAGTGAAATCTGAGCCCAACTATAACGCCCCTGTAACCTTTGTTTATTATATATATATATATATATATATATATATAGTGCTTACTACCCTTGATGAGGCATTGAAGCACTTTATATCGAGCAGCACGCTGCTTCAGGACCCAAGATTAATGGTTAGTCCAGTGTTATTGATTACTGTTGGTAATGGGTATTTGTTTTGTGCGCTCGAGCAGACTATTCCATGCATTTGTTCCCTGCCTATGAATGAAGATGGCTCTTTCTATTTTTTGCGTCGCAAGTAACGCTTTGAATAGTTGTTTATCGGGAGCTTTGCTCCTGGATTCCTTCTTGAATCTTTGCCTGCTTTCCTTTCCCTTATTCCTCTGCACTTCAGTTGTTTTTTCTCCCTAGATTGCTTTTTCTGCAGCACTGTTCAAGATGGCGGCTCCAGCTTTCATCCGGCCAGCTTATTTCCAGCTCACCTCTGGACGTCTTCTGGGGTCATGTCAGTTCACCCTTCCAGAGCCTTCATGGATTGTTTTTGGAGGTTTTTGTCCATTGGGCTTTTTCCTCCCTGGTGCACCTTCTAGAAGGCCCTATCTGTTAGGCACTTTTCTGTGTCAGCGGCATTTGTAGCTACTGGAAGGAATCACCCATATCTCTGGATGACTAAGTATGTGAAGACTAGGCCATTTATGTCGGGAAGCAGCGTAAGAAACCAAACCAGGTGTCAAGTCTGTGACAATAATATTGTTTCAAACATGCACTTTCATGCGTTGCAGTGTTCTGTCCGTCTGCCAATTAAATTAGGCCTGGGTATGTAATTCCGCTCCGCTTGCGGAGTTTTTCCCACTCCGCGCTCTGTGTAGCACCCAGAGTTCCGAAAAACTCCACGGTGCTGAGTTTTTTCCTCGCTTGCGCTTTCCAACGTTAAATTGGCGAGCGAGGAAAATCTTACTCCATACCACCTCCCGGCGAGATTTCTCAACGCAGGCGGTTGCGGATGGCCGCTACCCCTTGCATTGAGAAACCTTCAGTTCGCGTTGAGGAAGCTGCCGCTCGGTTAGAACATCTACTCGAGCAGCAGAAAGAAGCAGCGCCCTCTTGTGCTGCACGTGGTGCCGCTCGCGCTGATTTTACAGCGTGGGACAAACACCCAGTGCTATAAATCAGCACGAACGGCGCAACATAACGCACTCCGCCACTTGCGGAACTCCCCGTAGCGCAGCAGACTTTTTTGGTCACTTCGCGGATGGGGAACGCTGCGAACTCCGCCCAGGCCTAAATGAAATTCGACATCTCGCAAGAGGTATGCAGTGCAGTGCAATTCAATTATAATTGTTATTACAATTACTACATTCAGCACTCAAATGCATCCATCACAGAGATCTGGGAGTAGCCTGAACGTTTCATGTTTGAATCCGCAAGATCCATTCAGCCTTCCATCCTTCTGAAGTCGGTGGGACAAGTACCATTACATTGTGTAATTACCAACAGTTATCAGCGCCTAGAGACGAGACAAACTGTAAAGAGCGCTCTGTAGCTTTATGATGTACTAGTAAAAGTGTGACCACACAATCAGTATTCGTTGCTTTCATCTGTGCCCACAAAACACTGATCTCCCAGCACTCATCATGCCCCATCATGGGAGTTTTCTGAGTAACCCCTAGATCTAAAGAGGGGTCATGACCTCATCCTCTAAACACCCACCACCCCCTCCAACTCCCCAAGCTCTTAATTTGTGAAATCGCAAGAAAGTCACAGAGAGAATCGCAGCCAAGCAATTAGCATTCTCTCTGAACTAAAGTGTATAAAATGCCATTGTATAATTAGCAACCGTGCTGTTTCGGCGGTGAGGGGGGGGGGGGGGGAGGAAGGGGGCTGTGATGCCCAATTAGACCGTCCTGGTTTCAGTCTTCCTTAAAATAAATGTCCTACTTAATTCATGGGGTTTGTTCTTGGCTCGGGCGCCCGGTTCTGCTCATCTCACACTTAATTATAGAAAAAGTGTCCCTAAAAATCATGTTTTTTATTAAACAAGAGACAAGAACATCTGCTTCTGCTTTGCAGTTGCTTTGGTTGCCAAGTTAGAGTCTTCGGGAAGATTTTGCCATTTGGGTGAGACTAAAGCAGGCGAGCACTGCCAAGTCCACCCTTTCCTTGAGACACCTTGACAGCAGACGTGGTAGATGTTAGAGGCTCGCTTCAGGCGCTTACTTAATAAAAAAAAAACAATAGGTCTCGCCTAAACAAGATCTATTGGCTTTGGTAATATTTTTCGCCATGTCGCACGGCAGAACAGCCGCTGTGCAACATGGAGAAAAACACATTGACCAAGCCACTAGATCTCATATAGGCGCGACTTGTTGGCTTTGCCAATGCTTGTTTTTAATGCTGTGGCTAGGAGCAGTGCAGCCTGTGGACTGCTGTCTCCCGCTTCCTCTGCCCCTACTCCTCAGAGGATTGGAAACGGAAGAGCGACATGGGGAATCGGGGTGCTAAATTAGCTGCCTGTTCTGCATTTATTGCTGGAAACACATCACCCTTTACCAGGCAGGGCCCGTTCGCAATGTTCAAGGCATGGAGAGCCGTCGAGATAGAAGAGACATCGAATGGGAGAGGATGTGGGGTTATTGCCAGAAATGCTGACTTGGGAACCCAGGCAACCAGGTTCGAGTCTCGGCATTGGCTCAACAGCTTGTGATTCTGGGTAAATCACTTCATGCGCCTGTGTATAAAAAAATGAATGCAACCTTCTGCAATGTAACTGGGTTCCTGGAAAGAGCTGCAATACCTGCCAGTCTAGTTTTCCCTATACAAGACTGCAACAAATTTAAAAAAAGAGTGCAGTGTTAAATTGAAAAATCAGTGCTTGCATGACAGCCTGACCGGTGCTCATGTCAAGAGCTACAATACCTGTGGGCGAGTTCGCGCTATGCAAGTCTGCAAAAACCACAAAAAAAAGCACTTGACAACGGGCGAGCAAGGAGGGGCAAGCATCAATAAAGAAAAATAGTACCTCATTCACGTCGGAAGCAGCGGAAGGGCACAGATTAAATCAAATCAATTTGTGCTTGGTCCCCGCTCCATGATCGGAAATGACGTTTCGGCTGCATCAGCCTATTGAGGAGGCTACAAAGAAGAATGATGTAAAGCCAACAAATGGCAAAGCATGGGCGGTCTTCCAAGCCCTTTTTGTATACAACAGTGTCTCGCAAGCGAGACGCATGCGCTAGCCCACGCTCTCGCAGGCTCGACCCAAAAAAAACTTCAAGGGCCTACATTTTTTTTCCTAGGAGCCCCCGTCACGTGCTGCCAGATGCTTGGGTTGCAAAGTTCCAGGGCTGCCTGCTATTGATTCCACCTCATGCCTTTATTTTTTTCACCACCTTACACTTCCTGCCTCTTTATCTCACTTTTGCAGGTTCTTTTTCATCCCTACTTTCTCCATTTGCCACCGTTCTAACTTTCTCTTACTCCTACTTTATTCTTGTTCTGCCTTTTTCGGACCTCGCCTAAAGATAGTTCTAGTTATCACACCAGTCTCATGTAATTGAAAAAAATTGGAAATAAAAAACGCATAAACATACGCACAGAGAGGGACTTTGAGTCAGCCCGCTTCTGTTCAGCTGAGATTCATATTTTTTTACCACCCCTTCACACTGTGCCGCATAGGGCAACGGGTCAGCCCACTTCAGCGATAACCTCTCTTCTGCATTGAGTAATGGTATTTCCTCGGATCACGTTTGCCTAAAAAGAAGTGCACTTCAGTGCCGGTGCTAATGGGCCAATAAATATCTTACTTTGCCAATGCACTTTTCTTTCTATTGCTCATCCTTTTCTATTTTTTACTCACCGTAGTTTGTTTAGATAATGTCTTCAGGTTACAATAAGTCAAAGGCAACAGTGCCTTTTCTTTGCACCAGTAACAATTACATTTACTATGATGTGCTTTAAAAATAATTTTCCTACAAACAAGTGAAACTTTTTAAGTGCCTGGATACTGTCAGAAGAGTGAACTGTAGCCACCGAGCAGCAGATACCCTGTTCCTGTGCAAGCAGTGGTTAATTTGTGAAAAAATAAGTGCTGGGGCTCTCGTCAAGAGGCAGTTTGCACCAGCCCATTCCTCCTATTAGCGCCGCCTATAACAGAACTAACTACTAACCATGAAACCCTGCAAGTAGGGAGAGAATGTGGCGTAACAGCCATAGCTGCCAACTTTGGAGCTGGGGAACCAGGTTTGAGTCTCGGCGTAGGCTCAACATCCTGTGATTCTGGACAAATCACTTAATCTCCCTGTGCCTACAAAAAATGAATGTGTCTTTAACCGGTGCTCATGAAAAGCACTCCAATATCTTTGGAGCGAGTTTGCGCTATAAGCGCTGGTGTTGACGATTAAGTGCTGGTACCGAGCCCTGGCTCAAATTAAGCACTGTATGCAAGGAGATTTGTTGGCTGCCTTGGTTAGTAGCGTAAATCCTTTAGTGCTGATAGGTGGCCATCAAACACACTCATGAAGCCGGTCACAGACACTTTAGCATCAGGTCCCAAGGTTACAGAGTCTTCAGGAACTCCCTCGATAAATCAACACAACTTACCTGAAAATGGCAACAAGAAGACAGTTTCACTAGGTGAGTAGAGGTTTATACTCTTGCAAAGCAGGTGAAAATTTAATCTCCGGAAACCTCAAACCAAAACAAGAATTCCATGGCAAACTGAACGCTATGGGAAAGACCGGCATCAAGGCCTTTTAAAGGGGCCAGGATTAGAAAGTAGCCAATCCCAATGGAAAGGATGACTATGGGTGGGGCAAGGTACACCCAACAACTAATCTGGGAACATCTCAGAGAGCGGAGCATGGAGGTGGAGTCTTCACTGACAATAAAAGGGACGCATTCCGTTGGAATGGGATAGAATCAATACAGGAGCCGCTGGCATTAACCACTCCTTTCCAGCATCCTCTAACCACCTACCCAACAGGAAACTGGAAGCACCCTATCGAAGCAGAAACAGAAGAGAGTTGAACTATTCTTAAAGGTCTTAACAGGTGGTATGCCAAGACTGGGCTTAACTGGTCTTTTGGAAAGAAGTAAGGACCTTTTGTAATGGGTTATGTGGGCAAAGTTTAGAAGGACTGTGAAGAGCAAACAGACCTTAAAGACTAGTTGTGGTCAAATATTTTGACCTCTGTAAATGTTTGGATAGCCACCTTAAAATAAAATATCTGGTGAAGGAAAATTTGCTTTCACTTCCTGTTGTAAGTCCACCTGATCTTCCCTGCTAGGAAGCACCCATACTGTTCTATTAAATCAGGATTCAATGGTTAATTTATTTAATTAAATGTAAAAGTTTTATTCCAAGCAGCCACTAAGCTTAGGCAGTGGACTGTGCCCTTTTTATGTTTATGGCATAGGATTGAAATACAAAAACAACAGCAATAACACCAGCTCAGCTGGCCAAGGCCAGAACTATTGGCTTTGTCAATATTTGTCTCGCTTGCTCCGGGTCTAAGTCTTAGTAAGAAATAGAAGTCCCTGTGTTTTCAAAAAAATGAGTGCTGGAACCCTCCACCAGCAACCACTTGCACAACTTAAGCAGTTTTTGCTTCCAAGGCTTAGTACTGGGGGTGTGATAGTGGGACGGGTGAAGTTTTCCATCTCAAGATCAGGCCTGGTGATGTTATTTGTACTAAAACCCAAATGTTATTAACATACTATACTTTACTTTTTCCGCACTCTCAAAAGTCGGAAGGACGAACAACATAGCTTGGGATTAAAGGCCAAATTCAACTGCTTTTTATCCTATAGGTTGAAGAGTCTCTAACGCTGATGTCATTTGATAGCAAATTTAATTCCATTTAAAGCACCAGTCTGGGTGACATCACCGGATCGGGACTTGGGATGCTTCAGGTTCGCCTGGCTGTTCCACAGGTGTGAATAGGTGGCGGATGGCAGTTATGGCTGCACCTGCTGTTAGGGTCCATCCAGAGGTACCAGACACATTTGTTCCGAGACCACGAGTGACATATCCCCAACCATGGTGGTGCCACTAGAGAGACGGGATACTTACGATCTACCATCTTCTTCCGAGTTAAGGTAGAGTTAACATAAGCGCTCGCCTTGCAATTCACCCTTTGCAAGGGAATATTAATGGCTGGTCTTGAGGTCAAAAGACACACAAATGATGGACGGAATGAAGAACAAAGCAAACATTCGCCCTCAGTCAAGAGATCTGGGTTAAATCCATCATTCTTTTGCTCTCCATGCCACCCCAATTTAGACCCAGCCATATGCAAATCAGTCTTGACCCTGATCCCCATGGGAACAGTCCACCCCGAGCAGCCAAGCCAGGTCCTCTCTGGACCAGAAACAAGCATCCTGGGACCGGTTTCGGGACATCATCCCCATCAGCCAGGCTAGCTTGAATCCAGTGGCACAGGATCTTGAGGTCAACCAGCCCTATTGTGTAGGTCTGAGGAGTCTGGACATGAATGATGTTCATGCCCCTTTGTCATAATGATGGCACGTGGCTCTACTGCAAATATAGACTATCTTCTAATTCGTTCTCTACCCCATCAGCCTGCTAAAATGGCTGTCCAATCACACACACACCTAACACAGACCATTATTGAATGCCCTATATTAACTGATTTGGGGGGTGGGCTCCCCATATTTCTATACATACTTGGAGGTATACCTTAACATTGATTGGCAGTGACCAGGTGTGTGTCCAATGCATTTTGGTACCCCCAGTCATGAGGCACGTTTTCTGCCTCTTCCCTTTTTCATTCAAGTTAGCGGATCCTTTGCCGGCTGCAAAACCCTTCCATGCTGCACTTTTCGCGTACCAGTGGCGCTCGCATTAAGTGGCTACATTTTCAACCATCATAGGCGGCATATGCGTCCCTTCCAGCAATTGTTGCCCTGCAGTCCACCCGACTACAACATACACAGCACACTCTTTACTTCTTCTAACTGTGGGCTCCCGGGTCAGTTGATTTAAGAAGTATTCCTGCCTTAGTCCATGTTGGCACACTGAACTTAAATTGCTCTTGTATTAAGTATATTTATAAAGCACATATACACCCTCAGGATCTTTTTTACTCTAAACAGTGCTGGAACAGCAGAACTTATACATTTTAGCACATTATTTATTCCCTCTCAATGGTGAACCAGTTACCCCTCCTGACTTTTGCAGGCCAATCGCCCTCCTCCTCCTCCCATTGAAAACAGGAAGTGCAGCAGTGAGGTTGTGATGATTGGCTGTGACCTGGAGCATGGATCATGGCCAAGCATTCACAGTATCCAGAGCAAAACAGGAAGCGGCACCTGTTGTGTTATTCGGGACCAGAGCCAGCCTGTGAAGCTCCATTTCTACAGATTGAAACTTTGACAAACCATATTTAGAGGTAACCTGGAAAGCTTGTAGATGAAAAACAAATCACAGAATTAATTAGAATAGGGTATGACAGAGCGTTTAAGCTGGAAACAATAAAAAAGTAATCGATTTTTCATACGCCATTGATTGAACAATGACCGAAGCAGACGATTGATTAATGAAGTTGCACCCATATGTTGATGAATACCCTGATCCTCTGTGGTAGGACTAAATTATAGGGTATCATTTAACTGATCACCCGATACTTTATGGGAAATTACGGCCGTATTTTTCAGCTCCTCAGCAGTTTCCAAATCTCCTCTGACATGGTCTAATTTAAAAATAGCCCACACACCAAACTAAGTCACTATTAATCAGTTTGTGAAGGGCGGTCAAGGAGACCTGAACCACAAACTCCAACAAATAAACTCTTGCTTACATCAAAGTGGCTGTGCAACTGAGTAACTGTCTACTCCGCAGGGACAGTTATTGCCCTTGAGTGACTATTGGCCTCTCGAAGTGACTGTCACCTCAGTCACTGTCACAGTGTAATATATATCCCTAGGCAATTAAAAATTAATAATAGTTATAAATCAATGAATAAATGTGTCTCTTCAGTACATCTTATTTGTGAACTTAGTGTAACAATCTATGTAAACAATACAAAGGTGAATGATTTTAACAAAGAAAATCTTTATTACAATTTTTTTTATAATATAAAAAAATAAAAAACACTTCATAATACATAACAAACTATACTATGTATCAAAATAACATTTAAAATCGTATGTTCAATTTTATAGAAACAGTCAAGTGGTGGCACAAAAAATAAATGTCTTCAACGCGCGTTTCGACGCAAACTGCGTCTTCGTCAGGAAAAGCCACACATTTACCTAAAAAATGTAATATAATTTAAAAAGTTACACTGCAGTTCATGATGCATGACAAAGTAGATTGACTGTCACATAAGGAAAATATCTACTATAGAAGAAAGAGAGCGGTGAAGAAAAAATAAGTAAGAATCGTGTCATCTCCAAGAATGAGAAAAGGAAAAAGAGAGAGATCTCATAACCAATATCTAGCAAGTATAAATGATCAAATAATAGAAAGCTATAAGTCACCAGGATATCTATTTCTAGTAGAGAGAGGATATAAATAAGCTTATTCTGAAATGCTTACTCTATATATCGAGCGTAGTGTCAAATATCTGGTAGTCCACAATATTATTTTCACCAAGTTGAAGAATAAACAACTTCTGAAAGAGTTGATAACATGTAAATTTAGTGATGGGCTCTTTCTATTACCTGGTACTGGATAAATCTGTTAACAAAAGTAGGCGTTTTATAATTACCTCTATTTCTTTCTTGTAAGACTTTCAATTGTCTTTCTTTTGTATAAAATGCGTGTTCATATGCACTTGACGCAAAGTCTATGCCTTAAAATCTAAATGAGACCAATCAGGAACTATTTAATAATTTAAAAAAATAAGTGAATAAAATCAAAAAATAGTAAAAAACATATGCAAGGGTATCTTTCTGTACCTGAAATATATGTTGTTACTTATAAAAAACTTCGAATTTGTCGCTTTCTGTGTGAAAAGTAGTTCCAAGGGAGTATATGATAGTTCTCCCTTATAGGTGTAACTGTAGAAGAAATATCGAAAAAAATATAATAATATAAAATAATCAGATAAGTATATTAGCTCTTAAAAATGCGGCGTATCTAATCTATTTGGCTATCTTAAGTCTACAGAACGTCCTCGTGAAATCACATATTGTGAAGTTGGGGAACATTACCTCAATTCGTAAAGATGACTTGTAAATAAATACTGACACACACAACTAGCGTCATGATCAGTACGTCTCAGCTAGATGACAAACTATTATAGGCTCACTTGACTCACGGGTTACAGCGGTCTAACTTTTAAATTTTAAATTCAATTTCAAAACTGTCTGCCTAATAATGGAAAAACTAGCATCTAGGTATATAGAGAACTTACGATAAAAAGTAGTATATGATGGATAGTAGCTCCGTCGGCGTGTAAACGTCCAGACCGATCCCCTCGATATGCTCAAAGATACATAACACGGCTCTATCTCCTTTTAAACTGGTGTTTCTTAATCTATAACCCTTCACGATTGGTCTATGTGGTATGCGGACGACGTATCTACGACCAGAACGTAAGGAAGCCACATGACGGAGACCAACCAGGTGATTCCTTAGACTGCATCTCGTCTCCGGAACCAGAATAGTGCTCAGATCATGTGATCGGCTAAGGAAGGACAATGAACTAGAGCGTAAACTGTGGGAACTCGGTTTCATTGCGTCCTATTGTCGCAAATCTGTTTACCATATTGGTTACGCTCTAAAAGATGTTAATAGCGATCATGGTAATATAGATGGTATAAATAGAGTAAAACTGTTCTCAAATGCTTGCATAAAATAATAATATTATATGCATATGTGAACTATAACTTAACAGCACATGAAGTAGAACTCTAAATGGCATTTTCCCAAGGTAACTCATTATTTAAACCGCTATTTAATGTATTAAGGGAAAAAATCCAATATACTTCCTTCTTTTGCGGATTCTAGTGCCTTCAACTTCTTCAGAGTTCTTTATTTTCTCTAACACTCGCCATTGTGTTTCTTCTGGTTTGTGGTTAAAATCTAAATAATGTTTAACCAATGGTGCTGTGATTTTGGCGGTGCGGATAGCAGAGCGGTGTTCTGTCATTCTCTTATTGACTGCTCGAGAGGTCTCCCTACATAACCTAATCCGCAAGGGCATACAATCAGATAGATGACATTTTGAGTTTTACAATTCCACATCTGTTGTGCACAGATGGTGTACCCATTAAAGACTATGGTTTCTCCTTCCATCACTGTATCACATGATTTACATGATAGACATTTGAATGTGCCCTTAATGGGAGTGCTTCCATCAATAGTCTTTTGAGCGAAAGTTCTGGGAGCTGAAAAACGTGAATGTACAATCATGTCTTTAATGTTTCTATTCCGCTTATATGCAAATAGCGGTTTGGCCAGTTTTGTTTCTTTGTCTGGATCGCTATTAAGAATATGCCAATTGGAATTTATTATTTGTTTTACTTTACTATTCATTGTGGAATGTTTTGTAACACATACGAGTTGGTCCGGTTTTTTACGTGGAGTCCCTATCAAAAGATGGTCCCTATCATAAAATCTAGCTCTTTTATAGGACTCCCTCACTAGCCGGTGAGGATATCCTCTAGTTATAAATTTCTCTTTCATGGCATTTGCTTGTATATCAAAATCTGCCAACTTCGTGCAATTACGTCGTAATCTTAGAAATTGAGAAAAGGGGATACTCTGTTTTTGCGTACGAGGGTGATAACTGTTAAAATGTAGAAGTGTGTTTCTGGCAGTTGGCTTGACAAATAAGTCTACTTCCAACAGGCCTATATTATGTCTAATTTTAATGTCTAAAAACTCAACTTCATTTGTATTAATATTTGCTGTAAATTTAAGATTATGATCTGCCAGATTCAGCCATAATATAAACTCCTGAAGCTTCAATTCGTCATCGGTCCAGATAAAAAAATATCATCTATATACCTAGACCAATGAGAAATTGATTCAAAAAAGGGGCAATTTCATTAAAAATGAATTTAGTCTCGAAGAGGGCCATATAGATATTTGCTATTGATGGTGCTACTGAAGCCCCCATACTAACTCCTTTAGTTTGTTTGAAGAGATTATTACCAAATTCAAAATTGTTTTCATTTAAAACAATATGCAGACATTCTATTATAAAGGATTGTGGGCATGGAATCTCAAATTTATTAATGAACCATTCTACCGCCTCTAAGGCTTCTTTCTGTGGAATATTGCTATAAAGTGACTCTATGTCTAGAGTCACTAAAATGTTCCTGTCTGGGTTAAATTGAAGATTTTCAACTTTATTGATTATATCTCTTGTGTCTTGTACATATGATTGAATTTTTGAAATGAAAGGTCTAATTTTATTGTCTATGTATTTGGACAGCGGTTCTGTAACTGAGCCAATGGTGGACACAATGGGGCGATAAGGTGGATCTATTTCATTTTTGTGTATCTTAGGAATACCATAGATACATGGCATCTTCTCTTGGGAACTATTTAGATATTCATACTCTTTTTACTAATATCACCTGCAAGTAACGCTGACTCTGTTAGTGTTTTAATTCTTTTTAATATCCGATGAGTGGGATTTGATGATATTTGCTTATAGAAAGACTGGTCCTTGAGCATAGTTAGCATTTTTTGTTCATAGTCATTAGTATCAATAACTACGATGCCTCCACCTTTATCACAATTTTTCACTGTTATAGCTTGATTGTGGCCTAAAGATTTTAGAGTTAAAAATTCTTCTTTATCTAAGTTATAGACTGGTTTAGGGATGTACCGGCATACTTGATCTAAACGTTTTAAAACTGTATGTTCAAAGACGGTTACTTCAGGCCCAATTTGATCTAATGAAGGTGTGAAATTGGAGGGGACACATAATTCTTTCCTATTCAATAATTCTGCATTAGTGTTTTCCTCACAAAAGAATTTTTTTAATCTAACTTTACGAAAAAAGGAAATGATATCTCGATATAGTTCAAATTTATTAAATTGTGTATGAGGTACGTAAGACAAGCCTTTAGAAAGAAGCGTCAAACTAGCTGTGTTTAGGGTATTGGAGGATAAATTGAAGATAGGGATCACATCCCTTGTCTCCAATATTGTTTCCTGCGGGTTTCTAACACATGTGGAGTCTCTGGTTGATACTGATGGTTCTGATAGTTCTCTCTGACTTGTGGTTGGAATCTCACTCTCTGTCGGCCTCGGCGTGAGCCGCGCTGGGCTAAAAAAGGCTGTCGTGTTTGTTGATTAATATTGAACAGATTATGTGAAATTTGCGGTTCATGATAAGTAGAGCTACTTTCACCTTCAGAATCTGAAGTGTCAGAAAAAGTAGTGACTCTTTGATTTCTCGAAGTGTTCTCATTTATGTATTGATTCTGTTTATAGAAATTCTCTTCTAGATAAGGGTAGGTTCTTTCTACAGTCACTGTCAGCACTTTACAATGTCTGTTGCAGAGACGTTTTAAGGCATGGGCAAAGTGGGCCGGGGCCCATGATAGAGCCAGCTCTGTTTGGCGGAGTCTTGCCATGATGTCCTTGAATAATTCTTAAACAGATTGCTTTTAATACTGCTTTCCTTTCATTTAATTTTAATGTGATTGATGTATGAGAGCCTATTGCAGACATTTTTCATAGAAATGTTGTGTTTATGTTTCATGCGACATCCATTAAAAAAGTTTCTTTTAGATCCAAACAGGATTTTACATATGAGAAATGGGAGCGAGTCACAGAGATTATTTGCAGTAACTTTAGTGCGCTGCTTCTTTGTTACAATATTGAAAACACTATCCCTGAATATTAGATGGAAACACATTTAGAATTTGGACGAGTGTGTCTGCACTGTCAATGATGTGGCCAAAGAGGGCATGAAAGAGCTGAAATTGAATCATAAATTCAAAGCTGTTCCGAACAGGGACCCCAAAATACGTTTGCCCCGGGGCCCCCAAAATCCTTAAGACGTCCCTGGACTGTTGGGCCTCTAGTATCTGTGGATGCACCAGAATAGCTCCTGGCACCTGAAAGGTGTTGCTGCAGAGGTGCAAGGTACCTCAAAATGGCCTTGGATTGGTTGCAGAGGCCTACATATGACTGTAAGCCTCAGAATGACTGTGAGAGGCTTGATATGTCTCTATGGGCCTTTCAAGTCTAATTTTAGCACCTCGAGGTAGCTATTACATCCTCAAATTGTCCAAACTGGCCTCAGAATAATTTTAGACAATGCAAGCTTGGAAGAACATAAGACCTACGAGAATCATGTGGGTACCGTCTTCCTTCAAGATTACAGGTTTGCGTAAGTAGCCTGGGAAGAGCAACAGATGTCCCACTCTACGACCCGATCTAGGTAGTTCACTGCTCAGCCTCCTCTGCAACCGAAGAAACAAACTCCACAGGCACAGTACAGCAACTCACAACCCAATGCAGAAGCAACCCAGGCTGAGTCTTACGTATAAAGACAGGCATGACATACAAAAAACTGCCCTTCATAGTGACTATCAGTGCCTCAAAGTGTCTACGAAATCCAGAGACTTACTGTTGAGTGAACTGCAGCATTTGTATAGCGCTTTCATACTTCTGAGGAGACCCCAAAGCACTTACTTGTGGAACAGTAAGGGCCTAACCTGTTTCTTGTGGTTTGAGTGTAGAGTGTTGTTTTTTAGGTCCATGTAGGTGGTATTTCGGTGTTGTGCATGAGCCTCGGAGATGTGCTCCTACTTTCCATCATGGTCTGGTCTGGTCACTGTACTTAAAATTCCAGTGATGCAGAGACCTGTGCGACGTATAGAGTCGCATTTGAATATCCAACCCTATTTAACATCTACATTTTAGCATTTTCTACCAACTGGATAAGCTAGTATGAGAACAGGACCATGTCCATCCAAAGTTGAACGAATAATCAACCCAGGAATTAAGGAGGCACCACCCTTAACTGTGATAAGGGGGTGCCCAGGAGTGGATGTGGCACAACAGACAACACAGTGGTGGGTGTATGGTATCCACCGAGACACAGAGATGGTGGAACACAAGATTAACTATGGACATGACCTTCTATGGGTCCAAGGAGTCAGCTAGAAACGAAGATGGCACAACCCAAATATCACCAAAGACACCGCAGTTTAAGGGTCCTTGGTATCTACCCAGGTTTGCATCTCAACGGGGGCTGTTAGCTCCTCTGTTCTGTCAGGTCACCTGCCCTAATCTCGGATTGACTCTCAGTGACTGTTAATCTCATGGAGTGATTGCAGGGCACGAGTCGGGGGTACACGCGGGTGGAGGGCGTCCACCCACTTTTTTCACAGGGTGGACACCGTCCACCCTGCCAAGAAGTTGGGCCCCACTGAAAAAGATGCTGAATTCGTCCCGGAGTAATTTCCAAACACCGGGACACTTTCAGCAGCGCCTGCACGTTATCTGCTTTTGATCCGCAACAATGTACAACGTGCAGGCGCGGGACGGGATGGGGCTCTCTTATTTGAGACTCCTGCTGGGCCCATAACAAAGGCCGAATTTGAGGGGTCATCAGGCCTCCTTTTGTTCGAGTCTCCTGGCTGGCAGCAGTCAGTAAGCCTCACACCTAGAAGCAAATGCAGCAGAGGGGAAACAAAGGCTCACACCTTGTTAGCACTTCACACATACTTAAGAGAGGCAGCTTTTCACTTTGTTCAGGCTCTGTTTAGGAGATATGCATGCACTGTAAGAACGTCAGATGTATTGATCTTTCCCAGTATTTGCACAAAATAAATAGCATTTATATAGCGCTTACTACCCCTGAGGAGGTGTTGTAATAATTTAAATATCACTATTTTTTTTAAAGCACTATGGGTAGATGAAGCTTAACGCTGACAAAAAGCTACATTGGTTTATGTGAAGCTTACAAAAGTGTGAATCTTCTGCCTAAATCAGGAGGGTTTAAAGTATACTCGAAATGTGCTCAAATGTACTCATGATAGACCTGCTAAACATATATGTGAGGGCTTAAGATCGGACGTCACTTCTTGTGATGCCACTTCCTGTGATGTCACGTGCTGTGATGTCACACGCCTCACGTGCCGCGATGTCACGCGCCGTGATGTCACTTGCATACCGATTAACTAGGTTAGTCCCCCCCACTTCTTTTTTTAGGACTTGTGCCCTGAGTGATTGTAACATCCGGGCCCCATAGGTAGGCTTGTACATTCTACGTCTCTCTCGGTGGACAGGTGAGATCTGATCAGAATAGTGCACATCTGTGGAAACTTGGTACCTCATTCATAGTATGATCATTAGAGCTGCCAAGTTTCTTAGGTCCATGTGTGATATGCTGTTCTAGTTCAGGGTTTGGGTTTTCTCTTTAAATTCTGGGACTTGTCCTGTTTTATATTGGAATAGGCACACGTCTCAGAATTCAAAGAAAAGCATGGACGCGGGCAGCACATCGTGGATGGAACTGGGCAGGACTGGGTAATCCTAACATCCGCTTATGACCAGCCTTGTGCACCAGGCACAACGTTATGCTGACAAAAGTGACTACACACCACTGACATGTCCTTACTGGTATTCTGGAGGGTTAGGGCACGGTCGCCATCTTGTTTATCATTCATTCGGCCCAGTAGAGCTTGTTAGGCTTTGGTGGTGATAGAGCGCTGATAGCACTCAATTTTGTATGAGTGCACTATACTCATGGTTTAAACGCACTCTCATGTATTCGTATTGTTTGCAGTGTTTTATGACTATTAAGAAACATTTATTTGAATCATTTGATGTTGAAACTAGTGAACGCAATTAAGTAGAACTTTGTATGTATTATGATTCCTTCATGCATAATGTGCAGGACGATATTATTCCTATATATCGTAATTGTGATTAGTTTAAGTTGCCTGAAATATAGGCCCAAAGTTAGTGTTTCAATTCTCCTTGCTCTCGAGAAATAAATAATTAAATGATTGTTGTGTTTGAAGTTAGAATGTTCTCATCCTGCTGCAGGTGCAAGAATACACATCGTTATTTTCAGAGTTAAGGAGAAACCCAGAATGTCTTTGAAGATGGCTGGGAAGCGAGAAGGGAGGATGCCTTGCGTATCTGGTCTGTCTGGAAGCCAAGGCCACTGGAAGAAGATATCATTAATTAAATTTGTTTCATGAAAGAAAAAGCTACTGCCTAGAGGTGCGATAGAAAATTTTAAGACGAATGACGTATTGTGGGTTGAATCCCATCTTTTTGTATGATGCGCAGGGACAGCGAGACCAGACTTCTGCTAGCTTTCGGAGGAGAAGGAGCATCTTAGAGCAAACTCCAAAGCCATAAGCTAAACGACCCATTTGACGTGAGTACTTCTTAGGAAGTCAACACGTGCTGACACCATTGGGGAATGATAGAAGAGAGACAGGAAGGGCCCTCATGTAGAGCAGTGTAGGGAAAGATTTTGATTTCTTTCAATGAGTCGAGAACTGAATATTGCATCTATTCTGTGTTGATTATAAATTCCAAAATCACAATGCATCTGTCTTTTGGGCCGCATTACATATATTCGTAAAATCGGCTCTGTATTAGTTTTTCTGTATCTCTATACTTTGCTATTGAGATGTAATTTCATCCAATTGTTTTTGGCCTTATAATAAATATTCAAACTGCACTTTGGAGTCGGTGATCTTTTCAGGCATGACGACTTTGCTAATATCTGTCTGAGTTGGTTCCTCCCCTCAACCACTTTAGGTAAATAAAAGATCGATCGCTTACGCTATATTTAGTAGGGAACTTAGGTGTGCAATTTAGCGTAATCAAATGGTAGCAGAGGATGGTTTACCTTTAAAGTGGTTTATCTCTAAGGTGAGCGGAGTAATCAGGAGTAGGGTTGAAGGGTGAAGAGCCCTGAAGTGGAGCGGAAGACGGCGGAGACTGGCGGACGTTGATGGTGCGGCGGAAACCGTGGTGGCGTGAGTAAGAAAGGAATTGTGATGTTAGATTGCGGTGATGAGTAAGTGGGTGATGTCTTGCGGAGTTGGGATGTATGTTGAGTGAATGTGGTTTTTGGTTTACTGGTCCGGACACGTGCGGAGCAGGAAGTTTTGGTGAGCGGACTCAAGAGAAGTCCAAGATCCCGGGATAGTTTTGTATTGTAATTGTCTGATCAAATGTGGGTGTTGTGAAGCGCTATCAACGATCCACTTGTGTTAGGGCCCTTTGTGTGAATGAGGAATAGGTCGCCGTAGAAAGCCTCAGGTACCGGGGTGGACTATGGCGATTGAGTGACCAACGCAGGTCGGGGGTCACAACGGCTGAATGTTCTTGTGAGAGTGTTCTATCGATCTTTAGTGTCAGACAATTACTTGTTTTATGTGACTGTAAGTTATTGTAATTGTGTAGGAACAGTTACTTGGTTTAATAACTTTGGTTATACAGTTACTTGTAGTACGAATGTGTGTATGAGAGTTTGCGGTGAAATTGTAAAGGCGGGTGAGCCGCTGCAAGGAGTGAGAAGTGACGTCAGGGTGCGCCGCGCTGTGATAGGTTGGTTGGTGGACGTTCGTTTGCAGGGGAACAGCGTAATTTGGGCTTGCAATTGATCGATTTTACAATGAGATGCTTTAGGGTGTTGCGAGATTTGTGTAGAGGCGACACAGGGGTAGGAGAAGAAGCTCCGCCAGAAGACACACCGGCACATTACATGGCAACGAATGTAGGACTTCATACGATAGTGTGGCTTCAGAATTGGCATAAAATTACAGAGAAAGAGGGTGAATTGGCTTTCCCTCGTTATGGGTCTTTTCGTATGGAGGTACTGACCCAGCTGAGGGGGGTGATGAATGCACTGAAACCTCCCCCTAGACCCACACAATTTGAGGCATTAGATGCATGGATGAGAGCTGCCCTAGTAAAAGGAGAGAGGCTTCACAAGGAAGAATGAGGAAAGCAATGAAGGCATATCATGATGCTAGATGGGATGCCCAGTTGAAAAAATGGAGAGTAGACACCATAGAGGGAGAACGCTTGTACCCATTTCTAACGTTAGGAGAGGGGGCTGAAGGGAAAAAGATGACAGAGGAGGACAGTGATACAGATGACAGCTTCCTTGACAGATTGCTAGCGGAGCGTCCTCCACGGTGCGACTCTAGATCAGAGACAGAGAGGTTGCGCCCATCAGAAGAGCTTGTAGGTGTGGGACAACCGGGTTCAGAGGAACAATCAGCAGGAGTAAGAGGCAAAATTACAATGGTACGCATTCCGGGAGGGTCTGGAGGAAGGAGGTATTCCAACTCTGAGCCAGTACAACCTGCAGGAAACATGCAGTTACCAGATGCTTTGTCAGTACCAGTCACAATAGGGCCGGTGGTTCCGATATATACTCCTAGAGAAAGAACCGATGACAGTCAACAGCAAATAAGTGAAGGGGAAGAGACCATGTCTGGAGGGAGTCTTGCAATGAGTGGGGCAGGTTTCAGTCGGATACCAGTGGAATCTAGTACTCCACTGCCAGCTACAGCTGATCCATCAAGAATGGATAGTGGGGCAGAACAAGTACGGACAGGAGCTCTAGCGAATTCTAGGTCTGACCTTCGAATGTGGGTTCAACCAGTGAGAGAGTCAATGATGCCGAGGGAAGAGATAAGCAAGAGACCAGAAGCGCCTAGAGTACTGTTGGGCCACAGGTTATTTGTGCAGGTGACCATTGGAGAAGTCGAAGCTGGGAAAGAGATAGACGCTCAGCGTCGGAGAGAGAAGAGGGTGCAGTTCCTAGTAGAACTCGAAGCTGTAACAGGGAAGATACAAAGCATGAAGAAATTCAGAAAGTGTTAAAAAGTGCAATAAAAGCGCCAATGCTGGATGTGGTACGTTTAAAGGCAGAACTAGATGAGGTGATTGAAGGTAATCTGCCCCTGATCAAAATTGATACATATGACTCGAGCAAACTATTGTTCGTAGCAAAGGACAAGACAAGAAAGGCCAAACGAGCTTATGATGCCTTGTTGCTTTTGGCACAAAGATATGAGGTTGATTTGTCAAAGACCAAGCTGACACAGGGTTCTTGTAGATTAAATTACTCAGATAAGGATTTGGAAGAGAAGCGAACGATTGGATTAAAAACACAAATTAGAGAACTAGTGATAGGGATACAGATATGGAAAGAACTAGACAAATGGAAAGAAAGATGGGCCAAAAAGAAAAGCTTCCAGACTGGAATCGGAAATACTCCGCCTCCGGGTGGAGGGACGGGAGCTGCAGGCAATTTTCCCCTCAGATAGGTACAGAATGGAGGGTATGTACATGTGCCATGGAGCAGGGGTGATTTAGCAGCATTTACGAATGATTTCCCTCGGCTGAGGGAAAAACCTGCTGAGTGGTACAAGCAAATAGATCGGTTTGTAAAGATTTCGAAAGTATTGTGGATTGATTTGAACACCTTGTTTGATATAGTAGTGCCAGCGGATTTGTGGGCGGCGTGTAAGATTGCCATTGAGTGGCCTACTGCAGAGCCGCCTAGGATTCAATGACTCATGGTCCTTCACCTGATGTAATGAGAAAATACGAGCAAGTGATTACATGGTTGCAATCGAAGGTAGCTCCTCAGACTGTTGATTGGTTGAAGATTGATCGCACCACTCAAGACTCTAAGGAATCAGTACATGATTATTACGAAAGATTATTGTTAGCTTTTAAGCACCATAGTGGATTGGATACAATTGAACAGAAAGATATGGGACAGTTTGTCTCGAAGTTTGTGTTGGGACTGAAACCTGATATTAGTTTGATGAGACAGCAGCACTTGATATGTTGGCAGAATAAGTCGGTGGATGAGATTTTGCGTTATGCTAAATATTGCAGTGATCAAGTGGAATCGACACACAAGAAATTGAAGGACAAGTTGATGTTGGTGCAGTTGAGAAATGCTGCTACGACGCAAGGGTTTGGAGGAGGTCAAGGTAGAGGTAGAGGAGGTGGAAGAGGAATGGGGCAACAGATGGTGACCCAACCTGGTCAGGGTAGAGGAAGAGGAATGGATCCAGGTGCAAGTGACTGGGTGGCCCAACAGAAAAGGGTCACTGCCTGTCACTATTGTCACAAAATCGGGCATTAGAAGCGCGAGTGTAGATTGAATCCAGCAAATCAGATACAGATAGGAGAGGGACAGCTGTCCGAGACTGTAAATACTGTGACAAGACCCAGGTCTATGTATGGAGGAGGATATGAGCCGCAAGTGCAAGTACCGCAACCTCCTAGGATACCCATGCATAATCAGTTATACCATCAGATGCCTTATTTTGAAATAAAAGATAGATTTGATCAAAATCAAGATTTACAGGAGTGTCAGAGGGGGGTGCACGAGGAATGCACCTTAGAAGCGATCCTAGAAGTAGATCAGAGTGGGCCATTTGTAGATGCAGATGTGAATGGATATCCTGTTACCTTCTTATTAGTTACTGGAGCTGCTCGCTCCACGGTGAGAACTGAAGTAGTCCCAAATTTAACTCTTTCGGGACGATCGATTCAAGTAGTGGGGGTTAGCAATCAGAAAATGACTAATCCGTTGACAACCGAATTACCCGTGAGAATAGGACCATTTCGAGATAAACACCAATTTGTAGTGTGCAATTCAAGTCTGGTCTGTCTTTTGGGACGAGACCTTCTGTGCAAGCTCAATTGTACTATATCATGCACTCCGAGAGGTGTGGAATTGCAAACCTGTGATGATGATGCTGATTTTAAAATGGCTAACATGAGTCTGTGTGCAGAAATGTTAGTGGTGCTCACCATAGCAGAATTGCCACATGACTTGAGAGACTCAGTGGATCCGAAAGTGTGGGATTTTACGGGCGAGGATGTAGGTCTGATGAGAGGGGTTGAGCCAGTTAAGATACAGGTCAAACCCAATGCTGAATTCCCACGAACGCCACAATATAAATTGACTCCAGAAACCGTGGCTGGAATAAGACCTGTGATTGAGACTATGATTGCCCAAGGTATTCTTTAGGAGATAAGAGGAGATAAGAGCTGAGCGTCTATCTCTTTCCCAGCTTCGACTTCTCCAATGGTCACCTGCACAAATAACCTGTGGCCCAACAGTACTCTAGGTGCCCCCTGCAACTCACCTATCATGGGACTGCAAAAGCCAAGTGGCAAGTACAGAATAGTGCAAGATCTGCGTTGAGTTAATGAAATTGTGATCCCATGTTGTCCTGTGGTACCGAATCCAGCTGTTATTTTATTTCAGATACCATGCAAAGCAGAATGGTTTACAGTGATAGATTTGTGTCATGCATTTTTCTCCATACCATTGCATGAAGAAAGTCAGTTTTTATTTGCGTTTAGGATGGACGATCGTGTATTAACATGGAAAAGAATTCCTCAGGGGTATACAGAAAGCCCCTCCATTTTTAGTCAATGTCTGAAAAAGAACCTTGAAGGACTGGTGATGGCCCACAACTCAGTCTTAGTGCAATATATAGACGACCTTTTGGTCGCCTCAGAGACTGAGGATGCTTGCAGGATTGACACAGTGGTGTTGCTGAATCATTTAGCAGAGAATGGACACAAAGTGTCTCCAAACAAATTGCAGTATTGTTTGTCTGAAGTTCAGTACCTAGGTCACCGGATTGAGAAAGGAAAGCGAAGGGTGTCACCAGATCGCATAGAGGCGATTTTGCAAATGGGAACTCCGAAAACACAAAAAGAAGTCTGCATGTTTTTGGGAATGGTCGGCTATTGTCGACAGTGGATCCCAAATTTTTCCTTGCAAGCAAAGCCTCTGTTGAAACTGACTCGAAAGGATGTTAGCGATCCGGTACCATGGGATGACGAGTGCTTGAAAGCCTTCCGTGAGCTGAAGGAAAGTATCTGTCGAGCTCCAGCTCTCGGGATGCCGGATTATAACAAAGCGTTTTCGCTCTTTTGCTGTGAAAAAGAGGGATGTGCGTTAGCAGACATAGTGCAGACACATGGGGGTGCCCGTAGACCAGTAGCTTATTTCTCAGCTACATTAGATCCTGTAGCTTCTGCGTTGCCCGGATGTCTGAAATCCGTTGCTGCAATCGGTGTCAGCATTGAAAGATGTAAAAGCATAGTGATGGGTTACCCGCTCATTGTTTATGTACCCCACTCAGTAGAATTATTGATGACTCGGACGAAAACACAGTATCTGACCAACAACAGACTTACCAAGTATGAGCAGGTTATCTTGGCCGCTGATAATGTTACCCTGAGACGTTGTACCACTCTGAACCCTGCTACATTGTTACCTGTTCCGGCAGAGGAAGGAGATGAGGATTGTGAAGAGCATGACTGCCTAGATGTTACTGATCTATCTACCAAACCCAGACCTGACATTGTCGATGAACCTTTGCCCCAATCTGATTTGATCCTTTTTGTTGATGGTTCATGCTTAAGAGACAATGAAGGGTATTTGAGAGCAGCGTTTCGGTGTGCACCATCATGGGAGTAGTGGAAGCTGCCTGTTTATATAGAGTATTCTCTGCTCAGGTGGCTGAAATTGTCGCTTTGACACGTGCCAGTATCATTGCAGCTGATATTCGAGTGACTGTGTATACAGACAGTTAATACGGATTTGGTGTAGTTCATGACTTTGGGCAGTTATGGTCACAGAGGGGGTTTCTAACGTCCTCAGGGTCACCTATACGTAATGGCGAGTATGTGCGCCAACTATTGGAAGCTCTGCAGAAACCTAAAGAGATAGCAGTCGTTAAATGTGCAGCTCATGGAAAGGGAGAAGATTTTGTCACTAAGGGCAACAATTATGCAGATGAAGTAGCACGATTTTGCGCTGAACATGCTTGTATTTTCAATGGAGAATATATAGGCGAGAGCACAGAAGAGACCGAGCTCAGCATGATGTTAGCGATAGCCGATACTTGGGATGAGGTGAAGCGGTTGCAGGATGAAGTCTCAGAAGAAGAAGCTGCTTCATGGGTCAGAGCAGGTTGCACAAAAAGAGATGATGGCATTTGGGTGTCCACAGATGAGAGAGCAGTATTACCCAATTGTCTACTGAGCCCAATGGCAAGGCAAATCCACGGAGCAGTCCATCTGGGAAGAGATGCTATGGTGCGAGTGTTTAGACAGACGTGGTTTAATCCACGCTTTCGTGTGTGGGCTGAAGCGGTATGTCACAGATGTGTTACTTGTCAACAAATGAATGTTGGAAAGAGAACTGTGGTTGGAATGAGTCACATTGGAAGATCTGGGGGTCCCTTCAATATGATACAATTAGATTTCATTGAGATGCCAAGGTGCAATAGGTTGAGATATGTTTTGGTGGTTGTTGTATCTCTAGTTGGATATCAGGATGTCGGACAGAATAGGGTACAGGCAACACTCACTACACCAATCTCCGAGATAGATGAGGATGCATCCGCAAGGGATTTAGAAATGATTAAGGAAACCAGTCGTAGATTACATGTTGATTTGTCAAAGGGTGATTTCACTTTGAATGCGTATGCTCGATTATTGTATGAGTATGTGGATACCATGGAAGTGAAGGATTGCTATGTGTGTATGCAATTACCAGCCTCAGTAGAAGAAGGCATTCGATATCATCATTTGCCTGTGACCTATGGCATTACATGTAGTGTGTTGTTGAGCATGTTTTACAGGAAGGCACACTTCAAGTATTATTTCTCTAATTATGATGTGGTACTCTCGGAAGTCCCAGTTCTTAAATACATGAATAAATATGATTATTATAAGGAAGTAGAGCGAATGTCAAAGTATTTTGTGCCTACTATTACTTTAGACACGTCCTATGCCCATAGACATAATTTGACCTGCATGTTAACTGACACTGAAAAGAAATGTATACATCAGACATAAGATCGGCATAGACAGACTCTATTTAGACCAAATCCAAAGCACAAGGTTACCCCCTGGACTAAAGAAGAATTAGATCATAAAGCAAAAGGGAGTTTTGGACCCATAGCATTAGATTGCCAGCAGAAGGGGAAGTTATGCATTAGACACCCGACCACATCCTATGATAAGATATTTGTGGGTGAGAGTGATTGTGAGCATGTCTTTTTGATCGAAGAATCAATTAGAAAAGCATTATTGGACAAAATAACAGGAGTGCCCAATGTGTATTTTGTGTGTGGAAAGAATGCCTATGTGAAGTTGCCCAAAAATTGGTATGGCACTTGTTATTTGGCTGTGGTATTTCCTAAGATTTTTAATGTGGATGATTTATGGCCTCTAGAAAGAAAAAGACCTCACAGAGGAAAACGTGGTGTGAGTGCAGGAGAAGTGATTGGAGACATATTTGGGGCTATGATACCGAGTATGGGTGTGATTCGGAATGATTTGAAAATCAGAAAGCTGGCAACATTAGTGGATAAGCTCTCAATAAATACAGCTCAGATACTACTACTTGTAGATGGGGAGATGGTTTCGATAAGGGCTATGGTTTTGCAAAACCGTCTTGCCCTAGATGTGCTGCTAGCAAAAGCCGGAGGAGTCTGCAAATTGTTGAAAGTTCAACAGTGCTGCACTTATATTCCTGACAACAGTCGGGATATAAGGAAATACATCAACAATATTTCAGATATACACCAAGAGTTACGTGAGATGGCTGCTGAAGGACTCTGGGAACAAGTGGGGAAAGGATTTGGCAAGATAGGCAGTTGGTTTGGAAGTTTGGGACAAGGAATAATGGGATATATCTTGAAGCCTATTATAATAGCTGTCATTTGTATAATTGTCCTACTAGGAGCCATCAAGGCTTACAAATGGCAAAGGGCACGACATCAGGAGACTGTTTCGAAAAAGCGAGAGCTTCAACTTGAATGACTGCAGGACAGACATTATCAGCACCTTAAGGGGTTAGAACGATTCAGACAGGGACGGCAAGCTACAGCTTCTGTTTAGGTCGGTCTCTTCTACAAGGAGAAAAACTACAGAAGAATAGAAAGTTGGTGTTATGACACTAGTCATAAGAGGGGGGAACTGATAGAGCGCTGATAGCACTCAATTTTGTATGAGTGCACTATACTCATGGTTTAAACGCACTCTCATGTATTCGTATTGTTTGCAGTGTTTTATGACTATTAAGAAACATTTATTTGAATCATTTGATGTTGAAACTAGTGAACGCAATTAAGTAGAACTTTGTATGTATTATGATTCCTTCATGCATGATGTGCAGGACGATATTATTCCTATATATCGTAATTGTGATTAGTTTAAGTTGCCTGAAATATAGGCCCAAAGTTAGTGTTTCAATTCTCCTTGCTCTCGAGAAATAAATAATTAAATGATTGTTGTGTTCGAAGTTAGAATGTTCTCATTCTGCTGCAGGTGCAAGAATACACATCGTTATTTTCAGAGTTAAGGAGAAACCCGGAATGTCTTTGAAGATGGCTGGGAAGCGAGTGCCTTGCGTATCTGGTCTGTCTGGAAGCCAAGGCCACTGGAAGAAGATATCATTAATTAAATTTGTTTCATGAAAGAAAAAGCTACTGCCTAGAGGTGCGATGGAAAATTTTAAGACGAATGACGTATTGTGGGTTGAATCCCATCTTTTTGTATGATGCGCAGGGACAGCGAGAACAGACTCTGCTGGCTTTCGGAGGAGAAGGAGCATCTTAGAGCAAGCTCCAAAGCCATAAGCTAAACGACCCATTTGACGTGAGTACTTCTTAGGAAGTCAATACGTGCTGACACCATTGGGGAATGATAGAAGAGAGACAGGAAGGGCCCTCATGTAGAGCAGTGTAGGGAAAGATTTTGATTTCTTTCAATGAGTCGAGAACTGAATATTGCATCTATTCTGTGTTGCATTGTGATTTTTTAATTTATAATCATCTGTCTTTTGGGCCGCATTACATATATTCGTAAAATCGGCTCTGTATTAATTTTTCTGTATCTCTATACTTTGCTGTTGAGATGTATTTACATCCAATTGTTTTTGGCCTTATAATAAATATTCAAACTGCACTTTGGAGTCGGTGATCTCTTCAGGCATGACGACTTTGCTAATATCTGACTGAGTTGGTTCCTCCCCTCAACCACTTTAGGTAAATAAAAGATCGATCGCTTACGCTATATTTAGTAGGGAACTTAGGTGTGCAGTTTAGCGTAATCAGTGGTTCTCACTATGTGTGTGTGGGGGTGCTGTCCAAGCTGTCTGGTCTGCCTAGTACTCCCACCTTTAATCTGTTTTACCCTCACCTGAGGCTGAGACCAACACCTCGGTCGCACGTTAGCTTGTCATGAGTAATTGGACTAGGTCTTTCCCAGGTTCTCTGCCTGTCGGCATCAACAGATTAAATGCCGCGGTTGCCCTGGGCACCCGGTTTTCTCGCCGTTTCGCGAATTTCGCCGCCGGACCGCAGATTGGCGGAGGACGGAATAATTCGCACCGATTGATTCCGCATCTGCAGGAAAATCGATAAAGCCTCGGCCTCCGGTGGGATTTAATAGTGGGACAGGCAAAAAATGTGACGCCGAGCTGGGGCCTGACGCGGGAGGCAGTTATGAAGTCTGTAGGAGCTCACCGCTGACGACCTGACCTTTCCCCGCACTGATGCGTCGGAAACTGAATTCAATAAGTGTCTGAGTTCCTCTGACAAGGTCTAAGGCGAGCAGGGACGCCGCTTCCTTTTCTTTACACTGCCTGCCTCACAACACGACTTCCCCGAGGCGCCCTTCATGGGGAGGCGAAGAACGGATGCTTCCGGCCATTTTACGATGCTCTCTTCCGAGGCTGCAACAGGGTTATTCCTCCGCGAGAACGACCGACAAAACACACAAGTACACATCACATCTCCTGCGTCATTTTAAAACGGCCTACTGATATTAGACATCACATAGCAGCCAAGTTTCCCAGGTCCTTGTGTGATCTGCTGCTTCAGTCCAGTTTTTTTTGTTTTTTTTATCTAATTTTGGGACTTGTAGTCCAGTTTTGTAATTGAATAAACAAAACTACAAGTCCCAGAATTCAATGGGAAAAATACCTGGAATGGAGCAGAGCATGGACCTCGGAAACTTGACAGGACTGACTTAAGATCTCCTTCTCTAGCGCCTTGTTTTATTTATTATATAAAGTGCTAGCACCCGGCCAATTTACGCGCTTTACAAATAAAAGAGAATAGTTACTGACGTCAGACAATGGTACAAAAAACAGGTATGAGCGTTAACACCTGCGACAGGTATTCCTCCGGTTTGGAGCCTCTATTGCGTTTAGTTCTTGCTGACACCACTTTAAGGCGCTAGTTTTCTCGCGAGAGAGCCCGCAAGTACTTTACAACAGACCGTTTGAAAATGAGGGTCTGGATCGAAACCTCAGAAGAGTGCTCGTAGTATATGGGCTGCGAAGGTATGTTTTTGGGGGCCCTTTGAAAAGATCGATGTTGCAATACTGCTCTCCTGTGACACTTTATGTTCAAGTGTTCTGATTTAACAATGTATATAATATGTCTTCTGAGTTCAATGTCATCGTGCATAGAAAAGCTCTGCAAACGCTATTTATTGAGTAAAATACTGTATATAATTTGCAGCACGGCTGGGTGTGTTGAGAGTGAAAATGATTGCGCCATGCCGCAAATATTGACACGCGAGAAGGGGGCGGTAATAGGGGAAACTTTGACAAACTTCACTGAATGAAAACTATCCCCCCCCCCCCCCCCTCCCTCGGGTGAAGCAAGATTTTCAGACCAGACAATGTATCCGAGGAGATTTAATGAATGTGCGTCCCTGGGGTCCCGGACGCCAGTTTGAGGGGGAACGGGGAAGTATTCTTTTCAAGATTAAATTGTTCTTGTATTGAACTAGACAACTTGAGGAGTGGGTTGGGAAATGTTTCTTTTCAATGAAGCTGCACAGGAGACATCACCTTCCAGGAGAAGGTTTGGGGAGGCCCGGCTTCATTTGTGCAGGGGTTTGCCGGTGCTGGGGGCCGGCACTTATTTTTAAACACCAGCACTTTTTTTCCATGGCAATCTACCAAACAGAGGCACTACCTCTTTATTTTTGAATAGAGCAAATAGGCAGAACATTTAACAATTTTGATTGAGTGTTATATTGTATATGTTTTGATGATTGCGCATTACTTTTGCATTCCTCCCTTGTATGTATAACTTTTCTGTACTGGGCTCTGATACCCTAACGGGTCATGTTCGCGCTATATAAAACTGCAAATAAACAATTCAACATACTTTTTTTTTTTTCCCCAAAGTTTTGTTTATTCAACATGACTTGTAATTGACATAATACAATTTGGAGAGAGCATGAAACACATATAGGACATCGTTCACTCAATTGCATCTAACAAATGTTCATTTTCTCTCTGTGCGAGGTCCCTATGTCTCCCTCTCTTGCTTCGAGTCATGGCCGTTTTAATAAAGCAAACATAAGAAATGTCAACCCAAACAATGTTGTGAACAAACCCCCCCCCCCCTCTCCCCTTCCCTGGTGGCGGTGAATCATCTTGCTAAACGCCATTGGATAGTCGGGATTGCGTCAAATAGTAGGGCAGTGCTCTTCTTTAGTTTCGCAGGTCCTCGCCCTCGCCCTGAGGAGCTACATGTGTATCTGGATATGTTCGATCGAGGGTTTTAAACCACTTAAAGCTGGAAGAGATGCAAGGCTCTTACGGAAGGTGGGCATACCGCCGAGGGGAGGCCACTAGAGAGAAAGAAAACCAGCGGGCCCCACTTATATTCAACATTTTTGTAATCCTCTCTAAAAATGTCTGCTAATCTTTCCATCGTAAGTATTCTTCAAAGCCGTGAGTGCCATAGCGACAGGGCTGGAGCCTCCCTCTTTTTACAGGCTGCCGCTATCGTTGTTTTGGCCGCCCCTAAACAAGCCCACATTATTGCTCTATCTGCTTTTGTCTGATGCTCTAGCTCCGTATCCCTGATGCCTAAAAGAACTTCCTCAATAGAAATCGGTATGGGGTAGCCCAACATATCTTTGATGTGAGTGAGAATCTCCTCCCAGAAAGGACGAATAGTAGGGCAGTCCCACCATATGTGACGGAAGTCCCCAAGAAGGCCACAGCCGCTCCAGCAGAGATCGGAAGAATCGGGGAATATCTTTTTGAGTTTAGCGGGGTAAAGATACCAATCAAAAAGTGTCTTATAATGGGCCTCCCTCAGGGTCACTGAGTGATTGCTCTTGGTTATGTCTGACCACACATGCTTCCATTCCTCTTCTGAAATGTCTCTCCCAATTATTTGTTCCCAAAAAGACATGTAGCGAGCCCGTGGGGCATGTACCGCCGATAGCAACAGAGCGTAGAGAGAGGAGATCGCCCCCTTCATGGTGCCCGCCTTCTGTACCCAACGTTCTATCGGGGTGCGTTCTCTGGTGGCGGCTTCCCTCAACCGAGGCTGGGATACCCAATGTTTGAGTTGGAGGTAGTGGAAGTGCTCACTGCTTGGGACCTGGAATTCTCTTTGGCAGCTTTTGAATGTAAGCACATCGAAGTTATGGAACATGTCTGAAACCATCAGACATCCCCCCCCTCCCTCCATATATCGAATGGGCCCTCTCGCAAAGCTGGGGGGAAATCGGGGTTGAAATGAATGGGGGTATACGGTGAAAGAAATGTCAACCCCCCCCCCCCTCCCTCGTGACTTCATCCCAAACCTTGAGCGTGGTGCATGTCGGGGTGATAATGTGTGCTTTAGTCAGTTTTTTTTTTTTTGATCTCCAACGTACATCCCAAATCGACCTACCCATTATCGCCCTGTCCATGTGTAGCCAATGCTTATCGGATGGACCACTCCACCATCACCCTCAGTTGGGCCGCCTTGAAATAAATTGAAAAATCTGGTAGCACCCCCCCCCGCTTCTTTGGGACGCCATAGAACATGGAACGGGAGTCGAGCTCCTCCCCCTTGCCATATGAATTTGGTGATAAGAGAACGTAGCTTGGGCAATAGATCACGGTCTAAGTCAACCAGGAGTGCCTAGAACAAATAGAGCAATTTTGGGAGCAATGTCATTTTAACGGCATTTATCCGTCCTAACCAAGAGATGTATAATGGCTTCCAGCGTTTGAGGTCTTGTTGCATTTGGGTCAGCATTGGGGGATAGTTGGCCTTATAAAGATCCTTTACCCTCGGAGTGAGCTGAATACCTAAGTATTGAATGGAGAGTTTGGCCCATTGAAAGGCGGACTGGCCCCGGAGCTGCTGGGCTTCTCATTCAGGAATAGTAAGATTTAGAATGAAGAATTTCGAAGTATTGACTTTAAAACCCACTACTGCTTCAAATTTACCCACTTCTTCCTGCAGTGCCTGTAGTGAGGGGCCCGGGTCTGTAAGTATCATTAGAATATCGTCCGCAAAGAGCGAGGCCTTGTGTTCCGTGCCCCCAAAGTGTATACCTCTGATCTCTGGGTTAGCTCTGAACTGGACTGCAAGGGGTTCGATGCTTAGGGCAAATAAAATAGGGGACAGCGGGCACCCCTGCCTCATACCGCTGCTTATGGTGAATGGGGGCGACTGAGACCCGTTGACCTGTACTCTTGATTGTGGGTGTTTGTAGTTAGCCCGGACCATGTTGATGAAGCTATTTCCAAAACCGAATTTTTGCATAGTCGGAAAGAGGAAAGACCAATTCACCCTGTCAAAGGCCTTCTCGGCGTCTAGGCCCACCAATAGTGCCGGAATTTTGAATTTAGAGACTTTTTCGATCAAATGAATAGTCCTACGAATGTTATCGTGTGTCTGTCTTCCTTTTATGAAGCCCAATTGATCAGGGTGGATTAGTGAGGGCATTAAAGTGTCTAGTCTCGCGGATAATATGGCAGAGAAGATTTTGGCATCTAAGTTTAACAGTGCAATGGGCCGATAGGAGGCACAGTTATGTGGGTTTTCCCCAGGCTTGGGCATCACAGTGACCACTGCCTCAGCCATAGAGTTTGAGACTGCTGAGTCCTCCGCTATTGCGTTAAATAACAAGGTGAGGTGTGGTGTAAGTTCCGACGCAAATATTTTATAAAATTGTGCCGTCAACCCATCAGGTCCTGGGGATTTGTGTAGTTTGAGTTTTGAAATTGCTTTCCCTACTTCTTCCTCAGTGATTGGCCCATTTAGCCGACCGTTCTCTGCTGGCGGTACCTGGGGGAGTTCTAGTGAATCTAAGTATTGCTGCTGCAGGTCTGCATCTGGGTGTGTACCTGTATAGAGGTCCCTATAAAACTCTCCGAAATGGGTGCTTTTACGTCGTCTTTGTGGGCCAGAGTGCCATCTCAATCCTGTATGCCCCCTATGTATTCATGCTCCCTTTTCATGCGTAGCTGTCTTGCTAGATGGGTCCCTACTTTACCTCCCTGCGCGTAAGATATTTGCGGGAGCCTTAACAGTGTGTATTCCGCCCTGTTTGTGTAAATCGCTTTGATTTTCCCCTTCAGTGCTGTGAGTTGTCGTTGCAGTACCCATGATGGTGTTTTCTAATGGTCCCTTTCTACTTTCTCCAATTCCTCCTCCAGCGCTAATCGTTCCTTAGCCCTCCGCTTATTTAAAATGGAGTTCATTTCCATGCATTTGCCTCTGAGGACTGCCTTGAATGCATCCCAGTTATTCTGGGGTGAAGTGGCCTGGGGCTGATTTAGCTCAAAGAATTCTGAAATGGATTTCCTCAGCTCGTCTCTAAGAAGTCTATCCTTGGTCACTGAGACTGGGAAGTACCATCTGTGATTGCTTGCCCCGTTGTGCCCCCAAGACAGACTGATAGTCACTAGACTGTGATCTGAGATCGTGATTGGGAGCATCTTTGCTGCCTCTAGGGAGCTTAGAAGGGATTGGCTTATAAAAATGTGGTCTAACCTAGAGTATGTCGAGTGCACATGTGAAAAGAAGGTGTAATCTCTGGTGGTCGGATAGAGCATCCGACATGCATCCCGTAAACCCAGAGCCTGTATTTTCTGCTTGATTCCTTTGGAGAAGATGCTTGTGACCGCCCTCTGAGGGTGTGTGCTATCCATCTCAGCCTGCCATGCCAAGTTAAAGTCGCCCATGAGTATCGTCGGTCCCTCCGCAAACTCGCCTATCTGATCTAAGAGGGAGGCCAGGAACACTGTTTGCCCTGAATTGGGGACGTATGCATAGATAAACGTGCAAAGTCTGCCTCTCAATTTCTCTTTTACCATAATTATTCTTCCCTCCCGATCTGTCTTAATAGCTTCAGTTTGGAATTTTGCCGAGCTGCGAAACAACAGGGCGACTCCCTTCTGTTTGGAAGTAGCGGAAGATCTATAGATTAAGGGATAACTTTTATGGCGGAGTCGTAACTCTTCGTTTTTTTAGATGCGTTTCCTGCAGCGCAACCACTTCGAACAGGTGGTCTGTGAGGTACTTCCAGATTTTTTGCCTTTTAAGGGGCGAATTCAGGCCTTTTATGTTCCATAAGGCTATTGAGACCATGTTATAGACCCCCCTTCTAATCCTTGATCTCCCTTTGTCCCCCCCTGATCGTTTTCTACATTTACCCCTGCCAACAGTGAAGAGCGATTATGCACTCCCCACCTGTAGAGATTGCCCGACTGACCCTCGGTCCCACCACCAGGTACACCCCCCCCCCCCAATTAGAAAAAGAAAACTTAGCTCCCCATAAACCCTGCGCTGGGCAGCCAACGGGCTCCCAGCCAGTTCAGTCTTGAAAAGAAATTATATGGTAACGGGAGACTCGGGCAGCGCCCGTAGCCCCAACCGTCGGATGCTTCCTTTATATAATTCCCGTTAGAAAGAAATCTTTTGTGTTTATAGTCCAGTGCAGTCAGTCATTCATAACGAAGGGGTGAGAGTTCTTTCGCCAGTATTTTGCCTGGTTCCATCTTACGTCTCTTTGTAGCTCTATCCTATAGATCAAAATGGGGTCTCCCTCCTGAACGTTGTTTTGACTGTTCTATGCCTTCATTTTACGCTGGGCTTGCCTTTTGTGATTGCGCGCCATTGTTGTCTAGGCCTTGTTGTCCCGCCGAAGCCTTTCGTAGGGCCTTGGCTGCTTTAGTCTTCAGGGACAGGAAGACCCAAAATGCGAAGGCCCTCTTCCAGACCTGAGACGTGTTGTGGTTTGTTGTTGAGTTCAAAGACTAGACCAAATGGAAATGTCCATCTACAGCGTATGTTGTCCTCTCGGCGTTTGGTTGTAATCGGCTGCCTACGTGTCAGCGTGGAGGGCGCCAAATCTTGAAACAGCAGACATTTGTACCCCTGAAAAGAGGTTTCTTCCTTTTTCCTTGCGGCTTGCAGAATCGCTTCTTTTGTTTTAAACGAGTGCAACTTGACAAGGACATCCCTTGTGCGTTGACGATCGCCCATCTGCTGGTTTCCTACGCGGTGCACCCTATCGATCTTAATCTTCAACTGGCGTGGACTCAGGATCTCTGCGAAGAGCCCCTCCACAAAGGCCTCCAAATCCGGTCCCTCTGTGCCCTCCTCCAGATCCCTTATACAGATGTTCTCCCTCCCAGACCTGTTTTCTAAATCTTCCGCCTTCAGTAGAGCCTGTTGAAGCTGCATCTGGAGCTCTTGTTGCTTTTCCTGCATCCTGATAGTGCGAGTGTCCAGTTCTTGTGAGTGCTCCTCTATTTCAAGGACTCGGGAGCCCACAGCGTCCACATCTTGCTGGAGGGCTGACATGCGTTCGGAGAGGTCCGTCTTCAATTGTTCCATAGAGGACCGCAGGTCTTGCTTGATTTCTGCACACAGTTCGGACTTAAAGTCTCTGAGCGAGGCCATCAGGTCCTCTCTAGTGAGCGCCATTGTGTTTGTCTGTCCCCCTTCGTCCTGTACTTGTCTCCTCTCTGTTGCTACGAAGTATGTGGAGACCTTGTTTGTTGCTTTTTTTCGGTGGCGTTTGCGGCCCCTTTGCGCAGAAGAAGTATGTATTACTGTCCATCTAATGTGTAGGGGCCAAATCAATAGGACAATGCACTATTTGTAGCCTGAGGCGGCCATCTTAAAGTCAGGCATGTGGAGTGGCTCTGAGAATCACTTCGCTGTAGTCAGCACTTTGTTGTTTAGGGCAAGGAGGCAGGATGTCTCCACTGGTCAGCTAATCATGTTTCTATTCCTCCATCCAGGAGACCAATGCCCCCCTTGCTTCAAGGCAGACACATTGCTGGCGCCATCTTAAAGTCAGGCATTCATTTTCAGCCCAACATGGGGCCCAGGCACTCCCAGCCCTGGTGTGAGCCGATCCGCGGGGGGGGCACCCTCCTGGGCCGCCCCCGCACCTTGTCCCACTGCACTCACGGGCCCCTCTTACCTCCGTCCTGTCAGAGCGCCGGTCGGGCGCTTCCCCAGCACGAAGCTGCAATCATGAGCTGGGCGTCCCCACAATCACTTGGGCACGGTGCCGCAAGGGAGAAATCCTCGCCAGGCTCCCCCTCCTGCCGCTCCACGCCCACCGGGGGCTCGCTGGTGTCTCCGCTTTCAGTTTGGGTGTTGTGGCGGTCTCATGGGCTTACTCGCGCTCCAGGCCTCACGCGGGTGCCGCCAATAACGCCATCTTGGCTCCTCATACGGCTCCGGGTCGCAATACAAATGGCTCACTTTCTTTCAATTGCGGTGATATCCTCTTGTCTACGGACACTCTGCTTCATCACGCGGCTGTCCTGGACCCGGTCAGGTAGGTTTGAAAGTTCTAGCCTTAGGGCAACGCTCTTCGATCGGTTCAGGATGCTGGAGTGGATTACGTCCACCCAGCCATCTTGCCTGGCCACGCCCCAATTCAACATACTTTTAAGATAAAAAAAACAGGAAGTCCGTACCATCATTAGTGTAAACGGTTACCGAGAGTATTCGAAAATGCCTGCCTTCTATGAATATGATGGTTAATGTTAACTTTCACGCACTAATGCACAGGAGCTGGCCGCTGCCGGGAGGTTGTGCCTTAGTTTGGTTCAGAAAACTGATGGACATTCGATACAATGTAGTTGCGATTCCCTTGAGAGGTCCATGTTGGAGTTGGTGGGAACCCATCTCACTAGCAGGAACGCAGCTTTACATCAAGCGATCAGTGGTGTAAAACATGCACTAGGGGAGGCTGGAAGTCTCTCGCCGGTCCAGCAAAAAGTTAAACAGCAGAATGTTTGGGGGCCTCTGCTATAAAGACCTCTGGAGGCAGCAATGTTAAGGGGGCACATTACACTCATGAGCTTTAGAGGTCCTGACCATTCTAGGTGTCAACTAAGGTCACCGGAGAACAAGAGACCCCAAGTGACAAAGTGGGCATGAATGTAACCGGCCATAATCGGTCACTAATGTTGTTACCTTAATGCTGTATTGTTATTTATGTTTCCTGGCTGGTAACTACCTTAATGCTGTATTGTTTTACACTCTTTGGTCGACTGTTAAGACCCACATGAATCCTCACGTGTATCTCGAGTAAACTACTTTACATAACATGTAAAGTGCTCTGATACCTTCAGGTCTAGCTAGCGCTATATAAAACTCTAAAATAAATAAGTGATCGTGGAAAAACTATGGACGATCAGAAATTTAATTGGAAGGCTCGGACTATATTGCCTCTTGCAAGATGACTGATTATCTGGCCTTTGCACCTTGTGATAAATCAAAAGGTTCAAAGCAGAGTGGTATGCTGTTCCTAAAGGACAGTACAGGTAGATGTGTGTGTGGAGAAATACAATACTCGCTATAGGCAGGAGAAAATGTCCTCCTTTCGGAAAGAGACCCTCACACACCCAGTCAGCTAGGTGTCTTGCTTCATCATTGGGTCTGCTCCTCGTCGGGTCGGCGCTGCAATACCCGATCGGCACCCATGATGGGGCCTTTTAACGGAGATCTTTTTTCCTGGCCGTTGGGTGCAGTGCATGTGAGGGCCCTAGTGAGTGTAGATGTGGAATTGTGGGATTAAAACAGGAAGAAGAGGTCCACTCAGAACAATTTTAATGAATGTGGCCACTCTCCTGATTATAACAAGAAATGGCGCACCCCTGCTGTTAAGTTACAGGGTACTGCGCTGTGAAGTCAGGTCAACATGTTTCTTGCCATTATGTCTTGTGGACAGCAATTCTTGAGGACCGATGTAAGCTCTATCTACACTTTTTGGTGGTGGTCCAATGTAGTGGAAGTAAGTGACCACCCATACAGCACCCTAAAAAGTAGTACCTTTAGATCTAGACCATCAACCCAGTTTGGGTCAACTTTTCATAGCAACGTGTTCCGGCAGGTGTGGACACTGAATAGTGTAGTGTCGTGTCTTCTCCGTTAGTGCGACGGTGGACCTACCCCTCACTCTGCCGGTCCCGGCCACATTCATTAAAATTGTACAGAACGGAGGCCGCACTCGGTGTACAGAACGTGGCCGCACTCGGTGTACAGAACTGAGGCCGCACACAGTGTACAGAACTGAGGCCGCACACAGTGTACAGAACTGAGGCCGCACACAGTGTACAGAACTGAGGCCGCACACAGTGTACAGAACTGAGGCCGCACTCGGTGTACAGAACTGAGGCCGCACTCGGTGTACAGAACTGAGGCCGCACTCGGTGTACAGAACTGAGGCCGCACTCGGTGTACAGAACTGAGGCCGCACTCGGTGTACAGAACTGAGGCCGCACTCGGTGTACAGAACTGAGGCCGCACTCGGTGTACAGAACTGAGGCCGCACTCGGTGTACAGAACAGAGGCACTACTCGGTGTACAGAACTGAGGCCGCACTCAGTGTACAGAACTGAGGCCGCACTCAGTGTACAGAACTGAGCCGCACACAGTGTACAGAACTGAGCCGCACACAGTGTACAGAACTGAGGCACTACTCAGTGTACAGAACTGAGGCACTACTCAGTGTACAGAACTGAGGCCACACTCAGTGTACAGAACTGAGGCCGCACACGACTGAGGCTGCACACAGTGTACAGAACTGAGGCCGCACACAGTGTACAGAACTGAGGCCTCACTCATCGAATAGAGTGGAGGCCGGGTTGAAGAATGGAGGGTGTAGTGGTGTACAGAATGGAAGCCACACTCGGTGTATAAAAAGAAGGCCACACCAGTGTACAGCACTGAGGCTGCACTCAGTGCGTACGGTGAAGGCTGCTCCCAGTGAATAGAGTTGAGGCCTCGTGGTGTACAGAATGTTATGTTAGGGGATATTTATAAAGCGCACGTACACTAATGGAACCCACTCCGTGAATACACAGAGACCTATTCACAAACGTACATTTAGATGGGAGTAAATCTACACGTGTGAATTTTCTCTTACACTTTGAAGTAACTTAACACTTTTGGTAACCTTGATGCCTCTTGTGAACAGGCCCCTGTGTGTATAGAGGAGGCAGCGCCCAGTATGTAGCCCAGGAGGCCACAGTGTGGGTTAGCATGGCGGTTGCAAAGAGGTACAGAATGCATGCCGCCCTCCGGGTACAAGGTAAAGACAAAGTCCACCCTCAGGGGTACAAGGAAGAGCCCGCGCGCTGTGTTGTCGAGGACTCAAGCGCAACTAAACAAAATGTCCCCGGCGGCGGTACAGCAGAGCGGGGCCGTGATTAGATCTGGCCTTGTCTCCCTCACGCGCAGCCTAAAGGACGCACGAAGCCGTCGCGAGCTCAGCATTCCGTCCCACCCGCGCATCCACCGGCGGGCCTTGATAATGTATTGATTCCAGATCGATTTTCAGCCTAACGCAATTACCTGGGAGAGAGGATCGCATTAAAGCATCTTTGGGCAGACGCCTTCTGCCTGGCAGACTCACAATGCTGTGTTAGAAATCTCTTAATGAAGACTGTAATCCCACAACCCCGGTTCCAGACTCCCCCCCCCCCCCTCAGAAAGCACGGGACTAGAGGCGGGGGATGGGGGGGGGGGGAGCTGCTTCCAGGGAAGAAGAGACAAGCCCCCCTCCTTCCCCCATATCCTAGCAACCTCTGTGCGAAGCCAAATGGCGTGGGCCGGTGGAATTATGCGGCAAAGGACGGCCCTTGCTAGCTGGAGGGTTGCCTAGATTACGCAACAAGAAAATGTGAATTATGTGGCAAACAAAGGCAAATTATGAGGTGCATTCTAGTCATCATTGTTTAGCTATTTTGGTCTTGTAACACATTCCAGTACAAAAGGGACCCCCGTGCTATAAAAATGACATCTGTTTTTTTAAAGAAAAGCAACTAGACTCACTCAGAAGCACAGCGACACCAGTTTATTACCCGAGTGTTCGAGATGCGTTTTAAAACCTACCTCCAGTTTTCATGCTACCCCGTGTTCTCATTACAGTCCCTCTGCAACCCCTCTTTCCGTATAAACATCACTCCAGAAGAGTATTGTACATTTCATGTTTATTACGCACACATAGGTGGCAGTGGTAATTTAGGATTCAGAACATCGCCCTTTAAAGAGATGCAACCTGTTTGAGATTCCTTTAAACCTCCAAATGCCTCCTTGAGATAACTTCTGCTTTGAGAGCAGTCTCAGTGTGACAGCGGGCGCTTTGAGAGCAGTCTCAGTGTGACAGCGGGCGCTTTGAGAGCAGTCTCAGTGTGACAGCGGGCGCTTTGAGAGCAGTCTCAGTGTGACAGCGGGCGCTTTGAGAGCAGTCTCAGTGTAACAGCGGGCGCTTTGAGAGCAGTCTCAGTGTAACAGCGGGCGCTTTGAGAGCAGTCTCAGTGTGACAGCGGGCGCTTTGAGAGCAGTCTCAGTGTGACAGCGGGCGCTTTGAGAGCAGTCTCAGTGTAACAGCGGGCGCTTTGAGAGCAGTCTCAGTGTAACAGCGGGCGCTTTGAGAGCAGTCTCAGTGTGACAGCGGGCGCTTTGAGAGCAGTCTCAGTGTAACAGCGGGCGCTTTGAGAGCAGTCTCAGTGTGACAGCGGGCGCTTTGAGAGCAGTCTCAGTGTGACAGCGGGCGCTTTGAGAGCAGTCTCAGTGTGACAGCGGGCGCTTTGAGAGCAGTCTCAGTGTGACAGCGGGCGCTTGAGAGCAGTCTCAGTGTGACAGCGGGCGCTTTGAGAGCAGTCTCAGTGTGACAGCGGGCGCTTTGAGAGCAGTCTCAGTGTGACAGCGGGCGCTTTGAGAGCAGTCTCAGTGTGACAGCGGGCGCTTTGAGAGCAGTCTCAGTGTGACAGCGGGCGCTTTGAGAGCAGTCTCAGTGTGACAGCGGGCGCTTTGAGAGCAGTCTCAGTGTGACAGCGGGCGCTTTGAGAGCAGTCTCAGTGTGACAGCGGGCGCTTTGAGAGCAGTCTCAGTGTAACAGCGGGCGCTTTGAGAGCAGTCTCAGTGTGACAGCGGGCGCTTTGAGAGCAGTCTCAGTGTGACAGCGGGCGCTTTGAGAGCAGTCTCAGTGTGACAGCGGGCGCTTTGAGAGCAGTCTCAGTGTGACAGCGGGCGCTTTGAGAGCAGTCTCAGTGTGACAGCGGGCGCTTTGAGAGCAGTCTCAGTGTGACAGCGGGCGCTTTGAGAGCAGTCTCAGTGTGACAGCGGGCGCTTTGAGAGCAGTCTCAGTGTGACAGCGGGCGCTTTGAGAGCAGTCTCAGTGTGACAGCGGGCGCTTTGAGAGCAGTCTCAGTGTAACAGCGGGCGCTTTGAGAGCAGTCTCAGTGTGACAGCGGGCGCTTTGAGAGCAGTCTCAGTGTAACAGCGGGCGCTTTGAGAGCAGTCTCAGTGTGACAGCGGGCGCTTTGAGAGCAGTCTCAGTGTAACAGCGGGCGCTTTGAGAGCAGTCTCAGTGTGACAGCGGGCGCTTTGAGAGCAGTCTCAGTGTAACAGCGGGCGCTTTGAGAGCAGTCTCAGTGTAACAGCGGGCGCTTTGAGAGCAGTCTCAGTGTGACAGCGGGCGCTTTGAGAGCAGTCTCAGTGTAACAGCGGGCGCTTTGAGAGCAGTCTCAGTGTGACAGCGGGCGCTTTGAGACTGTAGTTTGTAGCATTAATATGACATTGAATTATTATGAAACAAACTTTTTTTATGCTAAAGAAGGAATTTTACTTTCCATCCTGTTTGAATTGCATTGCATTGCAAGGTTTTTTTATTGCCATATAAATCATGCTTCCAGCCCATCAGTTGGTAGTGTTGATATTTCGTGGAGAACATTCCATCTCTAAAAGTCTGGCTAAAGCAGTGCACAGCTAAATAGTGACACGCTCGCCTTGCAGTGTCTGGTGCACTGCATGCAGCCAGTATGCAGTATATTTGCAAACTTTTGATCAGTTTGGGTCACAAAGTTTTTGTTAAATCTCAAACTGTGCGTTTGATTATGCGGCAAGTGTGGTAAATCCATACGGACCCAGAAAACGTTAAAGAAATGTGTTTTTGCATACTTTTAGTGTTTTTGCACATAGCACACACCCACGCATGGGGTCTCCCTCATCGAAGTGAGTGTCGAAGTGTAAAAAGTGTGGGCCTTGGAGGGGCCACATCCTCAGAAGCAGAGCTGAGGACCATTTATAACAGAAGTGGCTTACATAACGAGGGGCGGAGCCTAACACAGCTGAACCTAGGGTGTCCTCCTCACTCCCGGTCAACATGCACACGGTCTCCAGTCCTGTCCTTTTCACCTACAAATCCTTGCTTTCAGGTGTGTTAGTCTTAATGGAAGCAAAATGAGACTACAATACCCAGAATGCACCAGGCAAGTCCCCAGATTTGGAAACGGTGTCTGTGATGACCTGGAGGGTGGTCGTTCCCTTCGATGGACTACGATCCTGTGCTGTATAAAATTCCAAAAAGATGTTACCTTACAGAGATATTACCTCAGTTAGGAAATATGTTTTAGTGGAATTGTCGATTAAATGTTTTTCAATCGCTTCTCTCAAGTATGGCAATGGAATAATCTGACATCCCTATTTACAAGCTGCTTTTAGTATTAACTTTAGATAACTGGTGGATTACGGAACCGGAAAAGAATTATGCAATTGCTGTTTGAAAAAAGAGATTTTGATATGAGCTGAAGCAGAGCAGTAATAACAGTGGGCCATAATCACACATTGCATAAAACACAATTTCCTGCCACTGAGATGCTTTTTAAAAAAAAAATTTTTATAACTGTGCTGGGTTTGTGCTCTCTAGCAGTACGTGAATAGAATATTGCAGTGCCTCTGTTTCTGTGCAGCCAGTACACATCTACGATGGTGAGTTCCCTAATACAGCGTTGGTTGTAGAGACTTCCTGAAATCAGGTCTTAGCAAATTCGAATCCTTATAAGATAGCTCAAATGGTTAATGCTCCTGCTGGAGAGTTCTGTATGTCACCTGCTCATCATAGGTGTCAGTTCTTGTATGAGAGGTTCGGGTTGTTCACGCTTTTGTTGTAGAGCTGTGCGCTTAGCCTCCAGATCACAAACAGTCTTGGTAGGATAGCTCAGAGGGTTAATGCTCCTACTGGAGAGTTCTGCATGTCACCTGCTCATCATAGGTGTCAGTTCTTGTATGAGAAGTTCGGGTTGTTTACGCTTTTGTTGTAGAGCTGTGTGCTTCGCCTCCAGATCACAAACGGTCTTGATAGGATAGCTCAGTGGGTTTTGCTTCGTTCTGTTGCAAGGACGTTTGTGTCACCTGCAGCGCCTGCTCTTGGATTCTGGGAGTCACTGCTTTCAGGGCTTTAAGTGGGATTAAAACACTGGGGGGGTCTCTCAAAGGGCCGTGCCCGATGCAGTTAAGGGCGTGGCTTAAAAAGGGTAAACTAAAAATATGTGCTTTGCATAGTGTGCCACCTAACTTGCATTTTGCTGCTTCTGTGGTTGAATCCAGATATATAAAACAATAAGTAAGATTACCTACAACAAGCTAGGGCTATTGGCTTTGTCAATGGCGGTTAGTTGCATAAGATTGATACATAAGCTACAACTATGGCTTCGTTGTATATAATATTAAAAATACTTCCGATCAAAAAATTATGAGACTAACTAGAACGAGTCTCTTTGAAGTTACATCACAGGCAGTGAAGGGTGGCACTGCTGCATAGTTACAAAAAAAATTTCACCCCGAGGGTGAGAGCAAAAATGGAGAGCCCGATAGAGACCCGTTTCGGCACCTGCTTTTTAGAACTGCCGGTGCTGAGCACCGGTAAGACCCGGCCCAATTAAAGCCCTGACTGCTTTGATGATGACCATCTGCTCTACCTTACTGTGTCCCAGGGAGTGAGCCGAAAGATGTTGGTCGCTCACTCACCGGGGTGAAATATATTCAGTCCTCATTAACTGGCCATTCTTTTCGCCACCACTGGCTGAGGTTAATTAAGCATTCTATCCATCACTCCTTGTAATCTTTATTGTTATCCCCTAAGTGCACCGGGTATGCCCAGACGCGGGTCCTGTGTTCACTGTGCCACTGGGGCCAAGCTGCACATGGCTGGAGGCACCAATAGGCGAAAGCCAATCATTGGCATCATTTGTTCTTGTTCAGAGAGGACTTGGCTTGTCAATCACTGCTGGACAGTTCCTATTGGAGGAGGGCTAAGGCTGATTTGTGTATGGCTGGGTTTAGCCCAGAGAGGCATGGTGGGCAAACAAATGATGGAATGGAATGCAGGCCTGAGTATTTACCAGTGGCTGAGATTAATTCAAGCATTCTATCCATCACTTTTCCTAGAGCGACGGGTACTTGGGTCCCGTGCTCACTGTGTCCCTGCCACTGACTGAAAAGGCCGTAATAGACCGAAACCTTGGGCTGCTTGTGTTCCAGTTCAGAGATGACCTGGCTTGGCAGTTTGGAGTAATCTGTTCCCATTGAAGCCGGACCAGGCCCGATTTGCATCTGACTCGGTCTAACCTGCGGTGGCACCCATTGCTTTTTCGTATTTTCGAAGTTTTTCTTAAGCGCTCCTCTCCTATGGTAACAAATGCCGGACTTGTCAAATACAAAGGCTCTCTGGTGTTGATTCCACCACATACCTCTTTCTTTCTTTCACCACCCTATACTTCGTATTTTATCTCACCCTTGCAAGTTCTTTTTCATCCTTATTTTTTAACTTTTTTTTTCCTATTTTCTCTTTCTTTCTTTTTTCCTTTTCTTTTTTTAATCTTGCTTTAGGTCGATGACTGGTGATGACAAATAAGTTGAGGTCCCCAAAGCACGAGGGCTGGTGCTCTCCACCAGCAACCACTGGCACAAATTAAGCATTGAGAGTTAATTGGACCTCACCCACTAGCTTCTTAAACCTAAAGAGATCTTGTTGAGATGTTATGCTTGGCATCAGAATTTGAATAGCGCCATCTATCTTTACTGTTGCACCATTGTACCAGTGCATAATTTGAGCCGGTGGTTTCCGTTACTCAGCACTGGCACTTAATCATCAACACCGGCGCTATAGTTTCATGAGCACCAGTTAAGGACACACAAATTTTTGGTAGGCACGGGGAGATTGAGTGGTGTGCCCTGAATCACAGGATGTTGAGCCGATGCCGAGACTCAAACCTGGTTCCCCAGCTCTGGCCATTACACCACATCCTCTCCCCACTTCCTGGTTAGCAGTTGGCTCTGTTTTAGGCGGTGTTACAGGAGAAATGGGATGGCCCAAGCTGCCTCCTGACGAAAGCCCCGGCACTTATTTTTTTTACAAATTAGCCACTGCATTGTACCTTCCTCTGGCCTAGAGCTCTTTCAGACCCAATCCATGTTCTGGGCAAGTGACGTGCTGAGCTGTAATATTTCTTAGAACAAACCTTTCTCCTCTTTAACTCAGTGCACTAAGTAGTACGGCTTACAAAGGTTAGCCAAGACTCACTTTGATTCCTTGTCTCAAAACGTCCCCGCGACTAGGGGGAGCTGAAGAGATGCAGTTCAAACAACAATATAACATTTCTTAGCCTCAAACTTTATTGCAACCTCATACAAGGAAATGAACAAACAGACACTGGCTTGCAATAACAGAGCACCAAGCATCACAATATACACCTCATGTCCAGTAGCGGCTGCTGTGTGGATAGAGTGGTGGGGCGGGGGGGGAACAGACATACAAACGGACGGATCAGTCCACTGCAGCCAATCCTGATATTGCTTTCATGCTGCTGAAAGCAGAGTCCTGATTGGCCTGAGCGCCGATGATTTGCGCTCCCAGTTAGACTGGGAGCCTGTGCCTGCTCTCTCCGGCCCGGTAATGCAGCTCGGGTTGGAGAGAGCTTCAGTGCGCATGACGGTTTGGCCGTCGTGAGCCGGCCGACCAGACCGTCATACGCACTGAATAGCAGTGCATCCTCTCCTCCACCAGCCTGTCATCCCCCTGGCCCTGCCCCCAAGCCTCTGCTCTGAGAGCAAAAATAAAACTATAATAAGCAATGGTTTATTATCGTTTTATTTTTCATTGTTTTGGGCTAATGGCAGGTGGGGCCGTGCTCCTCCGCCATAGTGGAGGAGCCGTCGCTACTCATGTCCAAAGTAGCAAATCTTCTTTCAGTTGATCAATCAATCAAAGACTTTATTTCGCATTTAGTTAAAATGCATAAAAGTACATAGATAAAAACGATTCATTGTATGCAAAAAACAGTCTTCAACACAATAATTATAATACGAATGCAAGTTTTAAAATGATTAGAAAAATTCATTTTAAGACAAAACTCAGGTTATACGAAAACATAAAATGCCACCAAGGTGATCGGGCTTTCGAGGGATAGTAATTGTAGATTAGAGACTTGTCAAAAAGTAACAATCTTTTAAGAAGCACGATGCACCCTCATCCTGTTCGATGCTGACCAGTATCACTGATTTACATATATACAGGAATAATCACTTCTGAATCCTACAATTTTTGATTAAAAATATAAAACAAATAAGAACAATTATGTAACAGAGTACGAAATATGGAAATGACACTAAGTCCGATCGACTTGAACGATAGCACGCCAAACAACTTTAAGTGCAAAGGCTACAAAACGGTTGGAAAAATAGGGAATAGAAGGTGCACATATAGTAGTTTTCCTAAAGTGGAGCTGGTGTCACACTGGCAGCCTTACGAGTTTTAACAGACAAATGGAGCTTCTAGTGGTAATCAACCTTTACAACGAAACTTTTACCCCGCATACCATCACCCCGCGTACCATAATAACGCAAGTATCATTACCCCGCAATACTATTATAACGCATGGCATTACATTTTATATGCTTTTACCACGCATGCTTTTACAACGAAATTCGTTGTAAATGCATGAATGGTAAAATCATGTTTTTTATATTTAAGTTTAAGGTAAGTATATGGTTTTGGTTTTGGGGTGTAGGGGTATGTTTTGGGGTTCAGGGGTATTTTAAGGGTTCAGGTTGGGTTTGGGTTATGGGGTGCACAGGGTAATTTTAGGGTATAGGCTGGGTTTGGGTTTTTGGGGTGCTTGGGTATTTTTAGGGTTAGGGGGTATTTAGGTTTTGGGGTACAGGGGCATTTTTAGGGTTTAGGGTGGGTTTGGGTTTTGAGGTAAAGGAGATTTTTAGGGTTCAGGGTGGGTTTGGGTTTTGGGGTGCTTGGTTATTTTTAGGGTTTTGGGGGTATTAAGGTTTTGGGGTACAGGGGCATTTTTAGGGTTTAGGGTGGGTTTGGGGTGAAGGAGATATTTTTAGGGTTTAGGGGGTATTTAGGTTTTGGGGTACAGGGGCATTTTTAGGGTTTAGGGTGGGTTTGGGTTTTGAGGTAAAGGAGATTTTTAGGGTTCAGGGTGGGTTTGGGTTTTGGGGTGCTTGGTTATTTTTAGGATTTAGGGGGTATTAAGGTTTTGGGGTACAGGGGCATTTTTTAGGGTTTAGGGTGGGTTTGGGTTTTGGGGTGAAGATATTTTTAGGGTTCAGGGTGAGTTTGGGTTTTGGGGTGCAGGAGATATTTTTAGGGTTCAGGGTGGGTTTTGGGGTGCTGAGGTATTTTTAGTGTTTAGGAGCTATTAAGGTTTTGGGGTACAGGGGCATTTTTAGGGTTTAGGGTGGGTTTGGGTTTTGGGGTGCTGGGGTATTTTTAGGGGTCAGGGTGGGTTTAGGTTTTGGGGTGCAGGGATATTTTTAGGGGTAAGGGTGGGTTTAGGTATTTGAGGTACAGGGGCATTTTTAGGGTTCAGGGTTTGTTTGGCTGTTGGGGTACATGTGTATTTTTAGGGATAAGGGTGGGTTAGGATTTTGGAGTGCAGGGGAATTTTAAGGGATCAGGGTGAGTTTGGTTTTTAGGGTGCAAATTTGATTTAAAAAAAAAACCCATTATATATATATATATATATATATATTAATTTTGATATATTTAAAAATATATATATATATATATATATATTATATATATGCATATATAATATATATATTTAGGTTAAGTACTTTTACTAAGTTTATGCCTTCACCACGCATGCATTTGCGTTGTAATGGCATGCGTGATAAAGTCATATGCGGGGTAAAAGTTTGCGGGGTGATGGTATTGCGGAATAAGTGCACCCGCGATGTAAAAAATGCGGGGTGATGGTATGTGGGGTAATTGTTTGCGGGATCACGTCATATATTCGTTTCTAGTTGATAGAATGTGAATAATGCTGATGCTGGGGTAGACAGAGTACATTTTTTCAACAAGGGGATGATAAAATATTTTCTCTCCTCTGCATACAAGGGACAGTAGAATAAAATATGCGAGATCGATTGGGTCGATTTAGCATCGCAGGGGCAAAAGGGTAAACGACTAGTTGAAAATATTTTCATCGGATATCCCAGCATGAGCGGACTATAATTTAGGCGGAATCTGGTTGGGATATATCGGTGCTGTACGTTCTCTACAAAAGCGAGATAGGAACAAGGGCCTTGGGGCAACGGAGGAATCCCTTGATAGACCTTAACCGATATTTTCCCGCTGTATCTTTCCCATCTGTCTGAAACCATTTTCTTGTTAAAAAGTTCTTTTAATCTTGATTTGGGGAAGTGTGAACAAAGGGTCGGTGTATCATATAGGTGTACTAACCCCAGTAACAGAAATGTTTGACAAACATAGGCTAATTATGGGATTTTATAAACATGCTCTAAATTCATAATATCTTTTAAAATCTTTTGGGTCAGATCGACGGTACTCCGTTTCCACACTGACAACCACAGAGATAAAGGGGCCAATTTAATAACATCAGTAATAAAGGGTAGGCATGCTTCCTTATGTACGTTAAAATTGTTGCATGCTAGGGGGACATTTAGGAGTCTTTTAATGAATTTGTCCTCTATGGCTTGAAGTGCCTCCATGTCTGTTGTACCCCAAATTGCATCCCCATAAGTGGCGATTGTAATCGATTTGGCCGAATAGATTTTGATCACTTCCTGTATGGGCTTGCAGCTCAGTTATTTTTTGAGAATCTCAAAATCGCAGCAATACTTTAGGCCATATGATTCGCTCTAATCTGTACCATCTCCTTCCAGCTTAGTTTAAAATCAAAAACCCCACCTAAATAATTAAAATTATGGACTTGATCATTTTTCCCCCCAGCTAGATGGAATCTCATCGGGTTCTTTTTAGCGCCACCCATCGTCATAATAAAGGTTTTGCTTTTGTTAACCTGAAGGTCCATGTCGGACATGAAGGCCGAATATTGAACGATGAGGTTTTGGAGGGCCAGGGTGGTCCTTGCCAATAACACTGCTTCATCCTCATAAAGTAGAATTGGAACAGGAGTCGACTGTACCTGGGGAGTATCTTTCGAGTTGTTGGTCAGTGCCTCATTTAATTTGTTGGTGTAGAGGGCGAATAGAAACGGGGCCAAAACACACCCCTGTCTGACCCCCCCTTTCGATTTTAAATGGGGTGACGTCGGTATAAAGCTCTCGAATAAAGTTGATAATCGACACCTCCACTCCCATTTCCGTCATGATATTCCACAGTTTGCTGTGTAGCACGCAATCAAAGGATTTGGACAGGTCCAAGAAGGCCATATATAATTGGCGTTTTTTAACCAAAGAGTACTTTCCCGCTATTAGTGTCAGATTGAGGCACTGATGGTACCCATACCCTGCCTAAACCCATATTGTGCTTCAGCAAGAATTTTCTTTTCAGCTACCCAGGTTTCAAGTTTATTTAAAAGAAGCCTACCCGTTCAGCGGTGCTGTCACGTAAGGAAATGGGGCGATAGTTGGCTGGGTTAGAGGCATCCCCTTTTTCAAAAATCGGGATGATAATCGATTGTTTCCAAGAGGGTAGGTGCCTGACTTGACTATTGAGTTAAAAACCACCGTCCGCGAAGGAGACCAGAGCGAGTTATTTGTAAGGAAAATATCCATAGGGACCCCATCTGGCCCTGCTGCTTTCAAAGTTGGTGATTGGGACAAGGCAAGCTCCATTTCCTCTAGGTCAAAGGAGAGGTGGGTTTTGTCCTTAAAATAAGGGCAGACTTCTAGTAAATTCGGCTCTCCAGGTTTTTGAAAAATATCCTGGAAGTACCTTATCCAGGAGTCTTCATCAATGTGAACATCCAGAGAAAGCCCGCCATTATCTGTCAAAAAGGGCGAATTAAGCACCGACCAAAATGTTTTACTATCTCGAAGGGAAGATGCTCGCTTTAAATTTTCCCACGTCTTGGATTTAAGCTGCCTCTGCCTATCTTCCCTTGCCAGTTTATAGAGGTGTCTCAAATTGCAGATGTGAACTTTATCTCTGGGGCAGGTTCTTAAAGCTTTACGTAAATTCGATGAAGCAAGGGAACAGGCCTTATCAATTCAACGGTGCTGTGCGGTGTCTCTTACAGGTGTACGACGTCTTAACTGTGATTTTTATATTAATTAAAATATTCCCAAATGCTTCGATCACCTGTGTATTATCTGGCTGTGGGTCTATACAAAGTAAGATCTCCTCGTTGTTAGACACAATGAGATTTATTAGGAGTTTAGTCTCGACTATTTTAGCCCATTTTAATACAAAGCCATTTTTCCTGGCTAGAATCGGCTTAGGCGCCACTGTGCTATTGCTTTTATTGGGTATGTTCCAGAATAATACACATGATAGCATGGCATGATCGCTGAATTCAGTGAATTTGGCCTTTATTTTAGTGATGCTAGTGCTTGGAGTATTAGAGGAAATTATATAATCGATCGCGGAGGAGCTTTCTGTGCTCTGAAATGTGGGGACTAAATGCCCCGTGCTGGATCGGGTTCATTGCAGAGCTCGAGTTGCCATATAATCAGTAGGCTGTTAAGAGCATTACCATGGCGGTTGTGATTATAGTGGGTAATGGGGTCCTCCCCATGATCTTCGATCCCGCATAAGTTTGCTTCTCGTCTTGGGCATGCTTTTGAATTAAAATCTCCTACCCAGATGATTTTTATGGAGTTTCGGTGATTCGCGACTAGGTCCTCCATGGCGCTACCTAGGTGTTCAACTACTGTCTCCGGGTTGGAAAAGTTATTATTATAGTAGTTTATTAGCAATACATCCCAGGTATCATAACGTTTGATTAAAAGGATGTGAAAAAAGGGTGAATCATTTGCAAAGTTTAAGATGTCGAGTGCAACTGTGTTGGAAATCGATGTAAAGTAGACCCCCCTTAGCCCTGCCGCCTTTGGACGGTACTGCCGGTATTTGGAACGATCGGTAACCATTAACAAAGATTGAGGTGGTCTCCCAGGTCTCTTGGGCACAAATAATGTGGAATTCGGCCATGATTTTAAGCCACTCCTCGTTATGTCGTTTACTATTGTAACCTGCTATGTTCCAAGAGAGTAGGGTGTAGGTTGGGATAGTTGCACCGGTAGTGGGGGCCTAGCGTCATGATAAGGTAATTCTAGAGAGTGGTTGCCGTTGCACCTGCCCTACCTCCCCCCTGCGTTGCATTTGGGGGCATATTTTCCTCGGTCCCTGTGTCCTCTTGTTGAATTAACATCTGGGGTCTCTCACTATTGTTCTTCAGTCAGTCACAAGAATCTAAGTGTGATAATGGAGCGAACCTGTTGGAGGTAAGGAGGTCCATGGTTTCAAGCGTTATTGGCGTACAATTACCCGTCGAAGGTTCTATAACCGTATTTATTATCTTGTTACCTACAGGGCTTGGGGGTTTGTAGAAGAACCCAAGCGGTGCCGGGAAGATCTGAGTCGCTGTCCTCTGAGGAAGTGGGGGTTGGAATAGTAAATCGCCCACGACACACGAGCTATCGAAATTCAATACGATGCACTCACCCTCATAAGCCTTTGTTGTTGGGCCTACCCATGGGGTTCTCCTAGCCATAATAAGGTGTTTCTGGTCTAGGTGCCCTGATCTAGTGTGATTAGTGAGCCAATTGCGTGATTTATCCATGAGCTGGGTGGTAGATTCTTCTTCAGTTGATTTAAGTGGATAAAATGACTATAGGAACGCATGAGGAAACAAAGGAAATAATAGCAAAATTCATTGAAAGCATTAGAAAGCACCACTGACAATTTGTTTTCATTGCAAAAAATAATGAGTGATCTTTAAAAGTTTCAAATGCTCCAGAAAACACAAAAAACACCAGAATTTAAAACAAATAAAACTAAAACAGGAAATCCTAAATAAAGCAACATAGTTATCACAATTTTTAATGACGAGTGTCCAGCTAGAGATATTTCTTGGAAAGAAACCAGCCTTTTAAATCAAGAGTGAAAAATAGAGCAGTCAATAGAGTCCTAAAGATGAAACTCAAAGTGCCAAGCACTTATGGTGGGAGAGAAATCTTTTCTTGCGCCTGGTGTCTCTTACCCTAATAGATTGGTAGATGATGATAAGGTTACTTGGGAAACCTTAAACTAGGGGTCTCCAACCTTTTGTGTAGTAATGTTCAATTCCCATCATCCAGAGCTGCTGTTATTACTGCCATAATAGTGAGCATACCAGGCAAGATTACAAAATGGCCACCCCGTACAAGATTACCAGATATAATCACCTCCGTGCCTCAGACAGGGTGCAGTCATACAACCTTGTAGCCCTGTGAAAAAGGCTTTATCAATTTGGAATGCCTCTACAAGGGTAATACATAACAGCCATAGCTGTAATGGCCCTGATGCCAAGGTAATAATAGGTCTCCCTATGCCGGCTGATTTATCACTCAAATATCAGCTTTAAATATATGTTACAAAGTCAGACATTTTTCTCCAAACATCAGCTTATGAGTTCTGAGAATACACACATTTTCATCCCTAATACTCGCTTTTCAATTTTTGTGTGTGTGTGTGTGTATATATATATATATATATCAATCAAATACTAAGTTTGTGACCCACCGATCGCTTTTATCTATAGTAATTCTTTCTATGTGGAACTTCAAGTGTCTCTTTTGCTATACTGAATGTTATATCTTTTTATCATAGGATCTTATTCATGTACATATTTATTCATTCGACGGTTGTTTTTTATATATCATATTTATATGGATATTTATTTATTTATGTGTATAAATGGGAATCAACTGCAAATATAGTATTTATGATATATTTATGGATAGATCCTTATAAAATTTTATCCACACCTTTTTTGCACTTTATGCATATTTACAGGGCGACTTCAGTACTTCTAGTCGATATGGCTGCCGCCCAATAATATGTTAGGAGAAAACATTTTTTGCAATTTTTGCACAAATAAATCTTGCACATTCTATCCTTATCACTGGCTAGGCATTTGGAAACAATTTTATTTTCAAGATACATGTGGCCGTGAGTAAGGAGAATTCAGCACATAGCACTTTTGTATATTTACTTTTTGCACCTTAGGGACATATTCTTAAGCACACTGTCACTTTGTTAGCACACAGCAATATTTGCACATTGTAAGATTTCGAAGCTGCTATTCAGTACAGTGTCTGGGCCAGGCACATTTTTGGTACAGTATTTAGACTGAATACCTATTGCCCAATTTGTACATTTATGGTTTATGGTCTTATTCCAGTGTATATAATGCGTAGCAATATGGCTAACATTGATATCACTTTTTATAATAGGTGTAGGTATCATTGGGGGAAATCAACTCAAGTCATAAAGGACAATTGCATGTCAAGGCACTCTAGGCATTGAAGCAGCAATAGTATGCTTTGTGGCATTGACGCCACAATAGGTATAGGTATTATACCCAGCACACAATGTGACAACATGCTATCCATAGTAGGATATTATTTATTTATTCTTACATGTTATCCTGTGTATTTTACACTAGGATGGTGGTAAACCTATTGCATGCATGCAGTAATGTGATTCTATGGTGCAGTATGTTGTTTATGTCCATTACTTGGGTTGTTCGCACTGGCACTTTAAATTGAGGCAACACTGTCTTAGCGATGTCATGTGATCAAGGCCGAGTGTCGGCCGAAACGCGTCATGGCGGACTGAATTTATGAAAAATAAAAAATGCTACTTGCACGAAAGCTGGGTCCACGCTCGTTCTTCATGGAGGAGATTGTTAACCAACGAGGGTTTGGATATATATACCTACACTACCTACAGGCAGCTGGAGAGCTACTAGTAGCTCATGAGCTACTGTAGGAGAAGTCGGATTTAATCCCTGTAATCTTGGATGTCACTGGTAATTGTCAAATAGATCTTTCACTGATCGATTCATACAGGTGGGGTTTTCTCTTAAAATAGTTTAAGGGGGCAGAGAGAGGGACCTTTGTGGACCTATATAGTGATCTGTGCACATTGGAGCCATGAGATACAGTCAGTATGCAGCCTCATAAGACTGGAGCTGTCCCAACGAACCGGTCGCAGCGGTACCGTGGTGGAGGCACTGGCAGGAGGACTATGAGATGGTGTTAATACAGGGGACCAACACATTAAAGTAGGCCTGGGCGGCGAACTCTGCTCCGTTGGCAGAGTTTGCAGAGTTTTCCACGCTCCGCGGAGCAAGCAGAGTTCCGGAAAACTCTGCTCTGCTGAGTTTTTTCCTCTTGTGCCAATGTTAAGTTGGTGAGCGTGAGCAAGAAAAATCCAATGCTAGACCACTTCCCAGTAAGATTTCTCAATGCGGGCGGTCGCGGATGGTCGCGACCGCTCACTTTGAGAAACCTTCTGTTCGCGTTGAGGAAGCTGCAGCTTGAGTAGAACTTCTACTCGAGCAGCAGGATGAAGCAGCGACCTCTTGCTCTGCATTTGGTGCCATTTGCACTGACTTTACAGCTCGGGACAAACACCCGGCGCTAAAAATCAGCATGAACGATGTAATGCACTCCGCCGCTTGCGGACCTCCACGTAGCGCGGCAGAGTGTTTTTGTCACTTCGCGGAGTTCCGCATAGCGGAACACTGCAAACTTCGCCCAGGCCTGATAACAGGGACCTTTTCAGGCAGACATACTCATCCGCGACATTTGCTTGCATACTTTGTTGCTCCAAAAGCTATAGCACCTTTTCTCTGGTTGGTATGACATTGAGCTGTGACTTGTGTCTAACCCACCTGTGCTACAAGCATCGGAAGATATTTGGAGCTGCTTCACACCTCTGCCTCACATGAGTTCAAGGTCTTGCAAATGGAATTCTATATAAAAGATCCAGTGATTTGCCATTACCTAGAACTTAGCCCTCTCACTGGGTCCTCCAAAGACCGCCATCCCTCTCTAAAATATGTCCCAGAATAGCAGCAACCTGCCAGCAAATGAACATCTCTCCCATGATCAGTAGCTTTCAAGATGTTGGTCTTTCAAGTTTCCTAAGTGGCGTAATCACGATCTCCGCTCACATCACATGAGGCATTATGTCCTTATAGTAGTTGCCTGTGGCACAAAGCATTTCCATCAGAGTAAACCAATGTGTATAGTTTATCGATGTATTCATGGGCTTGGACCACTCACCCATCATAAGAAACTTCACACCTATAAGCCAAATAAGACTATCGCCCTCCAGGCTCCCACTTTTTTTTTTTGACCATCCCATTCTTCCAAAAAGTTGTGAAATAGTGGATGGTCCTTCTCTGTCCAGACCGCCAAGCTCTGGAACTAAATGTAGTTGACAATCCCCTTAAATTCTGAAGAGCCGCTAAAAACCTGGATCTTGCCATCCGCATGATCACTAGATGCAGAGGTCCAACTATATACGTTAGAATGAAGGTATGTGTGAATGCTTTTTTCCTCCCATTCTCGCATCACCTCAAGTTTATGCACAGTAACGTACGCCACACCATCTTTAAAGCATGTATTTGAAGGTTGCACACCTCTTCGAGATCCTTCCATATAGGACAATCCAATCCACCTGCAACATCCTACCAGCCATACATGACAAATATTAGCCCTGGTACCGATGTAAATCAGAGCTCTTTGTAGCCTCATTGGGGGTGTGCAGCACTACACAAACTCTACAATACAATCCCACGGACTCAAGGCACACACTGCTTGGCAAGAAATTGTGCACAATTAGAGTCCAAATGTAGTCCAGTTAGCCAGCACAGTAGTCACAAAACCATACCATGAGGTCCTATGTCCGAGTGGACCCACAGGGGTACCAAAAAAATAAATAAACCTTGGGTATGGCAACCCAAGATTTCAGTAGTTTAGGAACAGCAATAGTTACTGAACAGAGTTGCATGTTTTTTTTTAATGAATAGATTCACATGGAAGATATAGGAAATATTGAAACAAATGTGACCAAATAATGCTTGTTTATATATTGACTCTAGTATCTCTGGTGAATTCAAGGTTTGTGAATGTGTCTGTGGTAGCAGCAGTGGCTGAAGATAAAGCAGTTAATGTGTCTGCGACAGATGTTGTTCAGGTTGGAATGAAAGTTTTCTAAGCTGTCAAAGAGCCGCTGTGGCTCAGGTTGAAGTGAAGGTTTCGGAAAGTGTCGAGTGGCTTTGGCAAGTGTCACCCTCTTTTAACTTCTATTCACCCACCTGGCAGGCAAAATGGTTCCCTCGAATTTAATAGGCCCACTGGCTTTTCAAACCCAAGTCACCCTACTAAAAAGTGTTCATTCTCTATTCACCTTAATGGGATCACCCTCTTAAACCTCGGACTTCACCCACATTTTTAAGTCTTCCAAGTTATCTGGTTGTGAAAGACCTATTGTGAACTTGCAGGGGGACACAGCCAGCCCATTGCTTAAAGTAGGTTGGTTTTTATTGCCACATCTCATTTGATTGTTTATTATTTGATGGCTTGCCTTTGTTGTCTTAAGTTTGTCCCTCCCCTGAGCATTGCCTCTTTACGACCCTTGACACTGCAAGATAGCTGTTTTGCTTTTCCTCCGGAATTTAGAAATGTTTTTTCCTTTTACTTTACTGCCGGTTATCATGCCGTTACACGAGAATGCTATTCTATACAGGCCGCACATCAGGAACCTTTAATTTGTAAGTCCTTTGAAGGTCAAGCGGCTCCTTGGACCTTTGTGTATTTTATATCAATTCTGGATATTTGGAATCCTTTATTACTTGAGTGCGAGATCCTGCAACACATATCCACTTCTCATTTGAGGTTGATTGAGTCTTTGGAGGTTCATACTTCCCTACCATACAATTTATATCGATAACACAGTTGGACATTTAAGAGCCCTGATGAAGTTCCCTCTGGCAAATTGGGAACGAAACGCGTTGGCTGTGTGCCAGTTTTAAGATTAACTAAATAAAGAAGTATTTTTGGACAAACTTGGCCTGATCGATTGACTCCGCAACGAGTGCACCTTACATTTTTCCTGATTATTTGAACATTACTTTACAGGCCAGTGGCGGCTGGCACAGAATGGGGGTGGCGGGGCGAGTGGGGGGTGAAAAAACCCCAAAACATTTCACTTACCTCTGCACGGCCGTCGTCTCTCATCCGCTTCGTTTCCCGGAAGCAGGAAGCACACAGGCTCCCCTAAGCCAATCATGACGCTGCCGTCACCAGCATCACAGCAGCGTCATGCTTGTTCTGAGCGGCCTGGTTCGGCGTTCAGACAGTGCAATACAGCCGGGTGAAGAGCTTGCTAAATGTACATGACTGTTTGGCCGGCCCAAGACGGCCAGCCAAACCATCATACGGACTTAAGTGCCCCAACCACTCTCCCCCTGCTGACTGTGACGACAGCTAAGCCCCGCCCCTTCCCAAAACTGGCTTAAGCACGGAAAAATAAAAAGATAAAAGCATTGTGTTATTATCATTTTATTTTTCCTTTTTTGCGCTGCTAAAAAGCAGTGGGGCGACGCTCCTCCACCTTAGCGGAGGAGCCGCCGCTGTTACAGGCAAACCTTGGCAAAGCCAACAAGCCTGCACGGGCATTATGAAGGTGAAACCTATTTGCTTTGCCAATGCTTGTTGAGTCAAGCGGTTGCAAGGTATGCCGCTGTGGCTCAGGGTGAAGTGAAGGTGTCTGAATATGTCTTTGAAAGCTGCTCACAGTGATATGAGCTCTTCTCGGGGGAGGGAGGGCACAGATCATTGGCTGGATTAACTGGTATGTCAAAGCCTTTGTGAAAACACTGATAAGGGATGAAAGTGTGGGAAGAAAACAAGCTGAGAGCCATCGAGGGAAGGTTAATGAATGCACAGTCACGGCGTGACCTTTGCATGCGGCTGGTGACATCCACCAGCATGGCTCGAGGCCTGTAATGAGCGCAGACTGAGCTCTGCTGCTTCAGCACTAACAGCAGATCAGACGATGAGTCCCTGGGCACGCCGGGCTAATTAACAGCGTGTAGAAGGCTGAAGGTGACACCCTGAGCCTGACACCACGTCAGAGGTCTGACTCACATGCTTCTCCATCGGAGGTCTGTACCACACACCACCCTGCGAGAGACCTGCCTCGCTTGTTTCCCTGTCGGAGGTCTGTACCACACACCACCCTGCGAGAGACCTGCCTCGCTTGTTTCCCTGTCAGAGGTCTGTACCACACACCACCCTGCGAGAGACCTGCCTCCCTTGTTTCCCTGTCAGAGGTCTGTACCACACACCACCCTGCGGGAGACCTGCCTCCCTTGTTTCCCTGTCAGAGGTCTGTACCACACACCACCCTTCCGGAGATCTGACTTACCTGCTTCCCTATCAGAGGTCTGTGCCACACAGCACCCTTCCGGAGATCTGACTTACCTGCTTCCCTATCAGAGGTCTGTACCACACACCACCCTGCAAGAGATCTGCCTCAAATGCTTCATTATCAGGGGTCTGTACCACACACCACCCGGCCAGAAATCTGCCTCAAATGCTTCATTATCAGGGGTCTGTACCACACACCACCCTGCCAGAGATCTGCCTCAAATGCTTCATTATCAGGGGTCTGTACCACACACCACCCTGCCAGAGATCTGCCTCTTTTGCTTCCCTATCAGAGGTCTGTTCCACACAGCACCCTGCCAGAGAGAGATCTGACTCGTGTGCTTCCCTATCAGAGGTCTGTACCACACACCACCCTTCCGGAGATCTGACTTACCTACTCCCCTATCAGAGGTCTGTACTACACACCTCCCTGCAAGAGATCTGCCTCAAATGCTTCATTACCAGGGGTCTGTACCACACACCACCCTGCAAGAGATCTGCCTCAAATGCTTCATTACCAGGGGTCTGTACCACACAACACCCTGCCAGAGATCTGCTTCAAATGTTTGCATAGCAGAGGTCTGTACTCTGTACCACACACCACCTTGCCAGATATCTGCCTCACATGCTTTGCTATCAGAGGGCTGTTGCAAACCCCCACTGCACAAGAGATCTGCTTCATGTCCTTCCCTGTCAAAGGTCTGTACCACACACCCCCTGCAAGAGATCCGCTTCAAATGCTTTCCTGTCAGAGGTCTGCACCACGTACCATCCTGCCATGGACCTGCTTGGCATGATTGCTTATTAGAGGTCCACACACCACCCTGCCAGAGATCTGACTAATATGTTTGCCTATCAGAGGTCTGTACCACACACCACCCTGCCAGAGATCTGACTAATGATTGCCTATCATAGGTCTGTACCACACACCACCCTGACAGAGATCTGCTTCACACGCTTTCCTCTCAAAGGTCTGTACCACACACCCCGTCCTGTCTAAGGTCAGCTTCACAGGCTTCCCTATCAGAGGTCTGAAACACATACCTCCCTGCCGGAGAGACCTACGTCAAATGCCTCCCTATTAGAGATCCCACCACATACCACTCTGTCAGAGATCCGCTTCACATACTTTCCTTTTAGGGATCTGCACCACATACCACCCTGCTGGAGATGCATCCCTGCTGGAGCCTGCTTCACACACATCCCTAGCTGGGGCCTCTTGTGCACAATGCCCTCCCACAGATCACCTTCTCAAGCTTCCCTGATGGAGAACTGCTTCACTGTCCGAGGACGCTTGCACATACCACCCTCCCAGACGTCTGCTTTTCATATTGTCCTATCACGAGGGTGGTTGGCGGATTCCCTATCAGAGGTCCCCTTTGCATACTCCTAAGGTTACCTTCACTTTCGAATGTCTGTATCCGATAACCAGTGCAAGAGGTCTCCTTCACATACCGCCATCAGAGGTCTGTATCCTGGTTCCTCCTTCACTTGCTTCCCTAGCAGAAGTCTGACCTATAAACCACCCTCTCGGAGCTCAGCATCTTACGCTTCCATCTCAGAGGTCTGTGGGCCCTTAGAAGCATTGCCATATTATTTACACAGAGTGCATACTAACTATCGAAGTCATAATATCGATGGTGCCAAATATTGACGACAAAATAACGAAAAGATAAATATCGACATGTAAGTCTAGAGTGTCTATAACTAACTCCACAAATATTGATTAACCTACAGGTACATCTATCGTCAAGGTATGTAGATGTGGAGTTAGGAATAGTAAATTTATATTTCTGTATATGCATTTACCTTTCGATATTTTGTCCCTCGATAGTCTGTCCTCGATATTGTTGTACCATGATATTCTTCATGATGATAATTAATAGTACAATCTATTTAGACAAGATTTTAAAAAATCATAAACTCCTTCAGAGAATGACTTGTAAGGGTGATGGACATGGATTAATTTTAATTGGGAAGAGAAAATGTATGTAGTAGGAAAGTATGATGGCAATAATCCAGATATTTCATTTGCACTACTGTTCGATCCAGCTGCTCTTAAGGCTAATATTATATTAGGTGGAGACTTTAACTGCACTTTACATCTGCAGCTAGATTTCTCCTATAAATGTGGAGGCCAAACTAGATATCAGACTTATAAGGCTGTAAAATACCTGTAACAGGTTGTAGGTCGGATTGATCTCTGGAGGGAGACTTATCCCACATGCTCCAATTTCACTTGTTTATCTGCTAAATACAAGTCTGACTCAAGACTAGGAGGGTCATTACGATGGACGGATTGTCCCGGTGATGGGGACCGCCCACCTTCCACATATCAAATTACAATGCGGCCACCACCACTGTGGCTGCAGAAGGCATTTTTTACATTGCGGCGGGTGCTGCTGGCTGCAGCACCCACCGCAATGGAAACAAGCATTGGCATAGCCAATAGGTCTCGCTTTTGGGACCTTATAGTATTTAGTTATGCAGCACAATATCCTTGGTGCAACAACATCAACCGTTGCATGGCTAAACACTTATAATGTCCCAAAAGCGAGAAAGATGAGGGACTGTGCATTTTAAAGATAGCAGACGAGCAACTTAAGACCTCTGCCGCCTGCTAACCTATTGCTCACCCTCTTTTATTGGTTTAGCGCAGAGCCAATTAAAGGAGTATCAGTCTCAATTTATTTACACTGCCATTTTTGCAGGCACTTTTGTAAACATCGCAGAATTTTTACAAAAGTGAGGATTTTGTGTTTATTTTTTTTGGGCTGATTATGAACTCGTAATATCCGGGGTGTCTGTCCAATGGCCCTATTTATAGAACAGAAAACAAACAAGTGCAGTATGCCTAGTGGGCATTCAAACTGAGCTGAACATACCTTTTACAAGCTTTTCTGCATTATGGTGCCTTGCATGGGCGTAACCTGGGTCCTGGAGTTGCTACAAAGTTTGAGCTTGGCACAAAACATTATTAGAACAATGGAATGTTGTGAGCGCCACTGAAGACAGTGGAGCGGCTCCAGACTTGCAATGGCTGGTACAAGCCTCCTGCTCCAGTATTCCAATGTTTGTCTGTTTTTTCCTTTTTAATTTAGAACATACTACACGTAGTGGGTGGCTATACCAGTTGTTAAACGCCCTCACCCTCATTATAGGCGATAACTCTGGTTCAGGGCCTTTAAAAACCTGTATAGCCGTTGGCAGCGGGCTATAAGGCTCTAGTATAGTTGTCAGACTGCCATCTGAAATTAAACTTTACCACCCGATCATCTTTCATCTTATCGCTTTGCCACACTGTTGTCATGAACCAACCAATAGGGAAGATTATGCGCCTTCCCTACTCAATAGAGTACTACGCTCCTAATCCAAGTTCAGAAAGGATGATGAACAGGCCTTGTGAATAGTTCGTCGGCGAACGAAAAGACTGGAAAGTTAAGAAGTCTCTCTAGACGCCCATATTTCATACGTCTCTTGAAAAAGTGGTTGCCTTGCACTGTTTTCCATGCTAGTCTTCATGGTTCAGAATCATGTCTGTCTTGCTTTTTAGGTCGAGCCTCGAGTAGCGCGCAAGCGCTGCTCTGGCGAGACTTTAAGGGGGTTTCAGAAGCTGACCACACGCTCGTGCGTCGTGGCCTTTTTCGGGCGGTTACGCGCGAGCAAAAGGCCATGGTGCACGAGCGTGTGGTCACGCCTGCTGCTCGCAAGCGCACAAGCGCGCGCGACGTGCACTACAGCGCGTGAATACCCTCCCCCCCTCTCCCTCCTCGTCAGCTTCATTTTCCTTTCACTTTCGCGCGGCCGTGTCACTTTCACGGCCGCGCGGCGATCAGCTTCATTTTTTTTGTTTGTTTGTTAACTTTCAGCGAGAGGCGCGCGCACCACTCGCGTCGCCCCCTCCTCCCCGCGCGTGCCTTCAAATGCTTGTTGATTATATCGTGCATGTTTCTTTGAAAAACTGTTGGGGGTTGTCGGAAAACTAATGTTGCAGATTTCAGAAGCAAAGTAAATTACATTTTTTCCCCGAAAACGGCAGTTGATTATGACTTTTTGGCTCGTTGTTCAAGTGTAGAAATAAAGACAGGTTGTGATTTATAAACCAATTTATTTGCACTCCTGAGCAGAGATATTTTTATTTCCCTTTTATTGGCAGGCCTGACTCGGAAACTCTCGGGTTTAGTCACACCTTACAGAGATGAATCCAAAGTAAAGCACTTTCACGGACCACGGCTCCAAATGTATTTTTAGCTAAACGTTATTGGCGGGTTAAATGGTTGATTAAATGGAGGGCTGGTTAGAGCGGAACAACAGTGAAAGGAAATTGAGGTGGGGCAGTCAGTTTGGCTACCAGTGATCTCACCAAAGCGTACTTGACTTGATTGCCACCATCTGTACAGCTGACGTTAAGAAAGCTAATTCAAAATTCTAATCCCAGTCCAACTGCATTTTGAGTAAATGTACCACTCTAGGGGTAATTGTATCCTTGAGCCTTTCGGTGTCAGTTTAACAGCTCGGCAGATCAAAACTGCCACGAAAGGAGGGACAGATGTCTCGCCCATCAGAGGAGAAAGTTGAGCCGAGGAGGCGACACCCTGCAAACAAAGAGCCAGTGTTCTGCAGACCCTTCCAGGGCCCCTGGATAACCGCGCCCAAGACTCAAGTGCGGCAAAATAAATAAAATAAAAAACCTACCTACCCCCTAGCCTAGACAAGCAAGGGGCGTGTATCGCGTCCAGGTTTTGCCAAAAACGGGTTACGGTTGCTGCTTTCATCTTGAGCCACAGAAAAAACAATTCAAAAATACTTTGGCTCGTTGATGGGTCACAGACGTATTTAAATTGCGGCAACACGCAATGAGTACGCCGTGACGTAGGGACGGCATTTATTTCCTGTTCTACGCTGCTTCAATCGGATACGCTATGCAGCGTTTAAGAGTCTGGTTAATTTACGTCACACAGTGCATCTTCGCCGCATCAGAACCTGCACAATAAAGTGACGTTGCCTATGTGTTAGTGGCTTACTTATGACATAAGAACGAGCGCCTCGCGCGGCCAACAGAGTTTTCTACCCGGCAATAGTGGGCCCTTTGTGCACATGCATGATTATTTGCACTACAAGCTCGCGCGAGCAGACTCATAACAAACTTACGCGCGCCTTTTTCAGCCAGCAGCACCAAGATGGAAAGCGCCGCGAACACCCCCGCATCCTCCCGGGAACACAGCGGATCCCCGCTCCGTTTCTTTGCAGGAAGACCCGACGGTTCCGGAGCGCATCGGCCTTCCCTCGGAGGCCCCGTTTATTTTTTCGCCCCCCGGGAAACCATGCAGTGTGCCAGACTCAAATTCCCGCTACTCGCCTGGAGCTGAAGTTACAGTTGCTTCTTCCCCCGCCCCTTAAAGAGCCAAGCTCTGCCTCTAACAGGCTCTAGCCCTACACAGTGCCTGGTCTTTTGCAGTCTGATTGATAGACTGTTTAAACATGACATGTTTTGAGAAGTATTGAGCGCATTTTCAGATTATTCTAATTTCATGTTTAAGTGTAAACACAGTATATTCCTTGCGGTTTTGTGTTGTTGCTGTAAGTGAACAAAGGCACTAAAGACGAGCATTGGCATAGCCAATAAGTCTCGCCTTTGGGACCTTATAAGTATTTAGTTATGCAGCACAATATTCTTGGTGCAACAACATCAAGTGTTGCATGGCTAAACACTTCTACGGTCCCAAAGGCGAGACCTATTGGCTATGCCAATGCTTGTTCATGTTGCATTCCCACACTCCTCACTCATGTTCTTTTCAGCGTGGGGCACGCATTTAGTAGATAGATTGCCTCCTAACTAAGGAATGGAGAACAAGGTAGGGGATGGGGTGGGCTGTTGGTAGGTTTTTCTATTTTTAAGGGTGTCAGGTTTCCAGGGTTAGTCTACATTAATTTTTAAGGCGACAATCCCCTCTGTGAACGTTGAGCACAGTAAACTTTCTTGAATGGTGTACTTCTGGCTGCTGAACTTCACAGCTCATGTAATTAATTGTAAAGCACACGTTACACTCCCGGGGTCTTTTGGGACTCTTCAGCGTGTTTTTGGTTGCCTAAGCAAAGGTACTGATTTGTCGACCTTGCAAGGATGAAAGGTAGTGTGGGCCCGTTGGGATTAAACCTGCGGTCTTGCAGGCAGGCACAGATCCCCGATGTATGGCACTGGCGTCGAAAGGCCCTGCCGTAATTCAGCCATCTGTGCATTACTTCTGTTGCTAACTCAGACCCCCGAGGTAGACACAGCAGTATTTGGCCAAGGGCCAAAGGGCACGTATAGCCTGCCTTGTGAACAGAGGGGAGACACCGGAGCCGTGGCGGAATGACTAGGCAGTACTCGCTGGTCTGGACAAGAAGTACCATGTGGACAGGGCAGTCTATGCATCTTCACTGTCCAGTCTGTGGTCAAGTGCTCATGTGACCTGAGCAAATAGCGCCCTCGACCATTGGAACCCCCAGACTCGGTGTTTGGCTATGCACGTGCCCGTCATTGGATAGGTTTCAAGATACAGACCTCTGTGATAACACATTAGTAAATTGAAAATCTCAGGGGGTTAATCACCTCCGGGGATAACGAACATAAACGTAAGTAACTGAGCAATTAAAATCACACATCTGTCACTTTTGAAAAGTGCAACAACTGCGAATCGCCTAGATGGAACTCGAAGTGAAAATGTTCCCTTTGAAAAAAGTATTTAATTAATGAGTCCACTGGCATCAAAACTTAGCTTCGCATTTAGTCGACTGACCAGAAGCATACTTTTGTTTTACATGAACATCGAACCGCTAGGCATCCGAATTGCCCGTTTCGGCTGGCCACTGTTTATTGAAGAAGAAAATAATTAAACCCAGATGGCCCCTGCGCGCGCTGTAAGAATGCGGCCGCGAAAGTGAAAGCAACTACAGGGAAGAGAGGAGCGGGGCGAGCGCGGCAGCCTGCTAAGCTGACCACACGCTCGTGCACCATGTCCTTTTGCTTGCGCGTAACCGCACGGAAAAGGCCATTGTGCACGAGCGTGTGGTCAGCTTTGAAAACCCCACTACATAAAGTCTTCGCCAGAAGCAGCGCTTGCGCGCTACTCTAGGCTCGACCTAAAAAGGCAGGTTTTGCTTTTCCCTGCACTACGTGGCAGGCACCTCGCGGTGCCTGCCACATGGTGCAGGAAAATGTAGGGGGGCACCCCCCAAGTGCAATAACAAACTGACCCTGCACAAGGGGGGCCCGCAATGGGCTCCCAAAGTCAATCCCTGCCAGCCTTTCCATGGCGGGTGAATCGCCATGGAAAGGCTGGCGGGGATCCAGCATCCTAATCTGGTGGGCGGTGCCTGCTAGGCACCGCCACCATTCTGAGAATGCGGGGTGGTCCGACAGGTAATCGTAACGATTGCTTCTGTCGGACCCATGGCGGTCGGGCTTTCCGCCCGCCAGCACACCGCCCGCCATCACAATCTGGCGGGCGGTAATTGGCCTCACGATGGCGGTGAACCCGCCACCGCAAGCCTGTCGGTGGCGGGTTCACCGCCATTAGGCCCTAGCTTATTTCTTCCAGTCTTATATTTCACAAGGCTTAACTGTATCCAAACTTCCCAATTAATTTTCAGATCATGGAGCAATGTTGTTACAATGTGCACCACAGAGATCTGCACCAACTGCTCCAAGGTAGGTGGTGATAAAACTGTATTGATATTTGTGAGAAAGCAGATGGTTAACACACACCTCCAGATATGCATACCGGTGTGTCTGCCTTGACACACAGGCAGACACACAGGTATGCATATCTGGAGGGAGACCGACGTCTACCTTCAGGAAACCACAGACCTACCAACTCACACGGTGCCACCGCTTGTTGCACAATTTCGACTCCCTTCACAGGGTCACCCGGTGAGGAGCCGAAATCACACGGTGACAGGCAAGGCGAGCTGAAAACCACTGCAGAGAGTGGATTTCTAGCTCGTCTTTTGAGGCTGCAAGTAGGCAATGTTCATTAAGGGGTGTGAAAACAACCAGGACATCACCAGCAGCCTCAACAACCTTTTGATCTTGTTTTTGTTGGAAAGAGGAGGTCGATGGAGACAGGGGACGGGGGCAGAAGGCCCTCTCAGGACCTTTGCAACATAAAGCCCTGCCCCTTCTTGGCCACCCCCTCCAAAGCCACGCCCCTCATCAGATGACCAATTTTGTTCTCAAGTTGGCAGGTCTGCGACCAGTGAGAAGGTTCCTGGCTTTGAGAGATTGGTGACACTGGCGAGCAGGGCGATGTCGTATAGGAAAAAGACAGGTGCCTATTTTACCAGAACAGCCTGCCCTTTTAGAAATGTAGGTCACACAGCAGTTTTGGGTCACACTAGTGAGCAGCAGTTTAAAAAGGCTGGCCATGGTGCACGGCAACATTGCCTTTAGGTTGTTGTGGCACTTGCTATCTGCTTTACTTCAGTGGTTCTTAATCTTTCGTCTTCTGTGGGCTCACTTGAATCACAACTGGAAGCCAGGAACCCCGAAGCCATTTCAACCTTAATACACAAACGTGTGTACGGTATATGAATTCAGCGGATCCACTTTGGGTTGCACCTACATGTTTAAATATGAGAGTGACTACACACAGGCATAAAACCTAGGTTGTATTCTTAAATCAATAGTTAATCATATGAAATCAGAACAGTGGCTAATTTGTAAAACAAAAAAAAAAAGTGCTGGGGCACTTGTCAGGAGGCAGCTTGCACCAGACCATCTCTCCTGTTAGCGCCGCCTAAAATGGAACCAACTACTAACTATGAAAGTAGGGAGAGGATGTGGCGTAATGGCCAGAGCTGCCGACTTCGGAGCTGGGGAACCAGGTTCAAGTCTCGGCGTCTGCTCAACATCCTGTGATTCTGGGCAAATCACTTAATCTCCCAGTGCCTACTATAAATGAATGTGTCCTTAACTGGTGTTCATGAAAAGTGATGTTGATGATTAAGTGCCGGTGTTGCGCACTGGAAACCACCGGCTCAAATTAAGCACTGAATCAGAACCCTCAGTAGAAATGGTGGGTCAGAATAAGTAAATGGATTGGCATTCCCCTTGGACAGACAAGGGGCAGCAATCGAGCTTGGCATGGACAAAGCGGGGACCCCTGCAGAGTCTTTACGCCAAAAGGTGAAAAGGACCCTGATTGCATAATGGCTAGAAGATCAAGGGATCATTAGGCCACAGTACATGCCGCCTTCCGGGAAGTGGGACACTGACTCTCTAAGTGTGCAGATGGGTCTATGACTTTCCAGAAAATCATAAGCAATTCAATAGTGTTTTTTTTTCTTTTCCAGAAGCTGATTGCTGGTTCAGTTCACAGCATGTTTGAATGCATAAGGTGACTGTGAACATTCAAAATGCAATTAATTAATTAAAAAAATATTTAATTAAATGAATTTAATGTATTTAAATAATGTATTTAAATTAAATTGAAATTTAATTAAATTAAATTTTTAAATAATTTCTTTAAATAAGTTAATGTAATTAATTAAAATGTAATTAATTAAAAAATATTTTTCTTTAAACCTATCTTTATTGATTTTATTTAAATATATATCTAAACTCATGATTATTGACAGAAAATAATGGTTAGATGTCATATGGGTCGGTGGACTCCCTGAACAGATGTCCGAGACACAGAAGTTTGCAAATCCCAAGCGAAGAACCAGTTCTCCGGTTCATTGACCGAATTGATGTCACCTCCCCTTTGTGATTTTGATTCCCGCCTCAGTACCTCACGTTTTCCATTTCCCAGATTCTTCCTGCTCCTTCTTCCCTGGTTTGTGTGCTGGTTGTTTTTGTGCTGTGTTTATACTTCAAAATGCAGGTATACAACATCAGTGCCCCGTTTCCAGGAAGTCTCATGGTGTTCCATGGGAGTCATCATGATCTGTGTTTAGGCACACGCTGCTAAACGTTTCTTTGTTTTTTTCGTTTCACAATTCTTTATTAAAAAATGTTTTTCAAAAAAATACAGAAACGATGAATAACTGTCATATATCAATCCAAAAACAGAAAAACATTATCATGAACAAAATATACAATAGGACTAAGAAAAACGAAGGCGAATAAGGTAGAAGATGGAGAAGAAAGGGAAAAAAGAACACCAAAAAGCAAAATAACTAAATTCAATACCATAATCACTGTTTCAAACATTAAGAAATTAATAATACAACAATAAATAGGAAATATATATTCACCCAAAAACATTAAGGAAATATATACATTCAAGACTAAAATCCCTAGTGTAAACACACGAATATCAAAAGTATAAAACCCTACCCTTTATTGTATTCTTAAATCCTTGATATTTTAGTGCATTAAACTAAACTCCACTCACTGAAGCTGTGTTCTGATTACCTCACACCTTAACTCTGGTTTTGATAAACAGCTGAATTCAAAGTATTATGTGAAGCATTTAAGGTCACACTGTAAAGGGAAACTTATTCCATAGACTGCAATGACTCCGAAACACTTGGAGGAGTTAAGATCTCCTCATACGCTCTTCTGCACAGAGGTTAAAGCGTGTGGGGGAAAAAGACCAGTTCAAGCTGAAAATTATATATAGTAAATTATTGTGAAAATGGCTGCAATAAGTCAAAAAATACAAAGAAATGGAAAACATAGGCACATTTCTTAGCTTGGCTGATAAAAAGCTCAGAAATGAAATTCATGCTATAATCAATATCCAATGACCTCCTGGTTCAAGGCACAGGAAATATAGGGCCAGTTTTTCACAACATTATGCTACTGATTATCAGTCTGATGATCCCATAGTCAGTGCTTAATTTGTAATGGAATGAGTGCCGGTGCCCAAAGCTCTGCTCTGAAGCCCGCGGCCGGTGCAATTAAATGTCGGCGCACCGAATCCCAAGGCTGCGTAGTCTTGAATTCACCGCGGGGCTCTTTAATCCACTGCCAGACACTGCCTGTCACTTTATCTCACTCTAGCAAGCTTCTGCTTTCTCTCTTTATAATGGTGTTTCCATCTTTCTCCTCCTCCGTCTTTCCGCTTTGTGTGTTTTTCCGTCTCTTGCTCTCTTTTACAGAAAAATAAGTGGCGGTCATTAAAAATAAGTGCCAGTGCGCCCCACTCGCAACAACCGGCTCAAATTAAGCACTGCCATAGATGCATGGACGTCATTTTAAGGGCCGCTGCTGCGACCCCTGGCATGCCCCTTGTGACCCCTTGCACTGCCTTTGCGACCCCCTAGCGTCAGCAGTCGCAAAATCTGTCCCAGGAACAGAAGCAACTCGTCCTTATGGACGTCGGTGGGGCCTTCACTCTCCTTGTTTTTTTGTCAATTTTCTATTTTACTAATAGTGAATAATATTCCATTATTCGCTATTAGTTTAATAAAAAATGGAGTACAAATAGCTGGAATATGACTTTCCCAGGTAAGTAAAAAAATGCTTTTAAATGTATGTATGTTGTGTGCGTGCTTGCAGTTTTGAGTGTGTTCATGTAAGAGAGGCAGAGTATGTGTATGCAGAGTGTGTATGTGTGAATACGTGTGTATGTGTAAGAATACGTATGTGTGAGTGAAAGTGAAGGTCGAAGGAGCATGTAAAGTCACTTCCGCTACCCCTGACATTTTGGTGAATTGATGTCCATGCATAGGTGGTGGAAAATTCTGAATTTTCTAGACAAACTCATAATCCCTCGTTTCCCTACAGAGATTAGTGATACCCTGATCCTGCAATTCTCAGAGATAGTTGACCTCCCCAGTCAAAAAGCATATGGGAAGATGGCCTGCCAGCTGAGCTTTGATAAAGCATTTGCAATGCAACTAGGTATCCCCTAAACACTTCAGCCTTCAGTGGTTGGCAGCATTCATAGATGTCATTTAGGAGTCGCCAGGGGTTGCAGCTGTGACCCCTGCATTTACCCTTGCGACCTCTGGCACTAACTTTGCAACCCCTGGCCTCAGAGGTGGCAAAAGCAGTCCCTAGAGCAGAAAGTGAATAATGCCCTGGTGAGCACTGTTTACCTTCTGTTGCTCAAACTGGGACACAGTTCTATAAAATAAGCAAATTCAGCAGAGTAATGTGCACTCTTTTGTGAAATTAAAGCAGACATTGTTAAACAATTTATTATTTTTCAAAATTGTAAGTACATGAAAAATGAGCAGAACAAAACAATCACCTTTGTAGTTGAAAAGAGTGACGGTGCCTTTCACGTGATCCTAAATCAAAATGTTGTTACAATAAAAATGAATACTGTAAGCCAGTCACATAGTCATTGCATCATGAACATTTGTGGTAGAAATAATTTTGGTTCATCCTGTGATACTATATTTTGCTTCACTACATCCTTATCTTTCAGGGAATAAAAGAAAAGTGGAAGGTTTCCCGGCATTTGATGTCAGTATCCTAATTAAAATATAGGTGGTATCTAAAATAGACCTTTATGTGCGTTAATAAATATTGAGCCAATATATTAATTTAGCCCTTATTATAGGATTTTTAGTGTACAGATGCATGGTCATATGACGTCACTTCCTATGATGTCAAAGGATGTGTGGTGCTACTTTTCGCTACCCCTGGCATTTTGGTGACTCAACGCCCATGGCAGCATTCCTCTCTCATTTAATCAAGTTTTTTAAAGCCAGGAAAGCTTCCGGAAGAAATCTGTTCTTGAAGGACCATCGATTTATAAAATCTTGCAGATATTAATAACCAATATGCTAATTCTGTGTATTTCTGAAATGGTACTTGTTGTCCAAATTCTTTTTATCCCTAAACAAAATATCACTACTGGTGCTCGTTATTCTATCTAATAAGAACTATTCACTGCGCAAGACGTCCTGGAAGGGATCCTATGATCGGGCGCTCAGAAGGCATCTTACCTTATGGGGTGAGATTGTCTCTTTGTCAATTTGGGGGTGCATCATCTCAGCTCACGAGGTTAATAAGGCACATGGGCACTTATGATTTCATAATAATAACTTCAAAGTATACAAGATCTTTGCCAATTGCTGGAGGTGAACAGCAGAAGTGAATTTTATCCCAATTCTTCTTCGTGTGTTTCTACTGCCTTTGGCGATAGCAGTTCGAACATCTCAGACGATAATGCCAAAATAAATGGGATGTCTAAATTAAAACTATATCCTGTTAATATGGTGCAATTCCTGCAAGTGAAGCAAGGGAATATAAAGGAGGCTTTAGACTTAATCGCCATAAATCGAATAAATGCAGGTAAGACCGCGATCCTACTATTTCATGTAACTGTTACTGTTCTTGTAGATGTTCTTTAGGTAGATTATCCTGAATGCCCTAAAAGGGATCTGTGAGCCTGAGTAACAGAATATATTTTGTAACTATATAAGCATTACTTTCTCCCATCATTTAGAAATGCGACCACGCTCCTGATGGAAGCATCTCCCGGTGTCTCCCATGGGGATAACAGCCCTTGCTAAAATGTTCATTCTTACACTTTTTTGTTCTCTTAGTCTCTACCTTGTTGTTTGCAAGTTAAATATTTTTCCAATGTTGAAAGTGGGATGAGTATTTTTATCTGGTCCAATAAGAAATCGCGTATCTGCCTTAAAAATGTATCCGAGGATACAAAGGAAGGCGGACTTGCATTTCCTAAAATTAAATGCTATAATGAAGCTGCTTCAGAGCAATCCTTTTTCAGATTTTTGGTCAGAACTGATGATCAACATCTAGATAATTCATTCATGCTTTTAGCATTGTGTGACTTCAACATTCAACTCCCTTGCTTGCTCACACTTCCTCATAATCTGAAAAACGCCAGCAATAAGACTCGAATAACGAAGAAAAAAAGATTTATTTTTTTAAAGAATATCTTATAATATCCCTCTTGGTTAGAAGAGAGGTCCCTAACAGTTTGGGAAATAGCAGATAAGGGTTTGATTAAACATTTCCTACTATAAGATAAAATCTTGGAATACGACTATTTAAAAATACAGTCCACAATCCCCGAAAGTCTAGTTTTTTTCCCATACAGTCAAATTTTTCGTTTTCTGAGGCAGGAGATAACAGAACCTTTGCACCATGTATGAAATGTTCACCTGTTGTTGTACTTCCTTTCCAAAGCATTATCAATTGCTTATAAACCATGACATGAGGTGGCTGTAGGTTCCGGGTTCTGAAAGGAGGTGTGTAACAATATGAATAACTTTAAACATGGAAAAGAAGGTTGAATTATAGAGGCACACATGACTAAACCACACGTGCCTCTACAACGCTGCCCTAACCACAAATGCGTCTGAACAACGCTTGCCGTTACCACACATTTTTGTGGTAAAGGGATATGTGTGGTAAAGTTCACACTCAAGCCCCCCGAGCCCTAAAAACTACCCCGACACCCCCTGAGCCCTAAAAACAACCTTGACCCCCTCGAGCCCTAAAAACTACCCTGAGCCCTAAAAAGTACCCCTGAGCCTCCCAAGCCCTAAAAACTACCCCTTCCCTTGAGCCCTAAAAACTACCCCGACCCACCCCTGAGCCCTAAAAACGACTCCGCCCCTCCTGAGACCTGAAAAAACTACCTTGGACCCCCCGAGACCCCCAAGCTCTAAAAACTACCCAACCCCCCAGCCCTAAAAACTACTCTGACCTGCCTGAGACCTAAAAATTCCCCCCACCAAGCCCTGCAAAAAACACAACCCGCCCAGCCCTAAAAACTACCCCCAACCCTTAAAACTAACCCCCAAAACCCGGCCACAGCCCTACTTGCCTCACGGAGTCCTCTCCCAATCCTCCCTGTTCCTGGGCCCGCCCATCTCCGCATCTAGACTGCGCATATGCCTTAACTATGCATATGCTTGGTTAATGCAAGCGTGGTTGCGCTTGCGGGGAAACGGCACGTGTGGCTTAGCCCGCGTTGTAAAGGCCATTTCCCGGAAAAGAAGCATAGTGGAAGACCTAAGAGGTTGATTCAGGAGCCAGTTTTACTCGGGATAGGGCGACCACCTCCCTCTTGCTCAATATGGACATTGTGTCCGGTCCTGGACTTTTGTGTGATAGCCTGGTGCATGCTGGGTGTTGCAGACTTGTTTTGCTTCCATTTAACTAGTAAGACTGGCGCACAAAGATCAATGGCTTGTAGCTGAAAAGGTCAGGACTTCCCACATTGTCCATAGTGACCTGGAGTTGGGTGGAGGTGGAGTTGGGTGGGTCCTACTTAGGGTTGTGGCAAATTGTGAAGTCTGGAGGCTCATAAATCAGTATATTATGTGCTCCTTATAGCTGTGGCTTCCCTTCGTTGCAGCAGCTGGAATCTGTTCCTGCTGTTTCAAGGAGCTGCTCAGATCAATGGCCTACCTTCCATGTTTGGCAGATTGTTTCTTCCAGTGTGTAGGGACATCTTCTTTTGTCACTGAAATTCAGCATTTAAATGGACTAGTGTCTGTAAACATAAGTCTGGGGTTTCAACACAGTACAAAAGATGTCCTTGTTTAGGGTGAAGGTAGAAATTCCCTTCTAATTGTTCAGATAGCTGTAGTGGAGTTTATGCATTAGATATTTACCTAGCTAATAACAGCTGACCACAGCATGACCCCAACCCGTAGTGTCCCCGCAGTACCCTCCCTGGATCCTACTATAATCGCAAGAGGGTTCAGGTAATAAAATGACCAATTCCTGCTCTAGAATGTCCCACCGATGAACATCCTGGTGCCGGATAGGAGTGCTAATTCTGCACTGTGTTGTCCAATAAGAATGTGAAACTCTGTCTTCTACGCATCTGCCAGAATTTTCCAATTTTGTCTTAATACGTGGGTGTAATTAATAATGTGCAACCCTTATGTTAATTATAAATATGGCACTGATTAAAGCTTTAGCTTTTCAGAATCCTAGATGGAAGATAATTTGGGCATTCAAAGACTTCAGCATGAGAGGGAGGAGAACCATCTAGTGACCGATATCAATGAAACGGTCGGAGAGGTGAGACTGAGGTGGAATGTTGGAAATTATGAAGATAGTAAAGTAACATCCATGAAAAGGTGGTATGAGAAACCTAATAAGAAGGTGATGTCATGAAGGTATGTAGAGTAGGAGGGAAGAAGTGCATTTATGACCATATGATCTCCATCCCACATACCTCCCAGCCAAGAGATCTCTATCTCACCCCATTTCTCGAAAGCGGACTCATGTCGGGTGAGGAAGCCATGTGACACCACAGAGGGCGGCTTGTGTCAACCCGTGGCACCGTCCTATCCAGCGGAGGGTCCTGGACCAGCAACGGAAAAGTACTCTCATCATGAGAGGAAGGAATTGGTCTTTTGAGGCGCTGTGAAGGCAACCGCACGGCTGAGATCCCTCAAATACGCTTCGCCAGTTTCTTGAAGTGCAAATGTTATGCTATGGTACGTGCATTTTGTAGAGCATTTTCACCATTTGTATGATCCTATAGTATTTTTGAAGGCCTTTGTTGTTGACCAGTGTCAATGTAATCTGTTAACCCCTTGTTTGGTTGTGTTTCATATTGAGTGATGGTGCACCACTTTGGATGGTGGCTGGCAAGGTTAAATTTGACTGGCATGTTGGTTGGTAATGGATTATTGCTGGTGGTGGTGTTCCGCTCAGGTGCATTGTGAAATGACGCATTCACACCAATACAAGTAGCGAGTTGCAAGAAAAGCGACAAGCACGTGTAGAATGAACATGCACAGCGCAACACTTATATCGCCGCACCAGTGGGCGAATAGAACATTGCGTCCTTTACAAGCCATCCGAAACAAGTACGCAATGTACCTTCACTCCACTTGACCACTGTGTGGGAGACAAGAGGTGTCCTTGACAGCAGAGCAGAAATAGGTCATGACTATATCTTGCATCCTTAACAGAGCACCCTTCGTAATGAGCCCTGGCCAAGGCTATGCCGCATATTTTCTGCAACAGTCATTCCTTGCACATGCGCAGTGCGATACAAATGAAACTGCGTAATCTGGTTCTTCTACTGGAAAGCAAAGGAGATATTCCCTGATGTCCAACCTCAGCTTTCATAAGTGTTCCTTACTCTGATTTACATAGAAGGAAATGGTTCTGGCGGTGTCCAAGTGTTTCTTTACCCAAAGGCAGTGGCGTAGTAGACCCAAAGACAGTGGCGTAGCTGGGGGTGAGTGGGGGGGGGGGGTCGGCCCCGGGCAGCACTCATTTTGGGGGCAGCAGAGGCAAGCAAGTCGTCTGTCGACTACCCCCCACCCCCAGAACAAGTCGTCTGTCGACTGACACCCCCCTCCCTCCCCCGAGAACAAGTCGTTTGTCCATTGACACACCCCACCGCTCTTTACCCACACCGGGTGGGAAACTCTGGGTCCTCAGGGCAATATGTCTAGCCACGCCACTGCCCACAGGATATGTTCTGCCAGCAGAGACTGGTGCTGCAGTTAGTTCTCAATCCTACGTGAAATGGGCGAAGGTCAAATCTTTTTGATCAACCATGCATAAAACCCTGCTAGAACTGGATCCACTCATCAATAAAACTCCGTTCATAATCCTGTATTTACTTATTTTTAGCATCTAAGGATAAACTGGATCAGAACAAGATAGAAATCCAACAGAGTCCTCTTCCCTCATCAAGAGGACAATGACGTCACTTGTGAGATAACCAATGCTAGACTGTGGCAGATGGAGGTCACTGGAGAAGGGGATTCATCTGAGTCAGACAGCTTTGATGGGTGTTTTAGAGAGCCAATCCACAGCGAGGGCAGAAAAGCAACATTTTTAGGTCTCGTCTGTGTGAAAATGTGCTAGCGCTCTCGCTCGTGAGACTCTTGTGTTCAGTAATGGGCTTTGAACCCGCCCACTGCTTACCATTCGTTAACATTATTGTCACTATTCTTTACTCCCTTCTCATTGGGCAGTGCTTGCCATATGTCACTTCTTGTTCTTTCTGTGGCGCCCGGACCAAGTGCAGATTAATGAGGTTTGATTTGTGTCCCTTCGCTGCTCGTGCTGTGATTCAGGTACTATTCGTGCGCTTTGACGCGGCTAACAATGGCTGCGCCATAGCTCCTTTGTTTTTCAACTTTTTTACATATCCGCATCTCCTTCTTATTTCTTCTCCTCTCCCATCTGCGCTCCCATGTTTCTTATCCCCTCCCACACACCCATTTCTTCTCCCCTCCCACCCTCTTGTGTGTCTTCCCCCTTACCATATGCACTCCCGTTCCTGCTTCTTTCACCCCTCCCGCTCGCCCCCAATTGTTTCTTCTCCCCCTCCAACCCACCCAATGGGAAAAAAAGCAATATGAAGTGGCCAGCTCTGGCTTCTTTATAGCGCTTTAAAAAAAATCATCCCGTTATCCACCCTCACCTGCTCCCCTGTTACCCACTCCCACCTGATTGCCAAAGATGTCGAGACATATTGGCTTTGCCAATTCTTGTTTACTTTATTTAAGTCACCTTTGCTATACGTCCGAGAACATCTCAATATAGTACTATATCCATCATTTATTGCTTTTTTTTGTCAATTGTGGTGCAGGTGGATGAAGGTTTCAGATGACCCTTTTATCGTAGTTCTGTGGAATTTACAATATGTAATAAGTAAATACTAAAATAAAAATAACCTTGAGGAGTGACACTGGAGTCGCGCAATTTTAGTGCCACTGAATTTTCTGCATACTTATGAATTTGCAGCGTTTGCTACATAATGCACCATCTGCTACATAATTTGCAGCTTTTTAACAAAAAAATTGTTTCTGGCTCAAACGAGTCAACTTGTCGCACACTAGATGGCCCTTGGCAAAAGTTGATTGGTCATTTTTCAGTTACTTATTGCTGTATTTGGGTGCTAATCTGTTACTAATGAGTTAAAGCCTTTGCCCAGGGCAGGAAGTGTTAACACGTGTTAAAATAACAAACTGAAGAAGTAATACTATCACGAAATGTGCTGAATTACACCACATAATTTGCCTTTTTCTGCCCCCTAATTTAGTCACTCCACCGCATAATTTGGTCCTCCCCTGTTGCAGAATTCCAGTGGCTCTGCTTTAGAGTTTCACTGTCGTTCAGAGGAACTGATGATATCGAATTAACTTTGAATGTGAAATATGCCATTTCTCCCTTAAAGAATTGTCAAGTAACTCTCTAGCTTGACGCAGAATGGGCACTGACATGGGACGTTTTAATTGAAAAGCAACCACAAGTGTGTTTCACTGAGCAACCTTCATTGATCCGGCTGATGCCATTACACCTTGCATAACAAAGCAGGTGACTTCTTAAGTCGAATATTTGCATTGTTTTTAGCCACATTTTGAGGTGGAATTATAATGTTTTTAATGCCATAGGTTTTATTAATAATACTGCGAGCTTAATGATTTTAGTATGTTTTAACTCTCTTTTAGGGTTTACTTGTTTTAAACCAAATAAAGATTTTTGATTGATTGAAATGGAATATGGTCATGACGCAGAACATATTGCCTTCTTTTCTCTAAAAAATATTACAACATTGGGCTTCTACGGCCCAGTAGAAGCCCAGAGATCAACATTCCAATGTTGTTTTCCTTTCACAGCTGCTGCTGTGAACAAAGGCCTCTCGGAGCCCGAAGGGATTTAAACCCCCTTGCGCTCAGAGAGGCCTTTTGTTTTTACTAATTAGAACATTCTGCCCTCTAGTGATGGAATGTTCAAATAGCCTTAGAGCCCTCCTAGCGGGCTCTACCGGCCATTAAAGGCCCGCTCCCTTGTTGAAGGCCCAAGCTGAAGGCTGGAGCGGGCCTTTGATGGCTGGTAGAGTCCACTAGGCCGGGCTCTAAGGCTATTTTAGAACATTGGAATGTTGGGAGCTCCATTGAAAACAATGGAGTGCTCTGGGCTTCTAATGGCCAGTAAAAGCCAGGAGCTCCAACATTCCAAAGTCTGTTCACACCTGTTGCTGTGAACAAAGGCCTCATGGAGCCCGCTGGGATTTCAACCCCCCTCGGGCTCCGTGAGGCCTTTGTTTTACAAATTAGAACATTCTGTCCTCTAGGGGCGGAATGTTCTAATGGCCTTATAGCCTTCCGTAGTTGGGCTATACTGACATTAGAGTTCCACTCCCTTGTTAAAGGCCTCGCCTTCGGCTCAGGCCTTAAGCGCTGGAGCGGTCCTTTAATGGGCAGTATAGCCCTCTACTGCAGGCTATAAGGCTATAGTAGATCTGCAAACACAAGGAGATGATGGACGGAGTGCTGAAACTTTTTAAACATCCCCCACCTAGTCGCAGATCTGGGTTGAATCCATCATCATCATTCTTTAGTTCACTTTGCCACCCCAGTTCAGACACAGCTATATGCAAATCAGTCTTGACCCTGTGCCTCATGGGAACAGTCCAGCCCGAACTGCCAAGCCGTGTCTTCCCTGGACCGGAAACAAGCATCCTGGGACCAGTTTCGGGCTAACAGCCCTCATCAGCCAGGCTAGCTTGAATCCAGTGGCAAAGTGAGCAAGGGACCCACGTCTGGGCATACCCTGCCAACTTAGGGCGAACAATGCAAACACAAGGAGATGATGGACGGAGTGCTGAAACTTTTCAAACACTCACCCCCAGTCACAGATCTGGGTTGAAACCATCATCATTCTTTAGCTCACTTTGCCACCCCAGTTCAGACACAGCTATATGCAAATCAGTCTTGATCCTGTGCCTCGTGGGAACACTCTTACCTCTTCTATGAGAGAAGATAGGTTTTGGTAGATTGATGCTTTCACAAAAATAGTAAACAAACACTGGCGAATACTCAACAGTGGAAGCATCAATCTACCAAAACCTATCTTCTCTCATCGAAGAGGTAAGAGTATCCGTGATTTAGTGGTACACACCAGACCAAAAGAAAGAAGAGAAGAACAGACAATGCAAACCACTTTAATGCCCCCAATCTCTGGGCATCATCCCTGTGGAATGTGCAATGTGTGCAAACTAACTAAAAAAGCAAAGAAATCTTGTTCCATGATGGAACCAAATGGGACCAAAGAAGATTCACAACATGCAATTCAAAAATGTGGTTTATCTGATCACGTGCCCGTGTCTTTTGGAATACGTAGGAATGACCACACGCCCTGTCAAGGTAAGGATAGGGGAACACAAAAGTAACATTAAATGCAAAAAGAGTACCACCAAAATGGCAGCCCATTTTCTGGAAAAAGATCATATGTGGGAAGATCCTTCGTGGACAGTAATCGAACGAATCCAAAACGAAAGGCATTTGTTCGAAAAAGAACAACGGTGGGTGTTCCGTTTGAGGACTCATGAGAAAGGCCTGAACGATGAGATTCCTTGGAACCAGCTCTGATGTATACAAAATCTAACACGGGAATCCCTGGCAATTAATGATCAACCAAAAATTGCCAGACTCATAAGGAGTATACAATACTACAATCACCCCCGTAACTAATACTGAACAAAGAGGAGGTTTATGCCTTTGGAAACTGTTTTTCTTCCCTTTTTTCCTCTTTTTTTTCCTCTTTTTAGAGAAACTATAATTTTGGAAACCTGAGTGTACACACACTCTATTTGTAAATATACATGGTTTTTGCTTTTCAATCCTTATCCTCTGACAATTTTTTTTTTTCCAGTTAATATTTTTCCAGCCTCTAGCGTTTTATTGCAGGGATTTATATTGTTTTCCATTAGGTTTTCTAATTTGGCCTCCCCGTATTTTTTCAAAAGAACCCACATACATAAATGCACGTCTGCGATGACTCCATCCGGGCATCTCTAGCGTAACAATTTGTTTTTCTTTTTTGTTTAATAATTCCTTTAAATTCAACCTCCATTTGGCTGCCTTTTAAAACTCCTCCGAAATAAGCCTCAAAAAACAAATATATGCTAGCTTTTTCAACCGATTCAGTGTTAATCGTTCCAACAGGAAGTGGATCAAAATGAACCCTGTTTTGGGTCCATTTACCGGCGGCCATCTTTAAAAATTCCAAGGTCTAGTGTTTTTTTCAACCAATTCAGTGTTAATCGTTCCAACAGGAAGTGGATCAAAATAAACTCTGTTTTGGGTCCATTTACCGGCGGCCATCTTTAAAATGTCATGGTCTAGTGTTTCCAGCCACACCTGTTTCCTATCAAGCATGCTTCCTTGTGCTTTAAAAGTCCGGGCTCTGGCAAACCTCAGTTAGGTTCCGACGAGCCACGAGAAGGTACTTCCTTTGGTGATCGCGCTCCTTCCAGCATTGTCTATTTGAAGGCGCCCAACACCGCTCGTGTGAGCTCATGGAGCGATAACGATTAAATTCTAAAGTATGTATTATTATGGCACGTCCTTTTGAGAGCATGAATACCTTTTTTTATAAAGACACACCATGAGATCACAGTTAAAAAGGACGAATGCACAGACTTTTGCCAAACATCTCCCATTTTTTCCAAGGCTCATCATGGGAGTATGAATGCGAGTGCTCAGTTGCTGTGAACATCAATCTGTAACCTTTTAGGGGCACAATAGGAGTGTACAAATACTTCTTTTATGTATGAATGTATTGTAACATAAAATGTATCTTGCTAGGAGATACATATGTATGAAAGAATGTTGAATAAATGTGATACTGGGCACTAGAAATCACAAGGAGTGTTCTTTCAGATGATTTATGAGTAGAGGATACTTACCAAATGGTACCATTACCTACAAAAGGGTTGCACAAGAGAAATATATCACAAAAAGCTTAAAACTTTCCACGTGATGGTGATGTGAATAGATAAAGATAAATGATGAAAGCCATGATTTATCCAAAATATATAATTTTTTTTTTCCAGGTTCTTAAGATATACAAGTGGTATATTTTTCTACTCCCAAGACAGGGAACAAAGGACAGTGTTTGTGACTATCAGGCATATGTACATTTATTCTATCACCCATTGAGGTGTAACAGGGATCGGTTTTTTGGTCCTGAGGAAGAAAGCCAAGGGGATGGCTTCTGAAACATGTCGACCTTGTAGGAGGTGACTCATTATAGTACACCATCTACACCTCCCCACTTTTACTATTCTCAGCCAGGGAAGACAATAAAGTATTTTCGTTCCACTAGCCAGAGAATTTTTAACCATCTCACATTTTCTTTTCACGATCCCACGCACTACACATACTCACCAATCACTGAATAAAGTGCTCCTGCGTCTACGTAAGTCGTAGCACGCCCGTCCCGTAGAGGGCGGGAAGACCCTAATGATGAAGCATGACACTGAATCAGGTTTCAGTGTGTGAGGGGTATTTACAATTTTTGAAACATTGCCCTTCCCACAAATTGAGAGAAGGAGCTCTGATCCTTTTGCACCATTTTTCACGTATGACTAGACACTTCAAATAAAAATAAAAATAGCAGCACACACATGGGTGCATATATATTCACATAATACATGGTAGAATCCCTATGTTGGATAACAGTATCAAGAGGAGGACGATTCTACCTTTTTCCTCTTCACTCCCTCCTTTGATTTTTTGATGATTCATCTATGAATTAGCCAGACAGTGCCACCTTGTGGCAGACTGTCACAAGCTCCGGTGTTGACAAATAAGTGCCGCTGCTGAGCACCGGAAACCACTGGCTCAAATTAGGCACTGGGTTGAGTAAATCTCTGACCATTTCCAGTTTGAGAAGGAGTCGGATCGGAGTTTGGGATTGCCCTTAAATGTAGATGTTTGTGGCTAAAGAATGGCTAATGTCCTCTCCTTGGGTGATGTTTACAACTGCAGATTTCTCTGCACTCGAGGCAGAGAAATCCTCCATAGTAAATTCATTTAAGTCTGTCAGAAATCCTTTTGTGAATACCTGGCAGGTATAAATGAAGAAATTATGTTTTTGGCTGAAAATACCTAGTTGAATAGAGCCCATGAGCAATTAAACAAAAATAGAGAGACCCAGCCCGTCTGACAAGATGAAAAGGGATGGAACTAGCTGAACAAATTGTCAGGTACTGTACGGTACATGGGCCATTACAGTAGTATGTTATCTGTCCTCGCGTCCTTTTCTTCGATGTAGGGGGTACCTTGGTGAATTCAGCACCTGCACGGCTTTCATAGACTCTGGACCACTGGGGTTGCTACTCAGGAAGAGAGAATGAGCTGGCTCTCCATAAAAAGAGATGTGTTCGCAGCAAATTGTGTTGAACAATAAAGCGAAACAGGTGGCTGATTGTCAACAAAAATACTAATGTTGTCCTATAAACCCCACATCTGCTGTGTGAGGACTTTTATGATCTTCTTTCCTTTTCCTTTTACTACTCCAAAGTAGTTATTAGGTTCCAGATGCTGAAAGACCCCCCTTACCCCCTTCTTCTACCGTACTGGATTGCGCGGACTGGAGGGGGGGGGGGCAGAACTCCTCTAGGTGTCTTGATGTGGAGAGCTATTTCCGGGGACAGGAGAACCCCCTCTAGGATCAGAGTGCAATTGGATTCAGCGGATGCAAAAGATTTACTAGGAGCAGCGTGCTGGTCGATCCCAGGGGATGGGAGAACTGTACTAGGCCAGAGTGTGGGAGGATCCCAGAGTTTGGGAGATCTTTACTAAGAGCTCCCAAAGTGCAGATAAATCTTAGCGGATGGGAGAACTTTACTAGGAGCGGAGTTGGCACCGATCCTAGGTCATGGGAGTGCTTTACTAGGCACGGAGGGCAGGTGGATCCAAGAGATGGGGTGGACTTTATATGAAGCAGGATGGAGGCAGATCACCCGTGATGGGAGAACGTTACTAGGAGCGAGTGCAGGTAGATCTCAGGGAATGGAAGAACTTTAGTAGAAGACGGGTGCAGGCAGATCTCATGTGATGGGAGAACTTTACTAGGCACGAGTGCAGGTAGATCTCAGGGAATGGGAGAACTTTATTAGAAGACGGGTACAGGCAGATCTACTGTGATTGGAGTTCTTTACTAGGTGCGAGTGCAGGTAGATCTCAGGGAATGGGAGAACTTTTATTAATTTAAAAAAAAATGTTTTTAACTTACCTTGAGGCCGGGTCCCGCGTCTTCTCGGCTCTTGCTCTCCTGCCTCCGACAGGAACAGGAAGCAGGCAGCCAGGCTCCCTCTCCTCCCCTAAGCCAATCACAACGCTGCAAGGAGCGTTGTGATTGGTCTGGAGCGCCGTAACACGGCGCTCAACCAGGGGCTTATGTGGTGGGCATGTTCTCCATGCAGCCTGCATGGAGAAGGGAAAAGTTCGCATGACTGGTTTGGGCCGACCAAACCGTCTTTGCGCACTCAGGAGTGGGCGCAACACTCCTCCCCTGCCCTGCTCGGAGAGCAGAGCAGCCCTGCTCGCCCGCAACGCAAACATAAAATGGTAATAACTAAAAGTTATTACCATTTTATGTTTTTGCTTCTCGCACTGCGAGAAAGCAGTGGGGCAACGCTCCTCCGCCATAGCGGAGGAGCCACCCCTCTTGTTTTCTGTTTCCCTTCCCGCCTTAATGACCTCTAAATCCTAGGGTTGTGAGGGCAGGGCCAGAGATACCAACTGGCAAACCTGAGAGGGGGGTGGTATCGGTAGCTACTACTGACTGCTCATTATTGACCTCTACGATCGGTGTGTCCTTTAAGCTAACTAAAATGCAAGCTAAATGGGTAGAATGCAGGCTAGTGAACCATTTCTTGCAGAATTGTTTTTCATTTTTGCAAGACAGTTGAAAAAATCACCAATGAACCTCTCTGTGGACTTGAGCGCCCAAGAGCTCTTGGGAGGCAGAAGTGACAGACAGCCGTGACGCGAGAGCGTAACGTAGGATGGCATGGCCACTCGCACAAAATAGGTGGCATGTCCTTTGAAATTGCGTCTGGCTGTTCAGGGTCATAGCTACCACTCGTGCAGCAGGTGAGGTGGCACTAGGTTAGTGCCCTTACATTTCTGGTACTTTGCAACAGTTTTAAGATCTTCTTAGAGTTTCTCATTGCTTCTATGGGTTTAATTTCTGATATTTATATGTTTCCCTTGTCTTCATTGCTTGATTTTGCTCGCGAGGAAGTGTCAATCAATCAATCAGGGAATTGTAAGCACGCTACTCACCCGTTTTTTTTATTTTTTATTTATTTGAGTTTTATATAGTGCTGGCTAGACCCGGAGGTATCAGAGCGCTTTACATGAGGAGAGTTACATAGGTTACATGTTATACATTGCTACAGAGGGTACATCAATTACAAGTTACATCCAAAGGTACATCAATTACAAGTTACATCCGTTGGTTCATGGCGTGTAGAGGGTAAGAGGGTGGTGTAAAAGGGCGACAGGGAAGGAGATTAAGCAGAGAGTAGGCGCAAGAAAAAAACAAAAGTAGGTAGGGGGAGAGAGATTCAGGGGAGAGAGGTAAGGAAAAGGGGAGGCAAGCCAAGAATGAAAGGAGGGAAGAGGGGGGGGGGTAGAAGACATAGCGAGGAGACGAGGAAGTAACTGTGTCCGCTGTCCGATAATGGTAACATTCCCAACCTCCGCTGTGTGAAGAATCCCTTAACACTGTGGACTCTCTCAGAGGGGTGTCTGAGACTCCAGGGCATGAATGCTAGGATCCCTCCCCAACAAGGGGAGAAGGAGTGCTTGGTAAGGGGCACATTCGAGGAGGCCAATTAAGGCCTTTTTCTGCTAAGTGTGCAACCCTTAACACTGTGGACTCTCTCAGAGGGGAATCTGAGACTCCGGGGCAAAAATGCTGGATCCCTCCCCAACAAGGGGAAAGGGAGTGTTTTGGCAAGGGGCCCAAACAAGGAGGCCGTTTAGGGACAGTTGGGCGATAGGGGAGGACTTATACAGTAGACAGGGGGATACGAGAGTAGGTATGCTAGTACAGACGCCTACTGCCCTAGGGCAGCTAACGATGAAGGTAGAAGGGAAAAACCATGAAAAAAATAAATAAATAAATAAAAAATAAGTAGTCTGCTGAACTGAACATAGTTTAATCCATGTCAATAACCCTCAAGGTCTAAAATGGGAGGGCTAGCAGAAAGGAGTGAGTTAAGGGTGAAAGAGCGTAGGCAGCATAAGGAGATCGTAAAGACAATGGGAACAAATGATAGCAGAGGGGAAGGGAAGATGTGGCCCGGGGGAAAAGTACGGCCGCCATTTTAATGTCGGGCCGTACAGGCAGTCTTCAAAGGATGGCCATCAGGGATGCTGGAAAGACCTAGAGGATTCAGCGTGCTAACAAGGGAATTAGTAAGATACAAAGTTACACAGAGTAAACAAAGGATAGATGCTGTGTTGTACAATACGAACCATGGTGTTAAAACATGAGAATAAACGGGGTGTAGCACATGACATAAAAAGAGTGGGGGACCAGCGGTATCAGCAGTATTCTTGGACGCTGCGTGGATCAGTGGAGAGGAGAGATAGCGCTGACTAGACCCGAAGGTATCAGAGCGCTGTACAAGAGGTTCCAAAAGTTATGAAATTAACATCAGTTAAAAAGTCATATCAGTTACTAATAAAACGTTTGAAGAAAGTAGGTGCATGATGGGTGATCCGAGAGGGGGAGGATGGTGGGAGAGCATCCCTAGCCTCGCTGGAGTAAGCTCGGAGAGCCAGACCATGTAGTCCGGTGTGGTTGGCAGCCATCATTCGGTCAGGCAAGGGGTTCAGATCCTTGGTGTTACATTCAGCCGTTCCCCATCTTTATCTTTCGCTCAACAGGGGGAATTTGTTGTGCAGAGGAGCTGCTTATGGGCAGAGCCAGTGTCCGCTTGCCTCTCGAGGAGGAGAGTGTTTCCCAGTTATAGCTGCCAGGGGGAGAAACGGCCGCCATTTTAGGATCAGGCGGGGCGCCTCCGGTGTCCTCTCGGTTGATCATAAGGCCGATCGTGGTCATTCCTTAAGAGGCCGTAGCAGTTGCTGCTATTCTCATCTAATTTTGCAGCCTCTGCGCTGTAGGTGTTAAAAGGGGGGATCCCTTGGGGTGTTGTTTTTGAAACCCCTGGCGGCGATCTTCAGCAGGCGCCATATTGGGGTCAGGCGCGTCAAACAAAGGCCCTCGAACAGAACCGAATCAGCTGCCCTAAAAGATAAAGGAGGAACAGCGTCAGGAGCCCCCAGCCCCACGGGCCCACCACCAGGACCCCTGGCGCTCCCGTCGATGTCAACAATGTCCCCGCTCACCGTCTTTCAACTCTTGGTGAGTGTCTGCAATGGCGGGCGGGATCCTCATGGGATCGGTGTTATTTCCTCCCCGGGTTCTCGGCAGGCGGCTAGCGTCTCGGCGACTGCCGCGCGTTCTCGTCCATCTGCCTGTCCCGCGGCCGCCTCACAGTGCGGTGATAGAGTGGTGACACCTCTCGTCAACGCCTCACCTCCGATGGAGCGCAGAGCAATCAGTCTGCCATCTTCGCTCGGCGCGGAACCGTGAACTCTCGATTCTGGGCCAGATATTAAGGTTAGGGCAGCGATGTTATGCCCAAGCGCCTCCAACCATATTCCGGCGCCAGAACCTGCCTTATTGTTCCGGAGTGGAGTGCTGGAAAACTCCTTTCTGAAGCCTGGAGTTCGGGGTCGACACGGAGCTACAGCTCCACGCGGCCATCTTGGGAAGGCCTCCGTGAGGGCCTCAAGGCGCTGGGGGGGGTGCAGCTCCGTTCAGTTGAAGAGCCAAGTCTTGAGCGTCTTCCTGAAGATGTTCAGGGAGGGGGCGCATCTGATGTCGATCGAGAGCTCGTTCCAGGTCTTGGCCGCGATATAGGATAAGCCCTCCCGCCAGTTCTGGCTCTGCGGATGCGCGGGGTTTCAGCGAGGGCGAGGTCGGCGGATCGGAGGTTTCTCTTGGGTTCGTGGAAGGAAATTCTCTCGTTGAGGTATTGGGGTCCGGTGTTGTGGAGGAATTTGTAGGCGTGGGTGAGCAGCTTGAATGTTACTCTCCTCTCGACGGGGAGCCAGTGGAGGTCTTGTAGGTGTTGGGTGATGTGTTCCTGTTGAGGGACGCCGAGGACGAGTCTGGCTGCGGTGTTCTGAATGGTCTGAAGTTTGCGGAGCAACGACTTGTTGATTCCGGCGTTGAAGGCGTTTCCATAGTTGAGTCTGCTGGTTATGAGTGCGTGGGTGACGGTTTTTCTTGATTCGAGGGGGATCCATTTGAAGGTCTTGCGGAGGATGCGGAGGGTGTTGAAGCAGGTGGAAGTGACGGCATTGACTTGTCGAGTCATGGAGAGGGAGGAGTCGAGTACGATGCCGAGGTTCCGGGCGTGGTCAGTGGGGGTGGGTGGGCTGCCGAGGGCGGTGAGCCACCAGGTTGTGTCCCAGGCAGTCGGGGAAGGTCCAAGGACGAGGACCTCTGTCTTCTCTGAGTTGAGCTTCAGGCAGCTGTTGCTCATCCAGGTTGCGACATCCTTCATTCCTTTCTGAAAGCCAAGCCTGGTGGTGATGGGGTCCTTGGTGAGGGAGAGGATGAGTTGGGTGTCGTCGGCGTAGGAGACTATGTTGCGTCCATGTGGTCTGACGATGGCGGCGGGGGCCATGTAGATGTTGAAGAGCGTGGGGCTGATTGACGATCCCTGAGGCACTCCGCAGTTGATTTCTGTGGGTTCGGAGAGGAAGGGTGGCAGTCTGGTTCTTTGGGTCCTGCCGGTGAGGAAGGAGCGGAGGCATTCGAGGGCGGGTCCCCGTATGCCGGCGTTGTGGAGTCTGGCAGTGAGTGTGCGGTGGGAGACGGTGTCGAAGGCAGCGGAGAGGTTGAGTAGGATCAGGGCCGCCATGTGGCCTTGGTCGAGGAGGGTGCGGATGTGTTCTGTGGCGGCGAGTAGGGCGGTCTCGGTGCTGTGGTTGCTTCGGAATCTGGATTGGGAGGGGTCGAGGATGGAGTTCTCTTCAATGAATTCCGTTAGTTGGACGTTAACGGTCTTCTCTGTGATTCTGGCCGCGAAGGGAAGGAGGGAGATGGGTCGGTAGTTCTCGAGGTCCAAGGGGTCAGCAGAGCGACTCCTAGTCGTTAAAATGTTACTCATAATTCGCCTGAAATTGTGAAAATGTCACAGATAGCAATCTGAAACCTCGGCAGCTATGAGAACATAGTGAAAAGGGTGGTAAAAAGAGAAAAGGGACAGAAAATAGTGAAAAAGGTGGTAAAAAGAGAAAGGAGTAAAAGGACAGAACATAGTGAAAAAGGTGGTGAAAAGAGAAAAAGGACAGAACATTGTGAAAAAGGTGGTAAAAAGAGAAAGGGAAACAAAGGACAGAACATAGTGAAAAAGATGGTAAACAGGAAAGAAAATGAGTCGACACGACTGAGATAAAGACACGGGAAGTGTAGGTTTCCTAAGAAGAATTTCGGTACCCCTGCACGTATGTGTTCTTTGTTTTCTTCAAATTAAGCACTGCCTGAGGGCCTCCATTTCAATGACGCTGTTGTTTAGGGTCTTGTGCTCCGGGAGAGAAATGCTAAGTGGGGACACCTGCAACACAGGAGTTGCTATGACAACACACACCGAGATACTGACCACAATTAGTGCCCTCGCTTTCAAGCTGTGACCTGCTCCTTCCTCTTGACTAAAGAGACAGGTGAAGGCTCAGCGGGTTAATGCAACAGTTACAGTGTCTGTGTGGCCCTAGGCCTGGCAGTCCCATTATCAGGAGACTGGCTGCCTCTCATCTAAGAAAGCCATACTATTCATTTGATTTCATTAATTTATTCGTTTTATGTCGAATTGCTCCCTTCGCGGAAGGGGGTGCTTGGGGGGGCAGCCGACTGGAGGGAGGTCTGCCCCAGGGCAGATTGGGAGGGTGGGGGCAGTCCGGGGGACCGCCATTTTGTCAGGTTTTTGGGCTTCTTATTTGTAGCCCAAGGGTTATAAATATTAGGGCTTTTGGGCTCCCTGCCACCATTTTAGGTTTGTTGACCTGGTGGCTGGGTGCAGGGAGTTAGCGTAGCAGAAAGTTTGAGTTTTGGGCCTTTTGTTAAGGGTAGTAGACAGGTGGTAGGAGAGGTTAGGTATTAGGTTTGGCTCACCTGACGATGGCGGAAGAGAAGGTCCGTGAGGCTATGCGCCTCTGGCAGGAGCCAGGGCAGCATGACCTGCTGGTGGCGGAGGCCTCAGAGCCGGCAGAAACAGCGCACCCGGTCTGCCGAGTGTCAGCGGGTGTGGCCACCGCAGTCGTGGCATGTTCACCTTTGCAGGAAATGCGGGCATCAATATGATGAAGAGTACAGGGCATACCAAGCATGGGTCCCCAAAGCGAAATGGGGGAAGCTCGATACTGATTTGTGGCAACAAACGATGGGGCGGCAAAAGGGGGGAAGACAGTCACAGCCAGTGGGCTGCCCATAGTTTACCGGCCTTTTCAGGGGCGACCTACCCAGGGAGGGGTGAGGGGTACAGGGAGGGGTCAGCCGGGAGCAGGAGGGGCTTGCTGGGCCTTCAATAAAGGACTGTGCACATGAGAATTTTATAAATTTAGCCACAAATGCTCAAAGCGTGGGTGTGAGAAGCTGGCCTGGTATATGCTGTCCACTAATTAAAGTGGGCACCTTGCACCAGTCCAGACAACCCTTATGGTGATTTAAGAGGTCTCAGACAACCTTTTAGAAAGCTATCCAATTGGTAGCTGTGGAGAGCAGCCTTCAGGCTTAGTCTTGAAGGAGTGTAATGCAGCTTGTTTTACCAGAATGCAATCTTATAGTATAGATTAAATGAAAAGAGAACCACACAGTAGTTATAAAACTATGTATTTATTATATAACACGATCTAGTAAGTTACAGTATCTCCTACACGGAGATAGACACAAAGCACACAATACTTAAGCACAGAAATGACAGTAAATAGCACTAATACACAGTGGGCCCAAGGGGGGGACCAAACCATATACTAAGAAAGTGGTATAAGAACCACGACTCGAGTCAGGCCGATGTCGAGAGGCCGTAGAATCCCTGGGACCCCAAGGAACCACCGAAGGTGAGTAGATAGGGACCCCACGGAAGACGGGTGCAGTGTGGGAACATGACCGCGAGCTCCGTACAACTCTATGTGAAAGTCGTGGTTGGAGTTTTAAAGATTAAGGACCCTTCCCAGTGGACCCTGAAGAAACCCTGTGAAAGACAGAAGGTTGGAGAGCCACCCCACCCGTGGATACTGTGGTACCCAAGTTACCTATCCCAGGGAAGCCGGGTGCATAGGTGTGAAGTGGCATCGGAAACCGCCGTCGAACCCAATGGAGGACTTCAGGAAAGTGCCGCTGCTGGAAGAGGAGAAAGTGTCAGTTGGAATCCAAACGTGGATTCTTGTCGAGGAGTACCTGAAAGCAAAGGGGACGGAGTCTGGGTCACTGGAGAGTGACCAGGGGCTCGGTAGACGAATGCCCACCGATATCGGGTGCTTTTGGATAGTTGACGATGGTCTTGACTCTGCAGCTGCGGGGACCAGGCAACGTTGAGGATGACCAGGAGCCAGATGCGAGCTGTCCCACGAAGGATGTCGAGTGCTGAGGGGTTGGTGTCCGGTTGGAGCACCAACAAGCCTTGGCAAAAGTAACCCACACAGGAGGTCAAGGAAGTGTCCAGTTTGGACCAGCAAGGTCCGGGAGACTCACAACAACCAGGGGAGTCAGGGCAAGCCTGGAGCAACCAGGGAAGCTCAAGGAAAGCAAAGTTGATCCTCTATTGGACCCACAGGCTGGAGGCACAGGAGTCGCGAGAGGACCTCGAGCAGCTTCACAAAACAGGCCACAGAGCACTCGATGTGAGGCGGTTGAAGTTCTTTGTAGAAAACGTTGCCAGAGGTTGGGGCTACTCGGAGCCCAATGCACTTGTCAAGGAATTGCCAACAAGCACATGCACTTGCAAATATACCCGATGCACAGGGGTTCGAGTATTGCAACCCCCACGAGGGATACTGGCCTCAAACTCGGTGAGATTGCAGCTCGGGCCTCGAGGGACATAGAAACTTACCTCCTGTGTTGCTGGACCCTTCATAACCCGTAGGAGCTTGGGATCAGCAGACCGGTCAGCAATGTTGTGGTGCCTGCAAATGCAGGGGAGTGACTCCGTCACTCCAAGGGAGATTATCTTCAGGTGTCTTGGATGCTCCACAGGTCCTGTATGGTGTACAGGCACAGACGATGCAACAGACTGAGAGGGAGACGAAGTCAGACCCAAACAAAGTCCAGCGAAGTCCAGAGTGCCCAGATGGTCGAAGTGCAGTGGTTTCAGTTCTGAATCTTGTCCACGACGAATCTAGGGACCTACACCCAGGTAAGCCCTTAAGTACCCTAAGGAAAGGGTTGGGAAGATTCAGGGGACCCTCCCAGGGGAGGGTCTGGACAGGGGGGAGGTTACTCCCATGTCCTTTGTCCAGTTTCACGGCAGAGCGGGAGCCAACGGCTTCCAGGACTGGTTTGAACAGGACTATGCACAGGGACACCAAATGTGCCCCTCATGCAGACTTTCAGGAGCTTTGCAAGCGCACCCACCCAGCCCTAATACACTAAATCAAGTCTGGGAGGTGGTCACACCTTCCTGTGACAGGATGCCTATTGTCCTGCCTTCCCCTGCTCGAGCTTGGCTCAGCAGCAGGAGGGCAGAAATGTGTCTCTGGTCGGCAGCAACCATTTTGTGCTGTCCGGGTCAAGAAGGCTGGTACCGGGAACAGGGAGAGCTTAACGGAGGGCTCTCCCGATGGGTGGAATCATACCTCTCACACCGGTTACCGGTGTGGGGGTATGATTCCAACATGTTTGACACCAAACACGATAGGGTTTGTTGCAGCCGTTTTCGAGATGGTCATCACGCGGTCGCATAATGCCCCTCTATTTTAGTATATGGCTGCTTCACTGGCAACCCGCGAGAATGGACTCCATAGGCTGTAGGGGTGTCCTGCTCATGCAGGGGCACCCTCTCACTTAGAACCAAGCACCCTGCCTTCAGGATTGTAAAGGCCTGCTATAGGGGTGACTTATAGGTTTTAAGTGCAGTGACCCTTAGATATAGTAAACCTATATCTTTATAAGTGGTGCATGCACCAACTTACACAGGCTGCAATGGCAGGCCTGTAGTTCCATTTTGCATGGTCTCTCATGGGTGGCATAATGCATGCTTCAGCCCATGGGAGACCTCTGGGGTACCTATGTCCTGGGTACATGTGTACCATATACTAGGGACTGACAAGGGTACCCCAGTATCCAATCTGGGGTGTACCTAAGTACATAACACAGCAGTTTAGGGAGAAAGCAGATAGACTGGTGTCCTGATTAGCAGGACCCCAGTCAAACTAGTCAAAAACCGTGTTATATCAAGCAAAAGGTGGGGGTAACCATAAGAAGCAGATCCTACTTTCCTACAGTGGGGGTCAGCACGTGCTGGTCAATTGCTTTGGGGCAGGGGGTGGGTACCATCAGGGAGGAAACCAAGGGCAGCAGACAGGAGGGAATGCAGGGGATCACTAGCAGCGGTTTTCAGGCGCTCGAGGAGGTAAGGGGCCACAAGGGGCTGGGCCCAAGGGCTCATACTCCGGCTAGAGTAGAAAGGTTGGAATTGTAACTACAGTGCTATAAGAATCTAGGGGAAGCAAGGGTGTTAAGGGAGGGGTTTCGAGAAGATTTTCGTTTGGGATACACAGGACCACGGACCAGGAGATGGGCAGAGAATTTGCGATCAGCCACAGAAAATAAGCAGGCAGTACAAGACAAGCTGGATAAAGAGGTGCAGGAGGGTATGATGGCGGGTCTGTTTGAGGACTGGCCCATGTAGAAGTTGATTATTTCTCCCATTGGAGTGGTGCCAAAAAAGGAGGTGGGACAATTCAGGCTAATTCAACATCGGTCATGGCCAGAAGGGAATTTGGTCAATGACTTCATCGATGAGGAGGAGGCCACGGTATCTTACTCATCAGTTGACGTGGCCATGGTAGTGATGGGCACAGCTGCACCAATGGCAAAATGTGATATAAAATCTGTGTTGCGGCTGCTTCCAGTCCACCCAGATGATTGGGAACTTCTGGGTATCCACTTTTACGGAAAGTGGTACGTTGACAAAATACTGCTGATGGCCTGCTCCATTTCGTGTGCGCTGTTTGAGTGTTTCAGCACATTTTTGCAGTGGGTGTTTTCATGGTGCACAGGGCACCAGTTTGTGACGCTCTACCTGGATAACTTTTTCTTTGTGGGCTCCCCTAGCTCCGTGGAATGCCAGAAGGCACTGGACAGTTTCCAAGAGCTGATGGGGGAACTTGGGGTGCCGCTGGCACCGGAAAAACGATGGGCCTAGCACGGAGTTATCATTTTTTTTACTCGCGATCGATTCAAGGGAAATGCAGGCGCGTTTGCCACAGGACAAGAAGGACAAAATGCTAGCAGTGTTGCGGGACATGCTGTCCCACGAGAAAGTGAAGGTCAAAGAAGTGCAGGTCCTCTTGGGTCACCTCAACTTTGCTTGCAGAGTAGTGAGGGCACGTAGGACATTCTGTAGGAGATTGGGACGAGCCTTGTTGGGAAAACATTTACCTCACCATCACGTTCGGCTCTCAGCTGGAGTCAGAAAAGACTTGAGGATGTGGAGCGTGTTCTTATAGTCATTCAACGGAATTCCGCTAGCAAGGGACAAAGACTTAGAATGTACGAGCACATTTTTTCAGATGCAGCAGGTAGCCTGGGCTTTGGGCCGTTCTGGCAAGGGAGGTGGTGTGCGGAACAGTGGCCAGCACACTGGTGTGAAGGTGGCAGGAGCATTGCTTTCCTAGAATTCTTTCCCCTGGTGGTCGTAGTGACACTTTGTGGGGAAGAATTGGTACACAAGGGTGGACAATATGGCAGTGGTAGAGATTGTGTATCGCCAGTCCGCCAGGGATGAACAGGTGCGTGCTGAAACTGTTGAGAGTTTTTGTGTTGGGATGCTTGCGTCATGTTATCACTTTCAAAACCTTGCATGTACCGGGTGTGGACAATGACACTGCAGATGCTTTGTCTCGTTCACAGTGGGGGAGATTCCGTGGGCTAGCCAAGGACGCCAACAGGACCCTGACACCCATGCTTCTGCATCTGTGGTACGTAGCAACGTTGGATGTTACAATTGGTGGAAGGGTCGCTTGTGGAATCCACTAGAGTGGCGTACATTTTGGCATGGAGAGAGTTCTTGCGTTCGGGCACTCAGTGGCGGGTTGAAGGGTGGTTGCGGGCGGAGGGCGTTATACTATATCTCATTGACGGGCTTATCGAGAGCCGGAATTTCCGGGAAATTGCTTTCATGGGGAAGCTTTTATGGGGCTATGCCCCATCGGCAGGGGAATTGGGTGGGAGAATTCTAGAAGGTTGGGCAGGGGAGCAGGGCCCGGGGGCCAGACTAAGGAAGCCGTTATCTTGGCAGATGTTGAATCGGGTGCTAGCGGTGTTGCCGGAGTTATGCAGAGATGAGGAAGAAACATGTCTGTTTTCCACTTTGATGGTGTGGATGTTTTTTAGGGCCTTTCGGGTGTTGGAATTGCTGGGAAAGGAGGGGGTGGGGGAGTGTTGTGGCAGGACGTGGTCATACACAGCAGTTGGGTCCAGATATGGTTGAGCCGGTCTAAGACAGACCAGAAGGGGCAAGGAAAATGGGTCATGCTACAGGCATTGGAATTCCCCGGCACCTGCCCGCTTTGGTGGGCAGGTGCCACGCAACGGGTGACAGAGTGACAGCACACCAGTTGTTGGCATTATCAAGGAAAGCCTTGCAACGTTTGGGGGTTGACAGGGCAGTTCATGGGACTCACTCCTTCTGCATTGGGGCTGCATCAGAAGCCAGCAACAGGAGGTTGGGCGCAGGACGAAAGTATGCGGCTGGGTCGCTGATCATCGCATTGTTACAGACGCTATGTGAGAGGATGGCGGGAGGTCGTGCATACGGTGAACAGTAATATGTTATATTTATGTACATTTTTGTCGTTTCAGGTTCAGTGTCCGGCCCAGAGACGGAAGAAATGGTTATTTGGGTCGTGGTGCACTCGTGTATAAAATAGGCTCAAGTACAGGCTCGATAGAGCTACTTTAGTCAGAACCTCGGATTTAATGAGTGTTTGTTCAAATTTACGTGGAAAGGAAAAGGGGGAATGTGTTGGAAGAAGCAGGTCCCATGTTTGAATAGAATGATGGTGGGGGGACGGTGCCCGGATATTTTGGTCTTGCATTTAGGTGAAAACGATTTGTGCAAAGAAAAGGGCTGATCGCAGCATTAAAAAGGACTTAGCACTGGTCAAAGAGCAGTGGGCAGGGTGTTTCGTGTTGTGGACGGAGCTTGGAGAGGGGCAGTAAATCCAGGAGCAGTAGAGAGGGCGAGGCGGAAAGTGAACAGTGAAATGGCTCGTTTTTGTATTGGTTTTGGTAGGATTTGCCACTCAGAGATACGCTTTGACACAGTCAAGTTCTTTATGGGCGATGGAGTGCACCTATCTAAGATGGGTATGGATTTGTATCTTTTGGAGAACAGGGAAGTTCTGGCTAGAACGTTGAATGTGCAGCGGCACACATGAGGAGGAAATTTGTTGTTAGCAGGAGAGGGGTGGCAGAAAAAGGGTAGTGGACACCCCCCTTTTTCTGGGTGGCGGGGTTTGAAAAGTTTGCCAGGGGTTGGCAGAAGTTTGGTTGACTTTGAAAGCTGAGAACATGGGCAGGGAAAGGGTAGGCAGGTAGTTCAAGGTTCAGTTGTAGACGTTTGGGTATTTACAGTTTCAGAAGTGCAGGCATAGGATGTAGGTTTAATAGAATTGTGTATTTTTAAATGCGATACATTGTAATGTTTGTAATATGTAATATGTAATATGTTAATGGTAGGGTGGGGGCATGTTGAGGGGATCGTAGGGGTGGGGGTGGGATCAGCTGTTGGGTATCGGATGTATAGCGAGGTTTTCGTTTTGTAAGGCAGTTGCCAGGTATGTTATTGTAATGTGCACCTGTTTCAATAAAGCGGCCTTTTTCACACACAAAATGTGGTTTGAGTCTGGACTGCCCCCCTCTCCAAAGGGCCGCTGCGGATCACGCCTAAGATGGTGGCCTGCATGCTGACATTGGACGGTGGCTGCGTGGGAGCGGGGAAGACATTTGAGTGTTGCTGGGTCGTTTACGGCGCATGGCCAGGTGGACTTATGGATGCTGCTGGAGTCGTCTACTTCGTGTCCGCTGGTTGGGTTATTGTAGCCTACGGGATGAGGGCATCTAAAAGTGCCAGGCCCCTGTGATGAAGAGCACACCGAGGGTGCACTGTGATGTATTGCGGTAATGTCTGCCCTGTCCAGTGTGATGCTCGGGGCAGGGAGGACTGCTCACTGTGCATTGATGAGCAGGTGTTGAAGGTTTGTTCTGCTGAGGGTGTGCGCGTGTTTGATGTGATGTTCTGTATGCATGTGACTCCCTGGTCTGGGTTTATGTATACGCTCTCAAAACTTGGCTTTTCAATAATAAAACTAAGGACTCTGCCATTCACATCTTTGATTTATCTCCAGAGCTATAGCGCATAGACCCCTCCAGGTAGTAGTGCGCTTTATACATTTAATTTTCATTTCTTTTTATGTGTATGCGGCGCATAGATTGGAAAGTATGGGTGGTTTCATGAGAGATAAGTAGAGTCTCTGGCTTGTACCAGCACACATCATTTAAAAGGGTGATTCACCCACCACCCTAACAATGGCCCACTGGGGGTCCAGAAAGAAAAGAAGCCACTTCTACAGCTGATGCATGTCAGGCAGAGGGCACTAGGGCCTGAAATCACGGCTCCCTGTGGAATGATAACTGATGCCATGGCTCACGGTGGTCAGCTATGATTGGACTTCAAATCAGTTCCAGTCTTACTGACTGACTAATATCTGAGATGCACATATATATCCAGAGTTATTGCTATGAAACGCTACAATATATTATGTTACGCTGTTATGCTATGTTATAAGCAGGGACAATGGAAATATGAACATTTACTGTTGTAAAGCGCTCTGATACCATCGGGTCTAGCTTGCACTATATACAACTCTCAAATATTTTCCACATAGTCAAAGCCACTTATTGAGCGCACAAATCACCTGAAAGGTCTCATGGCGCTTGCGGAACTCCGTAAAAGGATGGCGGTCAGAACTGAACAACGTTATTTATGATCAAATAGCCACGTTTTTAATTCCCTCCGAAAAAGCTTGTGATCAGAGATGGAAAGAAGATGAGACGGAAGCTTGTTCCAGAGGTTGGGGGCAAGAAAAGAAAAGGATCGTCCCCCGCTTCGTGCAGTGCGAATTCGTAGTGGGGTAAGGAGAAGTTTTGTGCTTGATCTTAAAAGTCTTCCTGGCTGATACCTGTTTAGCTTTTTCGCTAAATAACAGGGTCCGGTACCGTATATGATCTTGTGGGTGAGGCATAGAATTTTAAAACGGCCTCTCTTTCCTACCGGAAGCCAGTGGATGATCTTCAGACTAGGGGCTGAAGGAGATCTCGGTGGAAGATTTGGAATAAGTCGAGCAGCAGTGTTCTGCAGGATCTGAAGTTTGGAAAATAGATCTTCATTTAGGGAAGCTAATAAGGCATTCCCGTAGTCCAGACGACTTACAATAAGACCCTGCACCAAAGGTTTCCTGGATTCAATTGGGATCCATTTAAAGATTTTGCGTAATTTCCGCAGAATCCCATAGCAAGTGCTTAATACGAGATTGACATGGTTTTTCATAGACAATTTGTCATCAATTGTTATTCCAAGATTACGAACTGCTTGTTTAGGGGATGGGCAAGGGCCCAATGCCTGGGGCCACCAGTCGTTGGACCAATACCCTGCCAAACAAGATAATCTCTGTCTTGCTGCCGTTAAGCTGTAGTTTGTTATTGCCCATCCAGTTGTTGATATGGATCATGCAGTTTTTAAACCGGGTCATTGTGCCTGCAGGGTCAGGACCAAACGTGATCAACAGCTGAGTGTCATCAGCGTATGACACTGCCTCAAAACCATAAGACCTAATCACCCTGGCCAAAGGTGTCACATAGAGGTTAAAAAGCATAGGGCTCAGGATAGAACCCTGGGGAACTCCTATACTTACTGGCCTACTACATGAGGCCAGGGTGCCTATATGTACTGTGGTTGAACGGTTCCTTAGGTAGTTTTTGAACCAGTCCAGGGCTTTCCCCCTGACTCCCACCTCCCAGAGCCGCTGTTCTAAAATGCTATGGGAGATGGTATCAAAGGCGGCTGACAAGTCCAAAAGAACCAGCATAGCTGATTCTCTATTATCCAGGGCCAGCCTGATATTATCAACCACCTCTACCACTGCAGTTTCGGTACTATGTGCCGACCGAAACCCAGATTGCGAAGGGTCAAGAAATCCGTGGTCTTCCAGATGGGTAGTGAGTTGTTTATTTACCAGGGATTCAAGCACCTTCCCGAAATAAGGCAGCAGCGAGATAGGGCGGTAGTTGCCTGGTACCCTGGGGTCTGAGGTTGGCTTTTTCAGAATTGGCTTGACTTGAGCTGTTTTCCATCTGGTCGGGACCATGGCTTGATCTAGTGACATGTTGAAAATCTCCGTAAGTTTAATTATTAGCAAAGGTGCTATATTTATACAAAAACGGGGTGGGAGAGGGTCTGCTGGGGAGCCTGATTTGATCTTTACTAAAGCTGCTGAGACTTCTTCACAGGTAACAGCTTTAAATTCCGATAATAAAGGCAGGGTAAGATGGCTGTTGATGGCCGGATGAAAGTCAGCATTGTTAATGTCGTGTTGAGGGAAAGACCTATATATAACTTTGACCTTTTCATCAAAGAAGGAGGACATTGTATCAACCCATTCCTGCGTGGGGGGAAAGGATGTGCTGGTCAGTGTGAGGGGTAGTAAACTCCTTCAATATTCTATAGAGCTCTTTATTGGAGTTAGCGGCATTGTTAATCCTGTCTGACAGATACAACTTTTTGGCCTGTTTAATATGATTTAACCCCTTCGATGCTCATGACGAGCTCAGCTCGTCATGCTGCGCAGTGGGCGTGTGCGCATGACGAGCTGAGCTCGTCACGACCACACCCGCGATCGGAATGTCCAGCACCTGAGCGGAATTCCGATCGCGGCAAAGGTGTTAAGTAAGTACGATGGATCTGTTTATATTTTATCCGGTCCTCAATTGTCTTAGTTTTCCTCCATTGGCGTTCGGCAGTCCTACTAGAGAGTTTGTCAATTTTTAATGCTGACGTAAACCACGGCGACACTTTGACTTTGACCCTTACCTTTGACAGAGATGCCACTGTATTCAAAGTCAATGGAACTATTTGCCACCATCTGTTGCGTTTGAAGATCTCACCACAAAATTTGCTTCTTGCTTAAAGTGATTCAAAAATGACTAGAAAAAGCAGCAGAACATGGTTGCACGCAATAGGAAAAACCTTTCCAAAGGTTAATTGGCGATCTTTCAGCTACTGAGTGCTGTACTCTGATGTTTAACTTGCACTGAGAGTTGAAACTTTGCCTGGACGTATTAATGTGTGTTGAAATGACAAAGTAATGAAATAAATCTATCATAGATTGTACTGTATTATACCACATAGTTTGCCTTATTCTTGGCACTTAATTTTTCCACCCTTGCAGCATAATTTGGCCTTCAATTGCCATATAATTCCAGTGACCCCAGTTATTAGATATGTCATGGAATGTTAAGTAATGAGTAAGAACAGAGAAAGGGGTTTATATGGGATTTGGGAAAGTGGGAAGAGTGTTTTCAAGCAGTTGTTTTCCCACCACACCAAACCCTCAGTAACCCGCCCCATTATGGAGGTGCTTAAACCACATCCATGTAGCCTCAAAATACCTTGCCAACAATAACCCTTGACCTGGGTGTCCATCCACAACAGGACCACTGGGGTCATAGTGGCGATCTCCCGATCCTATTGAGGGTGGGTCGTTAGTCACTGATTTTTTTTCCTGTGCCTTGTCTGCCACGGGACGGATGGGTGGGCACAGTGGTGGCTCCTCCGATAAGGCGGAGGAGCGTTGCCCCACTGCTTTGCAGTAGTGAAAGAAAGGAAAAATATAATGATAACTTGATTATATTATTTGTTCCTGCTGCGGCAGCATGGGGGTGGGGCTGCTCAGCTCTCGGGGCAGGGGAGGAGTGGCGGGCACACTGAAGTGCACATGAAGCTTTGGACGGCCGTCTCGGGCTGGCCAAACAGTCTTGCGCACATACCATGTCCTCCACCCAGGCTGCATTACAGCCTGGGTGGAGAACATGCCCAGTCCCCGTCTGAGCGCCGAACTGCGGCGCGCAGACAAATCACAACGCTGCATTGCAGCATTGTGATTGGCTCAGGGGAGCCTGGCTGCTTCCTGTTCGGCCGATGCGGAGGAGAGTCAACGAGGGAGAGAGCGGTGAGGAGGTAAGTGTCTTTTTCTATTTTCACACCCCCTTATCCCCTCGCCTCCTGCCCCGCCGCCCCAGATCCATGCCGGCCGCCACTGGTGGGCAGGGAAATATAAAATGGGCAGGACGCGCAGGGAGAAAACTCCCTGTGTGTTCACGTTTTTCATTTACAGAAACAAAGCTCTCACTTTGGGAGTTTGTTTTCTCTAAACAAAAAAGTTTGCTAAGTAGCCACTTTAAATCCTGCTCCTCAGACCAGCAGTGCTGTGAGGTGAGTCACTGCAGCAGGATTCACTTCAACACGCACTGGGCCCATCATCGCCTAGATACCCCCCGGGTGACAAGCAGCGCTCTAGAAATCAACTGATTGATTGATGCCCCTGATGGCAGGTGCCTATCTCTCCATAGGGTGGATGGTTCTTCTCCAGCTTGAGGCCTTGAGCCAACTGCCAGCCAAACAGCCGGTGCTTCGGAGTCTAAAACCCTCCTAAGATGTTTTCTTTGGGGGGTTCGTTTGAGTTGACTCGAGAGAAAACAAACAAGTAGAACAATTAAATACTAGATCTTTCTGGAGTATTCTCTGCACTCGAGATCTGACCGACTGTCGGAACAACTCTGTGGTCCATCTATTCTGAGCAGCTGCACCAAGAGTTATTACCCCTGTTCTGATTGGCTGGTTAGCATTAACAAGAAGGATCCTGGGCTGGTTCCCCCTGGTCAAAGCAACCATGAGATGGACAACAACCTCTCCTGAATGGCTGTGAGCAGTGCTTGAAATGGATAAACAGAAGTTCGGGTACCCTATTCCGACTACCTCCTTATTTTTTTAAAGTTCTGGTACTCTCCAGTTAAGAGTATTGCATCTTTGCTGAGTAGTAAAGGAACTCTCCCTCTCAAATAAAAACTGCAGGAACTGAGTACCAGCCCATTTAAAGCACTGGCTAAGTGTAAGATTCTCTTCCAATTAATTTAAGCACCAATTATAAGTAGTGTCTTTGATTAGACGAAACATTCTACGACTCCTCCCCACCGATCTGGTCAACTCCGAGCAGAATAATTTTACCGTTCGCCCCCGCTCCAACGCCACCCCTTTCTGCTGAACTGTGACAAGATACTTCAAAACCTCTGTTCTGATTAAGGTGACCACCTCGCTCCTGGTCACTGTGGACGCTGGCTCCAGTTTTTCACTAAACACGTACAAATTCTTTGACCTCAGGCGTGTAAGTCTAATTTCAGTTAGTGGAAGCAAAACAAGACTACAACACCCAGAATGCATAAGGCCATCATCCAAAAGTCCAGGACTCTAAGCAATATCCATAACAGCCTTGAGGGAGGTGGTCCCCATAGCTCGCATTGGGTGTGAGAAGTTAACTCTGATTCCCTGATATACCGGTCTGTGGTCTCTGGTTTCCTAATCAAATCATTTGTGCAAATTTGTCTTTGCTCCCTAGGCACTGAGCATCTCTGCTTATTGTTTCCTCTGTTCTGAGTAGCAGTGAACAGGTTTCACTCGTACCTCGGCCTTGGGTGGCTGCGAGTAGGATTCTCTGTTCTGCGTGACTTTAACAAGCATCCCTGGTCGTGTATTCTTGGTATTTGTGAGAAGAATGTGTTAATCTGGGTGTGTGTGAGCCCTGTTTGGAGCACCTTTGTGGACCATTAATACTCTTTATTCTAATTACTTTTAGAAAAACTCTATAGCAACCTTATACTGCATGTCTGTGAGAAAAGGTATTAGGGTCTCTTGTATTGGATTTGTTGAAATTAGGTTTACCAAGCACCAAAAAAAAACATGAAAGGACCAGCAGGCACTAAAAAGTGAAGACAAACTCGTTGAGTCAAAATCGTGTCCTTCTGCATGGTATCTGTGAGCTTCCTAAAGGTCAAAGGTAGTCCAAGATAGAAAAGAAACCTCCTGGGGTAGGAAATACGTTTAGAAAATGCCCCAGGACACGTTTAAGACTGTCTGAAAGTCCCATCTCATCCTATTATTATTATTATAAGGGACTTATAATGCACACAGCCACCCCGAAGGGTCTCCCGGCCCAAGATAGAGGCAGCTAACGGAGACCACAGAGGGCAGCTAAAAAATCCATGTCTTCGGATTCTTGCGGAAGGAAAGCAAGGAGTGACAGTTCCTAAGAGGTCGGGAGAGAGTTCCACAGTTTCGGACCCAGGTAAGCGAACAAGCGTCCCTTCATGCGGGCAAGACTAGACCTGCACGTGGCGAACAGCGAGAGGCTGGATGATCTCAGCCGACGCGTAGGCACATAGGGCGTCACTAGGTCAAGATTGGAGAATCAATGACCCATATTATGTGCCTAGCAGACACAGCACTGTGACACAGACATCTCCAGAGGTTCCGGTCACACGACCTTTACTGCTTCTACTCCTATCCAAACAATGCCTACTCCTGTCCACCTTGGACCACTACTGCATACATCATGCACAAGTGAGGAAAATCAATTTGCTCACTGTTCAACTGCGCACACATAAACTCGCACCCTTTCACCGCTGGGACTTCTCGTTCATTGGATAATTTTAAAGAAGCAGGGTCAGTATCCTCAGCCAGGCAAGTAATCGAATGGACTGATGCCAATGCTGTGTACGTCGTCGCGCGGTGGGCAGCATGTGGCGTGTGGCCTACTGCAGTACGCGTCCATGCCAAATTCACTTCTTCTCTTCCTATCCCAACTGTGGTTGCATTTTGGCTCGGCCCATCAAGGCCGCCCAACCACATCATTTGCTTGTAGGATACCTTAATGGTGTTTTGATGATGGTCGCGCAACTGTATTTGGATCAAATTGTGTGTACGTGGCCTATGCACTGAAGGGTATTCCAGGAGATAGATGACGGATGGCTGGGGGGGCGGAGATGTGATATTTTTATGGGTCTGTTTCTCACTGCAGGGAATGGAGCAGAGGGAGGGAAAGATCATTGCACTGGGAGTGCTTGGCACGATAATAGTGCAGCAATGGCCCATTAAGCCGGTTCCATAAGAGCGGATTCACTCGGCGCTAATGCAACATCGGCCCATGGGTATACACAGAAGCCTCTCCTCCCTACCACGTGGACTCTCATTAGGCCACAAAGTCATTACCTGCCAGCAGGTTCCGCTCATCCCTAATCTGCTCACTGCCCTAATCTGCTCACTGCCCTTGCCATTGTCCTGCAGTAGCACAGTTCTAAATGCAAAGATGTGCAAATGTTAACCTTTGCTCGGTATTAACAATAATTCTCAAGCGAGGTTTGTCTTAAGTGTTTGAGAAGATTCTGGTGGACGAAGCAATAGGCCCCAATTATGGAGTAACTAGGTCTGGAAAGTGGAATGTTATTATACTGTGTTGAAGTATGTAGTAAAGTGTTCTGTTACACAGACTCTCAGAAACTAGTTTAGCAGGCAACGGTTGCAACAAACAACTCTGAAGTTTCATAGAAGTGATGATTGTGGAGGCCGCAATCCGAAAACTCTGCTCAATTCGTTATCGGAGAGTCCATATTGCATGACTTTTTTTCCGCGGATGTGCTGCTAATTCATTAAATATTAATTCCTGGACAAGCTTGAACAATGATTTTTTTTTTTTTTTTCATGCGTCCGCCCATTCATTGCACATGTTCCAATAGATGCTCCCTCAATATTTCTTGTCCTGATGATGACGCATACATTGGTTCCGCAGGATTGAAACATCAACTCCAACAAGTAGACTTGTCTTTCATAAATTACCATGGGCTGGTCTTTCACTTGATCTTATCACCACATATCTCTTGCATATAGGTCTCTATGCCTTTTATAACGTTCCGTCACCCTCTATTTCTCCCTATTCTTTACAAGAGCAGGAACTTTGAGCACGGCACTACAAATACCCCAGAAACATCTGGATCTAGTCTGATATATAATTGAATTCTAGATATATCAATCTGTCTAACGAAGTTTTAATATTTATCACATTATACCGAAATATTGTTTATTTCTAGGGGTGGGCGGAGCTGGCAGAGTTGCACTACGCGGAATTCTGCGGAGTTGCATAAAAATTCTGTGGAATTCCACGGAGTTCCGCTTCGCCCTACTCTTCTGCACGATGGCAGTTTTTGGGGAAGTAGAAGATTTGAGGGGGCACTGTAAAGTGATCACTACTGCTACCAAAGAGACACGGAATGGGTTGTTTTAGAAATCAGAGGCATGCATGAAAATAAATAAACAGGATGTATCCGCTGTGTTCAATATTTCGGCTGCTGGGTTTAAGAGATGTCACCAGTGGTCAGTAATTATCCCAACACAAATACGTTCATATTAAAAATAACATTTGAATGGTTTTACATGTATATCGCCGCAGTACAGAAAAAAGTTTTTTTTTTAAAGTTTCAGTAAATTATAACATGAAATATTTTCCCCTAATTGGATATTTGCGTCCCACACAGACAGTAGTAGAATCATCAAAGCAGTTGCGAATAGTCTCAGATCGCACGGTGAGTCAAATGGGCTGCTGGAAATGTAATTGTACCTCTGATTCAGGATTTTTATTTCCATCTGGTCTCCTCAGATCTGTTTATCAACTTAACAGGATTCAGATCAGCCCTCCCCAAATGCCCAGTGCCCATCACTAACTGGTTTCATTTCATGCTGCTATGGTGATCGGGCAATAGTGAGAATAGTTTGCGGTAAAAATTGCATGACCCTAAACCCTCAAACCCAAGCATTTTTCTCACGCAAAGCAGAGTTCGTTTGCCAGATTTACATTCAGGAAAGACTGCGGCGTAGTAAAAACATAAATTTAATTTGCCAGATGCAGAGACTGATATGGTGCAGTTGCCACTGACACCAAACGTGACAATGGCAAAAAAAAGAAAAAAATATTATTTACATCAGTGTAAAATCAAAGACGCCCTTATGGTTTACTGCACAGTGAGCACCGCACTGCAAAATAATGTATCCCATCTTCAGGTCAGAAAAAATACACAGCTAAATGATACATGCTTTCATAGTAACGACTTCTTGTAAATGTTTTCCAAGAAGTGACTTATCCCGTAAACGGGGACAAACGTCCGATGCTTAAAAGGATGTGACACATAGGGTGTGTACAGCAGCAATGGTCGTCAGCGGTAGAAAATGACCCATTCTTTTTCACACTGACCCCTCTGCTCGACTCCCTTCTCCGTGTATTCCTTCAATCCAGAACCATAGGTGCCAACAGCTTAGGCTGGCACACCTGACCCGATACAGGCCACCAATCACCCCCTGCCTGTGAAAAGCTGTGGAGAAGGGGGCTGATTGTGTCTGCTGCAACCTTGCGCTGCCAGACCGGGACGGGGGGGTTACCTGCACACAGTTTGGGACTGCGGGGTCTTGGCTCCCTTTCTAGGTGGGGGTCTTTATTGCTTGGGACTGAATTTGCCAAGGACCCCGCAGTGTGCTTTGCTGCACATCACAGTGGGGGTAGACGGAGACAGATACCCGCGGGCCTTGCTTTGGCCGGGCTTTACAGTCGCCAAGTGAGATATTGTGAAAGCATGGAAGGGTGCCCGTGCTCCATATTTGGAGTGTTGGAAGGGGGGATTAGACCGAGGCTTGGGGTTGGAGCGTCCTATTTATATGGCTAGTGGTTGCCCTAAGAAATACTGCAACATTTGGGAAGGTTGGGCGGACTATCGCGGGATACTCCTGGAACCCTGTGACGGCAGGAGAGGTCCCTAAGGCCGAAATCCGAGCATTTACAGCATGAGTGTACCTCAGCGAGGGGACGGAAGGCGCGGAGTAATCGGTATCTTGTACAAGGTGAGATGCGGTGCTACTGGTGGGTGTTCTGTAATCTTTGTTTGCGGTTTTGTTTACTGTTGTTGCTGATTGTACGGCAGGGTCCAAAGGCCTCATTGAACCGAATAGTAGCCAGCTTGGACGTTATCAGTTGCTGCCTGCTGCCTGCCTAAAATGTCTTGCATTGTTCTTAAATTTGCAATAAAAAGTTTCAGAGAGAAAAAAAAGAAGATAGACCCATAGGCCTTGCCAATGCTTGTTTGAGTTTTTTCGTACAGGCTCAGTTTAAATCAGACAGCAATAAAACCTAAATGAAGACTTGGATAGTCCCCCTGATATCCAGTGAGAAACCGCTTCTGAAAATGCATCCATGAATCTTTTGTTTGAAATGTTCAAATCCTCGCTCTCTGCTGGGTGAAATACATCATGGGCCTCCCTGCATATATTGTGCCTTGCAAGGGCACAGTAGTTAATAGAGCGCGTTGAAATCTCAGTAAAGCCTGAAAACGCATTAGAAAGAAGTGACAGGCTGCGTTATTACCGGCAGGCGCAGGGCGCGGCTCGAGGTATGTTAGGGGGCTCCCCAAGCAATTACCGCCAGCCAAGGCCCGGCTTAGAGCGCCATCATTCTTTTTAATTGCGATTTTATTACAGTCAAATGGGTTCTTGTTTGTTACCTGTAAAATGGCGGCAACAGCACTGAAAGCGAACTGCGCCGTAATGAGTCCGGGGAGTGCCGGAGTCCAGCGATTCATTGGCCATCAGCGGCACTGGAAATAGGGGTGCGGTCGGGAGTGGGGTGCTACAGCACCCCCATAACACTTAAAAGACTTTAGATGGAGAATGAACAATAAAGCAACCAGTGTTTAATTTGTAAAATATTAAGTGCCTGGGCTCTGACCAGGAGGCCACTGCAGCTTGCACCACCCATCGCTCTTGTCATCGCTGCCAAAACAACTACTAACCATCTCTCTCGCATGTAAATGAGACAGTTCAGATTATTACAGGTCCCCAAGGCAAAAGGAATGGCTGGGGAGGCAGGTATTAGCAATTTTAATGTATATTGTATTCATAAATAACCGTTGTTCTGCTCATCTCTAAATTAGATGAGCAGCGCCACCATGTGGTAGACTGTTCTATGTATTGTGTTGACAATTAGGTGCCGGTGCAGAGCACCGGAAACCAATTAAGTGCCGGTGCTGAGCACCGGAAAGCACCGGCTCAAATTAAGCACTCAAAGCAACCCTTCAAAGACTTTTTTTCTGGCAGCATTCTTGTGTTTTAAAATAAACACTGTCAAATATCCCCTTCGCCTTTATGGGGTGACATTATTCGACAGCACCCCCACTCACCAAGTAGTACCGCGTCTTGGTGTACCTTCAGCCAGTCTTGATTTCTCCGACAAGAACCCTTTTCCACTTTTTGCTTTCAAAACTATGGCCTTGTTACCAGTAACCCAAGCAATTCCTGTGTGTTTTTTTTTTTGACCACTCATGGATTACATTTAGGCTATCTGGTTTTAGGTTTAAACCTATAATAACTGATAAAAACCCACCGAAAGGAAAATAGCCATCACCAGTGTAAACATATAAACACTGGAAAAACACCTTCACAACCACAAACTAAGTGCCATTCAAAGAAAGGAAAAGATGAGTAAAAGTCCTTTTTATTTCTTCCTGAAGGGGCCAATACAATGTAACTGTGTTATACAAGACAGCAGCAAGAAATACTGGGCTAACATTATTCTGCTTGAGTTTTGTTTTTTAGGGATGTCACTAAAATATTGTTTCTTCTACCTTCTGCTTTTTTCCAGTTTTGTGGTCTTTGCTCTACAGATGAAGGTTTAGAAGCATGTTTTAGGTCTTATTTAGTTATTTTATAAACTGTAGAGGATCAGGAAATATCAAAATCCTATTTGATATTATGGATACATTTGATTTCACTGATGGGTAAAATGGCTGGTTTCATAAGAATCTTTCCCAACATGTACCATCACATTTACCCACAGAGAATGAGTGAAATCCTTTGATACATCCGCCCCCTTTTCTAGCGAGTCAGTATTGATTGTAGGTGAATTGCCAAACACCTCAGGCTTTAAACATTCAATGCAAGGTGTAGTGACCGGTATATGTGAAAAGAGTGTTGTCACCAAACATCTGATATAGTGGTGAAAACATGACACCAGAAGTTTGGTAAACATGGAAAGCAGTGTCACTTGGAATGTTGCTGCCAAAAGTTCCTACCAAGTTCAATAAAGATTGGAGTGATATTGTTTGTATTTGCAGTAATTCAGATATGTATATGAAAAATTTGTATGATGACCTACCAAAATCGATATCTGAGCTGAAGTGCTTCCCTGTAAGAGATCCTTGTCACTTGCTAGATGGTATGCTGAAAGCATCTTTACAATCTTCACAGTTAATGAAGAATGCTATTGACTTTGTAATCCATTCTGCTGCACTGTTTCATTATGCCCAGGAACTAAAATGCAAATATTTCTCATTTTGTCCTTTGTGTGGCATCAAAGAAAGAGTCATCCAAACTGTTTCATTTAGCCGGTGGTTCTCAGTCCTAAAGGCTGTGAATGCTATATCATTCATGTGTCGACCGTTTACAGAATCTTTGCTTAGTGATAATGCCAAAGGCAAGAAATGTGATGATCTTTGGTCACATATTGATAGTGATGTGAAAAACTACAGTCTACTGCATGCTTAAGTTTTTACAGGAAAACATGACTGCTGTGGTGGACATAATCAAAATACTAGAGTCTGAAAACGCCCTTGTCTACCAAGTGTTCAGCATAATTGGTCTAGATGTGAAACATCTCCTTGAGAGTAGGCTGGGCGACACTTTTAGTGACTTTGACATTGCAACATGCTCCATGTTAGAATTCTTGCCACTTGGTAAGCAAAGAAATGTTGAGGAGCAATTCAGGAAATTCTATTTTACAGTCTATGGGAAATGGCTTGCAATGATGCATAGAAATGTCCCTTCACCAACCATGGCATTTGAAGTTAATGAAGCCTCACTGAGGTACTCTGCACAAGTTCTAGATCCCTTCTGAATTTTCTCCAGACTTTGAAAAGTACTGCTTCATTTTTGATCGCTTCAATAACTGAGGGCATATGCGCCCAATTTTACGCATATGTTGCAGAACATGTCCTAGAGATTCACAATCTTCAGGTGCTCCAGTATTGGCATGGAAAGCTATGTCATTGGCCAAAGTTAGCAAATTGTGTACTGGCTGTTTGGTGTTGCCCGTCTCAAGTACCAATGTTGAGAGGGCCTTTTCACCGATAAACATTTACATAGGAAGGAAAGAGTGAGTGTGCATGACCAAAGACTCACTAAAGAAGTATTGTATGGTGTACTACAATAAGTTTGATTTGTAAATATTTATTTGGACCTCATATACCCTGTACACACACTGTCTATACACGTGCACTAACATTCCATAACCACCGGAAAAACACTGTTTCTGTTGTTTTTAAAGGCGCGAAAATGTGTAACCACTGATGACCACTGTTTTGTTAAGGTATTAAAAACACTGAAAAAACCCCACCAGAATTTACCAAAAATAGAAACTGAAAACAGGAAAGCCTAATTACATTTTACAGTGGTTCATGGAAAATATTAGATGAGGAAATGGCGAAGATTGCACGTTTTTAGGGAATATGTGGGAATTGGTGTTTCCACATCAATTCCGACACGTTTTCCTATTCCTCCAGGATTGTACATGGGTATTTCCGTTGCTGTCAGGAACAGAAATAAATGTCAGCGTATTACATCATATTTTACAATTTCATTCAGCGAGGGAACTGCCGTGGCAGTGTCTATTGGAATTAATGGGCCACTCATATTAAGGGCCTCAGCATAGGTTCAAAAATGCTAATCCATAAAGCTTAAAAAAAAAGGTACTGGCCACTTCGTATCTCTGCACCATGGTTCCATGTCAAATGAAGTGGCGGCTCGTAGAGGGAGTGCTGCAGTGGCGGCTCGCAGAGGGAGTGCTGCAAGGCGGTGAGGCGGTGGAGGGGCAGGGTGGGGGGTAGTGGAGTCGGACATACGACGGCCAGGAGTAAAGTAAGTAAAAAAATAAAACTAATTAACTTGCGCTCACTGCACTCCCTCTGCGAGCCGCCACTGGTCAAATGCACCAAACGTGCATACAATATAAAGTTGCATCACAATATTGTTCCATATTCACTCATAGCCTAAACATTTGTAAGCAATTCATTCAATATTTTCTATTAAGACATTGTTTGCATAACCTAGGGACAAATCTTCACTTTATAATGGTCGCAATCCCAAACATTTAGAGCAAGATGTATGACGCATTTTACCGGTCAAAAAAAACGGGCCATCGGGCCGTTTGAGACTGGTAAAATGCATTTTAAAATGTACCAACCTTATTTTTGCGAGTCGGTAACCTATTACCGACTCGCAAAATAGGGTTTGCGAGTCGCTATTAGGAAGGGGTGGCGTCCCTTCCTAATAGCGAGTCGCATTGGTCTGTAGGAATGTTTTGCGACCATGAATGCGGTTGCTAAACATTCGCAATTTACCGCCAATTTCAGCCATTCGCAAACTGGAAGGGATCCCTAAGGGACCCCTTTCCCTTTGTGAATGGAGGCACCAACATTTTTCCACAGTAGGCAGTGGTCCCACGGACCATTGCCTACTCTGAATAAATGAAAAGAAAACATTACATGTTCATTTTTGAAAAGCTTTAAGGAAAACGGGCTGCTTTAAAAAAAAAAAAATGCTATATTTAAAAAGCAGTCGCAGACATGGTGATCTGCTGACCCTAACAGGCCACCATCCCTGTGAGTGCCGGCCATTTCCAATGGGTCGCAAATTGCAACTTGCCTCATGAATATTAATGAGGCAGGTCCCTTGCGACCCTTTTGGGAATCGCAAACAGTGTCTCAGACGCCATTGTACATCAGGTTTTGCAACTCGCAAATTGCGAGTCGCTAAAAATCGTAATTTGCGATCGCAAACCCCGATAGTCGTACATGTGGCTCCAAGTGAATTGCAGGGGTTGCGATGCTATAAAGTTTAGTATATCTGGCCACTGGTTCCATATTCTGTATGGATAAAGAATTCACTGTATAGTTTTATTTGTATGCCTCTGTAATTTCCTCGCTTTAAGAATGACATTGTAGTGACCTCCATTATAACATATATTTTTTATCGTAAGGTTTAAGACCATAATCAATTTGAGACTTTGATATTGCGCGCCAGGTGGTGACTAACGCATTCTTATCCAATAGTGGACATAATCTGCAAGCTTTAGCCATGGGAAGCCATCCATGTTATACCTGTTTTGACCTGAAATAGTGTCTGATTTTCGTAATATTGACGTCTTTCGATTTTTAATAAAATGCCAATACCCACCTTACAGCAGCTTCAAAGCGGGTGTAGTCTTAACAGAAATTACATCCAATGTAATAAGGTTCCTAAAATCAGGGGCTCAGCTTTCATTAGTACTGCAAGTTCCGTGGCACCGTGGTGCAGGAGTTTAAAGCGGCCTATTACACCCAAATAAAGGCAATTGTTTACTATCCAATAAAGATGAGGAGGTCAATTGGTCTTGCTTACATTAGGGCCCATCACACTTGCATCAAACCCCATGACATCATTGTTTAAAATATGTCCACCAATGCTTTGTGGGGATATGACACTGGGTCCAGGATGATAGTAAGCAATCGCAGTCTATTGGGTGTTCCCTGTAAAGATCTTTGTGTGGTCTGGAGGACACCAATTCCAACTCCACTACCTTCTTCTAATGGCAAAAAAATAAGTACCAGTTTTGACTGAGAAATAATTAAAAGGGTATCTGCCAACATTCTATTTAAAATGTGTCATTGAGAACTCATTGTGACTAGGGAGACAGGAACGTGAACTAATCCATTCCCAGGCATGTATTCCTAAGAGAGGAACACTTATCTTTAAAACCAATACATTGTGAATCAATTTATAGCCTCGTTATGAAGCAGCTGGAATATGCTACGAGATTCCAGGGAGTCAGAATTTGGTGCAGGGATACTGAGGAGTCAGAATTAGGTGAGGGGTTTCCGGGGATCTGGAATTGGTATCCACACCGAAGTCCATTCGGAGAATGGGGAATAACTGCACAGACCCTGAAGTAACAGGTCCTTTACCGTGTAATTTTCCCCAATTCCTGGAAGAAAATGGCTGATATTTTTTGCCTGCTCTGAGCAGGAGAAAAGTGTTGGGTAAGGCAGGGCCGGATTAAGACCTTTAGAGGCTCTAAGCACTTAAAAGATTTTGGTGCCCCCATAAATATCTAATTCAAAATATAAACAATAATAAATTGTAAAAGAAAATGCTATTTTTCAAAATCAAACAAAACTTACAGTAAGATGGAAAATAATGTTTATTTTTGGATGTTTCCACTTTATTTACAGGCTCAGCAGCACCATTTACTGTTTTGCACCATATGGTCCATAGTAAATTCGGCAATGGAGCATTTCTGTGGTGCCCCCCTTCCCTTGATGCCATAAACACGTGCTTTTTTAGGTTTCGCCTGAGCCAGCGCGCATGCGCTGCACTGCGAGGCTTCTAGTAAGCACTTTGAACTCGGACCACACACTCGTGCGTGTGTTTTTTTTTGGCTCACACGCTATTGGCCTTTGCGTGCGTCTTTCTAAGAAAGACAGCACGCAATTGGCCAAAGGCGGGTGCATGTCCCGCCTTCTCTCTCCCATGGCCTAGGGAGCTCGGGAGCGAACAGCAGCGCGGCCGGGTGCCATCTGTTTTTAATTAGCAGCGGCGTGCAGGGGCCATCTGTTTCGGCGACGCGCCGTGCTTTTGCTTGTTCTGATATGATGAGACCGCGCCTGAGATCGACTTGCCTTGCAGCTAGTGAAGACTCCAAGATATCTTAAATTAGAACGGAAGGAAACCAAGCCTGTCGCAGGTTTATGCGGGTAATCTGTGCAGTGCTTTATGCCAGTAAAAGGGCACATCCAAGCGCTAGGGTGGTGGAGAGATGGAAAGAGCAAGATGCATGAAGTTTCCGAACACATGATACTGTCAAATGTAAGACTAAGGCTGGAAACATAGTCTCTTCCCAACATGGTGTCGACCCCAGTTAAATTGGTTCTTTGTAATGCAACATGTGAGGAAACTGCTTCATGGCGCTTTTGTGTGCTCGTCGGAGTCATTTATGGTGTCTTATCAGCATGTTTATAGCACTTTCTACCACTTGTATGACTACTCGGGTTCTATTTCCCATGTTCATTTAGCACGAGCTATTACCACAACGTGGTGACAGCGCTTTGAGCCAGGGTACGCTCTGAGCAGATTCTCCTCCGGGCGCCTGTCTCCAACAGAGGAAGAGGAGAGAGCATGGTGGGGGGTGCATTCCACCAGAGCCGTGAGGGCTCCTCCGTCGGATCATGCCTTACCTAGTCCTGTAAGTATAATACACTTTTTACCCAACTCAGTGGTGCTCGTTTTAATACCCTAGGAAGGATGAAAGGGTTAGTGGCTCTGTCAGAGATTTGAACCTGTGACTGTGAGGCCCCACACGGGTCCCTGGAGAGGATGCATTAACCCACTGAGCCACCAGACGCGTTTGAAGTACATCTCTTTAAGAGAACCAATGTTTTAAGCTTCTGCACCCCACCTCCTTCCTTTAGCCAGAGTTGTTACAGCCAATGGTAATTAGCAGAGCTCTCTCGTCAACAAAATACACCGCGGACCGGAGGGAATTGTGGCGTGGAAGCCATTGGCAGCCACCAGTTCGCTGCCAGGAACCAAGGGTTTGTTTATAGATGCAAATTGAAGCGTTGCCTTTCATAGGAGGGATCGGAGCTGATAGAAGCATTTACAGAAAGGTTCTAATGTTGGCATTACACTGATGCAGGACAGGCAATAACTGCTGGACATCCAGATAAGACCTATAGTAAAGATAACTTGTCTTTAGGTAGCACTTCAAACCGCACTTCCGCATTTCTAAGCGCTGTAAATAACAGGTGTTATTTTTTTATGCAATTTAATGTTAATTCAATTTTTCGACGCAGAAAAAACAGAAGAATTTAATAGAAAATAAATTTGTATTCGTTGGCGAGTGTTTAACACGCTGAGCTACCTGGCCGGATCCAAAGTGATTGTGTATGCATTCATGGCTTGTTTCGCAAAGCTTCCTTTCCTTTATTTTCTATTTTGGTTCATTCATACAGAGCTCGGGATGATGTCAGGACACTTTACCAAAATTAGATTGATTGAGACAAGATGCATGATTTGGAGGATAAATGGTCCGGCAGTATTATAGAACATTATTATTGTCGTTGTGGGTGTTTCGCTGTTTGCTGCTGCACAGACGGGGTGGGGGGTGTCTCTGGTGTGTTCTGATGGGTGTTAGTATGTGCATATCATGGGGTGAGTGCTATTGTGCGCAGAGATATAGAAAAATATGGGCCTAATTTTGACTTTCACTGTAATGGGGGGGGGGGGAGGGGGGAGGCCCACCCCTCCTGAAATTACAGTTAGTGTGTATCACCTGTGACTGATACCGGTTTTTGGCTCACAATGGGGAATAACATACTGAGTGCGAAATTACAGCACCCCTTGCTGCTGTTTTCTCACCATTACTTGGTCAAATACCTGCTTTTGGCAAGTGGATCTGTGTCTTTTGGCAAGTGGATCTGTGTCTGGGTTTTACTGTACTCAGTACTAAAACATGTAAAGTAAAATCCTGTGCTCGGCATACTACCACCCCACCAGTTTTTTGGTGCTTCTCTTTAAGCTTTCGTCAAGGGCCTATCACGCAGTAACAGACATGCCCCTAAACCAAGCCAAACCTATTGGCTTTGCCAGTGCTTGTAACCAGTCTTGGATATTTCATTTTGTTGTGAATAATTAGAACTGAAAAATTGTTCAGTTTTGAAAATATGAGTGAATTAAACATTTGAAGATCTGCAGAAGGGGTGGTAGTCTTCAGAGTGTCTCAAACATTCCCTTTCTTCCAGTCACATTACTTTACTCTGCAGTCTGTCTACTACACACCTACACCCAGGGCTTTAACTGGCATGAAAAAATTAGGTGGGGGGGGGTCCCTGAAATGTCAGAGCCTAAATTAATTAAGGGCGTGGCTTAAACATATACACTAAAATTCCTCTAGAGTACTCAGAACCACTGATCCCACACATTTGCATAGAATCACAACGGCAACAGGCATACCGGAACATTGCTCTGTGTGCCTTGCAGCGGGGCTGAATATTGAACAACCACGATTTCTGAACACCTTTTTGCCCCTGACAGGAATTGAGAGAAACGCGCACTACCTCCAGCCACAATTCAAGTGTGCCCGTTATAAACACTTGGATGCGACTCAGTCCGAATTATGCACTAGACAAGAGCAATATGCTGCCTGGAAAAAAAAAAGGTAACACAACATCCTTGAAAAAGCAAACACTCACAGGGAATGCAAGATTAAGTGAAGCACGTGAAATATACAACACAAAAAGATGATGGACGGAATGTTGAACATTGTCAAACATTCACTCCCAGTCACAGATCTGGGTTTAATCCATCGTTATTTTGACCTTGTTCCGCGTCGGAACAGTCCAGCCCCAATTGCCAGGCCGGGCTCTCCCTGGACCTGAAAACAAGCATCCTGGGACCGGTTTCGGGGCATCACACCATCAGCCAGGCTGGCTTGAAAAACATGAAATATAAGCAGGAACGACATGGAATACCTTAATGTTTTTATTTACACTCATTATTCAGAAGTCTATCGGTGTCTTTTGCATTGAAAGTTAAGGACATAAATACAGGGCCCGAGACCCGTTTTAATGTCCATTTTAAATCACTACCGGGTTTGAAACACAGAAGGACCCGACCCACTTGAAGCCCTGCCTACACCCCACATCTATGAGAAATGCTCCATTTGCATAGCTCACACCTCCTCTATTTCTTCTTCAGCACCCTCTTTTCACCCTCTCCTGCATGTACTTCCTTTTATCTTCTCACCGTCCCCACACACCACAGGCACTCACTCACCTGTCTGCACTTCATTTTCTTTTCTTTTCGCAGTGTCAGTGTTTCAGCTGCTGTGTACCTCTTTCCCAAGCTTTCGCATAGTATCACAATTCCAGTTGGGCCACATGACCATTCCTGTGTGCGATCTGCAGAGAGGCCAATGATTGGATGAGCATGTATTCTTAACTCCTTTAGGACCCACTGAAGGGCGCTGTGAGAAACTCGCACTGCCTCCAGCCTCAACTGAACACTTTTAAGGACCCAAAGGCGAGACCTATTGGCTATGCCAATGCTTGTTTGCCTAATGGTCAATCCAGCCCTGGGGGGAGGGGCAGGATGACGACTGAGGTGCGGGCAACATGGTTAGGGCAGGCTTGAGTCTGACGGTGAGCATTGCCTCTCCCTCTGTGCTAATGCAGAGATCTGGCAGGGCCCAGCTGTGCTTCTGTGAGCAATCCATGCAGTAATGAGGAAAGGTCTGGGGTCACCAGGCCCAGAACTATTGGGTATTGAGTTGGCAGATCCACAAATTCCAGACCCAGAGACACTTGTAATTGCGGGTGGTCGAATTCCACCATGGGGGACTAAAATCATGCCACTCGTAATGAGGGCCTTAGTAGGTTGACTTACCACTATGCGCAAAACCCTACCCTACTTTGATAAAGACACCCCAGGACCATCATGAGGAGAAGGGGGTCAGATGGAGCATATTGCCACTGGCTATGTTTTTTGCAGAGCCAAGTGCACCTCTTCAAAATCTAAATATTAATTGCTAAGTTGCATTATTTAATATTAATGGTGGAGTAGCTAACACGGAAATGTCACTAGATGGCGCTTGATGCGTTATAAAAAAATAGGACTACTGTTCTCTTAGCCTGAAGGGCATTCTTTTTAAACCTTAAATCAGATCCTCATGTCATCTGGCATAAACGGAAGAAGTGGACCACTTATGTCGTTTTTTCTTCATCCCCAAAACTTCTACAGGTCTGAGTAACCCTGGGTAATATTCTCTAAAATCCATAGCTCATATTCTCTCAGGCACTCAGAATATTGCATGTCAGTCTTTCTTCTACGTCAATGGCTTCCTTTTAAAATTTCCATACTATAGAAATCTTTCTGTCACTCCTGTTACCGCAAAGAGAGCATCACATTTTATCAACCATTGAAAAAGCTTTGATGGGCTGGTTAGATGCTCATGGTCTATTCCCACATTTTCATGAGCTAGAATAGGCGACCAACGCCTCTACCTCACTCAAACAGGAGAACTGATGACTACCAATCTTTTTCTGCGCACCATTTTATGTTTTCTCTTTTCACTTTCCTAATCATAGCGCTTGAAAGTTCTTGCTAGGTTTATAGCGCTTCATATGCTGACGACCCCCAGCTGATCATCTCTTTGGGCGAGGGTCAGTCTAATACCAAGCAAGATCTGGCAGGCTGCTGCTCGGAGGAGGCTGGTTGGATGTCGGCGCCCTGCCTGAAGCTCAATGCAGAAAAATCTCAAATCCTGCTGTTTGGTATCGGATGATTCCTGGAGGCCTCCTTCGCTTGGCACTGCCCCAGTGCCAAACAAAAAGTGACACACAATCTTGGAATCATTATAGATCAATCCCTCACCGTGAAAAATCAGGTGTTGGCGACCTCTGGCAGCTGCTTTGGACTGTTAAAACTTCTTAGAAAGTTGTTTAGATGGCTTCCGATGGATTGACGCCGCACGGCTCTGATAATCGCCTGGACTATGGAATTGCATTATATATAGGTATGGCAGACTATCTGTTTACACGCCTCCAAACTATCCACAATCCAGCCGCAAAACTGATTTGCAATAAAGGCAGACGCAACTCTGCAACTTCTTGTTTAAAATCATTACATTGGCTGCCAATGCGTAAGAGGGCTCAGTTTAAGCTACTCTGTCACGCGCATAGGTCTCTGCATAACTCCGGCCCACTGCAATTGAGCAATTGGGTTGAATTTTATCAACCTACAAGACATCTAAGATCATCCATCTTGACCTTAGCTAAAGTAATTAAGATCAAGAAGGCCAGAGCGGGGGGCGTGGCCAGCACCATGGCCGGCTAGTTGTATCTGCCGGACCTCCGGTAGGCCGATGTTTATCCTGGGTATAATCCTGCCTTTCCAGCCACCGAATATCGCCAGCCTGTAATGCCATCTGTCCCTGACAGCATAAAAACCAGCCCAGAGCGATTGTTGAGGTGAAGCGTGCAACGGAACAGAGAGAGCCGAGCTTGGGCGGAGGAGAGCTGCGATCGCCCAAGATGGCGGAGGCGGCGCGGTAGCCGAGAAGTACACGACTGCGCTGAACGCCGATACCAGGTGCGGATCCTCCCCACTGGGCTTGCCGAGGGGCGCAATGGATGTCGGTAGGGCATAAAGCAGCGGCGGCGGCAAACACTCGGAGGCCGCCCCCCCTCTCGACGAGGAGGCCGCGGGGGCTTTGACCTAGCCCGTGCGCAGGCAAGCGGAAGCAGACCCGATTGAACCCGGCGGCTGGGCTGTGGAGGAGGCCCGGGCCAGACTGCTCTCCCAGAACCCCAGGGGACACGCGTGAACCGACCCAGTAAAGGGGAAACTGAACACGCCGAAGGCTAGACCGGAATAGGAGAATGAGAGGAAAGCAACGGACGCAATCAGGAGGATCCCAGTGGCCGTGGAGGAACCAGCCTCAGCCCGGGCGCAGGTGAGAGGGGCTGCGCACAGGCAGGCGAGAGCGAGGCAACCTGAACCCAATTGACGGGCACCGCTAGAAGTCGGGCCGAGGCCCGAGGGGCAGTCCCGGAGATGGGGAAAAGCCAGGATTTAACCCTAGTCAGGTAAGTCAAGGCCCGCTGGGCCTGGATGGGGCACAAGTGAAGGCAGGTCATGCGCCAGTGAGCGAAAAGTGAGCAGAACCATCCTCTTTGCAGATGAACCCCCTGGAGGCCCCCCGTACAGAAAGTAACACACACATGACAAAGGGTGGACAAGGCGAGATGGAATAACTGGGTCCTCCACTCCGCAAAGAAATAATAATCAGGGGGCAAGACGCAACCGATAATTGGAGACCAAAGTGTGGGACTCAAGCCTGACCCCGCGAACAAGTAATCGAAATTGAGGCCCCATTGGGAACTGTGCCCAGACGTGGACAGGGGAAGCGACGGACTATCCCGTGTTCTGGCCGGTGCAGGGGGATGCTTGCAGCCTCCTGTAATACAGACACCGCATGTCTTTGGTTCAGGCACAGGTGCGGGAGAACACGTCTAAGCTAGTGCTGAGTGAGACCACTCCCCCATTTAACACTCTAGTGCTGTGAGGCGCTGGGGGAGTCTGAGGCGGCCTATAGATCCCCCCCCCCCCCCCGGGGCTGGATCCGCCGGGAGGTGCACAAAGGCGGCCTAGGAAAGCAACGGGCAAATCCAGTGCCTCTCAACACCGCCAAACGCCGACCACACAGTGCCTCCCCTCTAACTCTCTGGCACGTACGCAGAGCTAACTGAACACCCCAGAAGAGACCCACCCCCCGTCCAGTATACCAATGGCGAAGGACAAGGACCTCAAAACTCAGAAGCAAGGAAAGATGGACAAATATACAAAAGTGCTCCCACCGCCGGCTGACACGGAAGGGCGGGCCATCGGAACCCCCAGATAAAACAGCCATTCTCCAGGCAATCCATGCCTCCAGAGACGCCATAGAAGGCAAAATGGCAGAAATACGGTCGGAGGTCACCCTTCTGTGCCAAGACATGCGCAACATCGCAGAAAGGGTGACGCAAATGGAAACTCTCGTCTCTGAGGTGGAAGATGTAACAAACAAACTAGACTCCGACGTTAAAGAACTGAAGGCAAGTATGAGAGAGATTGCATGGAGGGTAGACGACGCGAAAAACAAAGCCCGGAGAAACAACCTATGCTTCATTGGGGTGCCGGAGGGACAAGAAGGCTCTGACCCAGTAACATTTCTGTTGACGTGGCTGCGAGACTCCCTCCCTACGGTAACATTTTCACCCTGTTTTATCATCGAGCGGGCCCACGGGATGATGAGCGCAAGGCCGCTGCCGGGAGCCCCTCCCCCCCCCCCCGAGGCCACTAATAGCAAAGTTCCTAAACTATCAGGACCGAGATGCTATACTCAGAGAGTCGGGGCGCGTTGGGGAACTCAGGTTGTCCAATGCAAAAATCATGATCTTCCCCGATTATTCTAGAGAGGTACAGAAGATGAGATGAACATTCGACTCGGTGAAGGTCAATCTAAAGGGCCATGCAGGTGCAATATATGCTCCTTTTCCCGGCTAAGCTCAAGGTTATCTTCCAAGGCACAACACAGTTTTTGGCCTGGATTGAAGAGCGCCCCAGGCTACAGCGGGCAGCAAGAACTAATGAGTCACAACCTAACGAGGTGACACCAAGATGGAAGCCCAGACCGCAGAGAATAAAAAAAGAAGAGTTTATTTAAACAAGGACGCCAAAAACAGACGAGGACTCCGGGGACTGGTACTCCATATGGGCGGAGGCGGAGACCTCCGATGGAGACTTCACGCAAGCACGGGCCAGAAACAGATCCCTCATCCAGGGGGACAGTACCCACATGGACCAATCGGACAAAGAATCTCTAGCGGATACAGACAGCGATCACCTGCTCCTTAAGAACATCAATCGCATGGAGAACTGGGACGCAAGCCGCAGAAAGCACACCACAGCAGCAAGACAAGGGTGGCGAGGAAGGCTGAGATATGGGCCATGGGCGGACCCTCTGCAAAACGGCCACAAGAGCCCTCCCCCGGACTTCACCGTGCTCAGGATTGCCTGAGCGGAACATTCTTTAGCAAAGTTCATATCCTTTATTGTGTTGGTTTTCAAACTTAGGAATTAGAAGGGTGGGGTGGGGTTACAGACTTCTCAAACTGTACTTGCGCCTAATTGTCATGTTGACTGGTCAGGGACTAGGCGAAGGGAGTGGGAGAAAGTGGGGCGGGGGAAGGAGGGTTGGGGGTAGGGAATGTTACAGTTCAAATGTTCACCATAATCTTCATACAACCGGCAGGCATCTTAGAATCAACAGACAGGGACCAAAAATAAGAACTCAGCAGACGAACCCGCCAATACCTGCTAGGCTACTTACGAGAAACACACGTCATGAACGATGAAACATGCACAGCTCTGACGTGGAACGTCAATGGGCTAGGTAGCAAAATTAAAAGGGGATTAGTCAATAGATATATTAGGAGACATAAACCCGATATTGTGTTTCTGCAGGAAACCCACCTGCGTGGTACACACTGTGCCTTTATTGGAAGGGGTCTCTACACTACCCTGGCGCACGCAGGATTTCCCCCGGGGACGCGAGGGGTTGCCATATTTATTAAGAAAAAAAAAAACTTTCGCACAACAAAAGTCTGGACTGATCCCAACGGGACCTATGTCGCTGTTCAGGGAACATGGAGACGGCGGGAATTTACATTAGTCAGTGCTTACGCTCCACCACGACTGCAGTCCCGCACTCTGGAAGCAATTGCTATGATACTGCTAGACTCAGGCCCCTCTACACATATCATTGGAGGCGGCTTCAATGATGTTGTTGATCCAAATCCGGATCATTGACAAGGTAGAATACCTAGCAAGGGGCATTTCAGACCATTCACCACTGTGGCTAACAGTGGGGGGAGGGACACGCAGGCAACGCACAGACTGGAGACTGAACGCCTGGGAGCTACAAGACAAGGCAATAAGAGCAGAGACTGAACTGTTCTTTCATGAGAACGAGGGCTCCGTATCTTCGGCTGCCACTCTCTGGGAGGCTTATAAGACAGTACTTAGAGGCAGGATACAAGATGTAATTGCATGTAAACGCAGGGAGGAAACGCACCAGATAGAAATTGTAGAAAATAAACTCTTGGAGCTAGAGAGGAACATCGCCCCAGATACCGAAACAGCCCTACTAAGACAACTAGAAGTCACACGTGGGGAACTTCGTGCTCTGGCAGAACAAGAAGTGCAGACTCAAATTCAGGCCACACACTATAGGCTCCACGAGGCAGGAGATAGGGCGGGCGGCTCTTGACTTTGCTGAGTCAGAAGGAAAGAGAGGCGGGCTGGGTGAACCAGATACAAGAAGACACACAATGCACAACCGCCCATACTATAGCAGGTGCCTTTACGCGCTTCTAAGTGACCCTATATGGGGCTAAACCACTAGTAGATGAGACACAGATAACCGACTATCTCAATGACATAGATATGCCCACTCTGCGGCAAGATGACAGAGATGCTCTAGAGGCAGAACTCACCCTAACTGAAGTGCAAGACGCTATAGCCAGACAAAAATCGGGGAAACCCCCAGGGACATACGGGTTACCAGCCGAATTTTTTAAGCAAAACTTGAGCGTACTAGCCCTCCCCCCCCTATTAAATATATTCCTGACGGCTCGGGAATAGGGGACGCTGCCGTTAGATCTCCGCCAAGCCACAGTGGTAGTTATACCAAAACCGGGTAAACCCCCAGAAAAATGCGGCTCCTACCGCCCCATCTCGTTATTAAATACCGAAACTAAGATTTTACCTCTATCCTAGCGACACGACTCCTAACAGTAATTACATCACTGATCCATCTAAACAAGTCGGGCTTTATGCCGGGGCGGGCCGCACGCTTCAACCTACGTAGATTTGCTAATTGGCTAGACACCGTGAAAGATAGGCCCACCTCGCAGATGCTCCTATCCCTGGACGCAGAAAAGGCCTTTGATACGGTTCGTTGGCCGTTCATGAGGCAAGTCCTGGTAAAGCTAGGATTTGGACGAGAGTTTAGGGCATGGGTGGAGCTCTTATACACGAACCCCAGAGCACAAGTCAAAGTCAATGGGACTAAATCAGCAGACTTCCCAATCCAACGAGGAACTAGACTGGGCTGCCCCCTGTCTCCTTTGCTCTTTGTGTTGGTCCTGGAACCATTGGCATGCCAGATTAGAGCCCACACAGACCTAAGGGGTTTCCAAGATGACGGGGGTCAGCTGAGAGACGAGCGGATATCCCTATATGCAGACAATATCCTACTTTACGTCACCAGCCCAGACATAACACTTCCATTGATATTCCATCTATTAAGGGCTATGGTAAGCATGCAGGATATAATATCAACTGGGGGAAATCAAGTCTCTACTCAGTGGTAGGCTCCATAGACACAAGTTTAATACCAGAGCGCCTACATATCACCGAAGAAGATTTTAAGTACCTGGGTCTGCACATCTCTACAAATGTAGCAGACTGCCTCACCCACAACATTAAACGTGTCTTGGCGGAATTTAGGGAGGATGTGGTCAGTTGGCGACGCCTCCCCCTGATGCTACTAGGGAAGGCGGCTATGTACAAAATGATAACACTCCCCAAACTATTGTATATACTCCAGAACATATATTGTAAAATACCAGAAACGGTCTTTAAGGCAATAAATGACGAGCTACGCACATTCCTATGGGATGGGGACACCCTAGGGTGGCACTACAAACGCTACAGCGCAGTCAATAATGGAGGCATAGCTCTACCGGATATTCAAGCTTACTACCGGGCGGCACATCTAATAGTAATTAATGAATTGGGTCATGCTCCGGGAGACCATCCAACATAGCCCTGGAGAGGCTCCAATTCCAGAAATACTCCTATCTACATTACTTATATGGGGGAGCTGGGATGCAAGGCCTGCTACCAGCAACACAGAGGACGATTGAAGTCTGGAAAGGGGCGGAAAGACAAATGAACTGGGACAAAAAATTAACTAGGTCCACCACACTATGGGAAGGTAAACGCCTACCAGAGCTGGCGAAACTTCGAGGCTGGGACACAATCGGGATTACGACGCTAGGCGACATAATAAGGAAAGGGGACTTAATTACCTTTGCAGACCTCCAAACAGAATACAGTCTGTCCAACAAACAACGGTTCAAATGCATACAACTCCAACATGCTTGGAGAACACAAAAACCTGAAATTACAGACATCCCCCGAGTATGCACCACTGGAAGGGCGACTACTGCAGGAGGAGATACCCTCGAAGGCGGTCTCCTGGACATACAAAACATTAATAAATAATATTCCCGATAGGCTACTAGCCCTCAGAAGGAAGTGGGAGGATATAGATTGGGAAGCTGCACTGATGCACCCAATAGAGGTGGCGATTAAGCTCAGGCTATGACTAATACAGTTCAAAGTCCTACATAGGGTCTACTACGAGTGCGACTCCAGACAATGGGCAGGGCAGAAACACCTGATTGTTTGCATTGCAAAACAGACCATGGCTCCTACGTGCATACCCTTTGGGGAGGCCCACTAATAAATAGATATTGGTCACGAATAATACAGGAATTAAATAACATATTAGAAGCACAGATCCCATTGGATCCTAAATATATCCTTTTGGGCATCCCCACTGACATTGACATTCCCAGATATAAACTCCTATTGTGTAATTTAGGTCTTATAGTCGCAAAACGAGACATCGCTAAGTACTGGGGCAGAGCGGACCTACCCACCATGGTAAAATGGCGGGCCAGTATGGACTTGTACATGGGGGCTGAGAAAACAACATATACAGCCAGAGGATGTCCCTAGAAGCTTGGGAAAATCTGGCAGCCGTGGTTCAGATACTACGGCCTGGAACTGATAGTACGTCACAACCTAATCTGCAAGACTTATAATAGCTGGGCAAGTATGCATGAGGCAATGGGACCACATTTGGTGTTATATAGGTGTGGGAGGAATGGATGTGGGAAGAGACATAATAATGTATTTTCGGCTGTATTGGTGGTGGCAATCAATGATTATGATGTTGAACCTGTCATATACGAGATGTACCTGCTGATGTTTAGGTTGTTCGTGAAATCAAAAATAAAAACTGTTTAAAAAAAAAAAAAAAAAAGAAGGCCAGAGCGGGTGGCCGCTCCTTTGCTTTTTTGGCAGCCACCCACAGGAATTTGCATTCCACTGGATATTCGACGAACTAAGGATTATCTCGTATTTCGGAAAAAACTGAAAACATGGCTCTTCCCTGACTAATGTAGCCCTGACTCCAGCCTTCACTCTGCAGAAATCGAATGGTAGTAACAAGCGCCGTGATATCCCAGTGAGGATGAATGTATGCGCACCACAAAAATCACAAATAAATAAATGCAAGAGTGCCTGAAATTATCATACAAAATCCAGAAATTGGGCGCCATCTGGTTGGCAGAAAAGATCTAGCTCTTAAATTTTTTTCCCGCTCCAGATTTATTTATACATGTAAATAACAATTAGAACAAGCATTTGCAATGCAATAGGTCTCGCATTTGCGAGGCTTTGAGCTATTGGCATTGTTAATGGTCAATGCCTTTTATTTAGCTGTTAGTTTTTAAAGCATAAATAAAAAGCATTGTCATTTACAATGCGAGACCTATTGCATTGCAAATGCTTATTATGAGGGGAGCTCAGTTGTGCTTGCTGATTCTGGAGGCTGAGCTGGGAGGAGGGGGTGAGAGGTCCGGGTGACTTCTGTTGGCTGCGAGGCTTCTTCCTATGAACCCATGGAGGGGAGAACATGAACGAAATGCTACATTGTGAGGCTAAGGAGCAGCCTAGACTTTGTAAAGGGACAGTGTGCGGAGTATGTGGTCCGATAGTGAAAGCAGAGGCAACACTAAATAAATAAAAGAGCAAGGATAAATAAATAACATGTGGCGCGTAACGATGTACGTGAAGTGGTGCGTTATAGTAATTTAAATTTTAAAAACATCAAGGCGTGCCCGAGCTGCTTGGAAAGTGAAAGCGGGCATGGTGCGCTGAATGCTGCAGGAAAGCATGTCGTGCCTGTAGTAGGAGAAAAATACCGGTCTCCCGCAAGACAGTGTCTGCTCAAACCAGTCCTGACAGGGAAAATTGTCCAAAATTCAACAGCACTTAATTTTGTGCGATGCAAAAATCCATCCATTACGCAAATTCTGTGAACATAATGGAAATTTTGCAAGGAACTACAAATGACACTGCATTCGCAATTCATGGACCAATTCTTCCTAATATTATTAACTTCCCTCCCCTTATCTGCCCAGTCTGGAGTGCTGGTACTTGGATTATGTGCAACTGTTAGCTTGACAAATGGTGCTCTTATATCATAAATGAAATAGCGCACACGAGTACTTTATGACATAACCTCGCTCCTTTTCAGAGTTAGTGATAAAGTTGCAGTGTTACTAGAGAGGCCAAAGAGCGAATGGGCATGAATGTAAACTTAACTATGAAGGTTGGCAAGAAGATTTTCGAAACGCACCGAAAAGCTTCTGGCAGGGAGGCTGTGTTGCTGTTTATCCTACCCTTGTTTGGTGTTTGTATTGGGGTGGTACTAGGGCGACAAGATTGTGGAAACCAAGACCTGGGATGTTCCGCTATTATAGGAGTAAGACTCCAGTTTCCCATTCCCAAGCGGCACAGAATGAGGTGTCAGCGCAGACCAACTTGAGACAAGCATTGGCATAGCCAACAGGTCTCGCCTTTGGGACCTTATAAATGTTTAGCCAGTGTTAAAAGCAAAACGACAATCGTGAACATTACCTGCGCCATCTTGTCTGGTGGAATTCTATGTGCACATAAGTTGCAGTCATTTTAATCTATCACAGCCATTTTGTACTCTGTTGGTCACCTTTGTTTCACCCTGCCCTTACTAGCATCCCTCTGACCCTCTGACCGACCTGGTACATGTGCTGGGGGCTATAAACTCTATTTGCCGCAACAAATCTCAGCGCCACTTGCTGCCACAAACTCGTTTTTCCTCTCATCTCTGTTTTCAGGCAAACCTTTGGACACTCTACCCCTCACTGCACCTAGTTACACAAACAGGTTCCAAACACCAAAAAGACTCTTGCAACATGATTTATTGCACTGCAAACAGCAAGACTTGTTGTTACCAACAATGGGACCTGATTTTATCAACAGAACGGACTCTTAGATCTGGCCGGTCTCACATGTTTTAGACCCTGAAGCAAGGTCCAGCTGCAAGATAAGATTGTCTGTTTGACCTGGGTGGGAAGAGAATTACTGTTGGGCTTGTGTGACAACCTGCCCGGGGCGGGGACCCCAACCATGTTGATGAAACCAATGCATTGTGTCAAACCTGTATAAAAGGAAGAGCCAAAGGAGTTATCAGCAGAACACCTCCCTCAGACATCCCGGTGTCTTCAGTTGACGTGATCTCCTCATGAGAAATAAACCTTTTTCTTGTCTTCCAGTTTCCAGCGCTTGCCTCATTATTTTGATAGCGAACCCAAAGTGAATTAGAGGTGGAACCCTGCACCGGGCAGCATTGAGGGTCTTAGAAGACTCGCTGCCTTTCACAAATTGGCACCCAAACGTGGGGGCCATCAGCAACGCGTGGGTCCGGTAGAGAGGTCCTAACGACGGAGTGAACGACTAAACGATTGGGGTATACCTGCCTGAGAAGACCCTTGTCTGGCTGCCGATCGACTGAACTTCACCGGTTCCGAACGGACCTCTCTCGAGTGACCTGCGGTCCTGACTGGGACCTTAGAGGAACGCCGCATTGATTGTTGTAGTGAGAGGACAACCAGGCGCTGGAAGGGGAAGACGAAGAACCGTCCATACGGTCCGGGTAAGGTCGTGAAAAAAACGACTTAGATTGATTGATTGATTGAATAGTTTGATTGAAATACTAGTATTCCTTTTTTGATATTGAGTTATTTGCGACATTTCCCTGCTTGCAAACAACGAAGAATAGGAATATTCTCTCTCTTTGCAGGCAGCGAAGGACAGGTAGTGCAGACTTTTTGTCTAAATTGATTGATTGAGATATTCATTTTTGACCGATAAATACGTCATGCCTGTTTTCTCTAGATTGTTTGATTGTAATTGTTTTGGACCCGACCGTTCGTTAGAGGTCAGTCAGCGGCACCGCCGGAAGGTACCCCTAACAAGGACATGTACGTAAAGTATGGATTAGCCACCGTAGCTTATAGCAAACTATGGCATAAATACACTAGGAAGGACCGGGTAAATCAGTGGCCACTGACGGGATCTTTCGATCCCGCTAAAATAGAAACGTTAGAATTAGCTCTCCACAAAAAGAAAACTAGACCAGCCATGTTTGACAGTTTTGGTTTATGGCGAAAAGAGGCAGCTCAAAGAAAGAAAAGGGACGAAGCTAGACAAGATAAAGAAACGCGAAAATCAGCTTACCAAGCCTGTAAAAGATTAGAAGAAAAACTAAAAGAAAAGGAAATCGATAAAAAGGAACAGGAATCAAAAATATCAGGTCAATGCCCTGTTAGAACGCCCTCGACTCTTTACCCCAAGTTACCTGCAAAACAAAGGGTAGATGATGATTTATTGTTAGGTCCCCCAATCATATACATGCCACTCCCTTACGCCCCTACTCATCCCGTAGTACAACGCCAGGACCACCAAAGTATAGCCGGAGATGGCACGATCGCCTCAGTCTCCACCGCCTCTGCTCCCACCGAGTCACCCACACCAAATGCCTCATCAAAGGATACAGTAGTAGAGGTAGGATCAAAAGAAAAAGGAGCGCCCAGGGTCCCGCGATTAAGTAAAAATGAGCGAGCAGGCATTGATAAAATAGTTAAATCCCTCATAGATAGGAAGGAGACAGACGAGTATGTAACTGACATATGCAACTCCTTTGTTGAAAACCGCAAACGATACTTTATTGTACGTCTCTGTTACCACACTCTTACTGCATATGACGAGAAGTACCAAGATGTAGGGCCCGAGCGGCTAGTGGCTCTCTATAGGAAGGTAGACACCGGAGATGAAGGCGACAACGATGTTACAGAACTCTTTTCATCCACACTGGAGGTATTCCGTCTCCTCGTGGAACAAGGACGGATAGATAAGGACAGGACATCTAAGATAGCAGGACCCCCGGTGGAAAAACAAGATAGCATGATGCCGATAAAAGAAGCTGCCCCTTATTGGGTACCTCCTAGAGGACAAGGGACTCCTGACGATATGAACCATCAAGACGCTAGAGGAAGGGTGGTCTACAATTGGGTGTATCAACCATGGGACAGACAGGACATTTTGACGTTCCGTAAATCTTTACCGGATTTACGAAAGAACCCCACCACCTTTTACACCGAGCTAGGTACCTCTCTGGGATCAACAATAATGACACTTGCCGACATAGACTTGTTCTTCGGGTTATGTTTGCCAGCAGATGTGTGGAAACAGATTAGGAAAATAGACCATACCGAACTGCTTTGTCATACCTGGGAACAACTCAACACACTAGATAAACAGCGGAACCCTGGTCAAAAACCGGTTAAAGCAATATTGGACCTCCCTGACAAAATAGTGCAGAAAGTGAAAACGCTGATCCCAGAGAAAAAGATAGACTGGTCCATAGTAACCGCGTGCCGCCAGAAACCACAAGAGGATGTCTCGGAGTATTTCTCCAGATTTGAAACTGTGTTCTCCGATTACAGTGGACAAGACATGTCCACCGCAACCGGACACCACTTATTTGTGCAGAACTATGTCAAAGGACTACTGCCAGATGTATCCCAGAAATTACAAGCCAGCGAAAGTAGTTGGGCAGCATCTAAACCGGCGGCCATTCTCCAAATGGCCCAGTACTATGAGCATCAGAGAAACGAAAATGACAGGGCTACAGAAAGGAAAAAGAAGGACTTGAAGGAAAGGGTAATGGTAGCACAACTCCAGGGGGCGAATACAGGAAGGGAGCAATATAGGGGAGGATACCAGCAGAATACCCCTAGAGTACAGCCACCTAGAAACAATTCATCGACATCATATGTAGGACGCCAAGACCTAGGCAGGATCAATGTGCATTTTGCAAAGAATATGGACACTGGAAAACCCAATGCCCGGCTTTGTTAGGAGCTGGTAGGGGCAGAGGGGCGAGGGAAATAGCAAGTGGACAGAGAGGAAGAGGACGTGGGAGAGGGTACGCGAGTGAAGCAAGCGAGGAAAGGCCAGGAAGAGTGAACACATTTGACCATCCCAAACAGAATCAGTACCAACAGACAGATTATGACAATACGTACGACTTTGCATAGGACAGCCAGGGGCAAGGGAGGGATCCAGTCGAGCTCTATGTTGATCAGCAATGCCCTTATGTTACCGCTGAGGTCCTGGGCACAAAGTCGCCATTTCTGGTAGACACGGGAGCAACACGTAGTGCACTATCCAAACGACTGATTCCAAGGGCACCCTTGTCAGGCTCACATGTGACCTCAATAGGATTTGACGGTACGCCCTCCACCAACCCTTTGTCCCGACCGATCCCTTTTAACCTTGACAACAATAGCGTTGAAACGACATTCCTCCTCTCTTCCAACACCCCAGACGCCATTATGGGTCTCGACCTTTTGAAACACTTCCATGCGACTATCAGATGCTCACCAGACGGAGTGCGTGTCGTCCTGTATGACAACCCCCAGTGCCATAAAGAGAACCCTTCTCAGCACATGTTTCCCATCTCCGAGACTGACGCATCCCTACTGGACACTTTGCCATCACACTTATGGGCTAGGGCTGATTCAGACGTAGGACGAATGATGATTGACCCAGTACACGTAACAATACGACAGGACGCAACCCTACCGAAAGTACCGCAGTACAAAATATCGCCAGAGGGTGAGAAGGCACTGACAGAGATCATACACTCTTTGGTAGAGGCAGGGGTGGTAGAGGAAGTAGTGAGCAACATTTGTAACAGTCCCATACTACCGATTGTAAAGAGACAGGGAGAGGGAGACGGAAAAGCCTACCGCTTCATCATTGACCTGCGGGAGATAAACAAAATCGTAGTGCCACAATACCCAGTAGTTTCCGACATCACGACAATTTTGACTTTAATCCCCTCCACTGCCACCACCTCACTGTAATTGACCTCAAAACGCATTCTTTTCCATACCTATACACAAGGACAGCCGCTATCTATTTGGATTCACCCTAAACTCCCGTTCGTACAGATTTTGCAGAGCACCTCAGGGGTACACTGAGAGCCCAAGCATCTATAGCCAGGCGCTTAAAAGACAGTTGGACGCCATACAATTGCCAGATGGAGTGGCCCTAATACAATATGTAGACGACATCCTTCTAGCAGCGGACACCATACCAATAGCCGTCACAGCCACCATCAAACTACTCCATTTTCTTGCTGAGAATGGTCACAAGGTCTCCCGAAAGAAATTGCAGTTCTGTAAATCACAAGTGACCTATTTGGGTCACCTTTTATCCAAAGAAGGGAGGAAACTCACGCCTGACAGGATCCAGACAATTCTAGACACCCCTGTCCCCAAAGATCAGAAACCAGTCCGCTCTTTGATAGGTCTCACTTCATTTTGCCGACAGTGGTTACCGAACTTTAGCCTCATTGTCAAACCCCTTCTCTCCCTCCTAGCTAAAGACATCCCCTCACCTCTCCCCTGGACCCCCGAATGCCAGTCAGCCTTTAAAGAACTACGCAATGCCCTTTGTTCAGCGCCTGTCCTAGGAACCCCGGATTACTCCAAACCATTCTTCCTCTACACGCACGAGAGGGAAGGATGTGCATTGTCTGTCCTAACACAATCAATTGGTCACAAACAACGCCCTTGTGCATATTTCTCTGCCACCCTCGATCCAGTAGCCAGAGCGCTGCCAGCGTGTCTGCGCGCTGTGGCAGCTGCAGCAGTATCGATACGCCAGAGCGAAGGAATAGTACTCTCCAATCCAGTCACTGTTTTAGTACCCCATGCAGTCGACACACTACTAAACCAGACCAAAACCCAACACTTGACTAGCGCCCGACTGACAGGATATGAGTTGACCCTGCTAGCACCGCACATTACCCTAAAGCGTTGCACCACCCTCAATCCAGCCACACTGTTACCCCTACCCGAAAATGATCCTAGCGTGACTCCACTACACGACTGTGTGACACTAACCGATGAACAAACAAAGAGTAGAATAGATCTCAGAGACACCGCCTTTCTAGAACCAGATGGAGAACTATGGGTGGATGGTTCGTGCATCAAACTCCCCGACGGCACCACATCAGCTGCATACGCTGTCACCACAGCCCGAACCGTTCTGGAAACAGCCCGTATTCCCCAACGTTCAGCCCAGGCTGCAGAACTCATTGCCCTCACACGAGCATGTATCTTAGCGACTGACACGACAGTTAACATATACACCGACAGCCAATATGCCTTCAGGGTGGTTCACCATTTTGGGATCTTATGGAAAGAAAGAGGGTTCCTGACTTCACACGGTACACCCATCCTGCATGGAGATTTAGTCTCCGCCTTGACGCAAGCAGTCCTCCTCCCCAAGAAGTTAGCAGTGATAAAATGCCAAGCACATAGGAAAGTGACTGATCTCATTGGACAGGGAAATGCACTAGCAGACGTTACTGCCCGAGCCACGGCAGGAGACAGAACTACGACACGAATGTATGTGACCAGGTCACAAGCTGAACGATGGACTGACGCTAGGACCACTGTAAGGGACATACAGACTACAGGCACACAAGACGAATTGACCGAGTGGGAAAAGGTGGGACTAAAAGACGAGGAAGATTGCTGGAGAACTAAAGACGGAAATAAATGGCTGTTACCCAATGCCTACCTCATCCCCATATTGACCATGGCACATTTACCAGCATACATAGGCTCCACCCCCATGATTGAACTAATCACCAGAGTATGGCATAACGTCAAGATAGCAGAATCTGCAAAACGCCTAGTACAACAATGTATAGTCTGCCTACAACACAACCCAGGGAAGGGGCAGTAGTACCACGGGGAGGGTTTGGAGTCCCTGACCACCCCTTTGAAATCCTTCAAATGGATTACATTAAACTAGAGAGATGCCTTGGTCTAAAATATGTCCTGGTGGTTGTGTGCGCTTTTAGCAAATGGGTGGAGGCATATCCCACCCGCGACAATACCGCCTTAGCCACTGCAAAAGTATTGCTGAAAGAATTCTTCCCCCGATACGGCCTTTGCAGAATTTTATGGAGCGACAATGGCCCCCACTTTGTAGCCGAGGTGATACAGAACATACTGAGAGGGTTGGGGGTAAAACAAAAGTTCCATGCCGTCTTCCACCCCCAATCAGCGGGCCTGGTAGAGAGACACAATGCAACGTTGAAACTAAAACTAGCCAAAATAGTTGCCACGACCGGGTTGAAATGGCCCGACGCCCTCCCATTGGCATTGTTATCGATGCGCTCCACCCCAACCAAACACCGACTGACCCCGTATGAGGTGGTCTTCGGCAGGCCTATGAGCATTTGGGCGGCACCAAGACCCACCTCCATTAACGATGTCCCGAACATATTAATGTCGGATTACTTGCATAAATTGACAAACGAGCTAACAATTATCCACCAACAGGTGCAGCAAGCCTTGCCTGACGTATCCAGGGGCCCGGGACATGAAATAAAGCCAGGCGACCATGTATTGATTCGCAACTTCCAAAGAACGAAGAATCTGGAGCCTAGGTGGACGGGCCCCTGGGTGGTCCTGATCACCACCCGAACTGCCCTCCGAGTGGAAGGAAAACGAAACTGGCTGCACGCTCATCATTGCAAACGAGTCCCTCCAACCCTGGCAACCTGTGAAGGGGTGGAGGTGTAAGAGGAAGTACTCGCGAGAGACCGACCAGCTCTGAGTTGCTACCCACAAGAAGTCACCCTCGAACTATCAGAATTTCCCGACCCCCACGGTGCCATCCAGGAAAGGGTACAACCTAAGATCGACGAAAGGAGGGAGCTCCAACGACCAGGCCACTAATTAAGTCAAGGTCTCAGATCAGTAGCACAGTCAAACAACGCTACCAGGAAAGCGCCAGACAAAAGTCTGTGGTCCTAACAGTTGTTGAGCTCCTCGAAGATGATGGAAGAAACTGAACACCTGCAAAACCACCGCAAAGACACCAAGACTGCTAACCTGCACAGCACAAAGACAATTGCACTTGTAGCCGCATTTCTCACCTGTCTCCTGCTAATGGTCGCACTCTGGATCATTGAAGAGAATGCACCTGCATACAGAACATTGTCACCCACCATGCAACCAACCACCAAGAAAGAACACTACCTGGTATCACTACCGCCACATCTCCGAGAACGACGCAAAGAATTCTGGAATAATTCTTTCGTGCAGATGTTGCACCAGCACAATCTTGCCACCAATGCTACCAACTGTTGGGTCTGTGGGCTGTTACCACATGCCACTGAACATTCCATCCCTTTCATCCCTTCGCCCTTTTCTATTCACGGATCTTGCCTTGCCTGGAAGATGCTCCTACAAGAAAGTTACAAAGACAATGCCACTTCCGACGGAACAATCGCCCAGTTCTACAACGAGTTCTGGCGAAACAAAACAGGAAGGACATCCGCCCCCTTCTACCCTCACACCTTCAATGCGACATTCCAGATTAACGTCCCCTCCAAAGAACGAGTGGAAATGCAAGTGTTCAATAATCCTAACAGAGCCACATTTTCCTACCTGAAGAAAAGAACTGCTGCAACACTGACTGTGGCCCTATCTGTGGTGAACGTCTCTGGCCTTGTATGCATTGAAGGCCGTGGGACTAAGAATGTGGGTCACAGCACCTGTAGCATTGTAAGGACTTTGAACACTGCCAACCCCCAGCGCTTGTTGCATCACCCAATATGTACTTTGTTTGTGGAACCAAAGCCTACACCTGGCTCCCAAGAAACTGGGGGGCACGTGCTACATCGCCTTTGTTTTGCCACCAACCTACACAGCCCCTGCAGAGCATCATCGAGAAAAGCGTTCTAAAGACATTGATCAAGCAGACTCTGCCTCATCACAGTTCCTCGATGCAGCAAAAGGGCTCGTCCCGCTATGGGGTCCGATGGCAAACAGCCGAGCCATCAGACATCTGTCCCAAGCGGTAGAGACCGCCCTGAACATCCCTGCTGGCATCCTCACCAACAGCACTGCTGAGCTCCAAGCGATCCGTCTGGTTACCCTGCAAAATCGCATGGTCCTGGACGTGGTACTAGCGGACCGTGGAGGAGCATGCCGCATCATCGGTGCCAGCTGCTGTGTATACATTCCTGATAATTCACCTTCTGTCTATGAAGCAATCGAACATCTCCATAGACTATCTTCAGAAATTCATCAAGGATCAGAGACTTGGACAATTGGAAGTTGGCTTTGGGGCATCTTGAAGGAGTGGGGTTGGAAAATATCAATGATTCTCTTGGTCCCAGTATTGACAATATGTGGTTGTTGTTTGGGTATACACTGTATACCACCTTTGTGTTCTCTTTGCATAACTACCTTGCACCCTAAGACTATGGACACTCAGCTAACAAAAATGAGAGTAATGTATGATCAAGAGATACAGGACATTATGGAGATCGAAATAGACTGACAAGCTGGCTAGTTATGTTCAAAGGGGCCACTGTTAAAAGCAAAACGACAATCGTGAACATTACCTGCGCCATCTTGTCTGGTGGAATTCTATGTGCACATAAGTTGCAGTCATTTTAATCTATCACAGCCATTTTGTACTCTGTTGGTCACCTTTGTTTCACCCTGCCCTTACTAGCATCCCTCTGACCGACCTGGTACGTGTGCTGGGGGCTATAAACTCTATTTGCCGCAACAAACCTCAGCGCCACTTGCTGCCACAAACTCGTTTTCCTCTCATCTCTGTTTTCAGGCAAACCTTTGGACACTCTACCCCTCACTGCACCTAGTTACACAAACAGGTTCCAAACACCAAAAAGACTCTTGCAACATGATTTATTGCACTGCAAACAGCAAGACTTGTTGTTACCAACAATGGGACCTGTTTTTATCAACAGAACGGACTCTTAGATCTGGCCGGTCTCACATGTTTTAGACCCTGAAGCAAGGTCCAGCTGCAAGATAAGATTGTCTGTTTGACCTGGGTGGGAAGAGAATTACTGTTGGGCTTGTGTGACAACCTGCCCGGGGTGGGGACCCCAAGCTTGTGTAACCATGTTGATGAAACCAATGCATTGTGTCAAACCTGTATAAAAGGAAGAGCCAAAGGAGTTATCAGTAGAACACCTCCCTCCGACATCCCGGTGTCTGCAGTTGACGTGATCTCCTCATGAGAAATAAACCTTTTTCTTGTCTTCCAGTTTCCAGCGCTTGCCTCATTATTTTGATAGCGAACCCAAAGTGAATTAGAGGTGGAACCCTGCACCGGGCAGCATTGAGGGTCTTAGAAGATTCGCTGCCTTTCACACCAGGGGTATTGACTTTGCTAATGTGCTTAAGTTATGTTGTACAGTAGTGTGGCTTGTGTACAGCATGTTCCAAAGTTATCATAAAAAAATGTTATAAGTATTTTTGTTACCTTATCTATAATTAAGATGATATTACGTATAAGTGAACAACCTTATTAAAAAAATAATATGAAAGCTGTTACGTGATTTTTTTGGAAATGTTGGCAACTTTTTCCTGCCTGTTCTAATGGTAGTTTGTTATGGTTTTTTTTTTTTTTGGGGCGAAGGGGAGATCTAAACAACAGGAGGGTAGAGGTTGGGGAATAGTACGTGAATTATAATGCAAGTAGCAGATGGATATAGGGGAGAATTAAGAGAAGCCAGATTTTTAGGGTACTATGGAGCCATAGCAATGGCTGATGTATGGAACAGATAAATAACATAACACTTAATGTCCCTTGTCTCCTCCCTGGTGCTTTTAAAAGGGTCATGGGTTATCTAAGCACTATCCTACCAATATGTGCAAACAATATCAGTATAAAACAAGAGGCAGTAGTTACTAGCGCTACGAGGCCATACCAGTCACAAAAGTGCGTTTTATAAAAACTGAGTAACATAGCAAGCAGTGCACTTTCACCCTGCCTCTACTCTCTTGGTGCCATTAGCATTCTAAGTGCTACACAAACAACATGACAATAACATAAAGTCAGCATAAAATGTGAGGCCATCCCAGTGGCAGAAGTCCGCTATGCAAAGACCAAATAATATAACAAGCAGTGTAGTTTCATCCCTTCTCTACGCCCTCAGCACCTCGAATAGGTCTATCAGCATTCTAAGCGCTACAATAGGCTGCCATCACAGGGCAGACGTGTGCTATACAGGCAGCAGGTAGCACCACACAAGAAGACTAGTGAACGGCGGACTCACCAGCAAAGCTCGGCAGCACTGCCAGAAGCAGGACGAGCACAGCTTTCGGCTCCATGCCTGAAGTCTGTGTGCTTCGAGTGAAACGCTCTGTAACTCTTCCTGAGGTAGTGCAAGTATCTGCCAAGCGCCTCTGCTCCTACCGAGCTGGTTGCAGGCGCTGCAGACCACTTTTATTCACTCGGAGGAGAAGTCGAGGCATATGGGGTCAAAGAACAGAGGAAAGCGTCTCCTTCTGAGCACCAGGCCTGACCCCTCAAGGCTGCCGGGTATTTCCACGGGGCGGGGGGGTTACTGCTAAAAGGAGATATTTTCTGCGAGCGCACTACAAATGCCCTGCACGTCTTTGAGTTAAGGGGGGTGAGGGCTTGTAAGTGCTTGAGCAGAAGCAGCCACAGAAAGGGAGAGGTCAGGATGTGGGGGTTAGAGAGGGTTTATGGAGAAGGGGCCCTGTCAGAGATGACCAGACATGGGGAGAAGAAGACAAGCCCCACAGATATACACACTCACAAATCACACTTGTGCACATACAAACACAAGAACTACAGATATACACACTCACAAATCGCACTTGTGTACATAGAAACACCCGCGATATACAGACATTATCACACGTGCACATACAAGCACCGCAGATATATACACTCTTAAATCACACGCATGCACACACAATCACAAGCACCGTACATATACATATTCTCGAATCACACACGTGCACATACAAACACAAGCACCCCAGATCCACTCAAATTACACGTGCGATCACAAACACCAAATGCACGCAAAGCAAGGAACTGCATATCCCGAAGCAATTGTGCAAAGAAGAAACTACCAGCGGACCTATATGCACATACCTATTAAACAAGGGTAAGATGGGAACAGGCAGTGAGCAGACCGAGCAAGGAGAGAGGTAACAGCGGGCAGACAAGGACAGGAGGAACACAGAGAGCATGAAGGGCTGTGGCTCTCTGAAAGAAGGAGGACAAAGGTTCAGACATTAGGGTATTGTGGAGAGAAGCACTGGTAATGTTTAGGGCAAAGAGATGTATTTAAAGGAGACATAGGGAGCAAGAGGTAAAGCAGGGAGGGACAGGAAGCATTACCTTGTGTTTGCTGCCTGTTAACTGTTCAGTGAAGACAAATCACTGTATCGTGAACCGAAGAGGTGGGAACCGGAGGCCCCCTTGGAAAGTTAAATGGAATGCTTTTAACCCGTGCTGCTGGTTCTCCTGAAAGAAGTCGGAAAGATGCAATCTAAACAAGCATTGGCCGCGCGCGAAAGTGAAAGCAGCGCGGCGGGGGAGGGGCGGAGGAGCGTGAAAGCAATCAAGTGAGAGGAAACTCAGATGGCGCCTGATCGGGCGCTGAAAGCTGGCGGTTGCGCACGTGCACGCTATCGTGAACGCAAGCTGGTCGCCAGCAAAAGCCACTGCTGTTTGCACTTCCAAAACCCCCTTACTAAAACTCTCGCCGAGAGCAGCGCTAAGCGCTGGCTCAGGCGAGACCTAAAAAGGGAATAGTTCTTTTATCGAACAATCCCCTCTCGCTCAAGGTTTCCCATTTGAGGTATCCCGCATCTCCGAGAAATATGGGAGACCTTTCAAAAGGCTTATTTTTCTTCAGGCCAATGTAAGAACTTTGAGCCAAAGCAATTCAAGTCTATATGGTTTCATGTAGCATTTCACTATACACACAGTTATTTTGGAGTCACACTGCCACATTTAGCAGGGTTAGAGAAGGAGCTATTGACTTTGAGCAACTCTTGCTCCACACACAGCAGCAGCTGCTCAGGGACATTTGTCTTGCTTAGAAGAAATTACAATAAGCAGCGCTCTCCAATATTAATGAGGGCTCCATTGAAGTGTGTGGAAAGCCAGCAGGGATGTGGGGGGGAGGGGGGGATAGGCCGCGCTGCCCTCCCTTTACAGTGAGGGCGGGAAGTGGAGGAGTCAGCAGAGCTGAATATTGCACACGGGTCTGCCCCCGGGGGCGAAGTAGGCACTTTACAGTCATTGCAGCTGTCACAGTTCTCACAATAACTAACCTTAAGCTTCTAAAAGGGGTACTAGGAGAATTCTGGGTATTGTATGCAAATGAGTGAGCAGAGGTAACACTCTTCCCAGAGACTGAAGAGGGAGCTGTAAGGGCACTGATACAGACATTTGTCTGTGGCCCACTAATTTAGAAGAATGTTCTGCAGTGCCCATTGACCCAGTCTCCACACTCATGATTTGTGATAAATTTGTATGTAAATTAAGTAATTTATTAGCTAGTATGACTGGCCAGGAAGTGTTCTGCATAAAAGCAATCAATTCTATTCAATTAATTAGAGTGTCTGCCCGGTCCAGACATGAAATAATCATTAGCGATAAAATACAACTGCGTTAGTCGAAATTGGCTAATCTTAAAACGAAGTACACGTTACAAATAAAAACAGTCTTCAGACAAAGCACTGACCTAGTGGCCAATCTCTGTAATGCATTGACGGAGCTCTTGGAGGTCAGGCAAATGCTTTCATAGCAGTGACATCTAGTGTTCAGTTAGAGAACGACACTGACCGAGGACCACAATTGAAGAGAGAGGCATCATGGCAGTAGGGACTCCCAGTTGCCGGTCATAGTTTACACTAGATGAGAACCTGGAGACAGCAGTGCAGTAGTGTCACGGGAGGTGGGCGAGCTTACAGAATAACAGGGAGAGCCGAGCCAGAGCCGAGCCAAGGGTCTGGTTCGGATCTTAGTCCCCGTGCATGAGCCGAGCCCTTGAAATGATTGCTATGTAAATCATATAACAAACATCACATAAAATATGACAACGCCTCTTCAAAATTCAAAAAGTGTTTTGACATGTGGAAACCTTGACATTACGACATCACATTATAGCACTGCATTGAGAAGTGCTTGTTAAAAGTGATAGTTCTTAAGCATGAACCATTAGTGAACTAAGAGGCAACACAGTTGTCATGTAAACCCTGTACATGGCCCAGATTATTATAGAGCAGCATTAGGTGGTTACTCGTAAGAAGGGGAGACAGTGCTGAAACGCTGCCACCCTGCTAGCACTTCGTAATTCTGTTTTTAAAAAAAAGTCTTTTGCCTGTTTTTAAAATGTGAATTTGAATCTGAATTTGACTACATGTTCCTTGCATGTTGTTTTTAAAAAACATATTTTTCGTTTTAAACCTTACTTGCTGCTATCTCCGTGGGGTTGCTCCGGGTGCTCCTGCCGGGGCCGAGACCGGAGGACCGCCATCTTGGGAGGGTCGAGGTTGGAGGTCTAGTGGTCTGACACAGGACGCTACAAAATAAGAACCCTGTCGCGGATGCGCAGCGGGCGCGCCGCTGGCGCGCCTAAGGCAAGCCCGTCTAAGCCCGTCCGCGCTCGACCTGGGCCAGGGGCCACCCACCCTGGTAGTTTGCTATCTCAAAAGAGAATTATGTACACTAGAGAAGAACTAGTTAAACTATCCCTACCTGGAAATGTAAATGCACTATGTAAGCAAAAGATGAATGTAGGCATCATTACAATATTAAAGTGTGAACACTGCGGCAAGACGGTGTCTCCTAACGTCTTTAACACGAATGTGAGGGATAAACTACATATGGCCCTACTAAATTGTAGATCACTGCCCAAACATAAATACGAGATCCATGATCTACTGAGAGAAAGAAAGAAATCTCGACGCGTTATTTTTGACGGAGACATGGTTAAATGATAGCTCCACCCCAGATGTGTTGGATGCAATACCTGATGGATACTCTATGGTAAGACGTGATCGAACAATTAAAATTGGCGGAGGAATCGCCATAATCTATAAGACCACGCTGAAATGTAATATCAAAGAAGCCGATTTAGGAGACTGTGAGGCCCTCTTTTTTTACTCTATCAGAAGCAGAAGAGAACACCATGGCAGGTCTCCTAATCTATCGTCCTCCGGGCCCAGCAGCTCAGTTTCTGTCTAGCCTAGAGGAAAAGGTAGCAGAGTTAGTCATCAGACACAATAAGTTCATAATTTTAGGTGACTTAAATATACATCTGGACAACAAGCAAAATAGAGAAGCGCAATCTATAAGTAATGACCTATTAGCTCTGAATCTGGTACAAATAATAGATCAACCGACGCACAGAGGAGGTCACACCCTCAATGCAATTTTTTCAAATTTCCTGGAATTAGAGGCGGAAACACCATGGCCTGTCCCGTGGACTGATCATTTTCTGATTCCTTTTTTGGTAAACATAAAGAGGCAGAAGACAGTGGTAGCCATACAGCGGATAAGGAGGAGGAAATGGAGCAACTTTAACCCTTATACCTTTACACAGGCGTTGAAGAAAAATAATATTACATTAGATAAAGAGGTGAATCAAGCAAACAGTCAATTTGAGTCATGGGTAACACAAGCTCTGGATGAGACAGCCCCATGGACTACACAATTGCCAAGAAGACAAAAAGCCTCCCAACCATGGTATAATGAGACCCTACAAAGAGCAAAGACAGTCTGTAAAAAGATCGAACGAGTGTGGCGGAAAGAGTATGACAACAGGACTAAACAGAATTATAAAGAGGAATTGAAAAAATACCATACTTTAATAAAAAAAACACGCTGTGATTTTTATACAGATAAAATTGAGAAGGCCAGTAACTCCCATAAAGAAATGTTCGCTATTCTGAAATCTCTGAAAACATATAAGAGTGCGGACAATGACACAAGTGCCTCTGTGGAGTACTGCAACAAAGTGGCCGACTATTTTTCTAATAAAGTGTCCAAAATATGATTCCTTCCCAGTGGAAGCACGATTAGGGCTGGACACAGAAATGAACTGTCTGTCTAATTTTAGAGGGGAACCCCTGGAGGTTTTTAAAATACATGAGTTAGAAGAACTGAAAACCACTGCAAGAAGTATTAAATCCGGATCTCCATTGGATCCTGCACACCCAGAGATATTAATGCAGGGCGAGGATCTGATCATGCCACATATCTCGGAACTTATTGAAAGTTCATTTCAAACAGGAGAGGTCCCCCTGAAATGGAAACAGGAAATAGTCAGACCTCTGAAAAAGAAACCAACAATAGACCAGTCCGTACTGGAAAATTTACGCCCAATTTCCCTACTCCCGTTTGTAGCAAAGATCGCGGAAAAACTAGTGAACAGACAACTTGTTGATCATATCAACAAAAATGATCTTTTCCACCCCTCTCAATCGGGTTTTAGGGCCAATCACTCGACTGAGTCGGCGTTGCTAATGGCAACGGAAACGCTGAGAAAGTTTGCCGATGAGGGTCAAACAGTCGCGTTGATCATGCTGGACCTAAGTGCAGCATTTGATACTGTCTCACATACGATACTACACCAGAGACTGGAGGAGTGTGGTATCAAAGGAAACGCTTGGCGATGGATATCATCTTTTCTGTCAGCACGGAGTTTCCAAGTAGAACAGCAATCCTTCAGATCTAAGGAGATGCCTCTGCCTCAGGGGGTTC